>OX451735.1:1420996588-1421661443 GCA_948472305.1 Vicia faba
AGTTTTGACTGTATAGGAGACAGTTGAGCTGCATAACCCTTGGGGCATTTTGTGACCTTGACTTGGCAATTTCTTGATGAATATGGGAGGGCAAATTTTGGGGTACAACAGTTGCCCCTGTTCAATCTTCTTAGACCTGAGGGTGCAGATTGGCTGACGTGCCTTTCGTAATCCGAGGGTAGAAGATGATTGAACACTAAAGTGCCCAGAAATTTGCGCTCACATAGTAGCAGTGATGATGAGGGAATGGGCTTATAGATGCCATTTTAGAGGTTGCTGGATAGGGTGATGGGCTTATAGATGCCATCTGGACGTTGATCGCGTAGGAGATTCCTTAGCGAGAACCTGCATACCTGCAAAACAGAAAAATGAGTACCTGACACGTCGCAGGAGCTGATTTTAGATGCTTGATATAGATATGTCCTGATTGGTTACAGGAGCTGAGTCTGGAGCTTCAAACGCTGATGAATGAACCAGGGATGGTTACTGCCTTAGCATGAATGGTAAGAGAATCCTGAATGATTTCAACCTCAACAACGCTCGTTGAGAAAATCTTGGTGAGAATCACCATCTTCGTAGTGTCAGGAAGAGAACCAAAGGACATTATAATCTCAAAGGGAGTCCCCTCACTCACCGTTGGAGAGGGAACTATAGGAAATTATAATCTGAAAGGAAATATCACCTCACGCTCATGCCGGAGAGGGAAACATCTGAAGAAGGAATTACCACCTCACGCGCCGTTGGAGAGGGGACCACAAGAGAATATCACCTCACGCTCATGCCGGAGAGGGAAACATCTGAAGAAGGAATTACCACCTCACACGCCGTTGGAGAGGGGACCATAAGAGAATATCACCTCACGCTCATGCCGGAGAGGGAAACATCTGAAGAAGGAATTACCACCTCACACGCCGTTGGAGAGGGGACCATAAGAGAATATCACCTCACGCTCATGCCGGAGAGGGAAACATCTGAAGAAGGGATTACCACCTCACACGCCGTTGGAGAGGGGACCATAAGAGAATATCACCTCACGCTCATGCCGGAGAGGGAAACATCTGAAGAAGGGATTACCACCTCACACGCCGTTGGAGAGGGGACCATAAGAGAATATCACCTCACGCTCATGCCGGAGAGGGGAACATCTGAAGAAGGAATTACCACCTCACACGCCGTTGGAGAGGGGACCATAAGAGAACTTCTACTGAGTCTTTATCAGAAAAATCTGTTCGGAGTCGATTTAACTGGACTAGAGAAGTCCTTGAAATATGTTTGAGAATTTCAACTGCACCCTTCCTGAAAGGTAGAGGTCAGTTATATGCGATGCATGATATGGATCAAGCAAACATGGATGCGATTTATACGATATGATGTGTACATGCATGCTATAATGATGTATTGTGATGATTCATGTATGTTTTTTTGTCTAGGAAAATAAATCCTTGACGGGTGCCGGGAAGTCATATCCTGGGCTGATGTTGAGGAAGAGCTTTTGCTTCCGCTGTGGATGATTCGTTGCAAGAATACCGGTAGGAGAAGATAACTCCGTTGAGGAATAAACTTGGCAAATGGAATAATTCTGCGGGAGAAAAGATACTCTAGCGATCATGCTGGGGAGTGCTACTCTGTGGGGAAAGCGATGCTTTGCTGAGCGTTGAAGATAACTCCGCTGGGGATACCGTTGATGAGTTATGCTGGGAGATTTGATGAATTCCGCTGGGGATATCCTTGTTGTGCTGGAAGTGTTGATAGACTTCGCTGGGGGTAGGAAGATACTTTGCCGAGGACACTCTTTCTGTGGCTTTTGGCTGAGGATAACCCAGTTATATCCTGTTACGGAAATAGCTCTTTAAATCAAGCCGGGACGACGCGTTCGTGCTCTGCGAGGGATAAGCTTCCAGAATCTACTGGGGATAAGCTTACTGCTTGGGGAGATGGATTCCAACTTTTCCTGGGGAACTGGATTGGATTCTCCTGGGGAGATTTTAAACTGTAATGCTGTAGGTTGAAAGAGGGAACCTATGTAGGGTTGCCTGCTGATGAGCTTGTGTAAAACCGCATCTGAAATGGAGAAGGAACCTGGGTAGGGTTACTTTGATGATGAGTTCGTGTAAAACTTCGTTTTTGGAAAGGGAGAACCTGTGTAGGGTTTCTTGGGTGACGAGTCCATGTAAAACTGCATCTTGAAGAGAGAGAACCGGTGTAGGGTTGCTTGGTGAGGTGAGTTCATGTAAAATTTCTTGATGAATCGGGGTGAGGTTATCTTGAGCTAAATCCATGTAAGACTTCTGGAGGAACCGGGGTTAGGTTACCTTGGGGTAAATCCATGTGAGATTTCTTGACGAACCGGGGTAAGGTTACTGGAGACGAGTCCATGTGAGACTTCTGGGGGAACCGGGGTTAGGTTACCTTGAGATAGATCCGTGTGAGACTTCTTGATGAACCGGGGTAAGGTTGCTTCGGGATAAGTTTGTGTAAAAACTTTTGGATGAACCGGGGTTAGGTCATCTTAAGATAGGTCCATGTAAGACTTCAGGAGGAACCGGGGTTAGGTTACTTGGATAAGTTTGTGTAAAAACTTTGATGAACCGGGGTTAGGTCATCTTAAGATAGGTCCATGTAAGACTTCAGGAGAAACCGGGGTTAGGTTACTTGGATAAGTTTGTGTAAAAACTTCTTGATGAACCGGGGTTAGGTCATCTTGTGGAGGAGGAGTCTGTGTATGACTTTGTCTGAAGGTTGAGAGGAAACCGGTGTTGGGTCGCATGATTTTGATTAAGTGGATGATTGTCCTGTTTGGTCTCGGACGTTAACCCACGATCTGGAATTTGTAGGTGTAGATGGTAATCATTCTTATATTGATCTTTTCATTGTACTTTGGTTGGCAGGGCGGTTGGATTGCCTGGATAACTCATTATTGCCCCTGATTTGGAGATGAGGGAAGAGGATACCTGTGTGGGTGATTGATAAATCTTCGAGTAGACAAGTGATGAGATACCGGCACATAGTCGTACGCTTTGATCCCTAACTTTTGCCTGGACCGCCCTTTCGGGTTTTCAGTCCACCGGGATACCCATTTTTGCCCAAGCCGCCCTTTCAGGTTTTCGACTTGCCGGGTGTACATGTTTTTTCATTTCATCCCTTCATTTTGCCCGAACCCTTTTGGTTCGCCGGGAAGCCCTTATTTTTGCCTAGGTGTGTCAACCTAGCGGGTCTTTGATTATGCGCAGTATTTTTTCGACTATGTCCATGCTCTCAGAACGTAGGGAGTTGCCCCTGTTGGAAGTATTTTGTCATGCCCCAGATACTGGGCAATGCTCCTACTGTGCCCCTTGATTGGAGGTACTTCTGTTCACAAGGTGTTCATCGTGCGAATTCCCCTGCTGTTCAAACAAATAGTCATATGCAAACAAGGTTATTTTAAGAATGCAAAAGCCTATGTCTGTCTTGAATTTTGAAAAGGCATTTTTTGTAATACAGTGCGGTGTCAACTCAAGATTTTACAGCAAACCTTCAGGAGTCAGGATACCTTCGTAACAGTATGCTTTCGAACTAACCCATGCTTCAGCTAGGACTTTTAAGGGTTATATCGTGGCCTGGTTCACGGTTTAAGAAACAAAGGATAAAGGCTCAAATTATTTGTACCCACCCGCTCTTCGTGATGTTCTTCAAACCTAAACTCAGTTGATCGTGCGTTAGACCTTGTTTGAGTCTTTGCTTGATATATCAGTGATGGTTCGGATGTTGATGATTTATTTGAATGGGCAGTCATTTTTTGTTGAGGGTTTGTATGACCTCTTGCTTTTTGATTTTGTTATCCCTGTTTTTTGCCTGAACTGTTTCCCTTTTTGGAATTACAGTCAGCGGGATGCCCCAGCTTCATAAGTCCCCTTTGTAGGTTTAGACTTTTTGGGCTTTTTATTTATGAACATTTTTTTGATAATGACTGCCCGTCCTTTTGATTGTTCGGAACCATCCCCTGTCTTTCTTTGTTCGTAAAGATCTCTTCGGTGCCATTCGTTATGCACTTGGATCAACTGAGAGACTACCCTGCCCCAGGTTATGATTAAGGGTTTTGATTTTCGAAAATAAAACTCCTGCTTCTTTGGCTTGAATGGGTTGACGAGGGATTATCATCCTTATAACTCCAGTGTTTAGGGATTGAAACAATGCCTGTACCTCATCAGCGGGGTTTGTTCAAAAGCATACTGTAGATTGTGGTATCGTTTTCGTCATCCTCCCTCAAGAGGTTTAGAATTTTCAATTAAGAGTTGACCATTGCAAAAATATGAAAGCGGTTTTAAGCATAGTAAACATAGTTAAATCAAGACAGACATGTGTAATGCATTCATGAAATAAAAGAGTTTAACATAATAATTGTTTATCTGAACAAGAAAGGAAAAATACAACTTGAATCCAAATGAACAAAAAATTCTCAATCCTAGCCATGTTTTGGCAACGGAGCATTGATCACGTTGGGAGTCTCAGCAGGCTCGAACTCGATCTCTTTGGCATCGATCATGTTCTGAATTTTGTACTTTAGTGCCCAACAGTCTTCAGTATCGTGCCCCGGGCTATCGGAGTGATAAGCGCATCTGGCTTCTGGATTGTAGCTAGGGGAGGAGGTCTTAGGATTGGCAGGAGGGTTGATCACTGCAATCAGGTTCATCTTCAACATGTGTTGCAGTGCTTGCGACCATGGCATGTTAATGTTGGTGAACTGACTTTTAGGCCCGTCCGGCCTTTGCTGGTTTCCCCTCTGTGGTTGACGGCGTGGCGCAGAACCAGAGATCATGACTGCCCCTGCATGATGATCACGGCGATCCTTTTGACCGTATGCAGCATTAGATTCCTTCTTTCCCGTGTAAGGCTTTTTACGAATATCCGAAGGTGTGGCCTCTTGAATTTTCCCGCTCTTGATACCAGCTTCAATTCTTTCGCCGGTCAGGATGAGGTCGGTAAATCCAGCAGATGAGTTACCAATGAGGTGGTTGAAGAATGGACCAGACAGGGTCCCCAAGAACATGTCCACAAGTTCACGGTCAGTCAGAGGTGGTTGTACCCTTCCAGCGAGATCCCTCCATTTCTGTGCATATTCTTTGAAACCTTCACTTGATCCTAACGACATACCCTGGAGTTGGGTACGCGTAGGAGCAAGGTCGGCATTATACTGATACTGCTTGTAGAAAGCAGTAGCCAACTCCTCCCAGTTACGAACCTTGGTCCCATCCAGCTGATAGAACCATTCGAGATGAGTCCCTGAAAGACTCTCCTGGAAGAAGTGGATCCATAGATTCTTATCCGCAGAGTACGGCTGAATCTTCCGAACATAGGACCTTAAGTGCAGCTTGGGACAAGACGCCCCGTCATACTTCGAGAAAGTTGGTGCTTTGAATTTATGTGGGATAATCACACCAGTCGACAAACCCAGATCTCCGAAATCCAGCCCAGGTACCTGTTGAACCTCCATAGCTTTCATTCTGTCCTCCAGTTGCTTATATCTGTCATCAGCAGGAGGGTACTGCTCTTCATCAAAATCTGTCTCGTTGTCGGAGACCACTGGACTGGGAACCTCTCTCTCATGATGACTGCTTTTTCCCACAGATGGGGTTGTCCTCTCAGCTTCAACTTGTGGTGTATTCCCAAATCTGCGTCTAGGGCTGAACAGAACAGTCCTCTTCTTTTTCTTGTCCTTCTTCAAAAGCAGAGCCTTCAGGTCTTGTTGCCCCTGGGTCAAATTCAGGATCAGCTCTTGGAACTGGGCGTTCTGAGCCTGGAGATCCTTGATGGACTGTTCAGCTGATGATCCAGGATTCATGACGATCGGCTGAAATAAACAGCGGAGAAGGGTAAGCAACCTGTCAAAGGGATACCTGCAATGCAATGAAATGTATGACATGCATGCAATGATTTCAAGGATCTCGCGGGATAAACAGAGAAACTTGTTAGAGTTGAAAACCGGTGACTTGATTGAAGAAACTTCCTGTTGTAGAAAATCCTTCCTCAAGGGTCAAAGGCTCACCATATCCAGTGGGTCATAGCCCCTGACAACCTTGGCTAGAGGAAAATAAGTCCCCTTTTTGCCCCCTGCTGGGATAGTTGATTCACCATGTCCTGCATCACAAGCCCTTGAGATCCTTGAAATGAGTCAGGATGTATGCAGGATGCATGCAATGGTATGATGTTATGCTATGCATGGGGTAATGTGAGTGAATCCTGTTATGAGTCCTAATTAAGGACTGAAACAAAACCTGCAAGAAACAAGTGTTAGATCACAAGCATGCAGATAGTCAAGTACGAAGGCACACAAGTCACGCAAGAGAAGCCCTTAAGGTTTAAGGCTAGCATGGGGTCTGGGTAGTACCCTCTTGAAGTTGGTGGGTTCATACCTGTCCTAATCAAAGTAACCGGGTTCTAAGGTTCCCAATATCACGGGATTGCTTTCATTGTTCATCGTTTCGATTTAGCCACTGAACTGGCGACCGAAATATTCCAGGAAAGCAACCCTCAATTGAGTGTAGTATCGAGTATCAACCAACCTCGGACTGCACCAAAGTCAGTTATCTCACTACCCTAAAGAGGCCAAGATAGTTCAATTAAGGTTCCTAAGGTCTGTTGATGCTTCATGACACCACGTGGAGGCCCCGTACTCTCCTTGACTGAACTCAAGGGTTACCGGTACACACCAAAGTGCCACATCAACGTAGCAGACTGTTTCAACCGTGTCGGTATACCCCGCACAGTTCCCTCACAGCCTTGTTGCTACTTTCTAAGAAAGGTATCCCCCAGATCCGGGTGTAGGATCTATAGAACTCCCAAGCAACCCACAATTTAAAGCACACAAGAAAAACAATTGAAAACATAGTTGTGAACTAGCCCTAAGGTACACCTCAGTTTAAGTAATTCCCCAGCAGAGTCGCCAGTTCTGTGATCGGTGGATCGGGAACTGACTGTTTAACGCTGGTTCGCGAAATGTCGCGGAAGCAAGAGTCGCCACCGTCTTTTATTTTCTCCGAAGGGAAAGGACAAAAGCACAGAAAAATTCCTTTTAAGAGATTGCTCTCGGTTCGGGAGGTAGGTTATAGAAAGGGAAGGTGTTAGCACCCTTTCTATCCATGGTTATCCATGGGCTCTTAGATACTTGCTCAATGTGTTTTCAAAAATTGTTTGTTTGCTTTTCAATGTGGGTTTAAAAGTTTCTTTTGAAAAATTTCAGATCGACTCGTACGTCAGAGTGTTTGAAAAGTTTGCTTTGAAAGCTTTTGAAAAGTGTCAGTGTGAAAAGTCTTTTGAGTTTGTTTTGAGATTAGAGCAAGTATCCTTGAGAACCTACCTACCCTAAGGAATTCGTCTGTGTAAATGTCCTTAAAAGTAGTGCCATCCCACCATTGAGAGGTAGGTAGCACCACCGTTAGAGGTGTTCGGGTCAATTCGAGGTTCGGGACATGGTGATCACCAGAGCAATGGGAAGACACCTTAGAAGCTACCCTCATGCCAGGTTCCCGGATCATGAGGACTTACTAAGACGTCCTCTACTCGACGATCACCTTTTGAGGCAAGGCAACAGTGAGGCGTACCCTAGGGGTGGTGTGTGCGAATCGTGTGTCATGTTTCAGTTATTTGTCTTGTCATGTTTGTTGTGATCTACGCTTGATTTTAATTTGTCCATTCGTTCTTGCATGCATATTTAACAGTTATAAAATTTGCGGGAAAAAATAAATCTAAGGCTATTACAAAGGCGCGGGTCCACATCGCCAAAATTAAACTGGACCCGATTTAGCGGAAAAATAAATAATGCGAAGAAATAAAGTGCAAAAAGTAAAGTTACATGGCTTTGGGAGAGATACAGAATTATAATTAAACGACATAAGATAAATGCGCAAATTAAATAATTAAAACGAAACTAGGGCGTTGGACCCTTTTTGCAAATAATTAAAATTAATAAGGACTTAAAAATTAAAATTAAATGAGAATGATATTTTTGTGTTTTTTAGATTTAATGAGAAAAAGGAATTAATTCAATTAAATTAAACGGCAAACCCTAATTCTAATATTTTTTTATTTATCATGAAAGAATTAAAATATGATCTGAATTAAAACCTAATTTATGTATACACAATTTTTAATTTTATGAAAATAGATAAACAATATTATTATTTTTAAAAAGGGAAAAATATTAAAAGGAATAAAAAAAAATATTAATTAACCTAATTCTATTTTGTTGGATTTTTGTTATGGAAAAATATAAATTAAAACTAATTTGAAATTGATTTATTTACATGCTAATAAAATGATTATAATAAAATAGATATTATTTTTTGGTCTTTTTCTGATTTTTATAATGTTTTTATATTTTATAGAAAAAATAAATTAATTGAATTAAGACAATAAAATAAATAAATAAAACAACAAAAATAAAAGTGAGAAGAAAAATATAAAATGCAAACCAGGGTGGGGTGTTGCCCTAAATAAGGAGGTATAAATTTGAAAAGCCTGGCCCAATTGAATTTGAATTTGCTGACTTTTCATGATTCCATATGATGCGTTTGACCAGGCATAGGTGTTCTTCAGCTTCCAACCTTTAGATTGATCTCCAAACAGACGTGGCATGTTGCTGATGGAGGGAGTATGATGTACCTGGAGGTTAGCGTAACATGGAATTTTATATTGAAAAATAGCATGGAATTTTGCCAGACCTGGGACTTGAACCCAGGTCTTGAGAGTCACATGCCTAGTGTGTTACCAACTGCGCTGCTGCTTTTCATTTAATATATTATGACTAATAAACAACAAAAATCCAAACCAATGCATGATGGTTAAAACGCGCGAAATTTTAAACGGACGTATCACTGATTGACACGCCATCTTCTTCCTCACCACCCCTGTAACATAAAACACAGAGGCAACGGTTTTAGAAACGTTACGTGAGGGGGGATTCAAGAAAATAGCGAATAGCCCTCCTTGATACATAAATCCATCGCGAGGTATGTGTCTTGTTCAGAGGAACACGCTGAGTGCAATGGTCATGATCTCAAGTCCCAATTGTTCCTTGGGTGAGAAACCCCAAATCAAGAACTCTGAAAACCTAAATTTCGATCATGGTGAATTCGTATATATAGCAAAAAAAAGCAATTGAATGTAATGGTTAGCTCAGAAACATCAATATGAACATGAATCAACAAAGAAAAATGCAAAAAGATGATGGAATCATGCTATACGATTTCAAAAGTTTCAAGGTTCAGTCTGAGTTCTTGGTACCAATTCAAGGCCTTTTGATTGATGTTAATGATTGGGAAACGTCCAAGGATGTCTCAGGATGCTAATGGAATAAAGATCGAAGCTTGAATCGACCTCGAAACTAGATTTCAGTGTTTGAGTTTTTTGTGAAAAATTTCAATATGCAATGGTGTCTTATGCGCAGCTTGCAGTCTAGGATCATTAGGGTTGTGATGCTGAGTATGTATAGAGGCTATTAGGTTAAAAACATTGCACAAAATCCTTTGCCATGATGATTTCAATCTTTGATTTGTTAAGGATCTTTTCTAATCTTTTTCTCATGCATTTTGGTTCAATCATGATCAATTAGCACCAAATCTTGCCTATTTAAGATATGCACGAAATATTAAGAATAAACATGCATGAAAAGATTTTTTTAGGTTAAGTTTGATATTTTTCATATATTAAAATCATTTAAATGAATATAAATTAATATTAATTCAAATAAATAATTAAAAAAATATGAGAATACTTCCCTTTGGGCCTAGTGGTCGTGCATAGGCTTGGCATGAAGAAATTTGGAAGAAAAAGGGGCCCATTTGCATTTTTAGGCCTTTTGCATCAATGTTGACTTTTCAAAATTCCTAAAAATTTCCCAACTTCCACAAGGCATAACTTGGTCAATTTTTAAGCTTTTCACATGTTCTTGGACATTTTGGAAAGGTCTTTGAGTCCTTTAACCAATGCCTTTGGTCCCATGTCATTTTGATTTACCAATCTCAAGTTATGGCCTTTGACTTAAAGTCCCTTTTTGTTGACTTTTGAAAATGACCTATAATGTTAAAATTGATAACTTTTTGTGAGAGCATTTCTTGGACTTGGAACATGAAGATGAATTGTAGGAAATGTCTTTCTCTTCAAAATGAGCTTTGGATGGAATTTTTCTGATAATCCATGTGAAAGTTATGCCCTGGTCAATTTCAGTTGACTTTTTTCAGCTGTCCAAATATAGCAACTTTTGCATCTTTGATGATTTCTGAGCCAAATTTTGAGAATCATGATCAAGCATTGATCAAATGATGTTTGTGGCTTCAAAATGATATATTGATCAAAAATTTGAACTTTTGACTGTCAAATGACCATTTTGCCCCTACAGTTGACTGTAGTGCAATCTAGGGTTTTGACTGTGCAATTTTGAGCTGAATGTCTTGAAACTTGACATGAGGATGCTTGACCACATTTGTAGGCATATGAGACTTGATTGGGCCTTTGAAAAGTTCATTTGCTTGACCAGAACTCAAACCCTAGTTTTGACTGTATAGGAGACAGTTGAGCTGCACAACCCTTGGGGCATTTTGTGACCTTGACTTGGCAATTTCTTGATGAATATGGGAGGGCAAATTTTGGGGTACAACAGTGACTGTCATTTTTTGTATGATCTTTTTAATGTTTTTATTAGCAGCTTCGACAACACCATTCATCTTCGACCGATAGGGGGATGAATTGTGATGTTGAATCTTGAACTTCTCGCATAAGGCGGTGATCATAGTATTGTTAAGGTTTGTACCGTTATCAGTGATGATCCTTTCCGGGATACCGTACCGACAAATGAGATTCTGCTTGATGAAGCGGGCAACAACATTCTTAGTAACAGATGCGAAAGAAGCTGCTTCGACCCACTTGGTGAAATAGTCAATGGCCACTAGAATGAAGCAGTGTCCATTGGAGGTTGTAGGCTTGATCTACCCAATCATATCGATTCCCCACATAGCGAAGGGCCAAGGAGCTGTTAATACATTTAGAGGAACCGAAGGCACGTGCACCTTGTCTGCATAGATTTGACACTTATGATAGGTCCGGGAGTGTTGATAGCAGTCTGCTTCCATGGTAGACCAATAGTAGCCTGCCCGTAGAATTTTCTTCGCCATCGTATGCCCGCTAGAGTGAGTTCCAAAGGTACCTTCATGTAATTCAGCCATAATCCTTTCAGCCTCAGCCTTGTCCATACAATGGAGCAGAATAGAATCATGATTGCGTTTGTATAGGATGCCATTACTTAGGAAGAACTTAGCGGAGAATCTCCTTAAGAACTTTTTGTCATTGACTGAAGCTCCTTCTGGATATTCTTTATCCTTGAGATACCTTTTGACTTCGTGAAACCAAGGCTGGTCCACTACTTCTTCGGTATTAATCTCATGACAGTGTGCCGGTTCATCCATTTGTTCAATGGTGATCTGGGGAGCCTCGTTATCCCAATTAAGTTTAAACATAGATGACATTATAGCTAGAGCATCTGCTAACTGATTTTCTTCTCGCGGGAAATGCTCGAAGGTAATCTGCTCGAAATATGGTAACAATGTCAAAACATGTTTGTGGATACGGTGGGAGAACTGACTTGGGATTTTGCGTTTGTGTTCGCAAATGTTTCGGTTTAGCAAGAGTCGCCACCGACTTTTTATTTTATCCTAAGGAAAGGTCAAAAAGTACAGGAAAGACCTTTGAGATGTTTTCTTGGGTTCGGGGAGTAAGTTATAGAAAGGGAAGGTATTAGCACCCTTTCTATCCATGGTTATCCATGGGCTCTTAGTTACTTGCTTAGATCACTTGCTTTGTATTTCTATTGTTTGAAATGGTGCTTTGTGTGTGATTTTGGGAAATGTTTTGAAAAGAGGCCATCGTTGTGGCAACCTTTGTAATGATTCTTCTTTGAATGTATACATAGGTGTTTTTGTCTTTTGAAAGGTTTTCAATGTTTGAAAGTAGGGTTTTGAAATTATGTTGTGGAGTGTGTTTTGAAAAGTAGCAAGGATGTTTTTGCAAGCTTGATCAAGTAACTAAGAGCTATCTACCCTATTTTAGTCAAAGATCTTTCTTATATTCTTAACCCTTTTAACAGTGTTGCTTCACCATTGTATTTGGTGAACAACCTTGTGTTAGGATGTTTAACGGGACATGCGCGGGTCATCGTATAGACCATGATAGCAATTGTGTCAAGTATCTTTGGCAATTTTCTTGAGGGACTTGATCATTTTGTTTAGGCAACTCAGATAGCGCCATCGAGGGACTATGATCTTTTTGTTTGTTTTTGTTTTGCCAAAGTACTCAACATACAACCATGGCACATTTTTGAAGGCAACAAGTGGATGAAACCCTAGGGGTGCAAGTGTGTATTGTGTTTGTTTTTCATGCATGTTATCTTGGATTAGGTCAAACTAATTGTTGATTTTATTTGTATACAAACCCTAAGTCTAAGCATGGCATAATTGAAAGCTTTTAAATGTACGGGAATTTAAATGCTACACTATTACAACATGATATAGGGAGGGGGTACAAATTTGAATTGGGAGTATTTGACAAGAAAATAAATTCTAAGTTATTACAACCATATCGAATGTACAAGATACAATATTTAAATGTACAATAATTGAAATAAATACAATAAATAAATGTAAATAAAATGTATTATGCCAAAATGTTTTTAGTATGTAAAAAGTAATTTTTCAATGTGAAAAGTAAAATAAAGAAGATCAATTTTAATTATTTTTCCTATTTAGGACAAGAAACCCTAATTCTTAATAAGTAAAAAATTATTTATTAATTATGTGCAATAATATACTAATTTATAAAAAAATAAAAGTATATTGTAAAAATGACATTTTTGGTCCAATTATCTAATAAGATAAAATATATAAGTATATTTATACATTAAATATATTAAATGTGAAAAAAAATTGAAATAAATTATTTACAAAAATGTATATATTTCAAGAAAACATTTTCAAATGTGTATAAAAATAAAAATGAAAATAAACATATTTTTTACATTATTTTTAGATTTAAACAAAATAACATAAAGTATTTAAACATTTTTATGGTGGAAATAAATAAAATAAATACCAAATAAATGCAAAAAATTATAAAAATATTTTTGGATCATTTTTTATATTTGAAAATAAAATATCAAAGTCAGAAAAGAAAATAAAAATGCAAAAATATTAAAATATAAGAAAATGGGCCAGGGGGTGTGAAATTGAAAATGGGGGGTGCCAAAAGTAGGAAGTAGCCAGGCCCAGCCCAGCTACTTCATCTTCTTCCTCTGTCCAACAGAATTTGAAAAAACGCGCGCTAGCTACCCTGTTGTACCCCAAAATTTGCCCTCCCATATTCTCCAAGATTTGTCAAGTCAAGGTCACAAAATTCCCCAAGGGTTGTGCAGTTCAACTGTCTCTTATACAGTCAAAACTAGGGTTTGTGTTCTGATCAAGAAATTGAAGGTTTCAAAGGCCCAACCAAGTCTCATATGCCTACAAATGTGGTCAAGCATCCTCATATCAAGTTTCAAGGCATTCAGCTCAAAATTGCACAGTCAAAACCCTAGATTGCACTACAGTCAACTGTAGGGGCAAATTGGTCATTTGACAGTCAAAAGTTCAAATTTTTGGTCAACATATCATCTTGAAGCCACAAACATCATTTGATCAATGCTTGATCATGATTCTCAAAATTTGGCTCAGAAATCATCAAAGATGCAAAAGTTGCTATATTTGGACAGCTGAAAAAGTCAACTGAAATTGACCAGGGCATAACTTTCACATGGATTATCAGAAAAATTCCATCCAAAGCTCATTTTGAAGAGAAAGACATTTCCTACAACTCATCTTCATACTCCAAGTCCAAGAAATGCTCTCACAAAAAGTTATCAATTTCAACATTATAGGTCATTTTCAAAAGTCAACAAAAAGGGACTTTAAGTCAAAGGCCATAACTTGAGATTGGTAAATCAAAATGACATGGGACCAAAGGCATTGGTTAAAGGACTCAAAGACCTTTCCAAAATGTCCAAGAACATGTGAAAAGCTTAAACATTGAGCAAGTTATGCCTTGTGGAAGTTGGGAAATTTTTGGAAATTTTTGAAAGTCAACATTACTTCAAAAGGCCTAAATTTGCTAATGGGCCCATTTTTCTTCCAAGTTTCTTCATGCCAAGCCTATGCACGACCATTAGGCCCAAAGGGAAGTATTTTCTCATTTTTTAATTATTTATTTGAATTTATATTAATATTAATTCATTTAAATTATTTTAATACATGAAAAATATAAACCTAACCTAAAAAAATCTTTTTATGCATGATTTGGCTTCTATAATTCGTGCACATGTTAATAGGGAAAGATTTGGTGCTAATTGATCAGATTTGATACAAAATACATGAGAAAAAGATTGGAAAAGATCCTTGAAATCAAATATTCAAAAATCATCAAAGCAATGGATTTTGTCTAGTTTTCTTGACCTAAATTGTTCCATACAAGTACTAGATCAGAACCCTAATGCCTAAAGACTGCAAGCTGCGCCCCAAGAACCATTTGGACATTGAAATTTTTTCATAAAAACTCAAGAACTGAAAAGTGCCTTAGAGATCGTTTCAAGCCATAATACTGAGTCCATCATATTCCTGAAGCTTCAAGGATTACATACCAATCAAAACCATTCGTTCTAGCATCGAGAATTGGTAAAACGGGCACACCCTGTACCGAAAATATTTGATGTTCTTGCACATTGATTCATACATTTTCCATAAATTTTGAGACTTGATTTGCATTCCTGACATGATTTCAAAGCTAACCCATAACATTAATTTGATTATTATGCGTTGTGGGCGATTTTGCCATTGCTAAAATTTAGGGTTACAAGTTTCTTGAATTAGGGCTTTTGCGTAGAGGAAAAATTAGGGTTCATGAATACCATGGTTGAACTCAGCGCTTAGAGACGAAGAAGAAGATATACTCGCGAACAATTTATGAAGCTCAGGGTTCTAATCGCTATTTTCCAATAGATCCCTTTTTGCAACGCGTTGAAAACCGTTGCCTTATAGGTTTTGTTACAGGGACGAAGAAGAAGATAAAGATGTGGCACGCTGTAATTCGTTAATTCAAAATCTGGCGCGCTTCCCTCCACTAACTTTGCTTTTCTTTTATATGGTTTAATTGTTATTATATATTAAAAGAGTTCAAAGCGCTTCAGTGGCAGGTGTACTCCTTGGCAACGTCTAAGACCTGGGTTCGAACCCCAGGTCTGTGTATTCTTCATATTATTTTTCCCATCACTTTCCCATGCAGCATAAGCATTGAGGCGCACCATATGTTTCAAGATCCAAAAGTCCACGTGCCTAATGAATGCAGATCAATGGCTCCAGTGTAAAGAACATACCATACGCCAGTCAATGCATTACACCTGATTGGAAAAGTCAACGATTCACAACTAATTGGGCCAGAATTCCCAGGCCTGTACCTCACCATCTAGGGCTACCCCCCCCTGGTTTGCATTTTTCTATTTTTCTCCTTATATTTTATTTTTGTTATTTCATTTATTTTATTTGCTTTAACATAATTAATTTATTTTCACAAAAAATACAAAAACACACAAAAATCAGAAAATATAAAAAATATAATATTTATTTTATTATGATTATTTTCAAATAAACATGTAAATAATTTAGTAAATTAGGTTATAAGTTTAATTCTTTTTTAACAAAAATGTAAAAAATATAGAATTAGGTTAATAAACACTTTTTCTTCCTTTTTAATTTTTTCCTTTTTTTTTCCACAGTAATAATTATTTATTTATTTATTTTTTATAATTAAATTGCACATAAATAAATTAGGGTTTAATGTAGATTATATTTTAATTCTTTCATAATAAATAAAAATATTAGAATTAGGGTTTGCCGTTTAATTTAATTTCAATTAACTCCTTTTTCTCATTAAATCTAAAAAACACAAAAATACCATTTTCATTTAATTTTAATTTTAATTCTCATTAACTTTAATATTTTTGTAAAAGGGTCCAACGCCCATTGTTTTAATTTAATTGCGCACATTTACTTTATGTCGTTCATTATAATTATGTAAATCTCCCAAAGCCATGTAATTTTACTTTTCGCACTTTTATTTACTTCGCATTATTTACTTTTCCGTCAAATCGGGTTCTGGAAATTTAGGCGATGTGGACCCGCGCCATTTGTAATAGTTTAGATTTATCTTCCTCGCAAATATTAACTGTTAACAAATATGCATGCAAGAATGAATAGCCTTAATTAAAATCAAGCGTAGATCACAACAAACATGACAAGACAAATAACTGGAACATGAAACACAATTCGCACACACCACCCCTAGGGTACGCCTCACTGTTGCCTTTCGAAAGGTGATCGTCGAGTAGAGGACGTCTTAGTAAGTCCTCATGATCCGGGAACCTGGCATGAGGGTATCTTCTAAGGTGTCTTCCCATTGCTCTGGTGATCACCATGTCCCTAAAACTCGAATTGACCCGAACACCTCCAACGGTGGTGCTACCTACCTCTCAATGGTGGGATGGCACTACTTTAAAGGACTCTTACACAGACGAATTCCTTAGGGTAGGTAGGTTCTCAAGGATACTTTCTCTAATCTCAAAACGAAACAAAAAGACTTTTCACACTGACATTTTCAAAAGCTTTCAAAGCAAATTTTTTCAAACACTCTGACGTACGAGTCGATCTGAAATTTTTCAAAGAAACTTTTAAACCCACATTGAAAAGCAAACAAACAATTTGAAAACACATTGAGCAAGTATCTAAGAGCCCATGGATAACCATGGATAGAAAGGGTGCTAACACCTTCCCTTTCTATAACCTACCTCCCGAACCGAGAGCGATCTCTTTAAGGAATTTTTCTGTGCTTTTGTCCTTTCCATTTGGAGAAAATAAAAGACGGTGGCGACTCTTGCTTCCGCGACATTTCGCGAAACCAGCTTTAAAACAGTCAGTTCCAGATCCACCGATCACAGAACTGGCGACTCTGCTGGGGATATTTTTAAAGTGAGGTGTACCTTAGGGCTAGCTTATAACTATGTTTTCAATTGTATTGCTTTGTGTGCTTTATTATTGTGGGTTGCTTGGGAGTTCTATAGATCCTAACCCGGATCTGGGGATACCTTTCTTAGAAAGTAGCAACAAGGCTGTGAGGGAACTGTGCGGGGTATACCGACATGGTTGAAACAGTCTGCTACGTTGATGTGGCACTTTGGTGTGTACCGGTAACCCTTGAGTTCAGTCAAGGAGAGTACGAGGCCTCCGCGTGGTGTCGTGAAGCATCAACAGACCTTAGGAACCTTAATTGAACTATCTTGGCCTCTTTAGGGTAGTGAGATAACTGACTTTGGTGCAGTCCGAGGTTGGTTGATACTCGATACTACACTCAATTGAGGGTTGCTTTCCTGGAATATTTCGGTCGCCGGTTCAGTGGCTAAACCGAAACGATGAACAATGAAAGCAATCCAGTGATATTGGGACCCTTAGAACCCGGTTACTTTGATTAGGACAGGTTGAACCCACCAACTTCAAGAGGGTACTACCCAGACCCCATGCTGGCCTAAACCTAAGGGCTCCCTCTTGTGTGACTTGTGTGCCTTCGTACTTGACTATCTGCATGCTTGTGATCTAACACTTGTTTCTTGCAGGTTTTGTTTCAGTCCTTAATTAGGACTCATAACAGGGTTACTTACATTACCCCATGCATACCATAACATCATACCATTGCATACATCCTAACCCATTTCAAGGATCTCAAGGGCTTGTGATGCAGGTCATGATAAATCAAACATCTAGCCAAGGGCAGAGAGGATTTATTTTCCTCTAGCCAAGGTTGTCAGGGGCTATGACCCACTGGATATGGTGAGCTTTTGACCCTTGAAGAAGGACTCTCAACAACATGAAGTACTTTCAATCAAGTTGCCGGCTTTCAACTCTAACAAGTTTCTCTGTTTACCCCGCGAGGTCCTTGAAATCATTGCATGCATGTCATACATATCATTGCATAACAGGTACCCTTTCTCTGCAGGTTACTTACCTTCTTCGCTGTTTATTTCAGCCGATCGTCATGAATCCTGAATCATCAGCCGAGCAGACTATCAAGGCCCTCCAGGCTCAGAATGCCCAATTCCAGGGGCTAATCATGAACTTGACCCAGGGGCAGCAAGATCTGAAGGCTCTGCTCTTGAAGAAGGAAAAGAAGAAGAAGAGGACTGTCTTGTTCAGCCCTAGACGCAGATCTGGGAATACACTGCAAGTCGAAACTGAGAGGACTACCCCATCTGTGAGGGAAAGCAGTCACCATGAGAGAGAGGTTCCCAGTCCAGTGGTCTCCGACAACGAGACAGATTTTGATGAAGAGCAGTACCCTCCTGCTAATGACAGATATAAGCAACTGGAGGACAGAATGAAAGCTATGGAGGTTCAACAGGTACCTGAGCTGGATTTCGGAGATCTGGGTTTGTCAACTGGTGTGATTATTCCTCGGAAGTTCAAAGCACCGTCCTTTACTAAGTATGATGGGGCGTCTTGCCCCAAGCTGCATCTAAGGTCCTATGTTCGGAAGATTCAACCATATACGGTGGACAAAAACTTGTGGATCCACTTCTTCCAGGAGAGTCTTTCAGGGACTCATCTCGAATGGTTCTATCAGCTAGATGGGACCAAGGTTCGTAACTGGGAGGAGTTGGCTACTGCTTTCTACAAGCAGTATCAGTATAATGCCGACCTTGCTCCTACGCGTACCCAACTCCAGGGTATGTCGTTAGGATCAAGTGAAGGTTTTAAAGAATATGCGCAGAAATGGAGGGATCTTGCTGGAAGGGTACGACCACCTCTGACTGACCGTGAACTTGTGGACATGTTCTTGGGGACCCTGTCTGGTCCATTCTTCAACCACCTCATTGGTAACTCATCTGCTGGATTTACCGACCTCATCCTGACCGGCGAAAGAATTGAAGCTGGTATCAAGAGCGGGAAAATTCAAGAGGCCACACCTTCTGATATTCATAAAAAGCCTTACACGGGAAAGAAGGAATCTAATGCTGCATACGGTCAAAAGGGTCGCCGTGATCAACATGCAGGGGCAGTCATGATCTCTGGTTCTGCACCACGCCGCCAACCACAGAGGGGAACCCAGCAAAGGCCGGACGGGCCTAAAAGGCAGTTCACCAACATTAACATGCCATGGTCGCAAGCACTGCAACATATGTTGAAGATGAACCTGATTGCAGTGATCAACCCTCCTGCCAGTCCTAAGACCTCCTCTCCTAGCTACAATCCAGAAGCCAGATGCGCTTATCATTCCGATAGCCCGGGGCACGATACTGAAGACTGTTGGGCACTAAAGTACAAAATTCAGAACATGATCGATGCCAAAGAGATCGAGTTCGAGCCTGCTGAGACTCCCAACGTGATCAATGCTCCATTGCCAAAACATGGCTAAGATTGAGAAATTTTTTTTGTTCATTTGAATTCAAGTTGTATTTTTCCTTTCTTGTTCAGATAAACAATTATTATGTTAAACTCTTTTATTTCATGAATGCATTACACATGTCTGTCTTGATTAATTATGTTTACTATGCTTAAAACTGCTTTCATATTTTTGCAATGGTCAACTCTTAATTGAAAATTCTAAACCTCTTGAGGGAGGATGACGAAAACGATACCGCGATCTTTACAGTATGCTTTTGAACAGACCCCGCTGATGAGGTACAAGCATTTTTTTTCAACCCCTAAACACTGGAGTTATAAGGATGATAATCCCTCGTCAACCCATCAGAGCCAAAGAAGTAGGAGTTTTTATTTTCGAAAATCAAAACCCTTAATCATAACCTGGGGCAGGGTAGTTCTCTCAGTTGAGCCAAGTGCATCTTTACAAAACGAGTAAAGACAATAATGGTTCAGAACAATCAAAAAGACAGGCAGTCATCATCAAAATTCATAAATGAAAAGCCCAAAAAGTCTAAACCTACAAAGGGGACTTATGAAACTGGGGCATCCCGCTGACTGTAATTCCAAAAAGGAAACAGTTCAGGCAAAAAAAAAGGGGATAACAAAAATCAAAAAGAGGTCATACAAACCCTCAACAAAAACAAAGATGACTACCTAGTCAGAATAAATCATCAACATCTGAACCATCATTGGAACATCAGAACAAAGACTCAAACAAGGTCTAACGCACGATCAACTGAGTTTAGGTTTGGAGAACATCACGAAGAGCGGGTGGGTACAAATAATTTGAGCCTTTATCCTTTGTTTCTTAAACCGTGAACCAAGCCACGATATAACCCTTAAAAGTCCTAGCTGAAGCATGGGTTAGTTCGAAAGCATACTGTTACGAAGGTATCCCGACTCCTGAAGTTCAAAGCACCGTCCTTTACTAAGTATGATGGGGCGTCTTGCCCCAAGCTGCATCTAAGGTCCTATGTTCGGAAGATTCAACCATATACGGTGGACAAAAACTTGTGGATCCACTTCTTCCAGGAGAGTCTTTCAGGGACTCATCTCGAATGGTTCTATCAGCTAGATGGGACCAAGGTTCGTAACTGGGAGGAGTTGGCTACTGCTTTCTACAAGCAGTATCAGTATAATGCCGACCTTGCTCCTACGCGTACCCAACTCCAGGGTATGTCGTTAGGATCAAGTGAAGGTTTTAAAGAATATGCGCAGAAATGGAGGGATCTTGCTGGAAGGGTACGACCACCTCTGACTGACCGTGAACTTGTGGACATGTTCTTGGGGACCCTGTCTGGTCCATTCTTCAACCACCTCATTGGTAACTCATCTGCTGGATTTACCGACCTCATCCTGACCGGCGAAAGAATTGAAGCTGGTATCAAGAGCGGGAAAATTCAAGAGGCCACACCTTCTGATATTCATAAAAAGCCTTACACGGGAAAGAAGGAATCTAATGCTGCATACGGTCAAAAGGGTCGCCGTGATCAACATGCAGGGGCAGTCATGATCTCTGGTTCTGCACCACGCCGCCAACCACAGAGGGGAACCCAGCAAAGGCCGGACGGGCCTAAAAGGCAGTTCACCAACATTAACATGCCATGGTCGCAAGCACTGCAACATATGTTGAAGATGAACCTGATTGCAGTGATCAACCCTCCTGCCAGTCCTAAGACCTCCTCTCCTAGCTACAATCCAGAAGCCAGATGCGCTTATCATTCCGATAGCCCGGGGCACGATACTGAAGACTGTTGGGCACTAAAGTACAAAATTCAGAACATGATCGATGCCAAAGAGATCGAGTTCGAGCCTGCTGAGACTCCCAACGTGATCAATGCTCCATTGCCAAAACATGGCTAAGATTGAGAAATTTTTTTTGTTCATTTGAATTCAAGTTGTATTTTTCCTTTCTTGTTCAGATAAACAATTATTATGTTAAACTCTTTTATTTCATGAATGCATTACACATGTCTGTCTTGATTAATTATGTTTACTATGCTTAAAACTGCTTTCATATTTTTGCAATGGTCAACTCTTAATTGAAAATTCTAAACCTCTTGAGGGAGGATGACGAAAACGATACCGCGATCTTTACAGTATGCTTTTGAACAGACCCCGCTGATGAGGTACAAGCATTTTTTTTCAACCCCTAAACACTGGAGTTATAAGGATGATAATCCCTCGTCAACCCATCAGAGCCAAAGAAGTAGGAGTTTTTATTTTCGAAAATCAAAACCCTTAATCATAACCTGGGGCAGGGTAGTTCTCTCAGTTGAGCCAAGTGCATCTTTACAAAACGAGTAAAGACAATAATGGTTCAGAACAATCAAAAAGACAGGCAGTCATCATCAAAATTCATAAATGAAAAGCCCAAAAAGTCTAAACCTACAAAGGGGACTTATGAAACTGGGGCATCCCGCTGACTGTAATTCCAAAAAGGAAACAGTTCAGGCAAAAAAAAAGGGGATAACAAAAATCAAAAAGAGGTCATACAAACCCTCAACAAAAACAAAGATGACTACCTAGTCAGAATAAATCATCAACATCTGAACCATCATTGGAACATCAGAACAAAGACTCAAACAAGGTCTAACGCACGATCAACTGAGTTTAGGTTTGGAGAACATCACGAAGAGCGGGTGGGTACAAATAATTTGAGCCTTTATCCTTTGTTTCTTAAACCGTGAACCAAGCCACGATATAACCCTTAAAAGTCCTAGCTGAAGCATGGGTTAGTTCGAAAGCATACTGTTACGAAGGTATCCCGACTCCTGAAGGTTTGCTGTAAAATATTGAGTTGATATCGCACTGTATCACAAAAAAAATGCATTTTCAAAATTCAAGACAGACATAGACTTTTGCATTCTTAAAATAACTTTGTTTGCATATGACTATTTGTTTGAACAGCAGGGAAATTCGCACGATGAACACCTTGTGAACAGAAGTACCTCCAGTCAAGGGGCACAGTAGGAGCATTGCCCATTATCTGGGGCATGGCAAAATACTTCCAACAGGGGCAATTCCCTACATTCTGAGAGCGTGGACATGGTCGAAAAAGATACTACGCAAAATCAAAGACCCGCTAGGTTGACATGCCTAGGCAAAAATAAGGGATGAAAACGAAAAATCTGTACACCCGGCAAGTCGAAAACTTGAAAAGGCGGCTTGGGCAAAAATGGGTATCCCGGTGGACTGAAAACTCGAAAGGGCAGTCCAGGCAAAAGTTAGGGATCAAAGCGTACGACTATGTCCCGGCATCTCGTCACTTGTCTACCCGAAGATTTGTCAATCACCCCACACAGGTATCCTCCTCCCTCACCTCCGAAGCAGGGGCAATAATGAGTTATCCAGGCGATCCAATTGCTCTGTCAACCAAAGTACAAGGGACAGATCAACATAAGAATGATTACCATCTACCTTTACAAATTCCAGATCGTGGGCTAACGTCCGAGACCAAACAGGACAATCATCCACTTAATCAAAATCATGCAACCCAACACCGATTTCTTCTCAACCTTCAGACAAAGTCATACACAGACTCCTCCTCCGCAAGGTGACCTAACCCCGGTTCATCAAGAAGTTTTTACACGAACTTACCCAAGATGACCTAACCCCGGTGCATCAAGAAGTTTTTACACAAACTTATCCAAGTAACCTAACCCCGGTTCCTCCAAGAGTCTCACATGGACCCATCTCAGGATGACCTAACCCCGGTTCATCAAGAAGTTTTACACAAACTTAGCCCGAAGCAACCTTACCCCGGTTCATCAAAAAATCTCACACGGATCTATCTCAAGGTAACCTAACCCCGGTTCCCCCAGAAGTCTCACATGGACTCGCTTCCAGTAACCTTACCCCGGTTCGTCAAGAAATCTCACATGGATTTACCCCAAGGTAACCTAACCCCGGTTCCTCCAGAAGTATTACATGGATTTAGTTCAAGATAACCTCACCCCGGTTCATCAAGAAGTTTTTACCTCACCAAGCAACCCTACACCGGTTCCCCCTATTCAACATGCAGTTTTACATGGACTCGTCACCCGGACACCCTACACAGGTTCTCCCTTTCCAAGAACGCAGTTTTACACGAACTCATCATCAAAATAACCCTACCCAGGTTCCTTCTCCATTTTCAGATGCGGTTTTACACGAGCTCATCAGCAGGCAACCCTACATAGGTTCCCTCTTTCAACCTACAACAATTACAGTTCAAACTTCCCCAGAAAGTCCAACCCAGTTTCCCCAGGAAAGTTGGAATTCATACCTCCCCAAGCAGTAAGCTTGTCCCCAGTATATTCTGGAAGCTTATCCCCTATCCGAGCATGAACGCGTCGTCCGGCTTTATTTAAAGAGTTATTTCCTTAACAGAATATAACTGGGTTATCCTCAGCCAAAAGCCATGGAAAGAGTGTCGTCGACAAAGTCTTCTTACCCCAGCGAAGTCCTTCAACACTTCCTATACAACAAGGGTATCCTCAGCGAACTACTGTCAGCATTCAGCAAAGCATCTCTATCCCCACAGAGTACCGCTTCCCAGCATAGTCGCTAGAGTATCCTTTCTCCCCGCAGACTCTTCATTTGCCAAGTTTATCCCTCAAACGGAGTTATCTTCTCCTACCGGTATTCTTGCAGTTATCATCCCCAGCGGAAGCAAAATCCATTCTTCAACGTCAGCCCAGGATACGACTTCCCGGCACCCGTCAAGGATTTACTTTCCTAGACGAAAACAAACATTCATAAACATCACACTTCCATACATCATTATAGCATGCATAACGCATTGCATCATACAAATCTCATATATATCGAGAATATCATTGCTTGACCCATATCATGCATTGCATATGACTGACCTTTACCTTTCAGGAAAGATGCAGTTGAAATTCTCAATCACGTCTCAAGACCTAGACCGGTTCAGTTAAATCGACCCTAAGATTTTCCTGATTCTTATCCAGTCAAAGGCCTTCTCTTGGTTCAGTCAGATCGACTCTAAGATCTCCCTGATGCTTACCCAGTTGAAGATATTTCAAGACCTAGACCGGTTCAGTTAAATCGACCCTAAGATTTTCCTGATTCTTACCCAGTCCAAGGCCTTCTCTTGGTTCAGTCAGATCGACCCTAAGATCTCCCTGATACTTATCCAGTTGAAGATGTTTCAAGACCTAGACCGGTTCAGTTAAATCGACCCTAAGATTTTCCTGATTCTTACCCAGGCAAAGGCCTCTCTGGTTCAGTCAGATCGACCCTAAGATCTCCCTGATACTTATCCAGTTGAAGATGTTTCAAGACCTAGACCGGTTCAGTTAAATCGACCCTAAGATTTTCCTGATTCTTACCCAGGAAAAGGCCTCTCTGGTTCAGTCAGATCGACCCTAAGATCTCCCTGATTCTTATTCCAGTAGAAGACACTCAAGATTTTTTCTCAACAAGCGTTGTTAAAGTTAAAGACACCCAAGATTTTTCTCAACGAGCGTTGTTGAAGTTAAAGTCGCCCAAGGCTCTCTTACCATTCGTGCTAAGGTAGTAACCATCCCCGGTTCATTCATCAGCATTTGAAGCTCCAGACTCAGCTCCTGTAACCAGTCAGGACACATCTATACCCAGCATCTAAAATCAGCTCCTGCAACGTGTCAGGTACTCACTTTTTCTTTTGCAGGTATGCAGGTTCTCGCTAAGGAATCTCTTACGCGATCAATACCCAGATGGCATCTATAAGCCCATCATCCTATCCGGCAATCTCCAAATGGCATCTATAAGCCCATTCCCATCACACTGCTACTATGTGAGCGCAAATTCCTGGGCACTTTAGTGTCCAATCATCTTCTACCCTCGGATTACGAAAGGCACGTCAGCCAATCTGCATCCTCAGGTCTAAGAAGATTGAACAGGGGCAACTGTTGTACCCCAAAATTTGCCCTCCCATATTCTCCAAGATTTGTCAAGTCAAGGTCACAAAATTCCCCAAGGGTTGTGCAGTTCAACTGTCTCTTATACAGTCAAAACTAGGGTTTGTGTTCTGATCAAGAAATTGAAGGTTTCAAAGGCCCAACCAAGTCTCATATGCCTACAAATGTGGTCAAGCATCCTCATATCAAGTTTCAAGGCATTCAGCTCAAAATTGCACAGTCAAAACCCTAGATTGCACTACAGTCAACTGTAGGGGCAAAATGGTCATTTGACAGTCAAAAGTTCAAATTTTTGGTCAACATATCATCTTGAAGCCACAAACATCATTTGATCAATGCTTGATCATGATTCTCAAAATTTGGCTCAGAAATCATCAAAGATGCAAAAGTTGCTATATTTGGACAGTTGAAAAAGTCAACTGAAATTGACCAGGGCATAACTTTCACATGGATTATCAGAAAAATTCCATCCAAAGCTCATTTTGAAGAGAAAGACATTTCCTACAACTCATCTTCATACTCCAAGTCCAAGAAATGCTCTCACAAAAAGTTATCAATTTCAACATTATAGGTCATTTTCAAAAGTCAACAAAAAGGTACTTTAAGTCAAAGGCCATAACTTGAGATTGGTAAATCAAAATGACATGGGACCAAAGGCATTGGTTAAAGGACTCAAAGACCTTTCCAAAATGTCCAAGAACATGTGAAAAGCTTAAAAATTGAGCAAGTTATGCCTTGTGGAAGTTGGGAAATTTTTGGAAATTTTTGAAAGTCAACATTACTTCAAAAGGCCTAAATTTGCTAATGGGCCCATTTTTCTTCCAAGTTTCTTCATGCCAAGCCTATGCACGACCATTAGGCCCAAAGGGAAGTATTTTCTCATTTTTTAATTATTTATTTGAATTTATATTAATATTAATTCATTTAAATTATTTTAATACATGAAAAATATAAACCTAACCTAAAAAAATCTTTTTATGCATGATTTGGCTTCTATAATTCGTGCACATGTTAATAGGGAAAGATTTGGTGCTAATTGATCAGATTTGATACAAAATACATGAGAAAAAGATTGGAAAAGATCCTTGAAATCAAATATTCAAAAATCATCAAAGCAATGGATTTTGTCTAGTTTTCTTGACCTAAATCGTTCCATACAAGTACTAGATCAGAACCCTAATGCCTAAAGACTGCAAGCTGCGCCCCAAGAACCATTTGGACATTGAAATTTTTTCATAAAAACTCAAGAACTGAAAAGTGCCTTAGAGATCGTTTCAAGCCATAATACTGAGTCCATCATATTCCTGAAGCTTCAAGGATTACATACCAATCAAAACCATTCGTTCTAGCATCGAGAATTGGTAAAACGGACACACCCTGTACCGAAAATATTTGATGTTCTTGCACATTGATTCATACATTTTCCATAAATTTTGAGACTTGATTTGCATTCCTGACATGATTTCAAAGCTAACCCATAACATTAATTTGATTATTATGCGTTGTGGGCGATTTTGCCATTGCTAAAATTTAGGGTTACAGGTTTCTTGAATTAGGGCTTTTGCGTAGAGGAAAAATTAGGGTTCATGAATACCATGGTTGAACTCAGCGCTTAGAGACGAAGAAGAAGATATACTCGCGAACAATTTATGAAGCTCAGGGTTCTAATCGCTATTTTCCAATAGATCCCTTTTTGCAACGCGTTGAAAACCGTTGCCTTATAGGTTTTGTTACAGGGACGAAGAAGAAGATGAAGATGTGGCACGCTGTAATTCGTTAATTCAAAATCTGGCGCGCTTCCCTCCACTAACTTTGCTTTTCTTTTATATGGTTTAATTGTTATTATATATTAAAAGAGTTCAAAGCGCTTCAGTGGCAGGTGTACTCCTTGGCAACGTCTAAGACCTGGGTTCGAACCCCAGGTATGTGTATTCTTCATATTATTTTTCCCATCACTTTCCCATGCAGCATAAGCATTGAGGCGCACCATATGTTTCAAGATCCAAAAGTCCACGTGCCTAATGAATGCAGATCAATGGCTCCAGTGTAAAGAACATACCATACGCCAGTCAATGCATTACACCTGATTGGAAAAGTCAACGATTCACAACTAATTGGGCCAGAATTCCCAGGCCTGTACCTCACCATCTAGGGCTACCCCCCCTGGTTTGCATTTTTCTATTTTTCTCCTTATATTTTATTTTTGTTATTTCATTTATTTTATTTGCTTTAACATAATTAATTTATTTTCACAAAAAATACAAAAACACACAAAAATCAGAAAATATAAAAAATATAATATTTATTTTATTATGATTATTTTCAAATAAACATGTAAATAATTTAGTAAATTAGGTTATAAGTTTAATTCTTTTTTAACAAAAATGTAAAAAATATAGAATTAGGTTAATAAACACTTTTTCTTCCTTTTTAATTTTTTCCTTTTTTTTTCCACAGTAATAATTATTTATTTATTTATTTTTTATAATTAAATTGCACATAAATAAATTAGGGTTTAATGTAGATTATATTTTAATTCTTTCATAATAAATAAAAATATTAGAATTAGGGTTTGCCGTTTAATTTAATTTCAATTAACTCCTTTTTCTCATTAAATCTAAAAAACACAAAAATACCATTTTCATTTAATTTTAATTTTAATTCTCATTAACTTTAATATTTTTGTAAAAGGGTCCAACGCCCATTGTTTTAATTTAATTGCGCACATTTACTTTATGTCGTTCATTATAATTATGTAAATCTCCCAAAGCCATGTAATTTTACTTTTCGCACTTTTATTTACTTCGCATTATTTACTTTTCCGTCAAATCGGGTTCTGGAAATTTAGGCGATGTGGACCCGCGCCATTTGTAATAGTTTAGATTTATCTTCCTCGCAAATATTAACTGTTAACAAATATGCATGCAAGAATGAATAGCCTTAATTAAAATCAAGCGTAGATCACAACAAACATGACAAGACAAATAACTGGAACATGACACACAATTCGCACACACCACCCCTAGGGTACGCCTCACTGTTGCCTTTCGAAAGGTGATCGTCGAGTAGAGGACGTCTTAGTAAGTCCTCATGATCCGGGAACCTGGCATGAGGGTAGCTTCTAAGGTGTCTTCCCATTGCTCTGGTGATCACCATGTCCCTAAAACTCGAATTGACCCGAACACCTCCAACGGTGGTGCTACCTACCTCTCAATGGTGGGATGGCACTACTTTAAAGGACTCTTACACAGACGAATTCCTTAGGGTAGGTAGGTTCTCAAGGATACTTGCTCTAATCTCAAAACGAAACAAAAAGACTTTTCACACTGACATTTTCAAAAGCTTTCAAAGCAAATTTTTTCAAACACTCTGACGTACGAGTCGATCTGAAATTTTTCAAAGAAACTTTTAAACCCACATTGAAAAGCAAACAAACAATTTGAAAACACATTGAGCAAGTATCTAAGAGCCCATGGATAACCATGGATAGAAAGGGTGCTAACACCTTCCCTTTCTATAACCTACCTCCCGAACCGAGAGCGATCTCTTTAAGGAATTTTTCTGTGCTTTTGTCCTTTCCATTTGGAGAAAATAAAAGACGGTGGCGACTCTTGCTTCCGCGACATTTCGCGAAACCAGCTTTAAAACAGTCAGTTCCAGATCCACCGATCACATACCCCAACCTGTATCTCCTGATTCTTTGATCTTTTGACAAAACTCAAAACATAAAACTTGTAGAGCATCAAATAACGAATCTAACCATATAAAAAACTTGGATTAACTCTCAAAGACCAGAGAGAATTTCTCTGGCCCTAATTTTTAACCTAGGTTTTTCAGAAATTTCATGAGTGAAATTCTCTCAGCACGATTAATGTAAATGAAAACTAAGCATATGTATGGCTTCAGGGCTATGAGTACAACATATTTCATTCACAAACCTAAGCCTAACCATTCCTAGATAGGGAGATAGAAGTCCATGAAATACCTGTTTCAGTTGACTTCGAGCTGGACAATGTAGCAACCTTCAATGGGGTTTGAGCTTCTGTTGAGCTTGCCTGAGGTCCAAGGAAGCTTCTCCAATGTTTGGCTTGCTTTGAAACAACTTGAATCGTGCTGTAGAACTCAACCTGCAAAGCTTTGAAATGAAAATGGCAAAGTGAGTTAGAGGTGTTACAGCTTGCAATGGGGGCCTGGTATAGTTCAGGTGAGTTGATTGGAAGGTGTTGGGACTATCTTGGGACAAAACGCACGATGGAATTTTGTTGTGGCTTGCAAAATGCAGAACCTGCCCTGTTTTGCATAAAAACAGTGGTTCTGAGTATCAGGAGGTATGAGTGATGAAAGGTTCGTGCTTTAGGCTTGCTGGGAGATATGGAACTTATTCATAAAGTTCTTGTAAGCTTGTGTTAACAGATATGAGAGCTTGCTTATGTTTTTCCACTTTTCTTCTATTTGAAGCAAGAGAATGGAAATGATGTTATAGCCCTGTATCAGCCCTCCTATCATGCTGCAACTTTTGTTCTTGGTTACTGGAATTAGTGGACTTGATTTTTCCTCAAAGATCTGGCCCCCATGCTTCAAGGATTTGGTTTTGACATAAAGTGAAATTACGCAAAAATGGCAATTTGCCTTTTTCTACTTAAGACTTAATCTTGTGTATAATGTCCAAGTGAACAAAACAAAGGCTTAGACTGATGGATTGGCATTAAATTATGGAGTGCAAATTGGTTTTGAGACCTATAATGTTGAACCAAGCTAGCTAGATCAGAATTGCAAGTTGTTATGAACATGTATTGGCCATGGACAAAAGTGAGTTTTTGCCAACTTCAAGCATTCGATTCTCTCTAACCACAAGGGTGTTTGAGGAGTTCTTGGATAATTTGGAAAGCTTGGAACATGTAATATAATCCCTCTTTGTAATGCAACTTGAAACTCCAAGTGGAACTATGTGAAAAATGGCCAAGAAGATGGGTCAAAATCCTGCCTAAATTAGGGCAAATTTTCTCTAAGTTAAAAGTTTTAGGTACCCTTGTTCCAAAAATCATAACTTGAGATACAAGCTTCTTTTGAGAAAACTTTGTGAATCAAAGTTGTAGACTTTGTGATAGACTATAACTTTAATGTTTCAAGTTTTGTTTGAATCCAATTGCATCTTGGTGAAAAAATGGGACAAAGTTAGGAAAAAATAAGAAAATTTCATAACTTAGAAAATTTCTAAGTTATAAATTTTTTTTCCATTTTAAACCCTAATTTGTATTTTTGGGTTTCTTGATGAACAAGTTTCATAATTTTACATGTATTGATGAAAAATAACTCTTGGCACTTGATTTTGACAAAAAAATCAAAGTTTGACTTTTCAGTATACAGTCAAATTTTGATCAGTTGACTGAAAAATTCATCTGTCAATCATATGCATTTGAGATCTGTTGAACTTGTTGAATGGTTCAAGACAATGTCATTGAGTCCTTGAGTCCATATGTGGGCTTGATTTTCCATTGGTTAGGTCAAACAGTCAAAAATTGCCTTTGTCAAGTCAAAACCCTAAAAATGACCATTTTGCCCTTTTGGTGATCTGATCAAATTTCTTGTGGAATTGTGATCCAAAATTGATCAAATGGTTCATATGAGTTCATAATGTTGATGTGGGTCAAATTTCATGAGGTTTGACTGTCAATTGGCCACAGTTGACTTTTTCCCCAATACAGCTGATTTCTAGGTCAACTGTCCAATTGACTGGGTAAAGATTTGAATCAAGGCTTGAAACTTGGTATGGGCAAACTTGTAAACCCAAAATGAAGCATGAAAGTCAATTTGGGTATTATAGGTCAAAATATCCTTGTGCAAACTCAAACCCTAATTTGGGTTAACAGTGCAAGGAGGGGTCTTGAGCAGAGCAAACCCTAGCTTGATCCTGAATTCCAGAAGTCTTGTGATGAGAAAGTGTTGATGAAATGAGAGGGAAAATTTTGGAGTACAACAATGTTCTTTGTAAGGGATAAGGTTTGGATGCTTAGTGTCCCATTCTCCTTTGATTTGACTGATGACCAAAGCTGAGTCCCCAAACACATCTAAAGATTTGATTCCCAAGTCTATGGCAGCCTTGAGTCCAAAGATGCATGCTTCATACTCTACCATGGTGTTCGTACAGTTGAAGCAAAATCTGGCTGTGAAAGGAGTATGGCATCCTTCCGAAGATATGAGCACAACGCCGATACCGTTACCAAGTGCGTTGGAGGCACCATCAAAGTACAGGGTCCATCGGGATCCTTTTTCAGGTCCGTCATATGGCCCGATTTCTTCACTGTTGTCCAATGTCATGATGTCTTTGTCAGGGAAGTCAAACTTCATGGATTGATAATCTTCTACAGCTTGATGGGCCAGATGATCAGCTAGTACGCTGCCCTTTATAGCTTTTTGGGTCGTGTACTATATGTCATATTCCGTTAGGATCATCTGCCATCTAGCTATCCTTCCATACAAAGCAGGCTTCTCAAAGATGTACTTTATCGGATCCATCTTAGATATCAGCAAAGTGGTATGAGTCAACATATACTGTCTTAGCCGGCGAGCAGCCCATACCAAAGCGCAGCAAGTTTTCTCGCGCAGTGAATATCTGGTTTCACAGTCGGTAAACTTTTTGCTTAGGTAATAAATAGCGTGCTCTTTTCGGCCAGACTCGTCATGCTGCCCCAGTACGCACCCCATTGAATTCTCTAAGACGGTCAGATACATGATTAGTGGTCTTCCCTTGACTGGTGGCATCAAGATAGGAGGCTCTAGTAAATACTCCTTTATTTTATCGAAAGCAATCTGACATTCATCATTCCATCTGACTACTTGATCTTTCTTCAACAACTTGAAGATTGGTTCACAAGTAGATGTTAGGTGAGAAATGAACCTAGCAATGTAGTTCAGGCGTCCCAAAAAACCTCTGACTTCCTTCTCAGTGTGAGGAGCGGGAATTTCTTGTATCGCTTTAACCTTGGCAGGATCAACCTCGATGCCTTTGTTGCTGACAATGAAACCTAAAAGTTTACCGGACCGGACTCTGAATGTGCACTTGTTCGGGTTCAATCTTAGCTTATACTCCTTCAACCTGACAAACAACTTTTGCAAGTGATCAAGGTGTTCTTCTTCAGTTTGTGATTGGGCTATCATGTCATCTACGTAGACCTCTATCTCATGATATATCATATCATGAAATAAAGCTACCATGGCGCGTTGATAGGTTTCCCCGACATTCTTCAGTCCGAATGGCATCACTTTATAGCAGAACATACCCCACTGTGTGACAAATTTAGTTTTCTCCATGTCCTCAGGTGCCATTTTGATCTGGTTATAGCCTGACAATCCGTCCATGAAAGAAAATACTTTGTGCTGGGCTGTATTGTCAACCAGGATGTCGATGCGTGGAAGTGGAAAATCATCTTTAGGGCTGGCCCTGTTTAAATCTCTATAATCCACGCACATTCTCACTTTTCTGTCCTTTTTAGGCACGGGAAAAATGTTAGCAACCCATTGAGGATAAGAAGTAACAACTAAGAACCCAGCATTGAACTGCTTCATAACTTCTGCTTTGATCTTCTCTGACATGTCAGGTCTCATGCGGAGGACTTTTTGTTTCACTGGTGGACAGTCTTCTCTTGTGGGCAGACGATGTACCATAATGTCTGTATCGAGTCCCGACATGTCTTCGTATGACCAAGCAAAGATCTCAACATAATCATGCAAAAGCTGAATTAGGCGCTCCTTGACACTCGGCTCTAGATTGGCACCCACTCTGATTTCCTTTTTATCTTCCTCAGTACCCAGGTTGATTGTATCCAACAGCTCCTCATGAGGCTGAATTGCTCTTTCCTCTTGTTGTAGTAGTCTGGCCAATTCCCCTGGCACCTCACAATCTTCCTCATCTTCGTATTCAGCCTGGTAGACCAGATCTTCATAGTCACTGAAGACTATAGCAGTATCATTACCCATGGGATCCGGAGTGGAAGGGTACCTGCATTTGTGAGTGTGGGTGTGTGTAAGGGTATAGCCATCTTAAAACAATAAAATGTAAAAGAAAGACAATGAGCATAAAAGGTTTATATATGAAAAAGCGTCCATGATTCGTTGAATGACATATGAAAGTTATCAGGATGAAGTCTTTGGCTTCCCAGTTGCGAAGTCCTCCGCTGACAGTAGGAAATATCCAATCTTCCAAGCTTCCATCTTCCTCACTGTCCTCTACTGCGTTGATGCTTCGGTTTCTGATCTTCACAGGTGGCCCCACAACATGGGCACGGCGCACAGCCTTCTGAGAAGTCGAAGTAAACCCCAAGCCAAACTTGTCTTATTTGTAAAGAATGTCGGGAAGCTGCCCCCAGATGGTGCATCCCCCTTCTTCCACTACTGCCTTTGCGTCTTTTAGAGAGGACATCCGAGGCAGAGGTCTTGTGATCTTAGGAATCGAGGATACCGCCTTGGTCGCCACTACTTCTAGAGAGACTTCTTCAAAATGTTGGAAAGGGGTTTCTATGAATTCGCCATCCAACTCCACATATCAGAAAGAATTCAGATGACTAATCATGTATTCCTCCTCCCCATGGACAGTTATGATCTTCCCTTAGACCGGGTACTTGAGCATCTGATGCAAGGTAGAGGTGAAAGCTCCAACATTGTAGATCCAGGGGCGTCCTAACAGATAGGAATAAGAAGGACGGATGTCCATCACGTAGAAGGTGGAGTTGAACACCTGAGTTCCCACCTTGATCGGGATGTCCACCTCCCCGTGGACCATCCTCTTAGAGCCGTCAAATGCTCTCACAATTATGTTGTTCGGTTTTAAAGTCAGCCCCTCACAATCCAACCTATCAAGGGCTTTATTTGGAAAGACGTTTAAAGATGATCCAGTATCAACCAAGACATGAGCTAGGGTTGTTCCTCTGCACTCCACTGAGACATGTAATGCATCATTGTGTTTTCTCCCTCTGGGTGTCAAGTCAGGATCAGAGAAGCCCAGGCCATTATCAGTTGTCAAACTGGCCACACAGTCCTGGAACTGGTCAGCAGACGTCTCTTGCGGCACATGAGTTGTCTTCAGACATTTTACCAGAGCCTTGGCATAGGCTTCAGAATACAACAATAGAGCTAGCATGGAGATCTTGGAAGGGGTTTTGTCCCCAGTTGTTCAACCACATCATAATCACTATTCTTTATGATCCTCAGGATTTCTTCCATCTCCTTCTTAGATGTTTCAGGAATAGATAGTGATTGAGCCTTCGTTTGGACAGGCTCCTCTTGAACGTTCATTCCTTTATTCTCAGCAGCGGAAGTAGGGATATGAATTGTATTGTCTTTGTCGGTAGTTACGCTTGCAGGTATTATCACTGGTGCAGAGGTAATCTTCGGAACGACCACGGGTCCAAAGACTGCTGTTGGAGGAGCAATCTCTGGAGAGAAGATCCTACCACTGCGGGTGATCTTGCTAGTTCCAACAATATTGCTAATGTTGGAATTGTCCTCTTCGGAGCTTTCTTCTTCAGCAGTCAGTTAAATCTGTTTAATACCATGGTAGTAGATTTCTCCACCGTAATTCCATGGTACTATTTTATCTGATTTGTATGGGGCGGGCCCGAGCATTGTAATTTTGAGCGGAGTAGTCTTCGGAGCAGGTGTAATCCTAACGGGTCTTTTAGGGGCCTTGGAAGGATTGGTGTAGATGGTTATTATTGAAACTTCTTTAACTGGAACGGGTAAAATAGGAACATTCTCAAATAGAATTTCTTGGTTATCCATCAGTCGTTGGATACCTTTTTTCAACAGTGGGCAGTCAAATGATGAAGATAGGAAAACATGGCAGTCTTTGTCACAACCTGGGAAAATTCCAGCTTTCAAAAAATTCAACTTAATAGTCGGGAGCGGAGTTAACAGTTCATCCACGGTAGAAACAAACAGATCTTCCTAGACAACATTGGCATTGTGACCATGCCTCAGCATCGGAGCGGAAATAACATTCAGTTTCTCAGGCGCTTCAAACTCAACTTCCTTCGCGTCTATCAGGTCTTGAATTTTATTCTTCAGAGCCAAACAATTGTTGGTGTCGTGCCCTGGACTTTCAGAATGGTACGCGCATCTGGCGTTGGGATGGTAGTGTGGAGACGTAGTATTAGGATTCTTTGAGGCATCTTTTAGCATGGCCATATTCAACTTCAGAAGATGTGGCAGGACTTGAGCTGGAGTCATGTTAATCTTGGTGAATTTCCGTACTGGCCTTTCCACCCTTGGCTGATTATTTCTTGGCTGGTTGTTTCTTAGCTGATCGTTTCTTGGCTGGTTTGATGCAGGCTTTTGAATCATAAAGGCCCCCACCGTTGGTCGACGCTCAGTTCTTCCTTGATTTCTCTGTGAATATACAGAAGAAACTTCCTTCTTCCCAGTGAAGGGCTTTTTCACAGCAGTTGAGGCAGACGGGTCCTTCTGAATTTTCCCACTTCTTATACCGGCTTACACCAGCTGGCTTCTTCTTCTTTTTCTCTTTGGCTAGCAGAGCTTTTAACTCCTCTTTCCCTTTTGTCAGAGCCATGAGCATTTGTTGAAACTGGGCATTCTGCGCCTGAAGATCTTTCACAGTCTGTTCAACATCCATCTCACTGTAATAAACAGTAGAAGGATAAGGCGACCTGTTATGAGAAATCTGTATGATGTTATGATGAATTAAGATGCAATATGCAAATGATTTCAAGGAAATTTAGAAGATTTAAATTTGTCCAAACCAAAAAGAACACACGTCATATTAAATAAAACCAAGTTTGAATACATCATGCCTCCTTGGGCTTACAAAGAAAGAAACAAAATGCAACAAAAATTCTCAAGAAAAAAAGACCGAACGCATCCTCTTTGGAGCAATGTAGGTATTCAGATTTTTCTCTTCATGAAGCAGTTTGGTGAGCTCCAGAACCTTCTTCTCGCCGGCGTAGTACTGGGTTTCAAAGGTGTCTCGTTCTTCCTTCAACTGAATCCAAGCTTTCTGCAGGTCTTCAAGAGAGGTAGGCATGTCATGATGAAGAATGGTGTATGGGACGTCTCCTTCAATAACAGGTTCGATGATGACAGGAAGGATGGAAGGGTAAGGCATTAAGAGACTCTGGGCGCGAGCCCGTACCCACCTAAGGTAAGGCTCGAGAGGGAAAGAATTTTTATGCCCCAAAGTCCTACTGTCCACCTTGTTCACCATTCCCCATGCATGTGTAAACCTCTGGCGATAACCTTGGTCTTCTTTGTCGTAGTCGAACACCAGACCTCGGATGAGCATCTCATGAGGGACGTCCCTTCGGGCATACCCAAACTTCCGAAGAGCTAAACACGGGTTGTAGGTGATACCTCCCCTAATACCAAGTAGAGGCACATTAGGGAACTCCCCACAGCGGTCAATGATAGTGATATCGTCCAAAGATCTTGAGCACCAATGGATATCAGAGTGAGTGAGAGACACCATCCTTTGAGACCATGTCAATCTTTGCTCGTTCTTCAATACTGACTGAGGCAGGTGTGAAGTGAACCACTTAGCGAGTAGGGGTATACAACACAAAAGGGTACCTCTTTTCTTCATGGCACGTGTATGAAGGAAATGCAAGATGTCTCCTAGCAAGGTGGGTATATGATTGCGAGAGAGAAAAACTTTGATGGTATTAACGTCTATGAATTGGTCCGAATTAGGAAACAGAACCAAACCATAAATGAGGAGAGATAGCACGTCTTCAAAAGCTTGGAAATCCATGTCATCCCAGAATGAACGAGCTTTTTACAATAGAAACTTAGCTAGAAAGCCTTTAACCCCACTTCTTGTCTCCCAATTGGCTATGACGTCGACCTTCTTCACATGTAAAGCTTCGATGATGACTTCAGGTTTTGGAATCCCTTCTAGACCGGTGAACGGTATCTGTTTAAGCACGAGAACCCCTAAGAGTAGAGAGAACTCTTCTAGTGTAGGCACTAACTGATAGTCCGGAAAAGTGAAACAATGATGTATGGGATCAAAGAATTGGAATAGTACACACATCATCTCTTCTTGGAAGTTGGATGTAGCCAAACTGAGGAGTCGACCATACTTCTTGGTAAAAGGAGAATCCCCAGGAACTATTGAAGCTAGCTCTTGAAGTTGAGGATGTGCTTTTACAAAGCTGATTCAGATGGTTTTTCTTCGGAGAGAATTCATATCCTACAAAACAAAAACAAAGATAAATTTCTAAATCCTTGAAATGGTTAGTGAGCATGCATATGATGTTGATGATGTTGATGATGTTTATGTACAAGAAAACATATACACACACAACAAACAGATCCCTATGTTTTAGGCTTGCATGAGTTTGTAGGTAAGTACTGTTGTACCCCAAAATTTTCCCTCTCATATTTCTCAAGATATTGCAAGAAAAGTCTCCAAGTGGCTCAAGATTGCTCAAAAGTTGGACAATCAAGCTATCTCCTAAGGCAATCAACCCCAAATTAGGGTTTTGTGTTGCATCAAGATCCTTGAGTCCAAATGACCTCAAGTTCTCCCCAATTTCCTAATATGTTCTCAAGGTCATCCATGTCAAATTTCAAGCCTTGCAGAGGAAGTTTGCTCAGTCAATTGCTCAAAGATCCAAAAATCGACCGTGCTAGGGCAAAAGTCAACTATGACCCAAATACAGTCAAACCTCAATATGTTTTGTCAACATTCCCATTTTGAAGTATATTTCATCATTTGATCAAGGGTTTATCATGATTCATCAAGGATTGCTCAAAATTCATCAAGACTCAAAAGTTGCTAAATTAGGGTTTTGTAGGAAAAGTCAACTCAACTTTGACCAAGAATAACTTTCTCATACTTTATGAGAAATGACCCATCCAAAGCTCATTTTGAAGAGGATGCAATTTCCTACAAGTTCATACCCCAATTTCATAAAATGCACTCACAAGAAGTTATAAATTTGGATATTATAGGTCATTTTTTAAAGTCAATAAAAACACCTTTTTTGTCAAAGCTTATAACTTGAGCATGGAATATCAAAATGATATGAGACCAAACGGTTTGGTTAGAGGACATCTCAAGCTTTCTAAAAAGTCCAAGAACACCTCCAAAAGCTCAAAATTGAAGAGGTTATGGATTGTTGAAGTTGGGCATTTTTGCAAAATTGCCAAAAGTCAACTATCCTCAAAACTTCAAATTTTGTCAAATGGGCCCATTCTTTTCCACTTGATTTGAGCTTGCATCATTGTCCACGTGTTCTAGCTTCAGCCATGTGTACATTTATCAATTTTATTATTTTATTTGATTTTTTATTAAATTATTTCATTTTAAATCAAATTAAATCAAATAAAATCCCAAACTTTGATTACATGAGATTTTTTGCTATTTTCAAGATTGGATTCTCATCAATATCATCATCAAATTCGTATCACACAAGATCATGTGCAAAAAAATAGTTTTTTGACAAATTTGGCAAGTTTTCAAAAGTGAATCAAATCAAATATGGGTGCATTGATTTAGAGAGATTGGATTCATGATTCTTGACCTAATGCATTCCATGATACATATAGAAGCCAAAGGACATGAAATATGGGTTGGAAGCTGCAAGAACAAGCAAAACAAAACTTGAAAAAGTGGTGAAAAAGTGAGAATTCAAAATCACAGCAAGAGATATTTTCAGAAGCAAAGAGCTATCCCAATCGATTGCTGGGTATTCTCAACCTTCTGGGATCAAAAGCACGCATTTTTCAACCTCCTATAGCGATGTAAGCATCACGTTACATAGATCTGTATTTGAATTTGCAAATCATTATTCCTGCATCTTTTGTACAAACTATTTGCATATTCATAATCCTCATCAAGTTTCTAAGCATTCTGCATTATCCAATTTTATTTATGTGGCCTATGCTGTGAGGTACCATAGCCAGGGTTTTGTGGTTTGTTTTTGGGTATTTCTATTGCAGGAAAAATTGGATGTCGAGAAGGGCATGGTTGTGACCTGGATGATGAGACAAGCACAACCCTGCCCTTAGAATTTATTTCCATGGCCTATAGCAGATTTTGGAGGAGGCGCGACTTATAGCGACGACTTGTGTCCGTAGCTATAAGTTTTTACATGTTTTTAGCTATAGATGAGGGTTGAAGATGATGCATGGCGAAGCATGATTCACCCATTCAAACATGGCGCGCTTAATTTTGTTGTACTGGCATATTAGTTTGTTTCCTCTTATTATTATTATTTTGTATATAATTAACAAATGGAACACAATAGCCAAGTGGTAAGCGTGCTTTCCAATGACCAACAGGACCTGGGTTCGAATCTCAGGTCCCCCATTCTCTTTGTTATTTTTCTCCTTCATGTAATCAGGTGAAAATCTAAGAGTGCAGGTCACCATATGCCTTCACATGTCCAGCAGCCAAATGGCCAAAGGCCAGATCTGATGATTCAGGTTGATGGTCTACCATGGAGTCAAGTCAACATGCGCGCAGGGGATCTTAGAAGTCAAACGAGGCCAAATTCAAATGGGCCTCAGAATTGCTTCCCAAACACTCCAAAGCAGGCCCATACCCCTCTCTCTCTATATTTTATTTATTTTGTTTTTTTTAATTATTTAGTTATTATTTCTATTTAATTATTAACCAATCAAAATTCTTTTTTCTATAAAATTAAAAACCACAAAAAAATATTTTCTTCATAAAATCAAATTTTAATCTTTATTAACAAATTTATTAATTAATTTAGGCTATTAATTAGAAATAACTTTAATATATCTTTTGTAAATAGTTAAAAATAATTAGACTTAATTAGGTTTTTACTAACATTAATTAATTTTATTTTATTTCTTTAAATACCAAAAAAAACCCAAAATTATTTATTTTCATTAATTAATTAATTTATTAATTTAACAATTAACTTAAGTAATTTCTTTCTTAATTAAAAAACAACCAAAAAAAAATCTTTTCTTTAACAAAAGGGGTCAAAACCCTAAACTCGCACTCGATTTAATTTTCCGCACGCGATCTATTTATTCAATATTGTGTTTGTTCCTGGAATGTAATAGATGATTAAGACCATTTAATTATTTTTATCGCTTTATTTATTTTTCCGCATTTAAATTTCAAAGGGTTGCTTTTGGCGATGTAAATACCCGACGCCTTGTAATTTAATTTCCATAATTTATTTTCCGCAAAATATAACTGTTAGATGTTTGATAATAGGGATGCATGACAAGATTGAATATTTTAACCTAAAATCAACATAGATCACCATTAACATGTACAAAGATAAAAATAACTGAAAATGACACACTCACACATGCGCACTCTTAGGGTACACTCCACTTGGTTGCCTTCGTACACAGTCATTGAGTATAGGTCGTTTTAGAGGTCGCCCTCTTGTCTAAAAGATCATAGTCGCCTCGAAACAGTTGCCTCGTATATTGTTGCCTCAAAACAAATGATCTAAGACATTAGGGTTACCGCTAAGGTGTCCTAACATTGCTTTAGTGACCGTAAGTCCCTAATTTGAATTGACCCTTAAACTCCAACGACGGTGCTACCTACTCACCAATAGTAGGATGGAATTGTCTACAGGAAAATAGCATAGAACGATTCCTTTTTCGAGTAGGTAGATGGTTCTTAAGTACTTGCTCTTTCAAAAACAAAACTCTTCACACTTACACTTTTCAAACAAAGTTTTCAAAAACACTTCATTATACTCTTGAGGATAGAAGCAACAGTTAAATCTAAGTTTTCAAACAAAAACTTTTTCAAACCCACAAGCACAAAGAAAACGATTTTGAAAACAATATGAGCAAGTACCTAAGAGCCCGTGGATAACCACGGATAGAAAGGGTGCTAATACCTTCCCTTTCTATAATCTACCCCCCAAACCCGAGAAATATCTCGAAAAAGGAATTTTTCTGTGCTTTTTTCCTTTCCTTGTTGGATAAAATAAAAGACGGTGGCGACTCTTGCTTACCGCGACATTTTGTGAAAACAAACGCAAAACGCAAACCAGCATTCCAAAAACAGTCAGTTCTTCCCACCGTATTACAGAACTGGCGACTTTGCTGGGGAAGCTTATAAGTGGGGTGTACCTTAGGAATAGTTCATAATGTTTTCAATTGCTTGACTTGTATGCTTTATCTTTGTGGGTTGAATCGGAGTTACTATAGATCTTAACTCGGATCTGGGGGATACCCTTTAGGTAAGTAGCAATAAACTGTGAGGGAACTGTATGGCGTAGACCGATACGGTTGAAGCAGTAGCTACGTTAGTGTGGCACTTTAGTATGTACCGATATCCCTTGTGGCGCAACGAGGAGAATATGGGTCTGCTAAGGGGTCATTAAGCACCAACTGACCTTAGAACCTTTAAATTGACCAACTTGGCCATAGAACAGTAGTAGTATGCTACACTCATTGAGACTAAACTCTCGCGATGATTCCGGCCGCAATAAAAGGTTGCTAAACTGGAATTATGACCGATCGAGGGTAGTCAGTGATATTGAGATCCTCTAGAACCCGGTTACTATTTTTAGGACAGGTTTGAACCAACTGAACTGAAAGAGGGTAGTACCTAGACTCCTTGCCAGCCTGAAATCTAAGGGCTCTTTGTGTGACTTGTGTGCCTTTATCATGTTTTCTATTTGTGGATACTTGTGGTGTGCTTTCTATCATAACATCATGACATTACATGCATCTTGCATCAAGACTAACCTATTTCAAAGACAGGAGGGATTCATCTTTGTTCTGTTTTGTAGGTCATGGCACCCATGCGTAGAAACACCATCCGGATCAACTTTGTCCAGGTTCCCACTATGCTTAAAGAGTTGGTTGTAAAGATGTCAGATACTACTTCCTTTATCAAAAGACATGTGCATCTTCTTGGTTTGGTCACCTCCAAATTGGACGAGCAGATGATGAGTGTCCTAGTCCAGTTCTTTGATCCACTGTACCATTGCTTTACTTTTTAGGACTACCAGTTGGTCCCTACCTTGGAAGAGTTCTCTGATCTGCTCAATATCTCTGTTCTGGAGTAGACCCCATTTACAGGTTGGGAGAAGATCCTTAGGCCGGAAGAGATTGCTTCAGCCCTTCATCTGACCAAGGATGAGGTAATGGCCAATTGGGAAACTCGTAGTGGAGCAAAAGGCTTTTTGACTAAGTTCTTGGTTGGTAAGGCTAATCATTTCTGGGATAGTCTAGACTTCTAGGCATTCAAAGATATTCTGGCTCTTCTGATATATGGCTTGGTATTGTTTCCTAACTCTGACTCCTTTATTGATGTGAATGCGGTAAAAATCTTCATCTCTGGTAATCTTGTACCCACTCTTTTGGGTGACATTCTTCATCAGCTTTATGCCCGTACTGCTCGGAAGCGGGGAACCTTGATGTGCTGTGCTCCATTATTGGCGAGGTGGTTTATTTCTCACCTCCCCAAATCAGTTCTGAAGAACAAAGAAGTCATGGGCAGGGCTTATAGGGTTATGTCTCTCTCTCACAATGACATCATTTGGACTATTAAGGGTATGGACGAGGTGGCCGTTATTGATCGCTGTGGGGAATACCCCAATGTTCCACTGATCGGAACCAATAGAGGAATTACTTACAATCCATGCTTGGCCTTACGTCAGTTCGGGCGAGCCAGAGGGGAAGGACCTCATGAGCTGCTAATGCCTAGTATAATCTTTGATTTCCAAGGGGATAGTGACGAGCTACGCCGCAGATTCATAAGGGCTTGGGATAGAGTGCACAGATCTGATCCACACGAGCTGGGTGCGAAGACTTCTCTACCAATGGAACCATATCTTCGATGGGTTCGTATCCATGCCCAAAAGCTGGGAATTCCCTATGAAGCCGTCTTGCCCATTATTGTTGAAGTTACTGATGAGGAAGGGGTTCCTCCTACTATCTTACACCCTTACATGCCTACTGACATTGGTGCATTGAAGAGGTCCTGGATGCAGCTAAGGGAAGAGCGGGATACTTATAGAGAAAAGTATCACGAGCAAGAGCGAAAGATCCAGAAGTTGATTAGGCAGCTGGAGAGGGAGCAGATCATCAACGACTATGTCAGCACTAAAGGCAAACGACCATGGGAGCGCTGATGTCCTTTGATTATTTCCCGTTTTTATTTACTTTTCAGTATTTCCTTTCTTGTAACGCCTTAAGGGAAATTTGTGGAACAATTGAATTTCAAGTTTATCTAATAAAAGTGTGTTTCATGTTTGGTTTACGAATTTGAATCTCTCGATGTCTTTGAAATCATAGCATACGCATTTCATTCCACGCACCTCATAACAGGTACCCTTACAGGTTTTCTCATCTTCTTCGCTGTTTATTTCAGCATCATGTCTTCTGAACCATCAACTGGACAAGCAATCAAGGCTCTACAGGCTCAAAATGCCCAGTTCCAAGAATTGTTCATGAATTTGGCTAAGGGTCAGCAAGATCTGAAAGCCCTTATCTTGAAAGAGAAGAAGAAGAAGAAGAAGAAGAAGACGGTCCTGTTTAACATGGGCCACAGGTTTGGAAACAGGCTACGAGATGAAGTTGATTTGACCACCTCATCTGGAGGGAAAGATAGTCAGGAAGAAAGGAGGGATCCTAGCCCTGTGGTTTCAGACAACGAGACAAACTTCGATGAAGACCAGTATCCTCCGGCTGAGGATAGATACAAGGAACTGGAAGACCGGTTCAGTGCGATGGAAGTTCAGAAAGTGCCTGGTCTGGAATTTGGTGATTTGGGTCTATCATCTGGGGTGGTGATTCCCCATAAATTCAAAGCACTAGCCTTTGCTAAATACGATGGAGTTTCTTGCCCGAAACTGCATCTCCGGTCGTATGTTAGGAAGATTCAGCCATACACCGCTGACAAGAACCTATGGATCCACTTCTTTCAAGACAGTCTCTCAGGGACTCAGCTTGAATAATTTTACCAGCTAGAAGGAGCCAGTATTCGTAGTTGGGAAGATTTGGCTGCTGCTTTCTACAAGCAGTACCAATACAATTCCGACCTCACTCCCACGCGTACCCAACTCCAGGGTATGTCTATGGGTGCGGAAGAAGGTTTCAAAGATTATGCTCAGAAGTGGAGGTACCTCACTGGAAGAGTGCAACCACCCTTGGCTGACAGGGAGTTAGTTGATATGTTTCTGGGGACCTTGTCTGGTCCGTATTTCAACCATCTGATTGGAAGTTCTTCGTCCGGGTTTACGAAGTTGATTATGACCGGGGAAAGGATTGAGACTGGTATTAAGTCTGGTAAAATATAGAAGGGTGCTTCATCAGGCACTGAGAAGAAGCCTTTTAAGAAGGAATCTAGTGCTGTTTACAGTTCAAAAAGCCAGAATAGACCTGAACGCCGCCAAGCTGTTAATGCGGTTGTTATTTCAAGACCTGCTGGTGCTCCTCAGTGCAACAATCAACCAAGGACCGAAAAACCTCGAAGATAATTCACTCAGCTCAACATGACTTTATCTCAGATTCTGCCACAGTTATTGAAAACCAATCTAGTGATTCCAAGGGAGGCCCCGCAGAATCCCAACACTACATCACCAAAGTACAACCCTAATGCCCGCTGTGCTTTTCACTCTGATAGCCCGGGGCATGATACGGATGATTGTTGGGTTTTGAAGAACAAGGTACAAGACCTGATTGATGCTAAGGAGATCGAGTTCGGAGCACCAGAAAAGCCTAAGCAAGACACATGGGTGAATGCTATCAGGGATGACAATGATGAAGAGTTTGATATTGACAGTTAGATATACCCAACTGCTGATGGTGGATTAAGCAACTGGACAACGAAAGGTTCTATGCTTGTTTCAGTTATCACCTAGTAATGAGACTTTTGTTTTGAATTTGTAACAAACAATTTTTAAAACTTTACGGCCCGGTGTCTTACCTGGGGCACTGTGGCTTCATTTGTGAGGGCTTTATGTGTGTCATCTACATATATCATTAATAAAATCATTGGACGTTTTTTGCATTTCAAATCTTCCGCTCCTTGTTTTTCTTTTATTATACATTGCAAAACAGCTATTTTACACACACTCACATATACAGGTCTACATCCACTCTGGATCTCACTGGTAACGACTCTGCTACTGCCAGTTATGACTTCGAAAGTCCGATCAACTTAGCCGAAGACGAAGGTGAAGATGATTGCGAAGTGCCTGGTGAACTTGCTAGACTGTTACTTCAGGAAGAAAGGGTTATTCAGCCGCATGAATAGCCTGTGGAATCAGTAAATCTGGGTACAAAAGTGGACAAGAAAGAGGTCAAGATCGGGGCAAATCTGGAGCTTAGTGTGAAGCAACAGTTGATTCAGATGCTGCGTGACTACGTTGAGATCTTTGCCTGGTCTTATGAAGATATGCCTGGGTTGGATACTGATATTGTGGTTCACCGATTGCCTACCAAGGAAGGCTGTCCTCTAGTGAAACAGAAGGTCCGCCAAATGCGCCCAGAGATGTCTGAGAAAATCAAGGCTGAAGTTATGAAACAATTTGACGCCGGTTTTCTAGCAGTTACTTCTTACCCTCAATGGGTGGCCAACGTGGTTCCTGTGCCGAAGAAGGATGGTAAAGTTCGAATGTGTGTCGACTATAGGGATCTGAACAGGGAATGCCCCAAGGATGATTTCCCCTGCCTCATATCGACGTTCTAGTTGACAACACCGCACAACATAAGGTCTTCTCCTTTATGGATGGTTTCTCCAGTTATAATCAGATTAAGATGGCTCCCGAAGACATAGAGAAGACAACTTTTGTTACTCAATGGAGTACCTTTTGCTACAAGGTCATGCCCTTTGGATTAAAGAATGCTGGGGCAACATATCAGCGCTCCATGGTTGCGTTGTTTCATGACATGATCCATCACGAGATTGAGGTATACGTCGATGATATGATTGCAAGGTCCCAGACTGAGGAAGAACACCTTGACCATCTGCAGAAGTTATTTGACAGGTTGAAATTATACAAGCTGAGGTTAAACCCGAACAAGTGCACCTTCGGGGTGAGATCTGGTAAGCTGCTGGGTTTCGTCGTAAGCGATAAGGGTATTCAAGTGGATCCTGCAAAGGTGAAAGCTATACAGGAAATGCCAGTTCCCCAAACAGAGAAAGGAGTCAGAGGATTTCTGGGATGTTTGAACTATATTGCCCGATTTATCTCGCACCTGACTGCTACTTGTGAGCCAATCTTCAAGTTACTGAAGAAAGACCAAGTGGTAAGATGGAACGATGAGTGTCAGACCGCTTTCGAAAGAATCAAAGAGTATCTCCAAGAGCCACCCATTGCGATGCCTCCAGTTGAAGGGAGACCTTTGATCTTATACTTGACAGTACTCGACAACTCAATGGGGTGTGTGCTAGGGCAGCATGACGAGTCTGGCCGAAAAGAGCATGCTATTTATTACCTTAGCAAAAAGTTTACCGACTGCGAGACCCGATACTCACTGCTCGAGAAGACTTCCTGCACTTTGGCATGGGATGCTCGCCGGCTGAGACAGTATATGCTGACTCACACCACTCTATTGATATCAAATATGGATCCAATCAAGTATATCTTTGAAAAGCCTGCCTTGTCCGGAAGAATAGCGAGATGGCAGATGATCTTGACTGAGTATGACATCCAATACACAACCCAAAAGGCAACCAAAGGAAGTATGTTGGCAGATCATCTGGCACACCAGGCAGTGGATGATTACCAGTCTATGAACTTTGAATTTCCGGATGAGAGTATCATGATAGTGACTGATTGTGAGACACCTGGACCGGATGAAGGACCTGAGGAGGGATCCCGATGGTCTATGTACTTTGATGGAGCTTCGAATGCTTTGGGCAATGGAATTGGCGTCGTGATCATATCTCCTAAAGGCTCTCATACTCCGTTTACCGCCCGACTATGTTTCAACTGCACCAATAACATGGCAGAGTAGGAAGCATGCATTATGGGACTCCGAGCAGCAATTGACCTAAGGATTAAGTTTCTAAGTGTTTTCGGAGATTCCACTCTCGTGATCAGTAAGATCAAAGGCGAGTGGGATACGAAACACCCTAATCTTATTCCTTACAAGGAGTATATATTGACATTGCTTCCCCATTTCGAGGAGATAACCTTTGAACACTTCCCAAGAGAGGAGAATCAGTTAGCGGACGCGCTGGCTACGATGTCTTCTATGTTCAAAGTCAATTGGGACAACGAAGCTCCCCGGATTATCATTGAAAGACTGGACGAACCTGCACATTGCTGTGACATTGAGACTGAAGAGGTAGCAGATAAACCCTGGTTTCATGAGGTGAAGAGGTATCTTGAGGCTCAAGAATACCCCGAGGGTGCATCTGTTAATGATAAGAAGTTTCTGAGGAGGTTCACTGCGAAGTTCTTCATCAGCAATGGCATCCTTTACAAGCGTAACCATGATTCGACCCTACTGCGATGTATGGATAAGAGCGAAGCAGAAAGGATCATGACAGAGTTACATGAAGGTACTTTCGGAACTCATTCCAGTGGACACACCATGGCAAAGAAAATCCTTCGGGAAGGATATTATTGGTCCACTATAGAAGCCGACTGTTATCAACATTCTCGGACCTATCACAAGTGCCAAGTCTATGCTGATAAGGTGCACATCCCTCCAGTACCTCTGAATGTCTTGACGGCACCTTGGCCTTTTGCAATGTGGGGCATTAATATGATCGGCGAGATCAGACCTACGGCATCCAACGGGCATCATTTCATCCTGGTAGCAATTGATTATTTTATGAAGTGGATTGAAGCAGCGTCCTTTGCTACTGTGACCAAGAATGCCGTGGCACGGTTTATTCGGCACAATCTGATCTGTCGGTACGGTGTACCAGAGAGGATCATTACGGACAATGGTACCAATCTCAACAATAAGATGATCACTGAGCTCTGCAAGCAATTCAAGATACAGCATCATAACTCTTCTCCTTACCGGCCGAAGATGAATGGGGTCGTAGAAGCGGCTAACAAGAACATTAAGAAGATCGTGCAGAAGATGACAGTGACATACAAAGATTGGCACGAGATGTTACCATTTGCTCTTCATGGGTACCGTACCTCAGCACAGACATCAACAGGGGCAACCCCCTACTCCTTGGTTTATGGCATGGAGGCAGTCTTGCCCATTGAAGTTCAGATGCCCTCTCTTCGGATCATGAAGGATGCAGGTTTGAGCGAAGATGACTGGATTCAGACCCGGCTTGATCAACTGAACCTAATCGACGAAAAAAGACTTACTGCTATTTGTCATGGTCAGACGTATCAAAAACGGATGATCTAGGCATTTAACAAGAAAGTTAGACGACAACAGTATCAAGTTGGGGATATGGTAATCAAGCGCATTATCTTACCTCAAGGTGATCCCAGGGGAAAATGGACCCCTACTTACGAAGGGCCATTTGTGGTTAAGAACATCTTCTCAGGAGGGGCTATGATTCTAACCACCATGGACGGTGACGACCTTCCTCACCCCGTCAATGCAGACATAGTAAAAAGATACTACGCATAATTAACGACCCACTAGGTCGACTGGCCTAGGCAAAAATAAGGGCTTCCCAGCGAACCAAAAGGGTTTGGGCAAAAATAAGGGATGAAACTGGAAAAATCTGTACACCCGGTTAGTCGAAAACCTGAAAAGGCAGCTTGGGCAAAAAAGGGTATCCTGGTGGACTGAAAACCAGAAAGGGCGGTCCAGGAAAAAATTAGGGATTAAAACGTAACATTATGTCTCATAGGATCACCTTAAATCCAGACTTCGGTATCGACTATCAAGCTCAGACGACACTAATATATCTGATCTACCTTCTACCAAGTAGCAAAGTGATGAGATGCTCGAGGACATAAGGGCAATAGCAGAGTTGGAACCCAGTGGGATTATTCACATAGCTGTTTTGTTTAGTTTTTCACAAATTGTGTAAATTCTATTATTCGGCGGCATTCTCTTACTAAGACGTCAACCTCTTGTACAAAAAACGCCTATTTACAGGCCAAACTTCAAAGTCAATACAATCCATTTTCAAAGAAATTTCAAACTGTTTTTCCATTATCTGTTTTGTTTTGCAAAGAACATCCAATGTTCATTTTTTATATATGCATTTGACATTAATTGCTGCTCATAAATGTTTACATGCGAAACAAAAGAAGAATTACTCGTAATATCAGAAACAGGGGCAATAAAATTGTCCAAACTATACAGTTGCTCTATCCACTAGGTACAACAGTAAATTCAGTTGAAGAATATGGCTAAGATACTTTCGCTCCCCGCATAGTAAGACAATAATGATAGCTCTCCCCAGTTGAGACTTGCAGCTGTGAATAAATGAGTCGGTAATATTCTCCCCAAGCAGAGTTTATCACCATCAGCACTGAAAAGTCTTAATATCCCCGACGGGCTTAATATTCCCCAACGGAATGTACGAATATTCCTCGGTAGAATACAAGATATCCCCAATGGATTTAAAATTTTCCCAGTGCAGTCTGAAAAAAGCTTCCCCAGTGGAGTTGAAGAAATATCCCCAGTAGACTCTGGAAGTTCGTCCCCGGCGGAGTATAAAAATAAATATCCCCAGCCAAGTTCAAAGGAAGATTGTCCCCAGCAAAGCTCAAAGGATTATCCCCATTAGAGTCTAAAAGGTTGTCCCCAGTGAAGCCGCAACTGAAAGATCATCCCCAGCGAAGTTCTTTCCTTTCACAAACAGGAATTCATTCCCCAACAGGATTCAGTATCACCAGCAACGGTAATTCATCCCCAGAGGAACTTATTGGTTAAATCCTCAGCAAAACATCTCTTCCTCACCGAGTAATCTCTTCCTCAGTTTATTCCCCAACGGAGTTATCCTCTCCTGCAGGTTTATTCGCACAATCATCTTCATTCGCCATCTCCAGCGGAAATGAAGAATTCAACTCTTTCTCCAGCAGATATCCGGGATTTATTTTCCCCAGCTACAAACATCATATTCCCATACATCATGATACATGCATATACGCATCATACAACACGATCTCATTTATTTTGAGAACATCATTGCTTGACATATATCATGAATTGCATACGACTGACCTTTACCTTTTAGGAAGGAGGCAGTTAAGTTCTCAGCTATGTCGAAGAACTGGACTGGTTCTTAAATCTCAACTGAATTATCCTCGGTTGAATTTCAGATAAGGTTCTCAACCTCGACATTTTTCCTCCGTCAAAGTGTGGACGAGTTCTACAATCTCAACGGTATACTACGTTGAAGACCAGACAATTCCTAGATCTTGATGAAGATGTTTTCCTCCGTCATAGTGTGGACGAGTTCTACAATCTCAACGGTATACTACGTTGAAGACCATACAGTTCCTAGATCTTGATGAAGATGTTTTCCTCCGTCATAGTGTGGACGAGTTCTATAATCTCAACGGTATACTACGTTGAAGACCAGACAGTTCCTAGATCTTGATGAAGATGTTTACCTCAGTCGAAGACCTGACCGGTTCTTAAATCTCAACTGAATTATCCTCGGTTGAATTTCAGATAAGATTCTCAATCTCGACAATTTTCCTCCGTCATAGTGTGGACGAGTTCTACAATCTCAACAGAATTATTTTCCATTGAAGACTAGACAATTCCTAGATATTGATGAAGATGTTTCCCCCAGTTAAGTTACGGGAAAGTCCTTAAAACTCGGTAAAGATGTTCTCTCAGCTGAGGTACAAGCAAGTTCCTAAATCTCAATAAAAGCTAGACTTCCCCAGCGGAATCTTCTACAATAACAGGTATGCAAGATCTCGCTAAGGAATCTCTTATGCGATCGACACTCCTGCAGATGGCATCTTTAAGCCCATCCTCCTACCAACAATCTCCAAATGGCATCTATAAGCCCATTTCCGACATCACCAGGCTGATACCACTTCATGTGAGTGCAAATTTCTGGGCACTCTAGTGTTCAATCATCTTCCACCTTCGGATCACGAAAGGCACGAAAGCCAATCTACATCCTCAGGTTTAAGAAGATTGAACAGGGGCAGCTGTTGTCACCCAAAATTTTCCCTCTCATATTTCTCAAGACATTGCAAGAAAAGTCTCCAAGTGGCTCAAGATTGCTCAAAAGTTGGACAGTCAAGCTATCTTCTAAGGCAGTCAACCCCAAATTAGGGTTTTGTGTTGCATCAAGATCCTTGAGTCCAAATGACCTCAAGTGCTCCCCAATGTCCTAATATGTTCTCAAGGTCATCCATGTCAAATTTCAAGCCTTGCAGAGGAAGTTTGCTCAGTCAATTGCTCAAAGGTCCAAAAATCGATTGTGCTAGGGCAAAAGTCAACTGTGACCCAAATACAGTCAAACCTCAAGATTTTTTGTCAACATTCTAATTTTTAAGGATATTTCATCATTTGATCAAGGGTTGATCATGATTCATCAAGGATTGCTCAAAATTCATCAAGACTCAAAAGTTGCTAAATTAGGGTTTTGTAGGAAAAGTCAACTCAACTTTGACCAAGAATAACTTTCTCATACTTTATGAGAAATGACCCATCCAAAGCTCATTTTGAAGAGGATGCAATTTCCTACAAGTTCATACCCCAATTTCATAAAATGCACTTACAAGAAGTTATAAATTTGGACATTATAGGTCATTTTTTAAAGTCAACAAAAACACCTTTTTTGTCAAAGCTTATAACTTGAGAATGGAATATCAAAATGATATGAGACCAAACGGTTTGGTTAGAGGACATCTCAAGCTTTCTAAAAAGTCAAACAAAACCTCCAACAGCTCAAAATTGAAGAGGTTATGGATTGTTGAAGTTAGGCATTTTTGCAAAATTGCCAAAAGTCAACTATCCCCAAAACTTCAAATTTTGTCAAATGGGCCCATTCTTTTCCACTTGATTTGAGCTTGCATCATTGTCCACGTGTCCTAGCTTCAGCCATGTGTACATTTATCAATTTTATTATTTTATTTGATTTTTTATTAAATTATTTCATTTTAAATCAAATTAAATCAAATAAAATCCCAAACTTTGATTACATGAGATTTTTTGCTATTTTCAGGATTGGATTCTCATCAATATCATCATCAAATTCGTATCACACAAGATCATGTGCAAAAAGATAGTTTTTTGACAAATTTGGCAAGTTTTCAAAAGTGAATCAAATCAAATATGGGTGCATTGATTTAGAGAGATTGGATTCATGATTCTTGACCTAATGCATTCCATGATACATATAGAAGCCAAAGGACATGAAATATGGGTTGGAAGCTGCAAGAACAAGCAAAACAAAACTTGAAAAAGTGGTGAAAAAGTGAGAATTCAAAATCACAGCAAGAGAGATTTTCAGAAGCAAAGAGCTATCCCAATCGATTGCTGGGTATTCACTCAACCTTCTGGGATCAAAAGCACGCATTTTTCAACCTCCTATAACGCTGTAAGCATCACGTTACATAACTCTGTATTTGAATTTGCAAATCATTATTCCTGCATCTTTTGTACAAACTATTTGCATATTCATAATCCTCATCAAGTTTCTAAGCATTCTGCATTATCCAATTTTATTTATGTGGCCTATGCTGTGAGGTACCATAGCTAGGGTTTTGTGGTTTGTTTTTGGGTATTTCTATTGCAGGAAAAATTGGATGTCGAGAAGGGCATGGTTGTGACCTGGATGATGAGACAAGCACAACCCTGCCCTTAGAATTTATTTCCATGGCCTATAGCAGATTTTGGAGGAGGCGCGACTTATAGCGACGGCTTGTGTCCATAGCTATAAGTTTTTACAGGTTTTTAGCTATAGATGAGGGTTGAAGATGATGCATGGCGAAGCATGATTCGCCCATTCAAACATGGCGCGCTTAATTTTGTTGTACTGGCATAATAGTTTGTTTCCTCTTATTATTATTATTTTGTATATAATTAACAAATGGAACACAATAGCCAAGTGGTAAGCGTGCTTGCCAATGACCAACAGGACCTGGGTTCGAATCTCAGGTCCCCCATTCTCTTTGTTATTTTTCTCCTTCATGTAATCAGGTGCAAATCTAAGAGTGCAACTCACCATATGCCTTCACATGTCCAGCAACCAAATGGCCAAAGGCCAGATCTGGTGATTCAGGTTGATGGTCTACCATGGAGTCAAGTCAACATGCGCGCAGGGGATCTTAGAAGTCAAACGAGGCCATATTCAAATGGGCCTCAGAATTGCTTCCCAAACACTCCAAAGCAGGCCCATACCCCTCTCTCTCTATATTTTATTTATTTTGTTTTTTTTAATTATTTAGTTATTATTTCTATTTAATTATTAACCAATCAAAATTCTTTTTTCTATAAAATTAAAAACCACAAAAAAATATTTTCTTCATAAAATCAAATTTTAATCTTTATTAACAAATTTATTAATTAATTTAGGCTATTAATTAGAAATAACTTTAATATATCTTTTGTAAATAGTTAAAAATAATTAGACTTAATTAGGTTTTTACTAACATTAATTAATTTTATTTTATTTCTTTAAATACCAAAAAAACCCAAAATTATTTATTTTCATTAATTAATTAATTTATTAATTTAACAATTAACTTAAGTAATTTCTTTCTTAATTAAAAAACAACCAAAAAAATATCTTTTCTTTAACAAAAGGGGTCAAAACCCTAAACTCGCACTCGATTTAATTTTCTGCACGCGATCTATTTATTCAATATTGTGTTTGTTCCCGAAATGTAATAGATGATTAAGACCATTTAATTATTTTTATCGCTTTATTTATTTTTCCGCATTTAAATTTCAAAGGGTTGCTTTTGGCGATGTAAATACCCGACGCCTTGTAATTTAATTTCCGCAATTTATTTTCCGCAAAATATAACTGTTAGATGTTTGATAATAAGGATGCATGACAAGATTGAATATTTTAACCTAAAATCAACATAGATCACCATTAACATGTACAAAGATAAAAATAACTGAAAACGACACACTCGCACATGCGCACTCTTAGGGTACACCCCACTTGGTTGCCTTCGTACACGGTCATTGAGTATAGGTTGTTTTAGAGGTCGCCCTCTTGTCTAAAAGATCATAGTCGCCTCGAAACGGTTGCCTCGGATATTGTTGCCTCAAAACAAATGATCTAAGACATTAGGGTTACCGCTAAGGTGTCCTAACATTGCTTTAGTGACCGTAAGTCCCTAATTTGAATTGACCCTTAAACTCCAACGACAGTGCTACCTACTCACCAATAGTAGGATGGCATTGTCTAAAGGAAAATAGCATAGAACGATTCCTTTTTCGAGTAGGTAGATGGTTCTTAAGTACTTGCTCTTTCAAAAACAAAACTCTTCACACTTACACTTTTCAAACAAAGTTTTCAAAAACACTTCATTATACTCTTGAGGATAGAAGCAAGAGTTAAATCGAAGTTTTCAAACAAAAACTTTTTCAAACCCACAAGCACAAAGAAAATGATTTTGAAAACAATATGAGCAAGTACCTAAGAGCCCGTGGATAACCACGGATAGAAAGGGTGCTAATACCTTCCCTTTCTATAATCTACCCCCCGAACCCGAGAAATATCTCGAAAAAGGAATTTTTCTGTGCTTTTTTCCTTTCCTTGTTGGATAAAATAAAATACGGTGGCGACTCTTGCTTACCGCGAAATTTTGTGAAAATAAACGCAAAACGCAAACCAGCATTCCAAAAACAGTCAGTTCTTCCCACCGTATCACAAGTACCCTCTTGAAGTTTTATTTGGCTCAACCTGTCCTAGAAATAATGATCGGGTTCTAAAGGATCTCAAAATCACCGACCTTTCTCTTAGGCATTGTCTCAGCACAACAATCTTTTCTTGCGGCCGAGATATCCCAAAAGTCTAGCCTCAATGAGTGTAGTATTGAGTATCAACCAATTTTCAGCTTTACACCGAAACCGGCTACCTCACTCCGTCCTAATGGCCAAGTTTGTTCAATTAGGGTTCTAAGGTTAATTAGTGCTTCACGACGCCACTCAGCGGCCCCGTATTCTCCTTGATTCACCACGAGGGATACTGATACCCACAAATGCGTCACACTAACATAGCCATTGTCTCAACCATATCGGTCTACGCCGTACAGTCTCCATAATCTATTGCTATTTACCTAAAAAGGTTCCCCAAATCCGGGTGGAGGATCAAAGTAAGCCCAATATAAAGAACTGAACATAAAGCACACAAATCAAATAATGAAAGCGAGTAAAAGTGATCTATCCCTAAGGTAACCCCACTTTTTTTATTAATCCCCAGCAGAGTCTCCAGTTCTGTGATACGGTGGGAGAACTGACTTGATGTTTTGTGTTTCGATCGCATTTGTGAGGATAGTAAGAGTCGCCACCGACTTTTCTTTTATCCAAAAGGAAAGGTAAAAAATCACAGGAAAGACCTTTCAAGATTATTTTTCGGGTCCGGGGGGTAGATTATGAAAAGGGAAGGTATTAGCACCCTTTTCATCCATGGTTTTCCATGGGCTCTTAGTTACTCGTTTAGATCACTTGCTTTCATTTGATAGTGTGCTTGTGGTGTGGGCTTTGAAAGTATTTTGAAAAATCTCTTTGTAATGGTTCTCGTCTCTATAAGAACGCGTACAAAGTTTTGTTTCGAAAAGTGGTTCAAAGATGTGTTTGTGAATCGTGTTTCGAAAAGTGTCTTGAAAAGATGTTTTGCAATGGTTCTCGTCTCTATAAGAATGTATACAAAACGTTTTGTCTTTTTGAAAATGTTTTGAAATGAAAGTGTAGGTGTGAAAAGTTTTTATTGTGAGCAAGCGAGTAACTAAGAGCGAATCTATCTACTCGAAAGGTCTTAAATTGTTCTTTTCTTCCTCCTTTTAATGGTGCTATCTTACCATTAATTTGGTAAGAAGCCCCACCGTTGGATGTGAAGGGATAGGCGCGGGTCAATTTTACAATCATCGAAAGCAACTTATGAGACGCTTTAGCGATTTTTGTAAGGGACGAGATCGTTTTAATCAAAGGCAACGTCGAGGGTCATCGAGGGACTACGATCTTTTTTATCGAAGGGTCATTGCTAGAGCGTCCCATATTCGAGGGACATGACTGTGTTTCCGAGGCAACGAGCGAGGTTACCCTATAGGTGCGCGTGTGAAAAAGTGTGTTGATTTCAAGTTATTTTATTCTTTGATTAGGTCATCTAGCGATTGATTTTGAATCTTACCATACACGCCTAGTTACTATACAGTATATGGAAAACAGTAAATTGTGGGAATTGAAATTCTATGCTATTACAAAATATTCGGGAATGGGGGTACAATTTTTACAAATGGGGATGAATCAAATGTGATAGGAGGGTCCGAATAACAAACAATACAACCAAATTAAATTTTGTGCGATTTAATTAAGGCTATGATAATCCATGGAAATAAAATCAACAAAATATGGAAATGAAATGTTAAGTATTTACTTGAAAAGAGAAAAGTAAAACCTATTCTAGAAAATAAAATAATTGATTAAATTATATTCTTTATTTTTTTTGTATTTTATTAATTTAAGTAAAATCTAAAGAAAGAAAACAAACTAAATTATTATTTTTTTGGTGTTTTATTAAGTCAAATAAATTTAAAAGCAAAATTTATTAAAGAAAGAAAATGATAAAAATTATTTACAAGAAAACCTAAATCAAACTAATAAAAATATAATTCAAGTTTTATTAGTATTTGCATAACAAAAAAAAAGTATGTAAGAAGAAAACAACTTAAAAAAACGCATGGGCTTAAGTGATTTTGAGAATGAGGCCCAAAAGAAAAAAGTGTTATTCTTGCTGTAACAAAGAACAAACCAATGGGTGTATCCAGCAAAACACATGGGCTTAGGGAAATTCACTGGGCTATCTAAACTCATGCTAGCAAGGCAAAACAAAACCCAGTTCTCTTAAACCAAACTTATGTTACGATTAGGAGATAATGAGAAAATTAGGGTTTTAAACCCTTGTCTGTTCACATCTCCGCTCTCATCTTCGTTCATCTCTTCCATTTTTGTTCATCTTTGTTCATCTCTAAACTATCTCACTACTCGTCCATTTTTCCTTTCGTGAACATAATCGCTCTCTCCATTAACATGCTACCTTTATCTCACCGTGATTCGTATCTCTTTGAAACCCTAGTTTCGGATCTAAACCTAAAAGAAACAGAATTGATTCGTCCTTGACCTCCCCCTCACTCTCTGTTGCCGGAACACAAAAATTTTCGCCTCGCTAATCGAGTTCTAAAGATTTTCTTTGAAAAAGGTACAGTTTTTGTTCAAGGTTTACAAAATTTCATTGATTTTTCTTATCTCTATTGTGTTTTTGACTATCTCGTCCTTTCAGATGCAGGAAAACATGTTATGGAATTATGATAAAGGAGAGAAATTCATACCTGTTGGATATTCTTTCTGTGAAATAGAAAAGGGAAGGATGAGATTGAGGATTATGTTCCGTGGTGGCCGAAGTTGCACGAGAGGAAGAGATGAGGATGAAGGCGTGGGTTTTCTGACTTGTTGGTAACTTCTTCTTATCTCTTTGAATGATGGTGATTAACAGTTTTCTAGATTTTTTGTGGTTTGTTACTGTTTGGGACTTTTTGTTTGATGCTTGGTTTTTGGATGGAGGCCTGGTACTGGTTTTTGGTTTGGGATCTTGCTGTGATGGTTAACAGTTTGAAAATTTTCTTGGATATGTTTCTGGTTTTTGTGTTTTAGGCCCGGTTCAGGTTTTGGGAGTTTTGATGGTTAGCAGGTTTTTTGATTTTTTGATGGTGGTTCTGTTTGAATGGTTAACAATTTTGTTATTTTATAATGACTACTGGTTTTTGGGTTCTTCTGGTTCAGGTTTGGGATGTTTGACTTGGTTACTAGTTTTCATTCACAGGTTTTGTGTTTGAGGATGGTTACTGGTTTATGGTTTGAGATCTGTGGAACTTGTTGCAGGTTTGAGATCTGTGGAACTTGTTGCAGGTTTTAGATTTTGAGGCTATGTTTTTGGTTTTGTGATTTGAGATCTTTTGCTGGACAGTTGACAGGGTTTTGCCTTTGAAGCTTGTTTCAAGTTTTTAGAGTTTGCTGATGTTTCTATCTTTTCTGCTTGAGACTTGTGTCTTTTTCTGTTTGAATGGTTAACAGTTTTCTTGGATATGTTACTGATTTGGTTTTGGTTTTAGGCTTGTTACAGGTTTGGTTTGATGATGGTTCTGTTTGAATGGTTTTTGTTCATAGTTTGATGAGTTTTCTTGGTGATGGTTGACAGATTTTTAGGTTTTTTGGCTTGGTTACAGTGTTGAGATTTGGTTCAGGTTTTTTGAGTTTGAGACTTGTGTTTTTTCTTTCTATTGCCCCTCCTTCTGTTATATTGACCCTGCTTCTGTTATCCGTATTCAAAATGGTGGGAAACCAACAAATTTGAATATTTTAGTATATTGTCCTTATGGTTTTTTTGTTGCAGTTTTGTTTTTTAGTAAATTCCATGCAACTTGTGACAGGCAGGGCAACAAGGTTGTGCATTCCAATAACCTAGGTGACTTCTTTCCTCTCTTCTCTCTCAATGACAATAAAAAGCAAATTGCTCTTTTGCCTTTTTTTTCTCTAATTCTGAAAGGTTTGCATGGAGAATGATGATATATTGCTTCTTGAACAAGTTTTTGTTTGACTTAGCATCTTAGCTATTTGCTTATTGCTGCATTGCTGCCTTATTTATCTTTTGTTGATGTTGTTGTTATTTGTCCAGTTGTGATAATGCTGCTGTTTGGTTTGTGACAATGCTGTTTGTTTGGTTTTTTGACAAAGCTGTTTGTTTGGTTCGTGAGGTTGTTGTTTGTTGTTTGGACAGTTGTGATAATGCTGTTGTTTGTTGTCTAGTTTGCGGTGTTGTTTGTTGTCTAGTTTGCGCAGTTTGCTTGCATTTTGTTTGGACAACTTGTAGCATTTGTTTGGACAGTTTTGTAACATTTTCTTGGACAATTTTGTAACATTTGCTTGTTTGGACAGCTTTGTAGCTTTTCATGGACAGTTTGTAGCATTTCTTTTCCTCTTTCTTTTTGTGAACCAAGAAGGGTAACCTTCTTGTGATTTGCAAATAGGAAATAGATTGTGATGAATTAAACAGCACTCTGATTCCACATCGCAAACCTTAATGATGAATGCCTTTTTTTTGGAAAAATTTCTGTTCATGCCCAAATAATTTGCACTAACTATTTTTTCTCTTTCTTTTGTTTTCATGTGAGCACAATTGGATATGAAAAAGTAAGTAAGGCAAGAACTCTGTGGCAAGCAAGGAAGTCTTGGAGATAAGCAAAGGAAATTGATACGAATTCAATCTTCAGACAAACTTAAGGATAGATTAATTCTCCTAGGCCAATCAAACATTTGGATTTCCTTTGTAAATTTAGAAAAATTATTCTTGTATTGTATCCAATAATTGTACCAATTCATCTTTAAATACAATAAGTTGTAAAACATCGAGTATTTAAAATACTAAATTGTTTTGTAACAATGTATGAAATTGTAGAAAATCTTATGAAATGTTCCGGTGTCACTTGAAATCCTTTATCAACAACAACTTGTAATTTCTCTTCGCATCCTAATTGATTTTTGAAATTCCCAATCAAGATATTTGAAACAAAATGCTCCAGTCTGGTAACTTAAATTCCAAGTAATCCCAATAATTCTGTAACTGCATTTCAAACAAACACGCACTGTATATTCCATTTCCTAACCAAGCAAATGTTTTAAAAGACGCAAATCATATGGTTAACCTGGATCCCACAATCATGAGTGTCCTAAATGACAGTCTTAACTTCTATCTCTTGTCCCAAATAGATCATGCTCTGAGAACAAACATTACCTTTTCAGTAAGCTGCATTTTAAGAAAATTCAAAATCAATCAAATGCCTTGCGATGATTTGATAATTTTAAAGTTTTCCAAACTCAAATTTCTTCCGATTCTTTGAAGATAAACCCGTGAACGACATCACATCTGACCATGAACAGACAGAATCTTCTCAAAATCTTGTAGCTTGAAGAAATCAGAAATACTACCTTGAGGAAGCATGAAGACCTATGAAAGCCAATTGGATCTTTGAGAACTAATTTCCTCTTGAGAATTGCTAGAAAACCCTAATTGCTGGTTTACTGCCACATAAGAGAATCTGTCTGATCGATTTCTGAGCCAACTTGAATATCCGAGAAACCCTAGGGTTGTGTCTTCTATGAAAAATGGGAGGGCAAATTTTGGGGTACGACACCAAGTAACTTGCCCGACCGAACCCCAAAGGTGCATTTGTTGGGATTAAGCCTTAACCTTAACTTTCGCAAACGATCGAACAACTTCTTCAAATGAACCAAATGTTCTTCCTCAGTCTGTGACTTCGCAATCATGTCGTCCACATACACCTCAACCTCTTTATGAATCATGTGAAAGAGAGTCACCATAGCTCGCTGATATGTCGCACCAGCATTTTTTAGACCAAAAGGCATGACTCTGTAGCAAAAGGTATCCCAAGAAGTTGTGAAAGCTATTTTATCCATGTCTTCCGGAGCCATCTTTATCTGATTGTAGCCAGAGAATCCATCCATAAAGGAGAATACTAAAGACTGAGCAGTGTTATCAACCAATACATCAATATGAGGCAATGGGAAATCATCCTTCGATCTTGCTCTATTCAAGTCTCGGTAGTCAACACACATACATACCTTACCATACTTCTTAGGTATGGGCACAATGTTTGCAATCCAAGGTGGGTAATTTATCATAGATAGGAAACCTGCTTCGAGCTGTTTCTGAACCTCTTCTTTGATCTTCGAAGCCATGTCAGGTCTGGTCCTTCTTGGTTTTTGCTTTACAGGAGGACATTCTGGCTTGAGTGGCAATTTGTGCATTACTATATCAGTGTCTAAGCCGGGCATGTCTTCATACGACCAGGCGAAGATGTCAGCATACTCTTGAAGCAATTCAATCAACCCCTTCTTTTCTTCACTTTGCAAGGCGGCCCCTATCTTGACTTCTCTCTTTACCTCTTCAGTACCGAGATCGACGACTTCTATTTCTTCTTGATACGGCTGGATGACCTTCTCTTCCTGTCTCAAGAGTCTGGCTAGTTCTTCAGGGACTTCACAATCTTCCTCATTATCTTCGTTAGCATGATCAACTGAATTTTCAAGGATATAAAGAGCCATAGCACTATCATTTCCAACAGAGTCCGAGATGGATCTGCATGATCGATGATTTTATGTTTTATTTTTAGCAAGTGCAAAGGAAAATTTAGAGTAAGAAAAGAAAAGTATTGCCATTTTTATTTTGAAAAAGTAAAAGTAAAAGAAAAGACAGGGAACAAAATTGTATGCGAAAGTGCGATTTTTCATTCAATGTTAAACTAAGATTGAAACATAAGGGGCCCATTCTATAAGCTGTCAGTATGCCTTGGGCAGGACATATGACTTAAAACGGAAACAGAAAATTACACATCAAGGAAAACAACTTTAGGGATGTCCACGGCAGTCCAATTGCTGAGCTCCTAGTCCAGCGCAACTCGATAGATAAATCTTGAAATATCCTCATCGTCACCTTCAGTATCCGTGGAGAGCACTTGTCCTTCTTTGCTTACACCAGCACTGATGAACACTTCAGAAATTGGAGGAACCTGCTGTCCTTTGAGAGGAACCCAACCAGCTTGCACGGAGGATGATGGCTGATACCCAAGACCAAAACGATTTTTCTTCTCTGGAACTTCAATCAATTTGCCCCAACTGTCATGGGAAGGTCTAGCTTCTATGAGGGCTTTGGCATCCTTCAAAGAGGCCAGGGGTATCTCAGACTTCTTACATTCCATGACGAGGACTTTGTCAACAGTAACAATCTCCAGAGCTTGAAAGGGCAACTCTTGTACCTCGCCTTCCACTTCCATATAACGGTAGGTAGTCAGATTATTGATCAATATGTCTTCTTCCCTGCATACGACGACAACTTGGTCATTTTCAATGAACTTCAGGTGTTGATGAAGAGTGGATGTCACAGCTCCAGCTACATGAATCCATGAACGACCCAAGAGACAAGTATAGGATGGACAAATGTCCATAACATAGAATGACAAATAGAAAGTGTGGCGACCAATCTTGACAGGCAAATCCACTTCTCCATCCACCGATCTTCTCGAACCATCAAACGCTCGAACATTTAGAGTGGAGGGCCTCATCATTACTCCGTCCATATCCAACTTAAACAAGGTAACCTTAGGCATCACATTGAGTGAAGAACCTGTATCCACCAAAACTCGAGATAAAACAGTGTCCAAGCACTTCATAGAAACATGCAGCGCTTTATTGTGGGCTTTGCCTTCAATTGGGAGTTCATCGTCGCAGAAACCCAAACAATTTCCCACAGCAATATTGGTGACTATTCCTTCAAACTGGGCCACAAAGATGTCTTGGGTAACATGAGCAGAACATAAGGTCTTCAATAAGGCGTTGCGGTGGGCCTCTGAACACAAAAGGAGAGACAATATGGAAATCTTGGATGGTGTCTGGTTGAGCTGGTCCACTACTTTGTAATCACTCCGCTTGAGAATTCTCAAAAGTTGCTCCGCTTCTTGTCCTTCAGAAAGTTCGGGTTGATTATTCATTGCTTGCTTTCCCCTAGCCTTATCTAGAGCTTCACTGTTAGTTTCCTTAGGAGGTGGTGGAGGAGAAAAGATCCGACCACTGCGGGTCATGTTGCTTGTTCCTGCAATGTTGGTAACATTCTTGTCACCTACCGGAGGGCACTCATACTTATTTCCATGAATATAGACTACATTGTACTCCCATGGATCTGCCTTCGAGTCGTTGCTTGTAGGAGGAATAGGAGCTTGAATATTGTGGGGGTAATAAGAACCTGAATTGTTAATGGAATAAGGGGGGTGGCTGAAAAACTTCTCGGATAGTAGGGGATTTCCAAAACATCAATTTCTTCTTCTCGGAATACTTTCTCTATCTGTAAGACACCTTCATCGATCAACTGTTGGATGGCCGTCTTCAACTCAGCACACTCTTCTGGTTTGGAAGAACAAGTTAAGCAGAAGTCATGGAGTTCTTGTAGCACTCCATGTTTCAACAAATGTTCTTTGACAGTTTCCAAAGATATCTTAATTTCATCAACCTTTGATACCAAAACCCGTTCATTAACTTCTTCAATAGCATGGACTGTTCCCCCTTGATGAGGAGGCATGGGATTATTTTGAATATTCAGACCCACAGGGTTGAAGTTGATGGCTTTCGCATCGATGAGATCTTGAACTTTGCACTTGAAAGCCCTGCAATTTTCGATTGTATGGCCTGGGGCACCAGAATGGAATTCGCAATGAGCATTGGTATCATATCCCCTAGGGAGAGGATTTGGCAGTGGACCGAGTTCGCGCAATTGAACCATTTGACTAGCAAGTAACTGTGGGAGAAGCTGAGCGTAGGACATGGGAATGAGATCAAATCTTCGTTCAGGGGCTCTTTGTCTTGGATGAGCTCTCGGGCCTTGGAGATGTTGATTCGGTTGTTGATAAGTTGTAGGAGGTGAAAACTGTTATTGCGGAACATAAAGTGGTTGCAGAGTGAAAGGCCGTTGTTGGGCCATCCAAGGTGCTGGAGTTGTAGCAGCGTATACTTGCGGAACAAATTGGTTGGGAACAACAGCAGGTGTAGGAAAATAAGGGAATCAGACTTGAGGAAATGTGGGAGCTCTTCCTTGGTTGACGGTGATGGCACTGGTCTCGCCCTCTTTCTTCTTGACAAAACCGGAAAATGGTTTCCTATTAATGCCTGCATTGTTGTTAGCATTATTAGGAACACCTTGAATCATTCCAGCCTTAATACACATCTCAACATGTTCACCAATGATGACCATATCAGAAAATGAAGTAGAAGTGCTATTGAGCATATGCTGGAGATAAGGACCTCGCAGAGTACCCATAAACATATCAATCAACTCACGATCCAAGAGAGGAGGTTGGACCCTTGCAGCTAGTTCACGCCACCTCTGAGCGTATTCTTTGAAGGACTCTTCAGACTTTTGTACCATCCCCTAGAGCTGAGTACGGCTTGGAGCCATGGCAGTATTGTAATGGTAATGTTTCAAAAAAGAATCAGCAAGCTCTCCCCAAGTGCTGACATGAGATCTTTCCAATTGCATATACCAATCTAATGATGCCCCGATCAAACTGTCTTGAAAGAAATGCATGAGCAAAGGTTCATTTCCAGCATAAGCCGCCATCTTGCGATAATAGGAACAGAGATGTGTCTCTGGGCAAGAAGTGCCTTTGTATTTGTCAAACTCTGGGACTTTAAACTTGGGAGGGATAACTACCCCAGGCATGAGGCACATTGCAGCAGTGTTGAATCCAAAAGCCTTGATACCTTCCATGACCCTAAGTCGCTCTTCGAGAGCATGATACATTTTCGCAGTTTTGGCAACCCCGGCAGCAAGATTCACTTGGGGTTCATCGAGATCAATAACATTATGGTGATCGTCGACATCATTCCTAGGAGCACCGGTAGGAGTATCAACATTAGCATTGTCATTTCTCTCATTAGCAGAAGTGGAAGGAGCAGCAGTAGTAAGCTTGGCAACACTCTGGTGTAGTTCTTCTTGACCCTTAATCACGGCATGCAGAGTTTCCATGAGTTGGTCCATGCGAGTACCCATAGTGTCCATATCCCGACGGAGTGCATTCTGATTTTCTTCAAAAAGATCCATTAGCCTTTGTTGGTTGCCTCTGGTACGGTAAGGATGTGGATGAGTGTCTTTGTTGTTTACTGGATTCTGAGAAAGGGGACCCCAATGAGTTTTTATTGTGAAAAAAAATGAATGCATGGTAATATGGATGAATGCTTTATCTTCATTTCTAATGAGACCCAAAGACTCGTCTATCCTTTTTTAAAATTTCCCTTTTTGAAAAGTTATATCAACAAGACTCGTCTTTGGACTTCTCTAGATATGAGATATATATACATGATGATATGATGTCATGGTATGCTATGGCATGAAGTCTCAGCTCCACATATTCTAGATAACCATTGCGTAGTCCGTTGCACAGGCTGAAAGTAACAGGATCAAAGGTTCGACTTCACAGGCATGAAGTCAAAGTAACCACCCATGAGGTATGTACTAGGGGTTTATCACCTGCCGAACAAGGTTCTAAAGAGTTCTCGAAGTCTACGCTCTTTCTTTGGATATTATCGACGTCCCAATTACTTGGTAATCAGTAATATTCGCAGGAAAAACTCGTCCGAGCGTAATATCGCGTGACAACTACTTCCGGATTACTCCATTATAGTCTCCTCATTGCACCTAAAAGGATAAGATGGGTTAATGGTTCTACGACCCTCAGCTTCTCGAGCTCCCAGGTCGAAAGCAACGACATCTTCCCGATTACTCGGTAAACATCACTACTTTCAAGGGGACCTCCACTGAGTGGGGGATTCTCATACCTCCTTCTTTGGGATTACTCCCTCAAAGTTAACATGACTATACAGCCCGTCCTAATCCTATGTGTAACCCAAGTCCGGGTAGAGGACTGAACAAAGTAATCACCAAACCCAACAACACAATGTATCCAGAATATGTGAGTAGCAACAATATGTGCAATATATACAAAAGAATAGAATAAAGAAATAAAACAGTAAAGCAAGATAAAGCAAATAAATAAACACCCAAAAATACAAATAAACAAAACTAGGAGATACTCGCTAAAGTTCCCCAGCAGAGTCGCCAGCTAAAGCTACCGGCAAAAAACACAGAGCTGCCACCGAACTTTATTTATCCCGAAGGAAGGGCAAATATCGATAAAAACACAAGGGAATGGATAAGATGGTATTGCAACCAAGAGAAAGGGTAAGGGAGTCGGTTATGCGAGGGGAAGGTATTAGCACCCCTCACATCCATTGTACTCAACGGGATCCATTTTGTTTGTTTGTTTTAAAGGGTGTGTTTATCTACAACTATGCTTGCTAAAAGGGAAATGGATGGTTTTTGATTATTGTGTTCGTGAGGGTTTCGCGACCCTTTTCCTACGTATCCAATGAAGGAATCAGAACACCGTAGTTCCTCTAGAAAATGGTTGATTTTTTTGTGTTTTTTAGTGGGCGATGTTAATGCACACATTCTAGCAATAGGCACGACCGATATCACGGTAGAACAAAGATAATACGCCCTTGGGGGAGTTTTGCTTGGTTGAGTGTTTTTGCGAGTTTTAAAATAAATTCAAGTAATGATTAAGTGTTTTGGATTTTTTGATTTGTGAATGAGAAGTTTTGATTACAAAAGAAGAAGAGGTTAAGAGGGAGACTAGAAACCTAATTGTTTGCTATGTACAAATGAGCTAAAAGGTCTATTTCGACATAAGGCGATCGAACGGGTTTTAATCGCCTCACAGAGCTAACTAAGGGAGTACGGCATCAGGGTTTGAATGAACAAATAAATAAACTAAGACCCTAAATATTTATTGTGTTAAGAAAAATAGTACTATAATATTTTTTACAACTTATTGCGAAATGAGTATCGAAACCTAATTTTAACTTATTTTGGGTATTTTTATTAAGTTAAATAAAACAAATTGAATTAAAAAAAAATTAAACAAAATAATTAAGTAAATAACAAAAAATGAAAAAATTAATTAAAACCAAAATGTTTTTATATTTTTCACATGCAATAACTTATGTAAAGAAAAGAAATTGAATAAATATATTTTTTAAGAAGTATGGTAAAATACATAAAGATATGGCCTAAAGAAATTAAAAAAAATGGAAAAAATCCCAAGCAGGGGTTGAACCCGGGTCTCCCAAATTTATTGTTAGATGCTTTTCCAGTTGAGCTACGTTGTTTATTCGTTATAATAATGGTTTAATTAAAATATAAAGGGGAAGTGGTAATTGGATTGGGCCATTGAGCCAAAAGGCTGACCCGGTTTGAAGAAAGGAACAAGAAAATTTGTAAACCCTAGGGTATGTTGAGAGCGGCACGGACATGGGGAAGAGGAAAAGAAAATTCAATGATTCCAATTAATACTTTTTTGTTTAATTCCCAGAAAAAAAACTCAACAATTAAATCAAAAAAAGAAATCTCTCTCTCTCTCTCTCTCTCTCTCTCACGGTTCCCTACTGCTAACGCAAACTTCTCAAACCCTCTTTCTCTCTCTGCATTCATCTTCATTCCTATCAACAACAACGTCCTCTCAAACCCAAACGTACCTTCCGTTCTTCTCTCTTACGTTTTTTATTTCACTTTGAAAATCAAATACAACAACTCTCAAAGAAGAACAGAAGAGGAAATAAAAAAAACCACACATCAAAGATTTAAAAATAGACATGCAATCTGAATCGAAAGTCCAAATGGAGTATGAAATGAAGGTTCAGAAAGGCAACCACTCAGATTTCCTTTGACGAGACTTCAAACTCAGGTATAGGATTCAAAAAAGAATTTTTTGCTCTGCTTCGATCCTCTTCTTCCTTTTTTATTCAGATTCACTTTTTTTTTTATTGTGTTCATGAATCGACGCTTGTTGATGTTCTTGCAGATTGTTGAAATTGAGTAAATGGAGATGAAGATTGATGGAGAATCGATGATGATGTAATATCGTTGGTGCTTTGAACAAATTCTGAGATTGAATCAAGAATAACTCTGGTACATTCTCCTCTACTTTCTCTAACGCACCACAACAACTTCTTATATTTTTTTTCTCTGCTGACCGTGAAAATGCTTATCTTCTTTTTCTTGCTTCCAGCTCATAGTGCATTCAACCGGTTGCCTCCTCTCCTCAGTTATTTCTCATGCTTCTGAAGTCATGTTGATTGTTGTGGTTTACATATATTCAGGTTATGTTGAATGGTGTAAAACTTATGGAATAAAGGGATAAGGTGATGAATGGACTCAACAAAAGTTTGGGTGAGTTTCTTGAGTGATTTTTTATTTTGTTTTTTTCGTTTCAATTTCATGTTATACTAACAATAACTTACTCACAAATTCCACATGATTTCAGGATGACGAAGATTCAAACAATAGCAAGATCAAACATTCATGGGAAATAATTATTAGCATTATAGAAACATCATTGTATCAAGCAGTAAACAAATGCAGCAATGGTGATATGAGGTTACCAACCTGAACAAAGTTCTTCCCGGTAGACTCCTTCCTCGATCCTTTCCTTCTCCTCTTGATTCTGGTTTCGTTGGTTTTGGTTGGCTTTGTATTTGGTCTGTTTTCTTGGTTCTTTGGCTGATGCAGCTTTGACACCCTTTTTGGTTTTGCTGTTTTTTGACAGTTTGTGGTTTGGTTTTGGTTTTGCAGTTTGTGGTTTGTGCTGGTTTTTGGTTGATAGTTTTGTGGTTTGGTTTTGGTTTTGCAGTTTGTGGTTTGTGCTGGTTTTTGGTTGACAATTTTGTGGTTTGGTTTTGGTTTTGCAGTTTGTGGTTTGTGCTAGTTTTTGGTTGACAATTTTGTGGTTTGTGCTGGTTTTTTAAGCTATGTCCCTGCTGTTTGATGTTAAGACCTCTTCTTATAATAGTACCAAAGTGAAAATGTGGGGGGAAACATGGATGATGTTTGAAAAATATTGGAATTCTATCTTGTGGCTTTAGAATGCAGGTTTTTAACTTGCCTATTTTGTGCAATGTTACAGCAGTAGTTCTTGGACTGTTTTGGGTTATGCAGCATGCAGGTTTTTTCTTTCCTCTTTCTCTTTCAATGATATAAAGCTTTTGTGCTTTTTCCTTAAAGTTTTGAAGGGTTTGATTATTTGGAAAATGATGAAATAGAGTGCTTTGGATGCTAGTCTTATGTTTGACTTGTTGCTTTTGTTTGATACCATTTATGTTACATTGTTTGCTTTGTTAATTGACTTGCAACCTTGCCTTTGTTTGCTTCCTGTTCTGCCTTGGCTTGTGCGCTATTATGCTGGACAGTTTACTTGGTTTGTTGTAACGTTGTGGGCCTGCTGTGCTTGTTTTCTTTGACAGTTTGTGCGCTGGGCTTGCTTTTGTTGCTTTGACAGTTTATGCGCTGTTCTTGCTTTGGCAAATTTCTTTTCTTCTTCTTTTTTTTTATTTTTGTGAACCAAAGAGAAAACTCTTTGTGATTTGCAATTTGGACGAAAACTTAAGATATGATAAAAACATCTCCCTCTTTAACTGATTCCAAAAGGAAAACCCTTATGATGACATAACAATCAATTAACTCTTTGTTTGAATTTTTTTCATGTTTTGATCGCTAACCCCTTTTTCTTTTTCTTGTTTCATGAGCACAATTATTGGATGATTCGAAGCGAGATCGAACGATGAAAATACCAAGGCGAGGACGAATGACTTGAAGATGAAGACTTGAAGAAACACAAATTATTTTTCTCTTTTCTTTGTAATCAAAACAAAAATGTAATTTGTATTCCATACTGTAATTCATTCTTCATTACACTTTGTAATCAGTCCAAAAAAATGTAACGAATACGAAAGCTTGAATGATATATGTTTTGTATGAATTATCTTGTATGGAAATCAAACAACTCTTGATCTTGTTTAAATTCTAAAATTCTCTCTTGAATGATTCGAACGCACATCTCAACTTAGTAACTTGAATCTCAAGAAATCCTGAATAATTGTTATAACTTGTATTCCAAATACAACACGCGCCTTCTAATCAATCTCTCAAACAAAACAAAATGAATTCTTAAGAATTTAATTCCTCTGATCAATTCGAACCCAAAACGCCGATTGCTCGAACCTTAATCTTTAAATCATGCCTGAACCACACTTGCGCTTCTCGAACGGAATTATGACTTTAACATTCAACCTACAATAACTTGAAACTTAAGCAACAAAAACAAGTCCTAATTATTATGAACTTTAACTTCATTTTCCGAAGTGCTCGAACTCCATATTTTCCAATTCAACCTCCAAATTCTCGACTCAATGGCTTAGAGACTTAAAGAAGAAACTTGAAATGTGAGGAGGTGGAATTCTTGACCTAACGCACTGAGCTCTGAGCCATCCTCGAGGCAGGCGAAAGAAACATCTTCACATAAACCAAAAATCTGAAAACCCTAGCATCTTGGCCGACACACATAGGGAAATAAACCCTAATCCAAACTTTGATAAATTTGAGCGAGAACCAATCCTTGTAACCTGACGACACAATTCATTCCATGATTTGCTAATCGAGAACCAAATGTGCTTCCTTTTTACCTGATAAGAAAAAACCTCAAAATAAGATTAGACATAAAGAGGGCACAACCCTAAAACTTTAAACCAGAGCACCTGATTCCATGAGATGCGGAATATGCAAATGAATGAATAATAAAATGATGTAAATTGAATGCAAAGTTCAAAGCCAGACAAGAATAAAAGAGATAGGGAAAATTTGGGATACGACAGACATTACTCAGCGGCCCCGTATTCTCCTTGATTAACTCAAAGGCTTCCGGTACCCACAAATATGTCGCACTAACGTAGCTATTACTTAGACCATGTCGGTATACCCCGCACAGTTTCCAAAACGTATTGCCATTTACCTACAATGTATCCCAAATCCGGGTAGAGGATTCAAACCCAAACAAAGAACCACAATATAAAGCATACAAGTCAAACAATGCAAGCAAGTAAATATGATCTAGCCCTAAGGTAACCCCACTTTTAGAATTTTCCCAGCAGACTCGCCAGTTCGGTGATACGGTGGGATAACTGACTTGAAGGTTTTGTGTTTAATTGCAAATGTTGCGGTTATCAAGAGTCACCACCGACTTTTCTTTTATCCAAAAGGAAAGGTGAAAAAGCACATGAAAGACCTTTGATATTATTTCTTCAGCTCGGGGGGTAGATTATAAAAAGGGAAGGTGTTAGCACCCTTTTCATCCATGGTTTTCCATGGGATCTTAGTTACTTGCTAGATCACTTGTTTTTGTTTGAAATTGTGCTTTGTGTGGTTTTTGAAAGTATTTTGTAAAGAAGCCATTGTTTAGGCAATCTTTGTAATGATTCTTGTTTGTAAGAATGTATACAAAGATGTTGATCTTTTGAAAATGTTTTCAAGTTTGTAAGTTGTTTGAAAGTGTAGGTGATTATTTTTGAAAATAGCAAGGATGTTTTTTTTGAAATGGAGCAAGTAATTAGGAGAAATCTACCTACTCAAATGTCTTTCTTGTTCATTTCCTTTTCCTTTGACATTGTTGTCTTACCATTGATTTGGTAAAAAACCCTATCTTTGGATGTAAACGGGACGCACGTGGGTCATCGTATAACCATGATTAGCAATGTTGCAAGGTATCTTAGCATTCTTTTGGAGGGACTAAGATCATTTGTAAGGCAACTTAGATAGCGTCACCAAGGGACTATGATCTTGTATTTTCTTGTTTTTGCTAAGATACCTCACATGTGTAATATGGCCATTTTGTATAAGGAAACCAAGTGGAATAACCCTAGGGGTGTTTGGGTGCAAGTGTATTATTTTCATGCTTGTTTTTGTCTTGAATTAGTGTTTTCTAATTGATTGGTTTTAGTCTTTCCATACAAACCCTAATTACTAACATGTTATGTATAAAGCGATAAATTGCGGAATTTAAAGTTACTACGCTATTACAACATTTGTGGGGAGGGGTATACAAATTCATGAATGGGGATTGCAAGAATTTAAACCTAATTAGTCTATTACAACCAAATTGAATGGGTATTAATGTACAAGGAATTAAAATAAATAATGTACAAAAAATGAACAAGTATGCAATAATGTGAAGGTTAAAAAAATGAATATTTGTTTGATTTTTTTAGAGAAAAGGATTTTTGTATTAATATATTTAAATTAAAGAAAAATAAATAATAAAAAAAATTTTGTTTAAGGAATTATTTTGAATAAAAACCTAGTTCTATTAATCAAAAGAAAATAAGTTTAAAAAGGTATTTTTTAGTATATATTTTTTATGTCTTGAAAATATTTATAACATTATAAAATATTTTTAGTCTTTTTTATATAAAAAATAATGTATTTAAATTAGTATGAAATAAAATAACTAATAACCTAATTTTATTTATATTTACAAGATAATAAGTAAAAAATAAATAAAGTATAATTAATAAAAATATTTTTGTGAGAAAAATAAAATAAACTAAGGCAAAATATAAATATATCATTTTTTTATATTTTATGATTTTTTAGTATTTAAAAAAATATATTTAAGAAAATAAAAATGAGATAAATAAAAAAATAAACAAACTTGGGCCATGGATGCCAAAAGCCTTCAAGGGGGTTAGTCAGTAAAAAAAGAAGAAAACAAAGCAAGCCCAATAAAGATCCAGGCGCTCCAAAAAAAGGTCAGAAATGCCAAAAATGTGTGAAAAAATGCAAAAGGGTACCACTGAGGCTCGAACCCAGGTCCCATAGGTTACAGGCACACGCTTCTACCACTGGGGTGGCTATACATCCGTTAATACAAGTAAAACAATAAATATGTAAGGCAAAATGTGCCCTGAAGACTTCATCTTCAACCTCTAGTTAGACCATATGTAACTTGCTCATTTCTCATCAAAAATGAAAACTGTAAACATGAAACTTGTAGCAAATTTTCTCACGATTCCAGAAATGTAAAGTATTAAAACTATAGATCAAAGATAAGCATGAATTTTAATGGCCCTAATCTGAAACCTAAAAATTTCAGAAATTTCAGTTTCAAAATTCTCTAAGCTCAAGCAAAATTAATGGAAACTATGGACATGGTTAGCTTCAGGGCAATGATATTTACATGTTTTGTTCACAAATAAACTATTGATGATGTCTGTATGAAGAGTTCCAAGTTGAGAAACCTTACCTCAAAACTGGAAATCGTGTTTGGAGTTTGAGCTTGTTTCAGGCAGTGGTGATGATCAGGTTAGCTTCCTTGAGGTCTTAGGAAGCTAATGCAATGGTTTGCTTGAGTTGAGAGTGGCTGAAATGACCTGGAGAAGTCCAACTGCAATGTTCTGTTTTTGGATATGGAAGTTGATGAAGATGGAGTTACAGTTTTCAAACAGGGACAGGGATGGTCTATATTTGGTATGAGGAAGCTTTAGGAATGAATTTGAGGGAAAACGCACGAGGGAAATGAGAGATACAAGTTTAAGGTCATAACTGTGTATCAATGGAGTTTTTGTGCAATTTCTGGCTAGAGGGAATTTAGGAGTGTTTCAGGGTGTTCAAGCTCGTCCTCTAGCTCACAAATAATGACTCTATTTATAAGCAACAAGTTTGGAATGCTCTAGTTGATCAGAATTCAAAATCACAAGTTTATGTATAACATGTGATTTTTTGAGAAACCAAGTTTTAATGCTTTGTAGTTGGTTCATAGAATTGTTAACTACTTTAAACACAATTCTTCTGACTTTGGGGATGGAGTGTAATCAAGGAAAACAAGTTGGGAGCTCAAGAAGCTGAATTTGTACATAAAGCTTGCTTTACAAGAATGGATATGTTACTTTCTCCCTAAAATGACAAATTGATTTGGACAAAGCATGAAACACTTGGATAAGGGCATAATCAGTAGTGAAAACCATTAATTATGGAGTGACAAACAAGTTTTAGGCCTTCAAAGCAAGGATTATGCAGCCTAGCATGGATTTGGTTCATGTGTTCATAAAAAATGACTTGTAATTCAAGTGACAAAACCCTAACTTCATCTCTCCGATTCTCCCTCCTCAAGAATGATCTCAAGGAGTTATTGGAAATTTTGGAAAGCTTGCAATGTTCTCTAAAACCCATATTTGAATTGCTTTTGAAGATTCCCATTGGAACTATATGACAAAGTTCCATGAAGTTAGGTCAAAATCCTGACCAAATTAGGGCAAAATTTCACTAAGTGTTTAGTTTCATGACTACATGTTCATAAAATTATAACTTGAGATCCAAGCATTTTTGGAATGAGTTGTGTAAAGAAAAGTTGTATATTTCATGGATATCTACAACTTTCATGTTGGAAGTTTCTCTTGAATCATATTGCATCATGGTGGAAATTTGGCTCAAAGTTATGAAAAAATATGAAATTTCCAACACTTAAAAAAATTTCTAAGTTTAGAAATTTTGACTTTTCAAAATGAAATATTGACTTTTTGATTTCTTGATGAATAAGTTTCATATTTTGACATGTTTTATTGAATTGTGATCCTTGGCACTTGAATTTGACCAAAAAGTCAAAGTTTGACTTTTCAGTAAACAATTGACTTTTGATCAGTTGACTGAAAATTCACCTGTCAATCCATTGGACTTGAGCAATGTTTTGAGCCATGTAAATAGGTCAACATGATGCAATTGGACCCTTGAGATAATTCCTTAAACCAAATGACCATTTGCTAGGTAAAAAAAATCAGAAATTGCCCTTTCCCAGTCAAAACCCTAATTTTGACCATTTTGCCCTTTTGGGGATTTGATCAAATTTCTTGAGGAATTGTTGTCCAAACTTGATCAAATGATACATATGAGTCTAAAATGTTGATGTGGATAAAAAATTATGAAGTTTGACTGTAAATTGGCCATATTTGACTTTTTCCCAATACAATTGATTTTTAGGTCAACTGTTCAATTGACTGAGCAAAAATGTGATTCAAGGCTTGAAACTTGGCATGATTAATCTTGGGGGTCCATTATGATCCATGAAAGTCACATGGGACATTGGAAGTTCAAAAATACTTGTGCAAGCTCAAACCCTAATTTTGGTCATCAGTGCTTGAGGAGGTGTCTTGAGTTATCAAACCCTAGTGCAGTCTTGAGCCCAAGTAGATCTTGTGAGTAAATTCTTGATAAGTGAGAGAGAAAATTTTGGGGTACAACACCTGCCCTTTCCGGACGGATAGCCAGATGGAAAATGATCTTAATTGAGTACGATATTCAATACACTATGCAAAAGGCCATCAAAGAAAACGTACTAGATGATCATTTGGCCCATCAAGCTGTGGATGATTATCAGTCAATGAACTTCGACTTCCCTGATAAGAACATCATGCTGGTAACTGTGATACGGTGGCCAGAACCGGGACGTGTTTCCCTACTTTTAAGGAATTGCTGATTTGCGTTTGTGTTCGCAAAATGTCGCGGTAAGCAAGAGTCGCCACCGACTTTTATTTTATCCAACAAGGAAAGGAAAAAAGCACAGAAAAATTCCTTTTTCGAGATATTTCTGAGTACGGGGGTAGATTATAGAAAGGGAAGGTATTAGCACCCTTTCTATCCGTAGTTATCTACGGGCTCTTAGGTACTTGCTCATCAATTTCAAAATTGTTTTCTTTGTGTTTGTGGGCTTTGAAAACTTTTTGTTTCGACTTCGATTTAAATCTTGCTTCTGTATTCAAGAGTGTCATGAAGTGTTTTTGAAAACTTTGTTTGTAAAGGAGTGTAAGTGTGAGAAAAAGTTTGTTTGAATTGAGCAAGTACTTAAGAACTAATCTACCTACTCGAAAAAAGAATCGTTATATGTTAGTTTCCTTTAGATAATGCTATCCCACTATTAGTGAGTAGGTAGCACCGTCGTTGGAGTTTTGAGGGTCAATTCGAAAAAAGGGACGCACGGTCACTAAAGCAATGTTAGGACGTCTTAGTAGTAACCCTAATGTCTTAGATCAATTATACGAGGAAACAATATCCGAGGCAACCTTTCCGAGGCATATTTGATCTTTGGAAAGGACGACCACTAAAGCATCCTATACTCAATGACCGATTATCGAAGGCAATCAAGCGGGAGTGTACCCTAGGAGTGCGCATGTGCGAATGATTCAATTTCAGTTTATTTACCTTTACACATTTAGGGTGATCTAACTGTTTTTAAGATTAATCATACATTCTTGTCATGCATCTTAATATCATACATCTAACAGTCAAATATTTTGCGGAATTTAAAGTGCGAAAATTAAACTACGCTATTACAAGGCTTCGGGTATTTACATAGCCAAAAACAAATCCTTTGGAAAATAAAGTAAAAAAAGAAAATAAATGTCCTAATTAAACTATTACAAACTGTAGGCAGCTACATTAATAGGGATAAAAAATAATAAAATAAAGCGCGCGATAAAAATTAGAACGAATGCGAGCTAGGGTTTTGACCCTTCTATCCTAATTAAAAGAGAAAATGTTTTTTTGTTGTTTTTAATATTTTTTAAGGAAAAGATTAGGTTTTAAATTTAACACTAAATTAATTAGCTAATTAAATTAAATAATGAAAATAATAAAATTACCTATTTTTGGGTTTTTGTTATTTTTAAGAAAAGAAAATAATTAAAAGTAGAAATAAAACCTATTTGTTCTAATTAATTTTAATTATGTACAAAAAGAAATTAAAGTTATCTAAATTAACAAACCTAATTAAATTAATTAATTTTTTAATGAAAATAAAATCTAGACCTAATTTATTAAAAGTAATATTTTTGTGATTTTTTGATAAAAAAAGAAAATAATTATTTGGTTAGTAAAATAAATAAATTAATTAATTAAATGAAATATAAAAAGAAAAAGAATAAGAAATGGGCCTGAAAAATGGGGGTGCAAGAATCAGAATTATGGGCCCAATGATTGGAAGTCCACGTTTACTTCTGAGATCCAGCACATTGCCTTGACTGAGGCCCACCATGGTCATCATGTCATAGCCATCAGATCTGGCTTCTTGGATTCCTGAATGGTTAGATCTCGAGGGAGTATGATAGGCCTTGGATTTATGTACACATGTGATTGCCTGAAATAAATTAAGAAAAAAACACAAATGTTGGAGGCAGGGGTCGAACCCCTAACCTCAAGCTCCCCAACGCATTAACGCTTGCCTGGTTTGTGCATTTTAAACTGCTATGTGTCGACCCATGCTGCTATGCGTCGACACATAGCTTTTCCTTGATCCCGTAAAACAAAATTAGTTCAGTATGGGTCGACACATAATGGGATGTGTCGACTCATGCACCTTCTTGTATCGACGCGAAATGCGTATGTATCGACTCATAGGCTTTTCCAGCTTCTGTTTTGCTATCCGAACTCAGTATGGGTCGACGCATGGGGGTCATGTGTCAACTCATACCCTATTTTTCCACCTAGAAAGGGTCGACGCATGCGGATACGTGTCGACTCATCCTGCATTTTTTTGCCTTAAACATAGTTTTTCTTGTCTGTACAGGTTAGTTTACAGCATATGATGGATAGACATAAACAACAAATGAATTGATAAGCCTAAACAATAAGCAAATGACTACTTTTAAGGGATAATAAAACATACATCTTATCTTCAAAATAAAATCATCAATGATGTGTGAAAAGATATCAAGTCAGGAAGACTTACCTTTGGGTTGCACTGACTGTTTTAAATCTAAATGCTTTTCCAAATGCTATGATGGCCCTAATGAATCTTCAGAAAGCTGCTCCGGAAAGGACTGTTTTTATGTTTTTGGATGCAAGTCCTCTATTTTTGCTCTGGTTCATGCGCCTCTTTTTCCACCTGTTGCGCCTGCTTCCAACCTCGTTTTAGGTCTGCCTCGCTTCTATTTGTATTAAGGAATGGATTAGGGTTGATAGCCTGGCCTCAATCTTCCTCCATCAATGTCCTTGATCTTGATTTGATTCACCTTAAAAACTTTCCAAAAATGATCCAAATCCAATCTTTTTGTGCACACATGCCTTTACACGAATTTGAATGTTTGCTAGCTGTATAATAAAACCTGAAACAAGCATAAAATCTTTTGTTTTCAATATTTTGGATTTTATATGATTTATTTTGATTAAAATCAAATAAAAATCAAAATAAATAATAAAAACATGATAATGACAAGTGGAAAGGGCTAGAGCTAGTGGGCTATGTTGCCAACTCAAAACAAGTGAAAAAGATTGGGCCCATTTGGCAAAATTTGGAGTTTTAGGCATAATTGACTTTTGGCAATTTTGAAAAAAAGGTCAACTTCACCAATGCATAACTTCCTTTATTTTGACTCTTTGGAAGTGTTCTTGGACCTTTAAGAAATCTTGAGATGTACTCTAATCAACCCTTTTGGTATTATCTCAATTTGATATTGCATTCTCATGTATGAAGCTTTGACAAAAAAGGTGTTCTTATTGACTTTTCAAAATGACCTATAATGTCCAAATTCATAACTTCTTATGAGTGCATATTTTGAACTTGGGAGATGAAGATGGATTGTAGATAATTTCATCTTCTTGAAAATGAGCTTTGGATGGGTCATTTCTCATAAAGTATGAGAAATTTATGCTTGGTCAAAGTTGAGTTGACTTTTCCTACAAAACCCTAATTTAGCAACTTTTGAGTCTTGATGAATTATGAGCAATCCTTGATGAATCATGATCAACCCTTGATCAAATAACTAAATATCCTTAAAAATGAGAATGTTGACTAAAAATGTTTAAGTTTGACTGTATGTAGGCCACAATTGACTTTTGCCCTAGCACAGTCGATTTTTAGGCCTTTGAGCAATTGACTGAGCAAACTTTCTCTGCAAGGCTTGAAACTTGACATGGATGATCTTGATAACATATTAGGACATTTGTGAGCATTTTGGATCACTTGGACTCAAGTAGCTTGATGCAACATGAAACCCTAATTTTAGGTAGACTACCTTAGGAGAGAGCTTATATGGCTAACCCTTGGACTACCTTGAGCAACTTGGGGATCTTTCTTGAAATGCTTTGAGAAATATGGAAGGGAAAATTTTGGGGTACAACAGCTGCCCCTGTTCAATCTTCTTAAACCTGAGGATGTAGATTGGCTGGCTTGCCTTTCGTGATCCAAAGGTGGAAGAGGATTGAACACTAGAGTGCCCAGAAATTTGCACTCGCATGAAGTGGTAATTGTCTTGTGATGTCGGGAATGGGCTTACATATGCCATTTGGAAATTGCTGACAAGGGGATGGGCTTAAAGATGCCATCTGAAGGAGTTTCGATCACATAAGAGATTCCTTAGCGAGAGCTTGTATACCTGTTGTTGAGGAAGATTCCGCTGGGGAATGCTGATATCTGTTGAGAGAAGTAGAAATTTAGGAGCTTCAGTCGTCCGTTATTCTATTGGGGTATCATCTCTGTTGAAATTTAGGAACTTCGATTGTCCGTATTCTACTGAGGGAACATCTCTGTTGAATTTTAGGAACTTCGGTCGTCCGTTATTTGGGGAGATGAGATTAAACTTGCTATCCGGTCGTAATCCAGTATTCGCAATTTCTCAACCCTTATCTGGTCATAATCCAGGTTTCAGAAGGAATTCAAATGTTATCCGGTCGCATCCGGGCTTTAACTTGAATTTAGGGCACACTGATATCCAGTCGACTCCGGGCTTCTTAGCAACTGTCTAGGTAAACTGCTATTCGGTCGAAATCCAATCTTCGCAGGGTCTTTGTACTGCTATCTAGTCGTAATCCAGGCTTCAGTCCTTTTATCGTTATCCGGTCGTAATCCGAGCCTCGCGATGCTTTATACCATTATCTGATCGAATTCAGGCTTCATGGTGTTTCGTACTGCTGTCCGGTCGTAATCCAGGCTTCACAATACTTTACTTCTTATCTGGTCGTAATCCAGTCTTCAGGAGAGATCAAATGGCTATCCGCTCGTAATCCGGGCTTCCCTTTGGCTTTGGACCTACTAATATCCGGTCGCAATCCGAGCTTTATAGTATCCGGCCGGGTGAACTGCTATTTGGTCGTAACCCAAGCTGCACAATATCCCTTACTGTTATCTGGTCGTAATCCAGTCTTCACAATACTTTACTTCTTATCTGGTCGTAATCCAGTCTTCAAAAGATATCAAATGTCTATCCGGTCGTAATCCGGGCTTCCCTTTGGCTTTGGGCCTACTAACATCTGGTTGTAATCTGAGCTTCATAGTATCTGGCCGAGTGAACTGCTATTTCGTCGTAATCCAAGCTGCACAGTATCCCTTACTGTTATCTGGTCGAAATCCAGTCTTCACAATACTTTACTTCTTATCTGGTCGTAATCCAGTCTTCAGAAGAGATCAAATGGCTATCCGGTCGTAATCAGGGCTTCCCTTTGGCTTTGGGCCTACTAACATCTGGTCGTAATCCGAGCTTCATAGTATCTAGCCGTGTGAACTGCTATTTGGTCGTAATCCAAGCTGCACAGTATGTCTTACTGTTATTTGGTCGAAATCCAGTCTTCACAATACTTTAACCGCTATCTGGTCATAATCCAGGTTTCACAAGAACTTTTATTACTGTCTGGTCGTAATCCATGCTTCACAATACTTTACTTCTTATCTGGTCGTAATCCCGTCTTTAGGAGAGATCAAATGGCTATCTGATCATGATTCGGGCTTCCCTTTGGCTTTAGACCTACTAATATTCGGTCGTAATCGGAGCTTCATAGTATCCGGCCGGGTGAACTGCTATTTGGTCGTAATCCAAGCTGCACAGTATCCCTTACTGTTATCTGGTTGTAATCCAGTCTTCACAATACTTTACTTATTATCTGGTCGTAATCCAGTCTTCAGAAGAGATCAAATGGCTATCCGGTCGTAATTAGGGCTTCCCTTTGGCTTTGGGCCTACTAACATCTGGTCGTAATCCGAGCTTTATAGTATCTGGCCGGGTGAACTGCTATTTGGTCATAATCTAAGCTGCACAGTATCCCTTACTGTTATCTAGTCGAAATCCTGTCTTCACAATACTTTAACCGCTATCTGGTCGTAATCCAGGTTTCACAGGAACTTTTATTGCTGTCTGGTCGTAATTCAGGCTTCACAATAACTTGCTGAGCTGTTATCCAATTGTAATCCGGGTTTCACGGCTTGCTGAGGATTTAAACTTTTATCTGGTCGAATCCGGGCTTTATAGCTTGCTTTTAAGAGATACCACTATCTGGTCGTAATCCAGGCCTTGCGATAGTCTGATACTGTTATCCGGTCGTAATATGGGCTTCGCTATATGCTGTAGGAATCAAGATACTATCCGGTCGTAACCGGGCTTCATAGCTTGAACTTTTGTGAGGATTTGATTGTATCTTTCCTGAAAGGTAAAGGTTAGCTGTATGTAATGCATGACATGTATCAAACAATGATGTTCTCAAAATAAATGAGATTGTGTTGTATGATGCTTATATGCATGTGTCATGATGTATGGAAATGTGATGTTTTTAGCTGGGGAAAATAAATTCCGGATTGCTGCTGGAGAAAACAAAAGTTGAATTCTTTGTTTCCGCTAGGGATAGTGAATGAAGATGATTGTGAGAATAAACCTGCAGGAGAGGATAACTCCGCTGAGGAATAGACTGACGAGGAAATGACTCTGTGGGGAGGATATACTCTGCTAGAAGATCTGTTGATTTGGGAAGCATAACCTCAGCTGGGGATGAGTTACCGTTGCTGGTGATAATGAACCCTGTTGGTGATTGAGTTTCTGTTTGTGAAAGAAATGAACTCCTCTGGGGATGATTTTCCAGTTGCGACTTCACTGGAGATAACCTTTTAGGCTCTGCTGGGGATAATCCTCTAGCCTCTACTGGGGATGATTCTCCAAACTCCACTGGGGATAATTTTCTAGTGCTGATGATAGATAAACTCTGCTTGGGGAGAATATCGCTGACTCATTCGCGGCTGCGAGCCTCTGTTGGGGAGAATTAACGCCATTGCTTTCTTTTTACTATGCGGGGAGTGAATGCATCTGGGACGCATGCTGAGGATATGATGATGACTTTGCATCGAGACTTTTCTGCCCCTGCTTCTGTGGGAGAAGGTACCTGCCGAGGCCTTGTGGATCGGGTGTTATCCCAACTTATGAGGTTCTTGGTAACTTTCGATCGAAATGACAAGTCGTCTTCTGGTAGGCAAGTGACGAGGTGACGGGACATAGTCGTACATTTTAATCCCTAACTTTTTCCTGGACTGTCTTTTCAGATTTTCAGTCCACCGGGATACCCTTTTTTGCCCAAGCCGCCTTCTCAGGTTTTCGACTTGCCGGGTGTACAGATTTTTTTGTTTTTATCCCTAATTTTTTCCTGAACCTTTTGGTTCGCAGGGACGCCCTTGTTTTGCCTAGGTCAGTTGACCTAGCGGGTCTTTGTTCATGCGCAATATTTTCTGACTATGTCCATGCTCTCAGAGTGTAGGGAGTTGTCACTGTCTATAGTGTTGTGTTGCCATGCTACCAGAAGATGTTAGTTTGATCATGCAAGATTCGTTGCTGGAATTCATGTCCAATTCCCCAAGTGATTCGAATGGAGATTTTCCCCTGGCTATTTGGCGTCTTTGAGAGATTCCTTGAATCTTGACTTGACTGCCCCAGATGATGGACAATGATCATGCCGTTCCCCTTGGTTGGAAGTGTTTTTCCACTTGAGGTGATCCTTTTTATTGAGAAGGTTTTTGCTCACTAGATATTCGTCGTGAAAATTTCTCTGCTGTTGAACAAATAGTCATATGCAAACAATGTTATTTTAAGAATGCAAAGCCTATGTCTGTCTTGAAGTTTTTGAAAATGCATTTTTAAGTAAAATAGGCAAATTTTGTAAAATGTGATGTCAGCTCAGGATTTACAGCAAGTCCTACAGGAGTCAGGATACCTTTTGTGACATTATGTTTTCGAACTAACCCATGCTTCAGCTAGGACTTTTAAGGGTTATAACGTGGCCGGGTTCACAGTTCAAGAAACAAAGGATAAAGGCTCAAGATTTATTTGTACCCACCCGTTCTTCGTGATGTTCTTCACTCCTAAACTCAGCTAATTGTGTATTTAGATCCCGTTCGAGATCTGGGATATTGTCATTGATGTTCCGATGATGGTTTGGATACTGACAATTTACTTTGAATAGGCAGTCATTTTTTTTGAGGGTTTGTAGGACCTCTTTCTTTTTGGTTTTATTATCCCTGTCTTTTTCCTGAACTGTTTCTTTTTGTGATTACAGTCAGAGGGATGCCCCAGTTTTTTTCTTAAGTCTCCTTCATAGGTTTTGACTTAATGGGCTTTTATTTTGGGAGATAATGAATGCCTGTCTTGACGATTATACATAACCATCACCGTCTTTTGTTCTGGAAGGACGTCTTTGATGCCATTCATTATGCACCCAAATTAACTGAGAAAACTACCCTGCCCCAGGTTGTGATTAAGGGTTTTAATATGTGTGAAAAGAAAAACTCCAACTTCTTTGGCTCAAAGGGGTTGACTAGGGATTATCTTCCTTATAACTCCACTATTTAGGATTTGAAACAACGCCTGTACATCATGAGCGGGGTCTGTTCAAAAGCATACTGTAGAGAATGTGGTATCATTTCTGTTATCCTCCCTCTAAAGGCTTAGAATTTTTTAATCGAGAGTTGAACATCACAAAAATGAAAGAAATTTGAATATAGTGAATACAAATGGATTGATTCAAAACATACATATGGAATTCATTGATAAAGTAACAAAGTTTGGCATGAATAAATATTCGAACAATCAAAAGAAAATTACAACTTGAAAATTCTAATGAACAAAAGCCTCTCTTGTCAGGACTTGTCACTTCAAATGGTGAGCCTTGGAGGATTGACAGAAACATTCCAGTTGACCATCTTGTGTGAATTCCAAAGCTCCTTTATCAATCAGGTTTTGAAATTTGTATTTCAACTTCCAACAGCTGTCAGTATCATACCCCAGACTGTTAGAGTGGTATGCACACCTTGCATCAGGATTATAGTTAGGTGAAGAAGTCTTGGGATTCAGATGAGGTCCTATCAACGTCACCAGATTCATCCTCAACAGGTGTTGTAAAGCTTGAGACAGCGGCATGTTGAGCTTGGTAAACTGCCTTTTGGGTGTATCTGGCTTACTCTGATTAACCCGTTGTTTTTGGCGAGGTTGTTGTTGGACCCTTGAGGTAGTAGCAACTCGGAGAGGTCCATTCTTCACCAAACCAAACCCTTGACTTCTCGGAAGTTGATCAATGACTTGATCCCCGACCTCGACCGTTTGCTTCATACTGTTGTATCGGTCTTGATGAAGCTGGTTGATAATGGTTCTCAGTTATTCTTATTCCCGGGCTAAGCCTTGGATAAGAGCCATCTACCCTATCATTTGGGTTCTTACTGCATCAACCTCAAGTTGCAGTTGTTTCCACCGCTCGTCCTTATTATCTTGGGGACTTTTCTTGACCAAGTTCCCAACGAGGAGTGATTTCAACTCCTTCTGCCCCTTGGATAGGTTTAGGAATATTTTCCTGTACTGAGCTTCTTGAGTATGAAGATCTTGGTTGTCTTGTTTGAGAGCCATTGCTGAAATAAATAGCAGGGACATGAGAGACCGGTAATGGAAGACCTGTTATGCAATGATATGTATGGTATGTATGCAATGTTTTCAAGGATCCCGCGGGGTAAACAAGAAACTGTTAGAACTTGGTTGCAGCTTGATTGAAGAAACTTCGTGTTATTAAGAATCCTTCTTCAAGAGTTAAGCTCACCATATCGAGTGGGTCATATCCACTGACTCAAGTGATCATGTTTTGATCTCTAGACGACATTGGCTAGAGGAAAATAAATCCCTTTTTGCCCCTTGCTGGATGTTTGATTTACCATAACCTGCATCACAAACCCTTGAGATCCTTGAAATGGTTAAGGAAATGTTAAGGCATGATGTTATGATGTGTATGCTATACGTTTAAGAAAAAGTGCAAGGTAAGTAAATCCGGCAAGAAATCCAAGTTATTGGATAAGGACTGTAAACAAAACCTTCAAGGAACCCCTGTTGTCAAATAACAAAAATGTGCAAGTAGTTCAAGTTGAAAGCACACAAGTCACACAAACAGCCTTAAGTTTAAGCTTGCATGAGGCCTAGGTATTACCCTCTTGAAGTTCAGTTGGTTCAACTTGTCCTAATAATAGTAACTGGGTTCTAGAGGTTCTCAATATCACTGACCATCCTCGATCGGTCATAATTCCAGTTTAGCAATCTTTCATTGCGGCCGAAATCATCGCGAGAGTATGGTCTCAATGAATGTAGCATACTGCTACTTTCTATGGCCAAGTTGGTCAATTATAGGTTCTAAGGTCAGTTGGTGCTTAATGACCCATTAGCAGCCCCATACTCTCCTTGTTCCTCCACAAGGGATATCGGTACCAACTAATGTGTCACACCAGCGTAGCTACTGCTTTAACCGTATCGGTCTACGCTGTATAGTTCCCTCACAGTCTATTGCTACTTACCTAAAAGGTGTCCCCAGATCCGGGTTAGGATCTATAGTAACTCCGATACAAAGCCCACGAAGATAAAGCAAACAAATCAACCAATTGAAAACAATATGATGAACTAATCCTAAGGTACACCCCACTTATTTACTCCCCAGCAGAGTCTCCAGTTCTGTGATACGGTGGCCAAAACCGGGACGTGTTTCCCTACTTTTAAGGAATTTCTAGTTTGCGTTTTGCGTTTGTGTTCTCAAAATGTCGCGGTAAGCAAGAGTCGCCACCGACTTTTATTTTATCCAACAAGGAAAGGAAAAAAGCACAGAAAAATTCCTTTTTCGAGATATTTCTGAGTGCAGGTGGTAGATTATAGAAAGGGAAGGTATTAGCACCCTTTCTATCTGTAGTTATCTACGGGCTCTTAGGTACTTGCTCATCAATTTCAAAATTGTCTTCTTTGTGTTTGTGGGCTTTGAAAAGTTTTTGTTTCGACTTCGATTTAACTCTTGCTTCTGTCTTCAAGAGTGTAATGAAGTGTTTTTGAAAACTTTGTTTGTAAAGGAGTGTAAATGTGAGAAAAAGTTTATTTGAATTGAGCAAGTACTTAAGAACTAATCTACCTACTCAAAAAAAGAATCGTTCTATGTTCGTTTCCTTTAGACAATGCTATCCCACTATTAGTGAGTAGGTAACACCGTCGTTGGAGTTTTGAGGGTCAATTCGAAAAAAGGGACGTACGGTCACTAAAGCAATGTTAGGACGTCTTAGTAGTAACCCTAATGTATTAGATCAATTATCAGAGGCAACAATATCCGAGGCCACCTTTCCGAGGCAACTTTGATCTTTGGACAAAAGGACGACCACTAAAGTACCCTATACTCAATGACTGTTTACCGAAGGCAACCAAGCGAGAGTGTACCCTAGGAGTGCGCATGTGCGAATGATTCAATTTCAGTTTATTTATCTTTACACATTTAGGGTGATCTAACTGTTTTTAAGATTAATCATACATTCTTGTCATGCATCCTAATATCATACATCTAACAGTTAAATATTTTGCGGAATTTAAAGTGCGGAAATTAAACTACGCTATTACAAGGCTTCGGGTATTTACATAGCCAAAAACAAACCCTTTGGAAAATAAAGCGATAAAAGAAAATAAATGTCCTAATTAAACTATTACAAACTGTAGGCAGTTACATTAATAGGGATAAAAAATAATAAAATAAAGCGCGCGATGAAAATTAGAACGAATGCGAGCTAGGGTTTTGACCCTTCTATCCTAATTAAAAGAGAAAATGTTTTTTGTTGTTTTTAATATTTTTTAAGGAAAAGATTAGGTTTTAAATTTAAACACTAAATTAATTAGCTAATTAAATTAAATAATGAAAATAATAAAATGACCTATTTTTGGCTTTTTATTATTTTTAAGAAAAGAAAATAATTAAAAGTAGAAATAAAACCTATTTGTTCTAATTAACTTTAATTATGTACAAAAAGAAATTAAAGTTATCTAAATTAACAAACCTAATTAAATTAATTAATTTTTTAATGAAAATATAATCTAGACCTAATTTATGAAAAGTAATATTTTTGTGATTTTTTGATAAAAAAAGAAAATAATTATTTGGTTAGTAAAATAAATAAATAAATTAATTAAATGAAATATAAAAAGAAAAAGAATAAGAAATGGGCCTGAAAAATGGGGGTGCAAGAATTAGAATTCCGGGCCCAATGATTGGAAGTCCACGTTGACTTCTGAGATCCAGCACATTGCCTTGACTGAGCCCACCATGGTCATCATGTCATAGCCATCAGATCTGGCTTCTTGGATTCCTGAATGGTTGGATCTCGAGGGAGTATGATAGGCCTTGGATTTATGTACACATGTGATTGCCTGAAATAAATTAAGAAAAAAACACAAATGTTGGAGGCAGGGGTCGAACCCCTGACCTCAAGCTCCCCAACGCATTAACGCTTGCCTGGTTTGTGCATTTTAAACTGCTATGTGTCGACCCATGCTGCTATGCGTCGACACATAGCTTTTCCTTGATCCCGTAAAACAAAATTTGTTCAGTATGGGTCGACACATAATGGGATGTGTCGACTCATGCACCTTCTTGTATCGACGCGAAATGCATATGTATCGACTCATAGGCTTTTCCAGCTCCTGTTTTGCAATGTGAACTCAGTATGGGTCGACGCATGGGGGTCATGTGTCAACTCATACCCTATTTTTCCACCTAGAAAGGGTCGACGCATGCGGATACGTGTCGACTCATCCTGCATTTTTTTCCTTAAACATAGTTTTTCTTGTCTGTACAGGTTAGTTTACAGCATATGATGGATAGACATAAACACAAATGAATTGATAAGCCTAAACAATAAGCAAATGACTAGTTCAAAGGGATAATAAAACACTACATCTTATCTTCAAAAGAAAATCATCAATGATGTGTGAAAAGATATCAAGTCAGGAAGACTTACCTTTGGGTTGCACTGACTGTTTTAAATCTAAATGCTTTTCCAAATGCTATGATGGCCCTAATGAATCTTCAGAAAGCTGCTCCGGAAAGGACTGTTTTTATGTTTTTGGATGCAGGTCCTCTATTTTTTCTCTGGTTCATGCGCCTCTTTTTCCACCTGCTGCGCCTGCTTCCAACCTCGTTTTAGGTCTGCCTCGCTTCTATTTGTATCAAGGAATGGATTAGGGTTGATAGCCTGGCCTCAATCTTCCTCCATCAATGTCCTTGATCTTGATTTGATTCACCTTAAAAACTTTCCAAAAATGATCCAAATCCGATCTTTTTGTGCACACATGCCTTTACACGAATTTGAATGTTTGCTAGCTGTATAATAAAACCTGAAACAAGCATAAAATCTTTTGTTTTCAATATTTTGGATTTTATATGATTTATTTTGATTAAAATTGATTTAAATCAAATAAAAATCAAAATAAATAATAAAAACCTGATAATGACAAGTGGAAAGGGCTAGAGCTCGTGGACTATGTTGCCAACTCAAAAAAAGTGAAAAAGATTGGGCCCATTTGGCAAAATTTAGAGTTTTAGGCATAATTGACTTTTGGCAATTTTGCAAAAAAAGTCAACTTCATCAATGCATAACTTTCTCAATTTTGACTCTTTGGAGGTGTTCTTGGACTTTTTAGAAAGCTTGAGGTGTCCTATAATCAACCTTTTTGGTATCATCTTAACTTGATATTGAATTCTCATGTATGAAGCTTTGACAAAAAAGGTGTTTTTGTTGACTTTTCAAAATGACCTATAATGTCCAAATTCATAACTTCTTGTGAGTGCATATTTTTAACTTGGGAGATGAAGATGGATTGTAGAGAATTGCATCTTCTTCAAAATGAGCTTTGGATGGGTCATTTCTCATAAGGTATGAGAAAGTTATGCTTGGTCAAAGTTGAGTTGACTTTTCCTACAAAACCCTAATTTAGCAACTTTGGAGTCTTGATGAATTATGAGCAATACTTGATGAATCATGATCAACCCTTGATCAAATAACGAAATATCCTTAAAAATGATAATTTTGACTAAAAATGTTGAAGTTTGACTATATGTAGGCCACAGTTGACTTTTGCCCTAACATAGTCGATTTTCAGGCCTTTGAGCAATTAACTGAGCAAACTTTCTCTGCAAGGCTTGAAACTTGACATGGATGATCTTGATAACATATTAAGACATTTGTGAGAATTTGGGATCAATTGGACTCAAGTAGCTTGATGCAACATGAAACCCTAATTTGAGGTAGACTGCCTTAGGAGAGAGCTTGTCTGGCCAACCCTTGGACTACCTTTAGCAACTTGGGGATCTTTCTTGAAATGCTTTGAGAAATATGGGAGGGAAAATTTTGGGGTACAACAGTAATCGATTGTGCGAAACTTGGACCGCATAATGGACCTGAACAAGGATCCCGATGGACTATGGTCTTCGATGGGGCTTCCAACGCCCTAGGTAACGGAATTGGTGTTGTGATCATCTCCCCTGAAGGTTGCCACACTCATTTCACTGCTAGACTATGCTTCGATTGTACGAACAATACGGCCGAGTATGAAGCATGCATCTTAGGTTTGAAAGCTGCTATTGACTTAAGGATCAAGCATTTGGATGTGTTCAAGGATTCCGCCCTAGCGATCAGTCAAGTAAAAGGAGATTGGGACACTGAACACCTTAATCTTATCCCTTACAAGGAACTTATGCTATCCCTGATTCCCTACTTCGAAGAGATCACCTTTGAGCACTTCTCTTGGGAGGAAAACCAGTTGGCTGATGCTTTGGAAACCATGTCTTCAATGTTCAAGGTCAGATGGGACAACGAAGCCCCTATGATTACAATTGAGAGATTCGACGAACCTGCACATTGCTATGAGCTTGACACTGATGTGGAAAAGCCATGGTACCATGAGGTGATGAGATACCTTGAAGCACAAGAGTATCCCTAGGGAGCATCTATCAAAGATAGAAAGTTCTTACGAAGATTTGCAGCCAAATTCTTCCTAAGTAACGGGATATTGTACAAGCGCAACCATGATTCAACTCTACTCTGATGTGTGGACAAGAAGGAGGAAAAGGAAATCATGGAAGACATGCACGATGGTCTCTTCGGTACTCACTCAAGTGGACATATGATGGCTAAGAAAATCTTAAGAGTCGGTTACTATTGGTCAACAATGGAGACTGATTTCCATAAACATTCAAGAACTTGTCACAAATGCCAAATCTATGCTGACAAGGTCCACGTGCCTCCTATCCCTTTGAATGTCATGATTTCTCCGTGGCCATTTGCAATGTGGGGTATTGATATGATTGGAGAGATCAAGCCCATCGCTTCCAACGGATATCACTTCATTCTTGTTTCTATCGACTATTTTACCAAATGGGTCGAAGCCGCTTCTTTTGCCTCAGTCACAAAGAATGTGGTAGCCAGATTTATCAGACAAAACCTCATCTTCCATCATGGTATCCCTGAAAGGATCATCACCTCCAATGGGACTAACCTCAACAATGCTATGATCACTGAGCTTTGCACTAAGTTTAAGATCAAGCATCACAATTCTTTTATGTATAGACCGAAAATGAATGGCGCAGTCGAAGCGGCCAACAAAAATACCAAGAAGATTGTGCAGAAAATGGTAGTAACCTATAAGGATTGGCATGAGATGTTGCTGTTTGCTCTACATGGCTACCGTACTTCAGCTAGAACATCAACTGGGGCAACTCCCTTTACTCTAGTCTATGGCGTGGAAGTTGTTTTTCCAGTGGAAGTTCAGATTTCCTCGTTAAGGATTATGAATGAGGCAGGCCTAGGCGAAGACGAGTGGATTCAAACGAGATTGGATCAGCTGAACATGATTGACAAAAAACGATTAGCTTTTATTTGCCATGTACGTATCAAAAACGGATGATCAAGGCTTTCAACAAAAAGATCAAGCCTCGAGTATATCAAGCTGGTGACTTGGTGATAAAACGCATCATTCTACCACAAGGAGACCCCAGAGGAAAATGGACTCCCACCTATGAAGGGACATTTGTTTTCAAGAGAGTTTTCTCTGGCGGTGCCATGATGCTGACTACCATGGATGGTGAAGATTTCCCACATCCTATAAACGCGGACATAGTTAAAAAATACAATGCATAAGAGAGCCGTTAGGTTGACACACCTAGGCAAAATAAGGGCATCCCGGCAAACCAAAAGGTTTGGGCAAAAATTAGGGATATATGCAAAAGATTGTACACCCGGCAAGTTGAAAACCCGAAAGGGCGACTTGGGCAAAAAAGGGTATCCCGGTGGGCTGAAAACCCGAAAGGGCGGTCCAGGAAAAATTAAGGATTGAAAGCGTATGGCTTTGTCCCGTGGAGTCACCACAGTCAATCACCAAGGTCCAAGTTCAAACTGTCCAAGATCAATCCAATCAACTTCTATCAACGACAAGGGACATTCGAAGACATTGGGGCGATAATAGAGTTGGAAGGCAATGAGATCATTTCACATGGCTATTTGTTTTTGTTCTCAATTTTGTTTTTCTTTCGACGATTTCCTCTTACTAGAATCTTCGTCTCTCTGTATAAAAACACCTATTCATGGGCAAAATATCAATACAAATATACTTTGAAGTGCAAAATTTTTGTCTTTGTTTTGAATGCAAATTTGTACAATGACTAAAATTGAATGAACATATGCATATTATGATACGATGGGAGAACTGACTTAATAGTTTTGCGTTTTATCGTAAATGTTGCGGTTAGCAAGAGTCGCCACCAACTTTTCTTTTATCCAAAAGGAAAGGTGAAAAAGCACAGGAAAGACCTTTGAGATGTTTTCTTGAGTTCGAGGGGTAGATTATGAAAAGGGAAGGTATTATCACCCTTTTCATCTATGGTTTTCCATGGGCTCTTAGTTACTTGCTAGATCACTTGCTTTTGTTTTGAAATTGTGCTTTGTGTGGTTTTGAAAGTATTTTGTAAAAGAGGCCATTCGTTTAGGCAATCTTTGTAATGATTCTCGTTCGTAAGAATGTATACAAAGATGTTTGTCTTTTTGAAAATGTTTTCAATGTTTGTAAAATGTTTGGAAATGTGTGTGTTTGTTTTGAAAATAGCAAGGATAGTTGTTTGAAAATAGAGCAAGTAACTAGAAGTAATCTACCTACTCAAATATCTTTCTTGTGCATTTTCTATTCCTTTGACATTGTTGTCTTACCATTGATTTGGTAAGAAAACCTATCTTTGGATGTAAACAGGACGGACTTGGGTCATCATATAACCATGATTAGCAATATTGCAAAGTATCTTAGCATTTTTGTGGGACCAAGATCATTTTGTAAGGCAACTTTGAATAGCGTCATCGAGGGACTATGATCTTACATTTATTTGTTTTGCCAAGATACTTCACATGTGTAATATGGCCATTTTTGTATAAGGCAACCAAGTGGAGAAACCCTAAGGATGCTTGCGTGCAAGTGTGTTATTTTCATGCCTTGATTTTGTCTTGTATTAGGGTTTTCTATTTGCTTTGTTTTGATCTTACCATAAAAACCCTAATTACTAGCATGACATGTAAAAGCGGTAAATTGCGTAATGTAAAGATTACTAAGCTATTACAACCATTTATGGGAGGGGGGAATACAAATTTGAATGGAGATTTGTAAGAATGTAAATCTAAATAAGCTATTACAACCAAATCGAATTTATACGAATATTAGAATAAACAAATACAATATTTAAATATGCAATATTATGTATATGCAAGAAAAGATTTTGTTTTATTTCTTATGTAAAAAAGTTTTGAATTAAACCTATTAAATTAATAAAAAGAAATTAATTCTTGAAAAAAAACAAAGTCAACCCTAATTTCTAGTTTAAAAGAAAATAAAGTTCTTATGTATTATTTTTATGTATTTTTTGTATTAAAAATATTAAATAATATCTTATGAAAAAATTTAGTTTTTATATGTCAAAATAAATATTTATAAGTATGAATAAAAAAGGGAATAAAAATAGTTAAAATAAATCTATTATATTTACAAGTTTATTAAGAAAAAATAGTTAATATATAACTAATTGAAAATATTTTTTTATGAGAAAATAAAATAAAATAAACAAAATATAAAGTTTATCAATTTTATATTTTTTATAATTTTATAATATTTAAGAAAAGAATATTTCATGAAGTAAAAACAAAATAAAATAAATAATTGAAAATAAATGGGCCAGGGGTATCCTGAGTAATCAGGAGGTGGATGCTAGAAAAAAGCATAAGGCCCAGTGTTGAAGCCCAAACCTGCAAAACAACCAAAAAAGAAAAAAAGTAGAAAAGTATGAAAAACAAAAGGTAGCGCCAAGGTTCGAACCCATGACCTGGGCCTCACCAGCGCGCTACCTTTAAACTGGGGTGACCATACATCCGTTGATTTATGTGAAACAAAAACAACATAACATGAAACACTTCCATGGCCCTGTACTTCGTCTTCTTCCTCTAGCCAACCAGAAGCTTTGTAACTTTCTCATTTCTCCATGAAAATGAAAACTTCCAACATGAAAATGGTAGTACTCATTCCCACGATTTCAACCATGTAAATCAAGTAAGCTAACAATCAAAGATCAAAACGAATTTTAAAAGCCCTAAATTTAAACCTAATTTTTACAGGAATTTGAACTTCAAAATTCTCTCAACTCAGGCCAAATAAATGCAAGTTATGGATATGTACAACTTTGTAGCAATGATATCTACATTGTTTATTCACAAATTGTGGCTAATGGATGCTTGTATAAAGAGATATAAGTTGAGATTCTTACCTCTTTCAGCTGAGATCGTGAATGGAGTTTGAGTGAGATTTAGGAAGGCCTGAAGGTTTCTTTAGCTTGCTTGAACTTTCCTGAGTGTGTTCAAATCCTTGCCTTGCTTTGGAAGTGCCTGTAACTCTCAATCCAAGTCAACCTGCAATATTTGAAAACAAAAATGGCAGATGAAGAAGGAGGTGTTCCAGTAAAAGGATGATGGTCTGGATCTCTTAGATATGAAGTAGGTAAAGTGTTTTGATGGTTAAAACTTGAAACGCACGAGCCAAATGATAGATTGCTATGCTTATGCCAAAACTGCAAGTTTTGAAAATTTTTTTGGTGATATGGAGTGTTTGAGTGTTTCAGGCCCTTAGCAATCCTGTTTCTAGTGGTAATGTGTTTGTGTATTAGTATGGGATAGGTTTCAGGTCAGCTCTCCAACAGATTTGTGAGTTCTAGCCTTTTGGCACACTTTCTTGCTTTTGAAGCAAAGTGAAGAGACAAGTCTTCACATGCTTCTACTGGCCTGCTTGGGATTGGTATAAGCTTTGTACAATTTGATTTAGGCCTGTAAGACTTGTGTGTGCAGAGAAGACAGGTCCAATGCTCAAGAATTGGAAAGTTGCAAAAGTGAAGCTTTTTCAAAATGGCAATGGCCACTTTATGCCATTTATGGAATTACAACTTGGACAAAGGCTCTTGAGCTTGAATTAAATCTTTGACAACTGAGTAAGCATTAAATTATGAAGTGAGAAACAAGTTAGGGACCTGTAAATCATGAATTAGGCAGCATAGGTTCAAATTTGAATTTTGTTCTTCATGAAATGGCTTGAATTCAAAGTGAGAAATTGCCAACTTCATCTCTTCGATTCTCCCTACTCAAAAACGCTCTTGAGGAGTTCTTGGACATTTTGGAAAGCTTGAAATGTGCTATATAACTCATCTTTGAAATGAATTTCAATAATCCTCTTGGAACTAGGTGAAAAATTGTCATGAAGTTGGGTCCAAAACCTGCCTAAATTAGGGAAAATTTCACTAAGTTATCTAGTTCATGAGCATATATTCATAAAATTATATCTTGATATCCAAACATCTTTAGGGAAAAGTGTGTGAAGAAAAGTTGTATATTTCATTGAGGTCTACAACTTTCATGTTGGTAACTTTCCTTGAATCATCTTGTATCATGGTGAAAAATGGCTTAAAGTTGAGAAAAAATAAGAAATTTTCTATACTTAGAAAATTTTCTAAGTTAAGAAAATTTCCAATTTTAAAACCTAATCTTAAATCCTTGATTTATTGATGAAAAAGTTTCACATTTTGACATGTTTTGATGAATTGTGACCCTTGGAACTTGATTTTGACCAAAAAGTCAAAGTTTGACTTTTCAGTATACAGTTGACTTTTGATCAGTTGACTGCAAATTTCATCTGTCTATCCAATGGAATTACAATGTTTTGAACCATATAATTAGGTCAAGATGATGCAATTGAATCCTTGGAATCATGATTTAACTCAATTGGTAATTTGCTAGGTCAAAAATCAGAAATTACCCTTTCTCAGTCAAAATCCTAATTTTGACAATTTTGCCCTTTTGATGATTTGATCAAATTTCTTGAGGAATTACGATCCAAACTTGATCAAATGATACATATGAGTCTAAAATGTTGATGTGGATAAAAAATTATGAAGTTTGACTGTAAATTGGCCATGGTTGACTTTTTCCCAATACAGTTGATTTTTAGGTCAACTGTCCAATTGACTAATAAAAAATGTGGTTCAAGGCCTGAAACTTGACATGAGTAATCTTAGGGGTTCATAATTATGTTTGAAAGTCATATGAAGAATTGATAGTCCAAGAATCCTTGTGCAAACTTAAACCCTAATTTTGGGTCAATAGTGTAAGATGAGATATCTTGAGCTGATCAAAATCTAATCTAGTCTTGAGTCAAAGAGATCTTGTGAGAAAAGTCTTGATAAATGAGAGGGAAAATTTTGGGGTACAACACATATGAACATCATTAAAACTATTTGGCACGTATGACCTAAGCAGTAACAGGCACCTCTTTAATGAATTTGGAATAACCCTACAGAGTTATTTCATTGACATCCTCCTCAACAAAGTTACTCACAAAGTCTCTTTGCATAGGATAATACCCAACCAAAGTCTCAATCTCTTGGCAGATCTCTCTCCAGCTAAGTCGAATTTTACAAGTTGAAGACTCGTAGATCTCTTCCTAAAACAAACTCACCTACTCAACAAGGTTTATTTTCCCAACAGGTTTTATTTCCCCAACAACAATCGAGGAACCACAAAATTCCTTAGCCGAGTACATCTTCCCCAATCGAGTTTGTATTCCCCGGCATAGTCTATCTTCCCCAGCTGAGCCTATTATCCCCAGCTGAGTATATCCTCCCCAGTTGAGTGTATCCTCCCCAAGCTAAGTCTGTCCTACCCGACTGAGTGTACACTCTCCAGCTTGATTTTTCCTTTTAAATTATTGCAAATCATAGGGCCATAACCCCTAATCCCCAGTAAATTCGTCAGCAAAGCCTTTACTATTTCCAAAAAAATACTATGAAGCCTGGAACCGACCAGATATTAGCATAATTTTCAAGTTATTATTGAAGCCTGCACCCGACTAGATAATAGTTTGACTTCTTCAATTGCCGAAGCCTGGGCCCGACCAGATAGCGGTTTAATTCCTACAAAATCATTAGCAAAACTACTCTTCTCCAATAGAGTTTGCCACTACCCCTAGTGAATTACTGAAACCTGGACTCGACCAGATAACCGTTTGAGTATCTGAAACCTGGACCCGACCAGATAACAGTCGATCTCAATTTCAAGATACTATGAAACCTGGACCCGACCAGATAATAGTCTAACTCTTCAAAGATATAGAAGAACTTGGACTCAACCCGACCAAGGTTTAACTTCTTTTCCCCAGTAGAGTTTTCCTCTGCCCCAATAAGTTACTGTGAAACTTGGATCCGATCAGATATCAGTTTTCAATTTCATCTTTTCAAGCAAGTTGTTATGAAGCATGGACCTGACCAAATAGCAATTACCCTCAGAGATTCATTGTGAAACCTAGAAACCGACCAGATAACAACTAAATCCCTAAATAATTTATTGTGAAACCTGGACCCGATCAGATAGCAATTGACCTCATCAACCTCATAAATTTGCAAAGCCTAGACCCGACCAGATGACAGTTTTTCAAACAGTTTATTGTGAAACCTGTAGTCTGACCAGATAATAATTAACTATGATACCCAGAGAGACACTATGAAGTTTGGACTCGACCAGATAATAATACAACTTTCCAAAAACCATGAAATATGGACCCGACCAGATAGTAGTTACCACTTCCAGTTACTGCGAAGCCTGGATCTGACCAGATAACAGTTAACTTCTGTATCCTCAGCAAGTTGTTGTGAAGCCTGGATCCGACCGGATAACTATTCAATTTCAAGAAAGTTTTTGCAAAGCCTAGAATCCGACCAGATAATAGTTAATTCGTCTCTTCCACCAGTAAGTTTCCATGAAGCCTGGATCCGACCAGATAGCAGTTGACTATTTCATCCTCAGCAAATTGTGAAACCTGGATCCGACCAGATAACAACTGACATTCAAGAGATATTCCACAGCGAAAGCATCCTTTCAACAAAGTTTGAAGATATGCATATTCTTCATCCCCAACGGCAATCAGGGATTCAACCCCCCAGAATTTCCTCAGCAGCAGTCAGGGATTTATTTTCCCAGACAAAAACATACATCTCACATTCATACATCATAGCATGTATATACCATATGCATTTAACATAATACCACATCTGGTGAATATCATGCGTGCATATGCATTTTACTACCTCGTTTTCTCACAGGTAAAACATCAAGTTTTAGTATAAATCAACAAGAGATTTATGCTGATACTTCTTCCAGTGTTTACCAACATTCCTCCAAATGGAATATATAAGCCCATTCACCATCCATCTTCAAGTGCAAATTTCTGGGCACTCTAGTGTTCAATCATCTTTCACCTTCAAGTCACAAATGGCGGACTCGCCAATCTAACTCTTTAGGTTTAAGAATATTGAACATGGACAACTGTTGTACCCCAAAATTTTCCCTCTCATTTCTCAAGAATTCTCTCACAAGATCTTCTATGACGTCAAGTTTGTAGCACTGATACATCAATTTAGGCTCGGAATTGGCACAAGGGCAAAATGGTCAATTGCATACTGGAAAGTCAAACTTTGACTTTTTGCTCAACATTATATTCCAAATATCAAATTTTATCAAGACATTCAAGAATATCAAGCTTGATCATCAAGAAGCCAAGAAAGTCAAAAGTCAAAATTTCCAAGACAGAAATTTTCTAAGTGTTTTTATACATGATAATTTCATCACTTCATGCCATTCTTTCATCATGATGCAAGATGATTCAAAAGAAACTTTCAACATGAAAGTTGTAGAACTCCATGATATCTACAACATTGCTTTACACGTCTTCTCCTAAATATGCTTGGATCTCAAGTTATAAATTCATGAAGTCATGACATTTTCATTTAACACTTAGAGAAATTTTCAACAGATTTTGGTCAGGATTTTATCCCAACTTCTTGGCATTTTTTCACATAGTTCCAAGATGATTTTCTCAAAATGGAAAACATGAAAGTTGTAGAGGGTGTTTCAAGCTTTCTAAAACATCCAAGAGCATGAATTTATCATACTTGAGCTAGGAGATTCAAGGGATTGAAGTTGGGCATCCATCCTTGAATTGCAAGTCATTCTATTGAAGAACACATAACAAAACTCTTATGATTTGCTGCATAATCTTATGTTGCAAGCTTCCTTGCTTGCAAATCTCATCATAATTTAATATTTACACAAGATCTTGAGCTATTACCCAAGTGTTTGAGCCATTGTTCAAAAGATCTTTCCATTTATGGCATAAAGGCACCATTGTTATTCTTGAAAAGCAAGCTTTTGGTACAAAGTTTGTCTTGAGCCCATACCTTGCTGGTTGCTAATTATACTCCACCATAAATCATGGGAAGTAGATCCTCAATACCAATAACTTTGGTACTTCATCTTGGGACTATGGAGTACTTGACATAGTTTGATCTTTGTAATCCAACCAAACCATAACATGCTGTTTTGAAAACCTAATCAGCTCATATGCACAAACCCCTCGCCTATAAATAGAATAAGGATTTGCAAGAGAAGAGGTTAGAAAAAATAGATAAGAGGTTAGAAAAAATAGAGAGAAAAGCCAGAAGTCTTGTTGTAAACTATCCATCAAAAGCAATAATTGTCCAAAAAAAGCTTCCACTCTTAAGTTTTAAAGTCCAAATATTTGGAACTCTCACACCTTGCGAGCTTTGTCCAAACATCTAAGCACCTCACATACATCACCTAGAAATTGTTCAAACTTAAGAACAAGCTTCTACAACACCTCTGTTTTCTCTTCCAATTTCAAGAACAGTCAAGACAACAACTCAAGTTCAGAATATAAGATCCAGCTCCAAGGTAAGTTTCTTGACATTAGTTCTTCATTTCAAGCATCATTAGTAATTCATTTTTTTGGAAGGCAAAATGTAGTAACCATTGTCCTTGAAGCTAACCTTTTGTTTATCTTCCATTATTTTCATTATATGTTGAGAACTAATCCATGTATGCAGCAAAACAATGTTGAAGCAAAATAATGACAGTATGAGTTGACACATAGCCTTATGAGTCGATACATACTGCTTTACAGGCCCAAAACAGAAGGAAAACTAGTGTATGAGTCGACAGAAAGCACGTATGAGTCGACACATGCAGTGTATGAGTCGACACATACCATTATGTATCGACTCATACTAAGTTGATTTGGCAATACATGGGCAAGGAAAGTTATGTGTCGATGCATAGGAGCTTCTGTCGATACATAATAGTTCAAAATGCAATTTTTCCTTCTTTTTACACTGTTTTTACATTTCCCTCATTGTTATTCGATATGGTTGTAATATTTAAATTCTTAATTCATCCCCATTTGTAAATTGTACCCCCATCCCCTAAACGATGTAATAGCGTAAGACTTTATTTTCCGCAATTTAACGCTTTCAAATACAAATGCTAGTAATTATGGTTTTGTATGGAAAGACCAAAACTAATCAATAGAAAACCCTAATCAAAGACAAAAACAATGCATGTAAATCAATACACTTCCACACATACACCCTTAGGGTAATCCCGCTTTATTGCCTTTCAGAAAATAGTCATGTCCCTCGAATATGGGCATTTTAGCAAAGACCCTCGATAAAAGATCGTAGTCCTTCGATGACCCTCAATGTTTCCTTCGCTAAACGATCTAGTCCCTAAACGACATTGCTAAAACATCCCATAGGTTTCCTTCTATGACTATACAAACGTCCCCACGCCCGTCCCTTTACATCCAAAGATATGGTTTCTTACCAAATCAATGGTAAGATAACAATATCAAAGGAAAGGAAGAAATGAACTAAGACTTTTGAGTATGTAGATTGTTCCTAGTTGCTTGCTCAATTTCAAATCAAACACTTTTGATTATATTCAAAACAAACACCATTACTTTCAAAAACACTTTCAAAACATCTTCCAAACTTGAAACATTTTCAAAAGCTCAACACTTTGTATACGTTTTTACGAACGAGAACTATTACAAAGTTTGCCTAAACGATGACGCCTTTTCAAAATACTTTCAAAAACCACACAAAGCACATTTTTTAAACAAAAGCAAGTGATCTAGAAAGCAACTAAGAGCCCATAGATAACTATGGATAAAAAGGGTGCTAACACCTTCCCTTTTCACAATCTACCCCCGAACTCAAGAAACAATCTCAAAGGTCTTTCCTGTTCTTTTCAGCCTTTCCTTTTTGGATAAAATAAAAGTTGGTGGTGACTCTTGCTAACCGCAACATTTGCGATAAAACGCAAAACAACCAAGTCAGTTCTCCCACCGTATCACAGGCGCGTTTAACTGTAATAATGTAGCTTTATTTTTCCCGCATTTTTTTATCATTATCATGTAATTGCTTCCGGGATGTAATAGTTTTAGGACTTCTTTTCCGTACTCTTCACTATTATGTAACTGCCCCAAAGCTCTGTAATAGTCTAGGTTTACATTTCCGCCTTTACCTTCAGCTACTATATTTTATGCAATGCTTAGATTAATAGGATTGTATGAAAAGATAAAAATGAACGATAGAAAACCTTAATTGCAAGATAAATAATCGAACTGAATCATTTGCACACTCACACCTCTAGGGTAACCTCACTTGTTGCCTTCGAAAAAATAATGGTTATGTCCCTCAAACATAGGGATGCCCTTAGCAAAGACCCTCGGTTAAATTCATCATAAAGATCATAGTCCCTCAATGTCCCTCGAGTTGCCTACGAGATATGATATTTTCCCTCGATGTTGCCTACGAATATATGATGATAGTCCCTTCGAATTGCTAAGGTATCCCTATATGTTTCCTTCTATGACCATAACAATGACCCGCGCCTGTCCCTTATACATCCAACGATAGGGCTACCTACTCACTAATAGTAGGATAAAATTGTCTAAAGGAAAAGAGGAAAAGAAGGACATTTTCGAGTATAAGTAGATAAGTTCTTAGATGCTTGCTCAAAACAACTTTTTGCACCTACACAAAAATATTTTCAAAAACACTTTCAAAAATATTCGCCTTGTCAACACTCTTGAGGACTGATACAAGAGTTATCACAAAGCGAATCGCCGCACTAAGGCATTTTCAAAACAATTTTCAAAACACACAAAGCACAAGCAATTTTCAAAACATGAGCTAGCATCTAAGAGCCCGTAGAAAACTACAGATGGAAAGGGTGCTAACACCTTCCCTTTCCATAATCTACCCCCCTTACTCAGAAAACTCTCGAAAGATCTTTTTCTATTCTTTTCACCCTTTCCTTTGTTGGATAAAATAAAAGTCGATGGCGACTCTTGCTTATCGCAACATTTACGAACAAAAAATGCAAACCAGTATTAACATTCGGTTCTGCCACCGTATCACAGAACTGGCGACTCTGTTGGGGAAAATTATAAAGTGGGGTTTACCTTAGGGTCTAGATCATTTTAAATTGCTTTCTCTGTTTGCTTTGACTACTTTATCTTTGAGGGTTTATTGGGGTATTCTTGTAAAGATCCTATACTTGGATCTGGGGTACCTTATTAGGTAAGTAGCAATAAACCATGGGGATGTACGGTGTAGACCGATACGGACGAAGTGATGGCTATGTTAGCGCGATACTTTGGATTGTACTAATGTTCCTTGAGTAAGTTAAGGATAACATTAGGCTTCCTCATAGTGTCACTAAGCGCTAACTTGCCTATAGAACCTTTAATTGACTCATCCTAGCCATTAGGAAGTAGTGAGATAACCGACTTTAGTTCCGACCGAAGATTGGTTGATACTCGATACTACACTCATTGAGGCTGGACTTTCAGGATTTTTTGGCTGCAATACTTTGGTGCGGAGCTGAAACAATTTCTGAACGGAAGGTCAGTGATATTGAGGCTCCTTAGAACCCAGTTACTATTAATAGGACAGGTTGCACAAACTGAACATGCAAGAGGGTACTTACCTACAAACCTCATGCAAGCCTAAACCTAAGGCTACTTGTGTGATTTGTTTGCTTTAAACTTGAACTACTTGCAGGGTTTTATCATCTGACAACATAATTTCCTCCCATGATTTGTTTACAGTCATTATCCAATAACTTAGATTTCTTACAGGGTTTACTTTCTTACATTCACCTTGCCCTTTTGATTAACACATAGCATTCACATTATAATATCATGCCACAACATTTCCTTAACCATTTCAAGTATCTCAAGGGTTTGTGATGCAGGTTATGGCAAATCAGATGTCTAGCAAGGGGAAAAGGGGATTTATTTTCCTTTAGCCAATACCGCCAGAAGATCAAAACTCAACAACTTTAGTCAGGGCCTATGACCCACTTGATATGGTGAGATTGACTCTCGTAGAAGGACACTCAATGATACCAAGTTCTTCAATCAAAGCTACAAACTTAAACTTCTGACATTTTCTTGTTTACCTCGCGAGATCCTTGAAAACATTGCATGCATGTCATTTGCATAATAGGTCTTCCAATACAGGTCTCTCATGTTCTCGCTGTTTATTTCAGCAATGGCTCTCAAACAAGACAACAAAGATCTCCAAATTCAAGGGGCTCAGTTCATGGAAATGTTCCTAAACCTATACAAGGGGCAGGAAAAGTTGAAAGCACTCCTCGCTGGGAACCTAGCCAAGAAAAGTCCTGAAGACGATAATGGCGAGCGGTTGGAACAACTGCAAGATAACGTAGGAGTAATGAGAACCCATATGCTGGGGAAGATGGCTCTTATCCAAGGCCTAGCCCAGAGACAAGAAGAGCTGAAGGCCATTATCAACATACTTCATCAAGATGGATACAACCGTATGAAGCAAGCAGTCGAGGCTGGGGACCAAGTCATTGATCAACCTCCGAGAAGACAAGAGTTTGGTTTGGTGAAGAGTGGACCTTTCTAAATTTCTACTACCTCACGGTCCAACAACAACCTCTCCAAAAACAACGGGTTAAGAAGAGTAAGTCGGATACACCCAAGAGGAAGTTTACCAAACTCAACATGCCGATGTCGCAAGTCTTGCAACACATGTTGAAGTTCAATTTGGTCACATTGAAGGATCCTCCTCGGAATCCTAATACTTCCGCTCCTACTTACAATCCTGATGCAATATGTGCATATCACTCCAATAGTCTGGGGCATGACACTAATAGTTGTTGGACGTTGAAATACAAAATTCAAAACCTGATCGATGAAGGAGTACTAGAGTTTACACAAGATGGTCAGGCTGAGTTCTTATGCCATCCCTCTAAGGCACGCTATCCGAAGTTACAAGATTAGACGAAGAAGCTTTTGTTCATTAGAATTTTCAATTTATAACTTTCTTTTGATTGTTCGAACATTTATTCATGTCAAACTTTGTTACTTTATCAATGCATTGCATATGTCAGTTCTGAATCAATTCATTCGTATTCACTATATTTAAACTGCTTTCCTTTTTGTGATATTCAACTCTCGATCAAAAGCTTTGAGCCTTTAGAGGGAGGATGACGAAAATGATACCACAATCTCTACATTATGCTTTTGAACAAACCTTGTGATGATGTACAAGCGTTGTTTCAAATCCTAAACAGTGGAGTTATAAGGAAAATAATCCCTAGTTAACCCCTTTGAGCCAAAGAAGTAAGAGTTTTTATTTTCACACAAATTAAAACCCTTTAATTATAACCTGGGGGAGGGTAGTTTTCTTAGTTAACTCAGAGGCGCATTCAGTCACAAGCTCATCCTTCATACACGACAAATAGTGTAGAAGATACCTTCCAAAGGATGATGATGGTTCCACATAATCATTAAGAACAGGCAGTCATTATCTCTAAAAATAAAAGCCCATTAAGTCAAAACCTATGAAGGAGACTTAAGAAAAAACTAGGGCATCCCGCTAGCTGTAATCACAAAAGAAATAGTTCAGGAAAAAGACAGGGATAACGAAAAAAAAAAGAGGTCCTATAAATCCTCAAAAAAAGAAAAGGTTACAAAAATGACTGTCTTCTCAAACAAACGTTCAATTTCTGAACCATCACCAAGTATCAGAACAAATATTCCAGATTCAATTGGGATCTAAACGCACAATTAGCTGAGCATAAGACTAAAGAACATCACGAAGAATAGGTGGGTACAAATAAATTTTGAGCCTTTATGCTTTGTTTCTTGAACCGTGAACCATGCCACGCTTTAACCCTTAAAAGTTCTAGCTGAAGCATGGGTTAGTTCGAAAGCATACTGTTACAAAAGGTATCCTGACTCATGTAAGGTTTGCTATAAATCATGAGTTGATATCACTCTCTTGCAAAATTTGTTTTACTAAAAAATGAATTTTCAATTTTTTTTTCTAAAGACAGACATAAGCTTTGCATTCTTATAATACCATTGTTTTCATATGAACATTTGTTCAACAGCAGAGAGATTCGCATGCCGAATATCTAGTGAACAAAAACCTTCTCAATGAAAAGGATCACCTCAAGTGGAAAAAACACTTCCATCCAAGGGACACGACATGATCATTGTCCATCATCTGGGGCAGTCAAGTCAAGATTCAAGGAATCTCTCAAAGATGCCAAATAGCCAGGGACAGATCTCCATCTGAATCACTTGGGACATTGGGCATGAATTCCAGCAACGAATCCTGTACGATCAAACAAAAATCTTTTGGCAGTGTGACAACACTTACTACTATGGACAATGACAATTCTCCTTACCCGATGAACATGGACATAGTCGGAAAATACTACGCATGAACAAATACCCGCTAGGTTGATTGGCCTAGGAAAAAATACGGGCATCCCGGCGAACCAAAAGGGTTCGGGCAAAAATTAGGGATAAAAACAAAAAAAAACTGTACACCCAACAAGTCGAAAACCTGAAAAGGCGGCTTGAGCAAAAAAGGGTATCCCGATGGACTAAAAATCTGAAAAGACAGTCCAGGCAAAAGTTAGGGATTAAAGCGCACGACTACGTCCCGTCATCTCGTCACTTGTCTAATCAGTAGAAGGTTTATTACCCTGATCTGCATTCACCAAGGACTCCAAGGGTTGGGATAATAGTCAAACCATCTACAAAATCCTCGGTTGATACTTTCTATAACAGATATCGAGGCAAGGGCATTCTACTACAAGGTCACTGCCATGTGCTCAGCTTACAACCTATTGATGTCAGGTGTTCTCATACCCTCGGCAGAGCAAAATCTCCAAATTACTGCTCCAACGAAAATTCCCCAATGAAGTCGCCAAGCTTCTCGGGATTCCCCAAGCAGATTACAGAGTTTCCCTTCCCCAACGGAAACATTCTAAATAAAGCAGATTCTCATCTAGAAACAGTTCAGGTACAATCTAAGAACATATGTCATCCTGACACTTACTCCAGATTCTCATCTAGCAACAGTTCAGGTACGATCCAGAGACGAATATCATCCTGATACTTATTCAAATTCTCTTCAAATACAGTTCAAATACGATCCAGAGACGGATGTCATTCTGACACTTATTTCAACACATAGATCCGTCCATAAAGCCTCTGCGGGTACTTTATCCAACAGGTACAGGGGCATAAACGTCTTGATGCAAAGTCACCGCTACGTCATCAGCATACGTCCCAGTGGCGTCTACATTCCCCATAGAGTAGAAATAACCAAAGTTTTGATCTCTACTTCCCCAAAAAGGAGTTACTTTCCCCAACAAAGTTCCTTCAGAGAGCCGATATCTATATTCCCCAGCCGGGTTTTATAATCGCAAACAGTTTATAAAACTTTCTCCCGAGCAGAGTTTATTTCCCTGACTGTGGAACCTCCTCTTGAGCAGAGTTTATTTCTATGGATACGAAAGCTCAATCCCCAACAGAGTTTATTCCTCCAGCTACAGAAGTTCACCCCCAGCGGAGTTTATTTCTCCTAGTCGGCAAAATCTTCCAGCAATGCATATCTTCTCTCAAACAGAGTTATTCCCCCGCATAGTTATTCTCAGGCATAATCTCTCTCGGCAGGATATTCGCAAGCAGAAAAGAGTAAATCCACATCGTAGTCATCTCCGTTCACCATCCCCAGCGGAAATGAAGGGTTCAACTTCCTAATGCTCTTCAGCAGCAGTCCGGGATTTATTTTCCCCGACTAAGAAATACCGCAATAGCATCCCATATTCATACATCATGGCATGCACATAGATATTGCATACAATACAATCTCATTTATTCTGAGAACATCATCACAATGCATTACATACATCATGACATTGCATACGACTAACTCTTTACCTTTCAGGGAAAAGATCAAATCAACAAGCTACGTCTAACAAAGGGCTATTCCAGGATTTTTCCTCAGAAAGATGTCCTCACAAGATTTTCCCTAGGTCAGACAGGTCGACACTAAGATATCTCTGATTACCATTCCAGTGGAAGATATTCCAAGACTTTCGTCTGGGTCAGTTGAATCGCTACTAAAATTCTCCTGATTACTATGCCAGTCAAAGTTGACCCAAAATCTCTCTGCTTACTATACCGAGGGAAGATATTCTAAGACTTTCGTCTGGGTCAGTTGAATCCCTACTAAGACTCTCCTGATTAATATGCCAGTCAAAGTTAGCCCGAAATCTCTCTGCTTACTATGCCGGTGGAAGAGATTCCAAGACTTTCGTCTGAGTCAGTTGAATCGCTACTAAGACTCTCCTGATTACTATGCCAATCAAAGTTGACCCAAGATCTCTCTGCTTACTATGCCAGTGGAAGAGATTCCAAGACTTTCGTTAGGGTCAGTTAAATTTCTACTAAGATTCTCTTGATTACTATGCCAGTCAAAGTTAACCCTAGATCTCTCTGCTTAAAATGCCAGTGGAAGAGATTCCAAGACTTTCGTCTAGGTCAGTTAAATCGCTACTAAGATCCTATTGATTACTATGCCAGTCAAAGTTAACCCAAGATCTCTCTACTTACTATGCCGGTGGAATAGATTCCAAGACTTTCGTCTGGGTCACTTGAATAGCTACTAAGATCCTCCTGATTGTTATGCCAGTCAAAGTTAACCCTAGATCTCTCTGCTTACTATGCCGATGGAAGAGATTCCAAGACTTTCGTCTGTGTCAGTTGAATCGCTACTAAGATCCTCCTGATTACTATGCCAGTCAAAGTTAACCCTAGATCTCTCTGCTTACTATGCCGGTAAAGGAGATTTCAAGACTTTTTTCTGGGTCAGTTGAATCGTTACTAAGATTCTCCTGATTACTATGCCGATCAAAGTTAACCCAAGATCTCTTTGCTTACTAAGCCGGTAGAAGAGATTCCAAGACTTTCGTCTGGGTCAGTTGAATCGATGCTAAGATTCTCCTGATTATTATGTCAATCAAAGTTAATTCAAGGCTTTCCCCTGGTTAAGTCAAATCGATACTAAGATTTCTATCCCAGTTGAAGACAACTCAAGGCCTTCCCCTGGTTCAGTCAATTCGATACTAAGATTTCTATCCCAGTTGAAGAAAATTCAAGACCTTTCTCTGGTCCAGTCAAATCGATACTAAGATTCCTATTCTAGTTAAGGAAGCTATGAAGCCCGAAAACTAACCGGATAATAGTCAATCAACAATTTAAGACTACGCGAAGCCTGGATTTCGACTAGATAACGGTATAAGGTGTTGCGAAGCCTGGAATCCGACCAGATAAGTATTCCATTTCTTCAAAGACACTATGAAGCCTGGATTTATACTAGATAACAGCATAAGGTGCTGCGAAGCCTGGAATCCGACCAGATAGTAGTTCACTTCTTCAAAGACACTGTGAAGCCTGGATTTTGACCAGATAACAGTATAAGGTGCTGCGAAGCCTGGAATCCGACCAGATAGTAGTTCACTTCTTCAAAGACACTGTGAAGCATGGATTTCAACTAGATAACGGTATAAGGTTCTGTGAAGCTTGGAATCTGACCAGATAGTAGTTCACTTCTTCAAAGATACTATGAAGCCTGGATTTTGACCGGATAACAGTATAAAGCACTGTGAAGCCTGTAATCCGACCATATAGCAGTTTACTATGCCAGTTACTACGAAGCCTGGACTCGACTGGATAGTAGTATACCTCAGATTCAAGTTGAAGTCTGGACTCGACCAGATAACAACTTAATTTCTTCAAATCACCGAAGCCTGAATACGACCAGATAACGATACACCTCAGATTCAAGTTAAAGCCTGGAACTGACCAGATAACAACTTAATTTCTTCAAACCTCTGAAGCCTGGATACGATCGAATAAGTGTTTAATGTCTACAATTACTGCGAAGCCTGGAATCCACCAGATTGCAGTTAAATTCATATTTCCCAGTAAGTCACTGTGAAGCTTGGAATACGACCAGATAACAATCAGCCTTATCATCCTCAGCAAGTCTCTGGGAAGCTTGGATCCTGACCAGAGAGCAGTCCACTTTCGTCTCTTCAATCAATTGATGACTCCCCAGTAGAGTAACAGACAACTAAAGCTCCTAAAACTCTATGTTCCAAGATAGAGACCAACATTCCTCATCGGAGTTCTCCCCAATAGCAAGAGCAGAAATTCCCACAAAGGGATATCTCATGAAATCATCATTTTTCTGGATGACATCTTTAAGCCCATTTCTAACGACTCTCTGTCATATTCTGATGGCATCTTTAAGCCCATCTTCGACAATCTTCTGTCATCTTCTCCAAATGGCATCTATAAGCCCATTCCCGATATTCTCTTCACCAATAGTATCACTTCAGACGAGTGCAAATTTCTGGGCACTCTAGTGTTCAATCATCTTCCAACTCCAGATCACGAAAGGCAGACAAGTCAATCTACATCCTCAGGTTTAAGAAGATTGAACAGGGGCAGCTGTTGTACCCCAAAATTTACCATGTTTATTTCGACCTTTTTGGCTTACATTTCATTATTACATACATGCATATCATTGGTTTTATAGTTATGGAATCAAGGTATATTTAGAAAGCTTCGCCAGGTTACAAGTGACGTTTATTTCACCAATGGATGTTCTCAGAGTATTATCTGTGCTGAAGATCGGTTCGCTGTTTCGCAATGATTTGGGGTTCAAAGATTCACAAGTCCAACCCGGTGCGTCATATTCATGTGTTCTTTCTCCAAGATATCCCTGATAACATATTCTAAAATTCAGGTTTGGTTCAAGAGCCAATTCTTTAAAGAAGGTCTACGAATGTGCGATTTTTCTCGAAGAAATGTGGTGAAAAAATGTGTTGAAAGTGCAGTTTTTACACACTAAAAAATTCATAACTTGAATATCGTGGCTAATTTTGAACCCGTTCCGGTGGCTAAAATTCTATCTTGACGTCATCTATGATTTCATCTCTCACGACTGGAAGCCAATTTCGATCAGAAGGTCTTCAAAAATGCGGATTTATCAAGTATTTTCGTACAAAAAATTTGTGACAGAAGTTTAATTTCGTTATGTTCATAAAATCATAACTTGGTCGATTTTCATCGTAATGACCTGGTTCCGGCGCCAAATTTTCACAAATTGAGTTGGCTACATTTTCACAGGAGGTGTCGAGTTTGAATGGTATCCAAAAGGCCTTTGTTTTTTGTCTAGAGTGCACGTGACGCGTAGAAAATCCTGAATGCTGAATATTATTTCATCTGGGTCGAAACTTCGAAAATTCATAACATTGTCAATTTTTATCGGATAGGGCCCATATTTTTACACAAGGTCACTGACTCAGAGATATGCAAATTTTCTTCCAAAGTCGATACCGGCTTCTGCTCCGATCAATACCAGTTTTTTATTGAAGAACGTGCCAGAGTGACATTGGAGCCCAAAATAAGTTTGTTTGAGGCGAAACTTCAAAAATTCATAACTAATTCAACGTTTATCCAATTGAGCCCATTTTTGGACATGAGTTTGTTCTCGATGTCGGATACATTTTATTTTCACATTTCAACTTCAAAAATTAAACTTAAGTTCGTGCGATTTAGCCTGAAACGAATAAAAATCTACACTATTGCTTGTGGTTATTGGAGGCCCAATTGCACATTCAAAGGCCATATATTTTCTCTAATTTCCATTATATAATCTCATTCTTTTCACACAAACAAAACAAAAAAAACCTTTGCCACAATCTTGTCAAAATATTAAACTCTTTCAAGAACCCTAAAAATCTTGAAATCCTTGTTACAAACCCCCATCTCACTACAAACAAGTCATCCTTGTTACAAACCTCCATCTCACTACTTCTCGAGTAAGGGTAAGGCTGGTTTGATCTCCATGATCAAAAGGGTTTGACCATTATGGTCCCATGTAGGTTTATCATAAAACACTAAGGCCGAATCATAACAACCACCAACGCATGGCAAGACAGACATTCTAAGGAGGTTAAGAGCGTGAGTTCAATACTCACCCCTATTGGTTTTGGTTTTCTTTCTTTCTATTTATCCTTTTACCTATTTTCATTCTTTCTGTTTAAAACCTTTTTCATAAAACCCAACATTTTTCATAAACCTTTGATTTTTCATAATAAACTCGAATAATTATTTTTAGTTTTTTTTTTTAAAATTTAATTTTAGGTTTTAAATTAATTTTTGGTTCAACACCCACCTCTGACATTTGCATAATTTTTATTTTCTAACCCTATTTTTCATTGCTGTTTCTTCCCTTATCTATTTTTTGGCAAACTTAATTCTTTCTTGTTAATCATTACATATAAACCTTTTTTTAAAACCTTTTTTTAATTAAAATTAATTAGGTTTTAAGTTTTTTTAATTAACCTTTTTTTCAAAATTAACCTTTTTTTTATAATTAAAATTAATTAGGTTTTTAGGTTTTTATTAATTAACTTTTTTTTTATTTTCAAAATTAACCTTTTTTTTTAATTATTAATTAAAACTAATTAGGATTTAGGTATTTTAATTACCTTTTTTCAAAATTAATATTTTTTTATTAATTAAAATTAATTAGGTTTTTTAGGTTTATTTAATTAATTATCATAAATCATTTTTTCATAAAAAAATCACCAAAATATTTTCTTTTTTATTTTCATCTTATTTTTATTTTCCTAGATAAAGTGTATAGGGCGCACGTTCAACTGTAATAGCGTAACTTTATTTTTCCCGCATTTTTTTATCATTATCATGTAATTGCTTCCGGGATGTAATAGTTTTAGGATTTCTTTTCCGCACTCTTCACTATTATGTAACTGCCCCAAAGCTCTGTAATAGTCTAGGTTTACATTTCCGCCTTTACCTTTAGCTACTATATTTTATGCAATGCTTAAATTAATAGGATTGTATGAAAAGATAAAAATGAACGATAGAAAACCTTAATTGCAAGATAAATAACCGAACTGAATCATTTTCACACTCGCACCTCTAGGATAACCTCACTTGTTGCCTTCGGAAAAACAACGGTCATGTCCCTCGAACGTAGGGATACCCTTAGCAAAGACCCTCAGTTAAAGTCATCATAAAGATCATAATCCCTCAATGTCCCTCGAGTTGCCTACGAGGAATGATCTTGTCCCTCGATGTTGCCTATGAATATATGATGACAGTCCCTTCGAATTGCTAAGGTATCCCTATATGTTGCCTTCTATGACCATAACGATGACCCACGCATGTCCCTCATACATCCAACGATAGAGCTAGCTACTCACTAATAGTAGGATAACACTGTCTAAAGGAAAAGAGGAAGAGAATGACCTTTTCGAGTATAAGTATATAAGTTCTCAGATGCTTGCTCAAAATAACTTTTTACACCTACACAAAAATATTTTCAAAAACATTCGCCTTGTCAACACCCTTGAGGACTGATACAAGATTTATCACAAAGCGAATCGCCGGACTAAGGCATTTTCAAAACAATTTTCAGAACACACAAATCACAAGCAATTTTCAAAACATGAGCTAGCATCTAAGAGCCCGTAGAAAACTACGGATGGAAAGGGTGCTAACACCTTCCCTTTCCATAATCTACCAGCTTACTCAGAAAACTCTCGAGAAGGTCTTTTTTCTGTTCTTTTCACCCTTTCATTTGTTGGATAAAAGAAAATTCGGTGGCGACTCTTGCTTACAACGACATTTGTGAACAAAAAACACAAACCAATATTAACAGTCGGTTCTGCCACCGTATCATAGAACTGGCGACTCTGCTGGGGAAAATTATAAAGTGGGGTTTACCTTAGGGTCTAGATCATTTTAAATTGCTTTCTCTGTTTGCTTTGACTGCTTTATCTTTGAGGGTTTGTTGGGGTATTCTTGTAAAGATCCTATACCCAGATATGGGCCACCTTATTTGGTAAGTAGCAATAAACCATGGAGGCTGTACGGTGTAGACCGATACAGATGAAGTGGTGGCTACGTTAGCGCGATACTTTGGATTGTACTAATGTTCTTTGAGTAAGTTAAGGATAACATTAGGCTTCCTCATAGTGTCACTAAGCGCTATCTGACCTTTAGAACCTTTAATTGACTCATCCTAGCCATTAGGAAGTAGTGAGATAACCGGCTTTAGTTCCAACCTAAGATTGGTTGATACTCGATAATACACTCATTGAGTCTAGACTTTCAGGATTTTTTTGCGGTAATACTTTGGTGCGGAGCTGAAACAATTTTTGAAGGGAAGGTCAGTGATATTGAGGCTCCTTAGAACCCGATTACTATTAATAGGACAGGTTGAGCCAACTGAACATGCAAGAGGTTACTTACCTACAAACCTCATGCAAGCCTATACCTAAGGTTGCTTGTGTGATTTGTTTGCTTTCAACTTGAACTACTTGCAGGGTTTTATTATCTGACAACATGATTTCCTCGCAGGATTTGTTTACAGACATTATCCAATAACTTGGATTTCTTGCAGGGTTTACTTGCTTACATTCACCTTGCACTTTTGCTTAACACATAGCATACACATCCTAACAACATGCCACAACATTTCCTTAACCATTTCAAGGATCTCAAGGGTTTGTGATGCAGGTTATGGTAAATCAGATGTCTAGCAAGGGGCAAAGGGGATTTATTTTCCTCTAGCTGATACCATGAGAAGATCAAAACCCAACAACTTGAGTTAGGGGCTATGACCCACTTGATATGGTGAGCTTGACTCTCGTAGAAGGACACTCAATGATACCAAGTTCTTCAATCAAAGCTACAAACTTCAACTTCTGACATTTTGTTGTTTACCCCGCGAGATCCTTGAAAACATTGCACGCATGTCATTTGCATAACAGGTCTTCCAGTACAAGTCTCCCATGTTCTCGCTGTTTATTTCAGCAATGGCTCTCAAACAAGACAACAGAGATCTCCAAATTCAAGAGGCTTAATTCATGGAAATGTTCCTAAACCTATACAAGGGGCAGGAAAAGTTGAAAGCACTCCTCGCTGGGAACCTAGCCAAGAAAAGTCCTGAAGACGATAAGGACCAACAGTTGGAACAACTGCAAGCTTAGGTAGGAGCAATGAGAACCCAGATGTTGGGGTAGATGGCTCTTATCCAAGGCCTAGCCCGGGGACAAGAAGACCTGACGTCCATTATCAACAAACTTCATCAAGATAGATACAACTGTATGAAGCAAGCAGTCGAGGCTGGGGACCAAGTCATTGATCAACCTCCGAGAAGACAAGAGTTTGGTTTGGTGAAGAGTTGACCTTTCCAAATTTCTACTACCTCACGGGTCCAACAACAACCTCGCCAAAAATAACGGGTTAAGCAGAGTAAACCAGATACACGTAAGAGGCAGTTTACCAAACTCAACATGCCGCTGTCGCAAGTCTTGCAACACATGTTGAAGTTGAATTTGGTCACATTGAAGGATCCTTCTCGCAATCCTAATGCTTTCGCTTCTACTTACAATCCTGATGCAATATATGCATATCACTCCCACAGTCTGGGGCATGACACTTATAGCTGTTGGACGTTGAAATACAAAATTCAAAACCTGATCGATGAAGAGTACTGGAATTTACACAAATGGTCAGGCTGAGTTCTTCTGCCATCCCTCCAAGGCACGCTATCCAAAGTGACAAGATCGGACAAAGAAGCTTTTGTTCATTAGAATTTTCAATTTATAACTTTCTTTTGATTGTTCGAACATTTATTCATGTCAAACTTTGTTACTTTATTAATGTATTGCATATGTCTATTCTGAATCAATTCATTCGTATTCACTATATTTAAACTGTTTTCCTTTTTGTGATATTCAACTCTCGATCAAAACTCTGAGCCTTTAGAGGGAAGATGACGAAAATGATACCACAATCTCTACAGTATGCTTTTGAACAGACCTTGCTGACGATGTACAAGCGTTGTTTCAAATACTAAATAGTGGAGTTATAAGGAAGATAATCCCTATTCAACCCCTTTGAGCCAAAGAAGTAGGAGTTATTCTTTTCACAAAAATTAAAACCCTTTAATTATAACCTGGGGTAGGGTAGTTTTCTCAGTTAATTTAGAGTCGCATTCAGTCGCAAGCTCATCCTTCATACACAACAAATAGTGTAGAAGATACCTTCCAAAGGATGGTGATGGTTCCGCATAATCATTAAGAATAGGCAGTCGTTATCTCTCAAAATAAAAGCCCATTAAGTCAAAACCTATGAAGGAGACTTAATAAAAAATTGGGGCATCCCGCTGGCTGTAATCACAAAAGAAACAGTTCAGGCAAAAGACAGGGATAACGAAAACAAAAAAAAGAGGTCCTACAAATCCTCAACAAAAGAAAAGGTTACAAAAATGACTGCCTTTTCAAACAAACATTCAATTTCTGAACCATCACCAAGCATCAGAGCAAAAATTCCAGACTCAATTGGGATCTAACCGTACAATTAACTGAGCATAGGATTGAAGAACATCACGAAGAACGGGTGGGTACAAATAAATTTTGAGCCTTTATCCTTTGTTTCTTGAACCGTGAACCAGGCCATGCTACAACCCTTAAAAGTCCTAGCTGAAGCATGGGGTAGTTCGAAAGCATACTGTTACAAAAGGTAACCCGACTCCTGTAAGGTTTTCTACAAATCATGAGTTGATATCACTCTCTTGCAAAATTTGTTTTACTAAAAAATGAATTTTAAAAATTTTCTTTTAAAGACAGACATAAGCTTTGCATTCTTAAAATATGATTGTTTGCATATGACCATTTGTTCAACAACAGAGAAATTTGCATGACGAATATCTAGTGAATAAAAACTTTCTCAATGAAAAGGATCACCTCAAGTGGAAAAAACACTTCCAACCAAGGGGCACGGCATGATCATTGTCCATCATCTGGGGCAGTCAAGTCAAGATTCAAGGAATCTCCCAAAAATGCCAAATAGGCAAGGGAAGATCTCCATCTGAATCACTTGGGACATTGGGCATGAATTCCAGCAATGAATCTTGTACGATCAAACAAACATCTTCTGGCAGTGTGGAAACACTTACTACTATGGACAATGACAATTCTCTGTACTCGGTGAATGTTAACATAGTCGGAAAATACTACGCATGAACAAAGAACCGCTAGGTTGACTGGCCTAGGCAAAAATAAGGGCATCCCGACGAACCAAAAGGGTTCGAGCAAAAATTAGGGATAAAAAAAAATTTGTACACCCGATAAGTCGAAAACCTGAAAAGGCAGCATGAGCAAAAAAGGGTATCCCGGTGGACTAAAAATCTGAAAAGACAGTCCAGGCAAAAGTTAGGGATTAAAGTGTACGACTACGTCCCGTCATCTTGTCACTTGTTTAATCAGTAGAAGGTTTATTACCCTGATTTGCATTCACCAAGGACTCCAAGGGTTAAGATAATAGTCAAACCATCTACAAAATCCCCGGTTGATACTTTCTATAATAGGTATCGAGGCAAGGGCATTCTACTACAAGGTCACTACCATGTTCTCAACTTACAGCCTATTGATGTCAGGTGTTCTCATACCCTCGGCAGAGTAAAATATCCAAATTACTGCTCCAACGAAAATTCCCCAATGAAGTCGCCAAGCTTCTCGGGATTCCCCAAGCGGATTACAGAGTTTCCCTTCCCCATCGGAAACATAATGAATAAAGCATATTCTCATCTAGAAACGGTTCAGGTAGGACCCAAGGACGAATGTCATCCTGACACTACCTCCAAATTATCATCTAGCAATAATTCAGGTACGATCCAAAGATGGATATCATCGTGATAATTATTCAGATTCTCTTCAAATACAGTTCAAATACGATCCAGAGACGGATGTTATTCTGACACTTATTTCAACACATAGATCCATCCACAAAGCCTCCGCAGATACTTTCTCCAATAGGTACAGGGGCATAAACGTCTTGATGCGAAGTCTCTGCTACGTCCTCAGCATACGTCCCAGTGACGTATACATTTCCCACAGAGTAGGAAAAACCAAAGTTTTGATCTCTGCTTCCCAAAACAGGAGTTGCTTTGCCCAACAAAGTTCCTTTAGAGATTCGATATCTATATTCCCCAACCGAGTTTTTTAATCGCAAATGGTTTATAAAACTTTATCCCAAGCAGAGTTTATTTCTCTGACTGCAGAACCTCCTCTCGAGCAGAGTTTATTTCTCAAGAAACGGAAGCTCAATCCCCAACAGAGTTTATTCCTCTAGCTACATAAGTTCATCCCCCAACGGAGTTTATTTCTCCGAGTCGGCAAAATCTTCCAGCAACGCATCTCTTCTCTCAAACAGAGTTATTCCACCGCAGAGTTATTCTCAGGAAGAATCTCTCCCGGCAGGATATTTGCAAACAGAAAGGAGTAAATCCCCAGCATAGTCATCTCCATACATCATCCCCAGCGGAAACGAAGGGTTTAACTTCCTAATGCTCTTCAGCAGCAGTCCGGGATTTATTTCCCCCGACTAAGAAATACCGCAATAGCATCCCATATTCATACATCATGGCATGCACATACATATTACATACAGTACAATCTCATTTATTCTGAGAACATCATCGCAATGCATTTCATACATCATGACATTGCATACGGCTAACTCTTTACCTTTCAGGAAAACGATCAAATCAACAACATACGTCTAACAAAAGGCTATTCCAAGATTTTTCCTCAGAAAGATGTCCTCACAAGATTTTCCCTGGGTCAGACAGGTCGACACTAAGATCTCTCTGATTACCATTCCAATGGAAGATATTCCAAGACTTTCGTCAGGGTCAGTTGAATCGCTACTAAGATTCTCCCGATTACTATGCCAGTCATAGTTAACCCAAAATATCTCTGATTACTATGCCGATGGAAGAGATTCAAAGACTTTCATCTGGGTCAGTTGAATCGCTACTAAGATTCTCCTGATTACTATGCCAGTCAAAGTTAACCTAAATTCTCTCTGCTTACTATGCCGATGGAAGAGATTCCAAGACTTTTGTATGGGTCAGTTGAATCGCTACTAAGACTCTCATGATTACTATGCCAGTCAAAGTTGACCCAAGATCTCTCTGCTTACTATGCCAATGGAAGAGATTCCAAGACTTTCATCTGAGTCAGTTGAATCGCTACTAAGATTCTCCTTATTACTATGACAGTAAAATTTAACCCTATATCTCTCTGCTTTCTATACCGGTGGAAGAGATTCCAAGACTTTCGTCTGGGTAAGTTGAATCGCTACTAAGATCCTCCTGATTACTATGGAAGTCAAATTTAACCCAAGATCTCTCTGCTTACTATGCCGGTGGAAGAGATTCCAAGAATTTCATCTGGGTCTGTTGAATCGCTACTAAGATCCTCTTGATTACTATGCCAGTCAAAGTTAACCCTAGGTCTCTCTACTTACTATGCCAGTGGAAGAGATTACAAGACTTTCGTCTGGGTCAGTTGAATGGTTACTAAGATCCTACTGATTACCATGCCAGTCAAAATTAACCCTAGATCTCTCTACTTACTATGCCGGTAGAAGAGATTCCAAGAATTTCGTCTATGTCAGTTGAATCGTTACTAAGATTCTTCTGATTACTATGCCAGTCAAAGTTAACCCAAGATCTCTCTGCTTACTATGCCCGTAAAAGAGATTCCAAGACTTTCGTCTGGGTCAGTTGAATCGATGCTAAGATTCTCCTGATTACTATGCCTGTCAAAGTTAATTCAAGGCCTTCCCCTAGATCAGTCAAATCGATACTAAGATTTCTATCCCAATTAAAGACAACTCAAGGCCTTCCCTTGGCTCAGTCAATCGATACTAAGATTTCTATCCTAGTTGAAGACAATTCGAGACCTTTCTCTGGTCCATTCAAATCGATACTAAGATTCCTATTCCAGTTAAGGAAGCTATGAAGCCTGAAAACTGACCGAATAATAGTCAATCAACAATTTAAGACACTGTGAAGCCTGGATTCCGACCAGATAACGGTATAAGGTGCTGCGAAGCCTGGAATCCGATCAGATAAGTAGTTCACTTCTTAAAAGACACTATGAAGCCTGGATTTCGACCAGATAACAATATAAGGTGCTGTAAAGCCTAGAATTCGACCAGATAGTAGTTCACTTCTTCAAAGACACTGTGAAGCCTGGATTTCGACCAGATAACAGTATAAGGTGTTGCGAAGCCTGAAATCTGACCAGATAGTAGTTCACTTCTTTAAAGACACTCTGAAGCCTGGATTTTGATCAGATAACATTATAAGGTGTTGCGAAGCCTGGAATCCGACCATATAGTAGTTCACGTCTTCAAAGACACTGTGAAGTCTGGATTTCAACCGGATAACAGTATAAAGCACTGTGAAGCCTGGAATCCGACCAGATAGCAATTTACTATGTCAATTACTATGAAGCCTGGACTCGACCGAATAGTAGTATACCTCAGATTCAAGTTGAAGCCTGGACCCGACCAGATAACAACTTAATTTCTTTAAATCACTGAAGCCTAGATACGACCAGATAACGGTACACCTCAGATTCAAGTTGAAGCCTGGACCCGACCAGATAACAACTTAATTTCTTCAAAACGCTGAAGCCTGGATACAACCAGATAACAATTCAATGTCTACAATTACTGCGAAGCTTGGAATCGACCAGATAGTAGTTAATTTCATATTCCCCAGTAAGTCATTGTGATGCCTGGAATACGACCAGATAGCAGTCAGCCTTATCATCCTCAGCAAGTCTTTGTGAAGCCTGGATCATGACCAAATAGCAGTCCACTTATGTCTCTTCAATCAAGTGATGACTCCCCAGTAGAGTAACAGATAACTAAAGCTTCTAAAACTCTATGTTCCAAGACAGAGACCAACATTCCTTAGCGGAGTTCTCTCCAAAAGCAAGAGCAGGAATTCCCACAGAGGGATATCTCTTGAAATCATCATTGTTCTGGATGGAATCTTTAAGCTCATCTCCGACTACTCTCCGTCACATTCTGATGGAATCTTTAAGCCCATCTTCGACGACTCTCCGTCACATTTTGATGATATCTTTAAGCCCATCTCCAACAATCTTCCGTCATCTTTGCCAAATGGCATCTATAAGCCCATTCCCAATATTATCTTCACCAACAGTATCCCTTCAGACGAGTGCAAATTTCCGAGCACTCTAATGTTCAATAATCATGCACCTTCAGATCACGAAAGGCAGACAAGACAATCTACATCCTCAGGTTTAAGAAGATTGAACAGGGGCAGCTGTTGTACCCCAAAATTTACCCTTTTTATTTCAACCTTTTTGGCTTACATTTCACTATTACATACATGCATATCATTGGTTTTATGGTTATGAAATCAAGGTATATTTATCAAGCTTCATCAGGTTACAAGTGACGGTTATTTCACCAATGGATGTTCTCAGAGTATTTTCTGTGCTAAAGATCGGTTCGCCGTTTCGCAATGATTCGGGGTTCAAAGATTCACAAGTCCAACCCGGTGCGTCATATTCAGGTGTTCTTTCTCCAAGATATCTCTGATAACATATTCACAAATTTAGGTTCAGATCGAGAGCCAATTCTTTAAAGAAGGTCTCTGAATGTGCAATTTTTCTCGAAGAAATATGGTGAAAAAGTGTTCTGAAAGTGCAGTTTTTACACACAAAAAAATTCATAACTTAAATATCGTGGCTCGTTTTGAACCCGTTCCGGTGGCCAAAATTCAGTCTTGACGTCATCTACGTTTTCATCTATCATGGCTAGAAGCCAATTTTAATCAAAAGGTCTTCAAAAATTCGGATTTATCAAGTATTTTCGTACAGAAAATTTGTGACAGAAGTTTATTTACGTCATGTTCATAAAATCATAACTTAGTCGATTTTCATCGTATTGAGTTGGTTCCGGTGCCAAAATTTCAAAAATTGAGTTGGCTACGTTTTTATAGGAGGTATCGAGTTTGAACAGTATCCAAAAGGCCTTCATTTTTGCCTAGAGTGCGCGTGATGCACCGAAAATCCTGAATGCTGAATATTATTTCGTCTGGGTCGAAACTTCAAAAATCCATAACTCAATCAATTTTTATCGAATATGGCCCATCTTTTTACACAAGATCACTGACTCAAATATTTACAACTTTGCTTCCAAAGTCGAGACCGGGTTCTACTCTGATAAATACCAGTATTTTATTGAAGAACGTGCCAGAGTGACACTGGAGCCCAAAATAAGTTTGTCTGAGGCGAAACTTCAAAAATTCATAACTAATTCACTGTTTATCTGAATGAGCCCATTTTCCGAAAAGAGTTTGTTCTCGATGTCGGTTACAATTTGTTTTCACATTTCAACTTCAAAAATTGCACTTAAGTCCCTGCACTATTGCTTGTGGTTATTGGAGGCCCAATTGCACATTCAAAGCCCAATCTTTTCTCTAATTTCCATTATATAATCTAATTCTTTTGACACAAACAAAACGAAAAAAGAACCTTTACCACAACCCTGTCAAAATATCAAATTCTTTCAAGAACCCTAAAAATCTTGAAATCCTTGTTACAAACCCCCATCTCATTACAAACAAGTCATCCTTGTTACAAACCCCCATCTCACTATTTCTCTAGTAAGAGTAAGGCTGATTTGATCTCGATGATCAAAAGGATTTGATCATTATGGTCCCATGCGGGTTTATTATAAAACACTGAGGCCGGATCATAACAACCACCAACGCATGGTAAGGCAGACATCCTGAGGAGGTTAAGGGCGTAGATTCAACACTCACCCCTATTGGTTTTGGTTTTCTTCCTTTCTATTTATCTTTTTACCTATTTTCATTTTTTCCTGTTTAAAACCTTTTTCATAAAACCTAACATTTTTCATAAACCTTTGATTTTTCATGATAAACTCGAATAATTAATTTTAGGTTTTTTTAAATTTAATTTTAGGTTTTAAATTAATTTTTGGTTCAACACCCACCTCTGACATTTGCATTATTTTTATTTTCTAACCCTATTTTTCATTGATGTTTCTTCCCCTATCTATTTTTCACAAACTTAATTTTTTCTTGTTAATCATTACACATAAACTTTTTTTTAAAATTTTTTTAATTAAAATAAATTAGGTTTTAAGTTTTTTTAATTAATCTTTTTTTCAAAATTAAGCTTTTTTTATTATTAAAATTAATTTGGTTTTAGGTTTTTTTTAATTAACCTTTTTTTTTCAAAATTAACCTTTTTTTATTATTAATTAAAACTAATTAAGATTTAGGTATTTTAATTAACTTTTTTCAAAATTAATATTTTTTTATTAATTAAAATTAATTAGGTTTTTTAGGTTTATTTAATTAATTATCATAAATCATTTTTTCATAAAAAAATTACCAAAATATTTTCTTTTCTATTTTTATCTTATTTTTATTTTCCTAGATAAAGTGTATAGGACGTTCAACTGTAATAGCGTAGCTTTATTTTTCCCGCATTTTTTATTCATTATCATGTAATTGCTTCCGAGATGTAATAGTTTTAAGATTTCTTTTCTGCACTCTTCACTATTATGTAACTGCCCCAAAGCTCTGTAATAGTCTAGGTAAATTTCCGCCTTTACCTTCAGCTACTATATTTTATGCAATGCTTAGATTAATAGGATTGTATGAAAAGATAAAAATGAACGATAAAAAACCTTAATTGCAAGATAAATAACCGAACTAAATAATTTGCACACTCGCACCTCTAGGGTAACCTCACTTGTTGCCTTCGGAAAAACAATGGTCATGTCCCTCGAACATAGGGATACCCTTAGCAAAAACCCTCGGTTAAAGTCATCATAAAGATCATAGTCCCTCAATGTCCCTCGAGTTGCCTACGAGAAATGATCTTGTCCCTCGATGTTGCCTATAAATATATTATTACAGTCCCTTCGAATTGCTAAGGTATCCCAATATGTTGCCTTCTATGACCATAACAATGACCCGCGCCTGTCCCTCATACATCCAATGATAGGCCTGGCTACTCACTAATAGTAGGATATCACAGTCTAAGGGAAAAGAGGAAAAGAACGACCTTTTCGAGTATAAGTAGATAAGTTCTTAGATGCTTGCTCAAAACAACTTTTTGCATCTACACAAAAATATTTTCAAAAACAAATTCAAAAACATTTTCCTTATCAACTCTCTTCAAGACTGATATAAGAGTTATCACAAAGCGAATCGCCTCACTAAGGCATTTTCAAAATAATTTTCAAAACACACAAAGCACAAGAAATTTTAAAAACATGAGCTAGCATCTAAGAGCCTGTAGAAAATTATGGATGGAAAGGGTGATAACACCTTCCCTTTCCATAATCTACCCCCCTTACTCAGAAAACTCTCGAAAGGTATTTTTCTTCTATTTTCACCCTTTCATTTGTTGGATAAAATAAAAGTCAGTGGCGACTTTTCCTTACTGCGACATTTGTGAACAAAAAATGCAAACCGGTATTAACAGTCGGTTCTGCCACCGTATCACAGTCCATCTTTGCAATGTGCCAAGAGTGAGATCAAATGGATGCTTGAGCTAAGAGTTGTGATGAGTCAAAGTTGAGAAAAAGATGCTGACTTTTTGTACTTAGAAAAATTCTTAGTTTTTCTTTAAAAGTGACTTATAATGTTTTGAGTTCAAACAAAGCCTTCCTCCAAAATTTAGCTTTGATCATTGATGTTATCTTGAAGTAGACTTACCAAAGAGTACTGTGAAACTTGAATCAATCAAAAATATCAAGTATTGAAAAAGTTATGGCCTTGTGAAATTAGTGAAAATCCATGAGGTGAACTATAATCTTTTGAGTTCTTAGGGCATCTTCCACCCATTTTCAAGTCTTGCATATAAAAGAAGAGTTGAAGTTCACACCCTTAAGATCATTATGGTAAAATAATGGGCTAAAGGAGATAAAAATTGACCAAGTTATGATCTTTTGAAATCACATAAGGGAATTTGATAGCGTATTTAGGGGACTTGTAATCTTTCTCAATCATTAGGAGTCTTCCATACAAAGTTTGCTTGAAAATTTTGAAATAATTTGTTGATAACCCTTTAAAGAGAAGCATATCTTTGGAATCACTAAAAAATCTCAAAATATGAACAAGATATAGCCCTTAGAAGTTCAAAACCCTAGCTCCTAAAGCACCAAAATGACTTGGAAATCCCTTTCAATTTTGACAAACTTCTTTGCACAATAATTTTTGCCATGTGAATAGAAGTTGCTATGGATGACAATAAGAACCCATAGCAATAATAACCACTTACAAATATTAAGAATTGAGAGAGTTATGCACTTGTGATCAAGAAATCAATAGCTTATCCAATTAGGTCAAATTCCTTCAATCAATCCTTGCATCTTTTGACTTTCTTTGACAAATTGAGGCATGATCAATCATAGTAGACCTTGTCATGATATTACTCTAAAGCATATTCAATGATGAAGCTTGAATCTCAATGAAGCTTTGTTGAAGAAGGCATGTAAATAAACTCATAAACCTATGAATCAACCTGATGAAATGTGTTGTGCCCTCACCTATAGTATCATCAATTAGAGCAAACATTCATTATATTTGTTAGTTAAAAGTTAATCAATACAAAACATATATGATCATAACATACAATTCCAGGTGCTTGGTGATTCCTCATGAGCAAACCTAAAGACTGGGATAAGAACCAAACCCTAATGCGATCTTAATATAATTGAGTTGATATGAGATGATAGAGGAATCTTAGGGGCACAAACTGGGGTACAACAGTTGGGTAGAGAAGAAGGGAAATGAGTCTGAGAGAAAGGAAGGGATAAAAGAAATGAAGAGAATACTTAGTAAAACAAATTATATTGTGATGTACTATCCAATGCATGTTAGCCCACAATTGTTATCATGCACCCTCGTTTATACCCACATGATCACCATCAAAAGACCCTAAAAACGCACGCCTATTGTGCCACAATATACACGCGTACACCTAATCAAACGAGTTCCCAAACCTCACTAGGCCAAGCCCAACGATTATTTACACCTCCTTCAAATTAGTACCCCCAGGCCAAAACCGGCCAAGTCCAAAATCTGGACTTAGGCCCTGGCTCTTTGCACCCCCCATTTTGTTGTTTAGTGTTAAAACGTACCCCCCTTGGCTTTTTGGCCTGAATTCAATATCTGAATTCAGGCCCTTTCTATTAGAACCCCCATTTTTACTAGCCTAGTATATTTTGCACCCCCTACATTTTTTAAATATTTCATTTATTTTATCATTTTATAATTTTATATTTCCTCTTTTTTATTATAATAATAATTCTGTATGTTTATGTTATATATTTAAATATATTTAATATTATACTTATTATTATTACTTATTACATAAATTCTTATTTCTAAATTCATTAAAATATTATTTTTTATTGCATTAAAGCTTATTTTTTTATTCATGCATTTAAATAGAATTATTATTTTTAAATAATTGTTATATTAAAAAATACTCAACCGACTACAAACTCATTTTTAAAATCAAATTAATTCAAAAATTAAACTTTCAAAAAAGGATTACGAACTTATTCGAATCAACTGTATATTTAGTCTAACTATTTTCGCCATTCACGGGACCTAGACTAAACGTGTGGAAAATGTGTATGTCTCTGTAATCCATAAAGAACACAAACCAATCACGAACTACGAAATGAGACTCTGATTCCTCCTAAGAGGATACACAGGCATATGATTAAAATCGTGGCGAGTTTCCCTAATAAAAATTAAAACCCTTTTCCCCTAATAATAAACTAAAACCTTATTTCTTAAAAAACACACTTCTAAACCTAGTATCCGTGTGAACAAGGTAGATGAAGGGTGCCGAACACCTTCCCCTCGTCTAGAACCGAGTCAATGATCTAGAATCTCCAAACTTTTTAGGGTTATTCCCTTATACTCCCTTCCTTAGGATAAAAATTAAGGGTGGCGACTCTGATTTAAAAACCGGTTCCAACAACATGCATCTTGAAGATTGAGTCTTGTTGATACTCCCTTGCTAATATCACCGATAATATTGTCAATTGGGTGATCCCGACGGGTTCTCCATTCTTTGGGTAGATCTTGTTGAGAATTTTCTTCTGAAAGAATCTTGATTGTTATTTTGATTGGCCTTGGTAACATCTTTTATTGGCATATCTAAAATATCATCATCATCACAAGAGACTATATCCTCTTTTGAGGGGTTAGTTTCATCGAAGAAACATGCTTAGATTATTCTGTAGTTAAAGTTCTTTTGTTGTATATTCTATAAGCTTTACTTGAAAGAGAGTAACCAAGCAATATATCTTCATCGGAATTCTCGTCAAACTTACAGAGATTGTCTTTGTAATTGTTGAGGATAAAGCACTTGCATCCAGAAATATGAAAGTGAGAAATGATTGGATTTCTTCCTTTGAAGAGATCATATTGAGTCTTTTTCAAGAAAGGTCTAATAATAACTCTATTTCCAAAATAACATGTCGTACTAACTGCATTCTCCTAAAAGTATTTTGGTAGATTTGCATCACTAAGCATTGTTCTTGCAAGTTCCACTAGAAATCGATTCTTTCTTTCAACTACTCCATTTTGTTATGAAGTCCTTGGTGCTGAAAAATTGTGAGAGATGCCATGTTCTTCACAAAATTATTTAAAAGATGCATTTTGGAATTCTCCACCATGATCACTTCTTATGGATATAATCTTTAATGATTTTTCATTTTGAATTTGCTTTGCATACTTCTTAAATGCCTTAAAAGTATCACTTTTCTGCACAAGAAACAAAGTCTAAGAATATCTAGAAAAATCACCAACAATTAGTAAAGCATATACATTACCTCCAAAGCTTCTTGTTCTTGATGGTCAAATAAGTCCATATGAAACAATTGTAGTAGCCTTGTAGTAGACACAATATTCTTAGATTTAAAAGTTGATATAGTTTGTTTTCCCTTTTGACAAGCATCACACAATTCATCTTTGACAAATTTTATCTTTGACAAATTTTATCTTTGGTAAGCCAATGACAAGATCATGTTTGGTTAATTTACTTAAATGTTCCATATGTATATGGGCTTCCCTTTTATGTCATAACCATGATTCATGATTGTTTACCATAAGACATTTTACTTTCAAAGACAACTTATCTAAAGAGATCATAATAATATTGTTAACTCTTTTACCTTTGAGTTTTACCTCATTGGTTGTTTCGTCCATGATCAAACATTCATCTTTATTGAATTTGATCTTGAACCCCTTGTCACAAAGTTGGATAATACTTAGAAGATTATGCTTGAATCCTTCAACATAAAGTACATCTTCAATGGATGTGAAAGGTGGTGCACCAACTTTTCCAATGCCAAGAATTTTTCCTTTGGTATCATCTCCATAGGTGACATACCCCTTGGCTTTAAATGTTAGATGTGAAAATTTGTTAACATTTCCTGTCATATGCTTTGAACATCCACTATCGAGATACCATAAACTTTTAGTGGATTTCGAGCATACCTACAAAATAAAAGAAATTATTTCTTATTAGGTACTCAAGTTGCCTTGGGTCCTTCATAGTTAGTTCCTTTCTTAACCCATACATAGTGTCCACTTTCCATACTAAAGTTTCTAACATAGCAAATATTATGTGTATGGCCAAGAATACCACAGTAAAAACAATTTGGAATAAAGTTGCTCTTGTATCTTGGAACTTGTTTTTTCTTAACAACTCTTTTCTTTTTCTTTTGATGATTATGCTTAATTTTCACATTGTTGGCTTTCTTAGTTTCAGATTGATTACTAGACTTTACGAAAATGGTTTTGTTGGAACTTGATTTATTTTCTTTTGAATAAAGAAGTCCACTTTTGTCATTAGGATATCTTTGTTGGCTAAGAAATTCTTCCAAACCAAATTTCCCTTTTCATATTGTTCAATAACTCTTTTTAGTTGAACAATTTGAAAAGTATATAATTCACATTTTTTGCATACAAAGTCTTGTTATTTTTTAAGAAAAACTTGTTTTTGACATTCAAGATCCTTGTTCATAGTATCAATATTTTCGAGAAAAGAAATAAGTTCCTTTTCTTGTGTTGATATCTTTTTATACAAGACTTTGCATTCATTTATAAGTTCATCAATTGCACCTTGAGGCTTTTCATCATAAAGTTTAAATTTGTACTAACCTCTTCATTTTCAACATCATAGGATTCACGAGTAGCCATCAATGCTAAATTTGCACATTCGTCATTTTTCGATTCAAATGATGTACTAACTTCATTTTCATCCCAAGCGATGTAGGCTTTCTTGTATTTGGAGTCTTTCTTTCCTTTGTTTCCATCCTTCTTGGAGAGGTTTGGACAATCCAGTTTGATATGGCCTTGCTTTCCACATTCACAACATGTATTATTTGATGTGGGGGCTTCTTTATCTTTTCTCCTTGATAATTTCTTCCTTTTGACAAAGTTAGAGTTACCAAAATTATTTTTAGGACCAAATAATTTGCCTAACCTTTTTACAAGAAGCATGAAATTTTCATCTTCTTCCAGATTTTCTTCAATAGTGATTTTCTTGGATTCCACCTTCAAAGAAATGATTTTTGATTTCTTTTCTTGATTTTCATGCTTAGTGTTGTACCCCAAAATTTTCCCTCTCACTTATCAAGAATTTGCTCACAAGATCTCCTTGGGCTCAAGACTGCACTAGGGTTAATCAGCTCAAGACACCTCCTTAAGCACTGATGACCAAAATTAGGGTTTGAGATTGCACAAGGATTTTTGAACTTCTAATGCCCCATATGACTTTAATGGATCATTACGGACCCCCAAGATTACTCATGTCAAGTTTCAGGCCTTGGATCACACTTTTGCCCAGTCAATTGAGTAGTTAACCTAAAAATCAACTATATTGGGGAAAAAGTAAACTATGGCCAATTTACAGTCAAACTTCATAAATTTTGATCCACATCAACATTTTAAACTCATATGTATTATTAGATCAAGTTTGGACCATAATTCCTCAAGAAATTTGATCAAATCTTCAAAAGGGTAAAATGGTCAAAATTAGGGTTTTGACTAGGAAAGGGCAATTTCTGATTTTTGACCTAGCAAATGATAAATTGGTTTAAGGCATGATCTCAATAGTCCAATTGCATCATTTTTACCTAATGACATGGCTCAAAACATTGCAAGTCCAATAGATTGACAGATGAATTTTTCAGTCAACTGATCAAAAGTCAACTGCATACTGAAAAGTCAAACTTTAAATTTTTGGTCAAATTCAAATGTTAAAGATCACAATTCATCAAAGCATGTCAAAATATGAAACTTATTCATCAAGAAATAAAAAATTCAAGATTTCATTTTGAAAAGTTAAAATTTCTAAACTTAGAAATTTTCCTAAGTGTTGGAAATTTCTTATGTTTTCATAACTTTGAGCAAAAGTTTCACCATGATGCAAGCTGATTCAAAATAAATTTCCAACATGAAAGTTGTATATCTCCGTGAAATATACAACTTTTCTTCACACAACTTCTTCCAAAAATGCTTGGATCTCAAGTTATAATTTTAAGAATACATGGTTGTTGTACCCCAAAATTTGCCCTCCCATATTCTTCAAGATTTGCAAAGAGCATGCTTCAAAATCTCCCAAAGGTTGCACAGTTCAATGGCTTCCTAACAGTCAAAAATTAGGGTTTTGGTTCTGGCAAAGAAATTGAAGTTTCCAAGGGTCCAATAAAATCCCGCATGCCTACAAACATGGTCAAGCATCCTTATGCCAAGTTTTAAGACTCACAGCACAAAATTGCACAGTCAAAAACCCTAATTGCTCAACAGTAAACTGCAGGGGCAAAATGGTCATTTGACAGTCAAAAATCCAAATTTTTGGTCAACATCTTATTTTGAAGCCACAAACATCATTTGATCAATTCTTGATCATGATTCTCAAAGCATGGCTCAAAAAGTCTCAAGATGCAAAAGTTGCCATATTTGGATAGTTGAAAAAGTCAATTGTAACTTGACCAAGGCATAACTTCCACATGGTTTATCAGAAAAATTCCATCTAAAGCTCATTTTGAAGAGAATGACATTTCCTACAACTCCTCTTCACACTTCAAGTCCAAGAAATGCTCTCACAAAAAGTTATCAATCTCAACATTATAGGTCATTTTCAAAAGTCAACAAAAAGGCACTTTACATCAAAGACCATAACTTGAGATTGGTAAACCAAACTGACATGGGACCAAAGGCATTGGTTAGAGGACTTCAATACCTTTCCAAAATGTCCAAGAACATGATCAAAGCTTAAACATTGAGCAAGATATGCCTTGTGGAAGTTGGGAAATTTTTGGGAATTTTGAAAAGTCAACTTTGCTTCAAATGCCTCAAAATTGCTAATGGGCCTCAATTTCTTCCAAGAATCATCACCCAAAAGCTATGCACGACCCATTGACCCAAAGGGGAGTTATTTTCCTATTTTTAATTAATTAATTGAATATTTAATCTATTTAATTCATTTAATTAAAATTAATTATAAGAAAAATACTAATCCATGCTTTTCAAATCTTTTTGTGCATAGAATTCACTCAAGATTTCGTGCACTATTCAATAAGGAAAGAATCAAGGTGATTGGCAATGATTGGCATGTTCTTCACATGAAAAAGATTGAAAAAGATACCATTAAAATCAAATATTGAAACATTGATTTCAAAGGTTTATGGACTTGGATTTCTACCCTAATTCATTCCATATACATACACAAACCTAAACCTAATCGAGAAGACTTAGAAGTTGCGCCCAAGAACACCATACACTTTGCACTTTTCTCTAAAATTTTTCTAAACTGAAAACACAGCTAGAGTTTGTTTCAAGGCAAAATAACCATTCCAAAGGCTTGCTGGGATAACTAGGAAGCTTTCTCAATCAAAATCACACCCCCACACGCAGAGAAACGGTAGCACGAAGTCGCCCTATTCCTGAACATTTGCATATTCGTATTTTGATTGGCACGCATTTTTCATACATTCTAATGATTGTTTTACACTAATATGGACTCAATGAAGCTTATGGTACCATTGAATTGAAATAATATTGCTTGTATAGAAAACTGCCATGGCTATTTTTTAGGGTTTCAGGAACCATGAATTGGGGTTTTACGCTTGAGGAAAAATTGGCCAACCTAAATGGCACCATTGAAATCAGAAGCTCACGACGAACAGAACCATACCATCGCGCCTTTTTTATAATTGCTCAAATCCTATTCGCTATTTTTTGTTGTTTCAGATTGTGGGGGTTTAAAACCCCCGCTATCTAGTTTATTTTTTCAGGCAAAACGAATAGCAAGTGGAGAAGATGATGCATGGAGGAACGTGGTTGGTGGATTCAAACATTGGCGCGTTTTGTTTCTGTCCAGCATAGCCTCGTTTTTTCACATATCATGATTTTTGTCCACTAAACATAAAAGCAAACGCGCTAGTTCAATTGGTAGCCAACATGGACAATAGGTACTGGGACCTGGGTTCGATTCCCAGGTCCCCTTTGCATCTTTCATATTTTTTTCTTTAACTTGTTCCTACGCAGCATGTCCTTCAGTGATCCACCATGTACTCTCACCAACGGCTTGCCAAGTGGCCATGAGCGCTCATCCAGTGGCCAAGAACCAAGGTCCAGGGAATACCCCAGTCAACGCATATACATATGGTCTGAAAAGTCAAAAAGGGCCTCAATCTAATGGGCCAAATTACTCCAGTCATACCTCCAATTTGGGTAAACACCCCCATCTGTTTGCATTTTCTTCTCTTCCTTTTTCTTTTCTTTCATTTATTTTAATTATATTAATTGTTTATTTAATTTCACAACGTAATTTTTTTTATAACATAAAAATACAAAAAAATCAGAAACTATAAAAAATAAAAATATGTTCATTTATTTTTTAATCAATATTTTGTAAATAAAATTCTAATAACTAATTAGTTTAATTTTAGGTTTAATTCTAATTTTTTTTAAATAAACTAAAAAATGTAGAAATTAGGGTTTTATATTTTTATTCTTTTTTTCCTTTTTCACCATTATTAATTATTAATTATTTTTGTAAATAAATATGCCATGTAAATAATTAATGTAAATTAGGTCAAACTTGAATTTATTTTTTAATAATTAAAAGGCCATTTAGAATTAGGTTTCTTTCAATATTAATTTTCTTTATTCTCTTTAATTTCATAAATACAAAAAAACATAAAAAAATAAGTCCTTTCCTTAATTTAATTTAATTAATTTAATAATTTCGATTTAATTTCCTCAAAGGGTCCAACGCCCTCGCACCTTCGAATATAATTTTCTCTTCGCGCGTTTATTTTATTTTTTCTTTGTGAAATTTATGTACTTGCCCCAAAGCCTTGTAATAGATTAATTAGATATTTACTTTCTGCATTTTACTTATTCAAATCGGGTCTTGGTTTAATTTGGCGATGTAGACCCGCGCCTTTGTAATAGCGTAGGACTTTTATCTTCCTGCCCCTTTTAACCGTTAATAACCACATGAAAGAATGAATGCCAAAAATAAAAAAAAAGCTAGATCACCAATGCATGACAAGATAAACATAATTGAAAATGACACACAATTCACACACCACTCCTAGGGTGCGTCTCATTGTTGCCTTGCCCCTCGAAACGTGGTCGTCGAGTAGAGGACGTTTTAGTAAGTCCTCTTGTCCATGAACATGGCATGGGGGTAGCTTCTAAGGTGTCTTCCTATTGCTCTGGTGACCACACTGTCCCTAACCCTCGAATTGACCCGAACACCTCCAACGGTGGTGCTACCTACCTCTCAATGGTGGGATGGCACTACCTTAAGGACATTTACACAGCCTAATTCCTTAGGGTAGGTGAATGACTCATAGATACTTACTCTCTCAAAAACAAATCAAAAACTTCTTTTCATACCGACACTTTTCAAAAAGCTTTCAAAAAACAATTTTTCAAACACTCTTGAGGACTGATACAAGAGTCGATCTGAAATCTTTCAAAGAAAATTTTTCTAAACCCACTCACACTTTGAAAAGCAAACAAACATTTTGAAAACACAAATGAGCAAGTATCTAAGAGCACATGGATAACCATGGATAGAAAGGGTGCTAACACCTTCCCTTTCTATAAATCTACCTCCCGAACCGAGAACTAATCTCAATAAGGAATTTTTCTGTGCTTTTGTCCTTTCCATATTGGAGAAAATAAAAGACGGTGGAGACTCTTGCTTCCGCGACATTTCGCGAACCAGCGTTAAATAGTCAGTTCCAGATCCACCGATCACAGAACTGGCGACTCTGCTGGGGATATTACTTAAAGTGAGGTGTACCTTAGGACTAAGATCACTTGTGTTTTCAATTGCTTTGACTTGTTTGCTTTATCATTGTGGGACTGTCTTGGGAGTTACATAGATCCTAACCCAGATCTGGGGATACCCTGTTTAGGTAGCATAAGCTGTGAGGGACCTGTCCGGCGTAGACCGACATGGGTGAAGCAGTGGCTACGTTGGTGTGGCGCCTTGGTCTGTACCGATATCCCTTGTGTTGCAACGAGGAGAATATGGGTCTTCTGAGGAGTCATTAAGCACCAACAGACCTTAGAACCTTAAATGACACAACTTGGCCATTAGAACAGTAGCAGTATGCTACGCCCATTGAGGCTAAACTCTCGTGATGGTTCTGGCCGCAAGAAAAGATTGCGATGCTGGAGTTATGACCGATTGAGGGTAGTCAATGATATTGGGATCCTCTAAGAACCCGGTTACTTTTGATAGGACAGGTATGAACCAACAAACTGAAAGAGGGTAATACCTAGACCTCATGCTGGCCTAAACTTTAAGGGCTTGTCTTGTGTGACTTGTGTGCCTTATCATGTTTGCCTTTGTAAATATTTGTGGTGTACTTTATCATAACATCATAACATCATGAGCATTGCATGCATCCTGCATAAGGACTGACCATTTCAAAGACAAGAAGGATTCACCTTTTCTCTGTTTTGTAGGACATCATGATGCATATGCGAAGGAATACTATCCGGTTCAACTTTGTTCACCCACCTGAGTTGCTTGAAGAGTTGGTTAGCAGGATTCCAAATACCACTTCCTTCATCCAGAGGCATGGTTCTCTTCTCAGTTTAGTCACTGCAAAGCGGGATCAACATTTGATGAGTGTCCTGACCCAATTCTATGACCCTCTGTACCAGTGCTTCACCTTTCAGGACTTCCAGCTGGTCCCTACCCTGGAAGAGTTCTCTGATTTGCTTGGCATCCCTATCTTGGATCAGACTCCTTACACTGGTTGGGAAAAGACTCTCAGGCTTGAGGAGGTTGCTGCAGCTCTTCCTTTGACCCATCAAGAAGTAATGGATAACTGGGTGACTAGAAGCGGGGTTAAGGGTTTCTTGGCCAAGTTTCTGGTTGGTAAAGCTAACAGTTTCTGGAATGACTTGGACTTTAGGGCATATGAAGACATCCTGGCTCTCTTAATCTATGGGCTAGTCTTGTTTCCTAATCCTGACAACTTCATCAATGTCACTTCCATAAGGATCTTCATGTCTCAGAATCCTGTGCCCACTCTCTTGGGTGACATCCTGCAACAACTTTATGCTCGTACTGCCCGAAGACGAGGAACTCTGTGGTGTTGTATCCCTTTGTTGGTGAGGTGGTTTATTTCGCACCTCCCTAAGTTCGTACTGAAGAACCAAGAAGGAAGAGGTTGGGCTCATAGGTTAATGTCTCTCACTGATAAAGACATCATTTGGACTTTCAGAGGTTTGGATGAGATAACTGTTATTGATCGTTGCGGAGAATACCCTAATGTTCCTTTGATTGGTACCCAAGGAGGAATCTCTTATAATCCATGTCTAGCACTCCGTCAGTTTGGAAGAGCCAGAAGAGCAGGGCCTCATGAGATGTTGGTGCCTCACATCAGTTTTGAGTTTCAGGTGGATAATGACGAGCTGCGTCGTAGGTTCATCAAGGCTTGGGACAGAGTTCATAAAGCTGATCCACAAGAGTTGGGGCCAAAGACTTCTCTACCTATGGAAGCCTACTACAAATGGGTTCGCATCCGTGCTCAGAAGTTAGGTATGCCGTACGAAGCTGTCAGACCCGTCATTCTTGAGTATCCTGACAAAGATGGGGCCCCTCCAACTGTCCTCCCTCCTCAGATACCTACTGATTATGAGACATTAAAGAGGTCTTGGTCGCAACTGCGAGAAGAACGGGATTCTTACCATGAAAAGTTTAACGAGTAGGAATTGAAGATCCAAAAGCTGACAAAGCAGTTAGAGAATGAGCGAGCTCTGAATGATTACATCCGTACTGAGAAGAGGAGACCATGGGATCAATGATGAGCTCTGGATGTTCTTTTACAGTTTTATTTCCCTTTTCAATATTTCCCTTTTATGTAACGCCTAAGGGAAATCTGTTGAACAATTTAAGTTTCAAAGTTGAATCTAATGAAGTGTGTTCCTTTTTGTTTACAAAGTTGATTCCCGATTGTCTTTGAAAACATAAATCATACGCATTCCATTCATCATGTGCATAGCAGGTATTCTTCTTTTCAGGTTGCTTACTGTTCTTCGTTGTTTATTTCAGCATCATGAACCCTGACTCATCATCAACCGAGATGTCTATCAAGGCCCTTCAGGCGCAGAACGCGCAATTTCAGGAGCTGATCATGGGTTTGGCTCAAGGCCAAGAAGAGCTGAAGGCTTTGCTCCTGAAGAAGGAGAAGAAGAAGAAGAGAACTGTTCTTTTCAACTCGGGCCGGAGGTTTGGTAACACTCTGCAGAATGAAGAAGCTGGTTCTTCTGTAGGCAAAGACAGTCCCCAGGGGGGAAAGGCTCTAAGTCTAGTAGTCTCTGACAACGAGACTGACTTTAATGAGGAACAGTATCCTCCTGCTGAAGACCGGTATAAGCAGTTGGAAGACAGACTGAATGCAATGGAGATCCAACAAGTGCCTGGGCTGGATTTCGGAGACTTGGGCTTATCTACTGGTGTGATCATTCCTCACAAGTTTAAAGCACCATCTTTCACCAAGTATGACGGGGCGTCTTGTCCCAAGCTACACCTCAGATCTTATGTGCGGAAGATTCAATCGTACACAGTGGACAAGAACTTGTGGATCCACTTCTTCCAGGAGAGTCTTTCAGGGACTCATCTCGAATGGTTCTATCAGCTGGATGGGACCAAAGTTCGTAACTGGGAGGAGTTGGCTACTGCTTTTTATAAGCAGTATCAATATAATGCCGACCTTGCTCCTACACGTACCCAACTCCAGGGTATGTCGCTAGGATCAAGCGAAGGTTTCAAAGAGTATGCACAAAAGTGGAGGGATCTGGCTGGCAGGGTGCAGCCTCCGTTAACAGACCATGAGCTGGTGGATATGTTCTTGGGGACCCTATCTGGGCCATTTTTCAATCATCTTATCGGTAACTCATCTGCAGGGTTCACTGACCTTATTCTGACAGGGGAGAGGATAGAGGCTGGAATGAAGTCCAGTAAAATTCAGAAGGGTGCATCTTCAAGTTCTGAGAAGAAACCCTTTAAGAAGGAGGCCAGTGCTGTATATGGGCCTAGGAGACATGATAAACCAGAACGCCGCCAATCTGTCAACGCGGTGGTGATTGCTAAGCCTGTCGCCGCTCCTCGACAAACCAATCCACAAAGGGCTGAGAGACCCAGAAGAGAGTTTACCCGTCTAAGTATGACCCTATCGCAAATCTTGCCGCAGCTGCTATCAACCAACTTGGTGACTGTCAGAGAGGCCCCGAAGGTTGTGAATACTGCCTCTCCGAAGTATAACCCAAATGCCCGCTGTGCTTATCACTCCGATAGCCCGGGGCATTCTACTGATGACTGTTGGGCCCTGAGGAATAAGGTGCAATACCTTATTGATGCGAAGGAGATACAATTTGAGGCGCCTGAGAGGCCAAATGTGGTGACTGCTCCTATGCCCCAGCATGGAGTGAATGCCATTGATGAAGATGTGTATGCCGTTTCTGTGAATGATGTAGCTACTCCTCTGATGACTGTTAAGAGGAACCTACTGCTGGCCGGTTTATTTCCGGGTTGTGGCGAAGGTTGCCTTTTCTGTGCTGTTTCCCTTTTTGGTTGTCCTTTGCTGAAGTTGGGCATCCAAAGCCTGATGGACAGCAAAGAGATTCTGTTCAAGAAGACCGTTGTTCCGTTTGTTCCTGTGGAAGATGTATCTGTTGTTACAATTTTCAATAATCCAATCAAGGCTCCCCCGAGGAAGCCAGTTAAAATCATGACTGTCGCACCCATTGTGATTACTGTTCCAGGGCCTCTCCCCTATGAATCTGATAAGGCTGTCCCATGGCACTATGGGGCAGATGTATATGTACATGGTATAAAGCAAGAGTGCAACACTGGTACCAGCATCAGCAATATCACTGGTCCAACCAAAGTTACCCGCAGTGGTAGGCTCTTCTCGCCTGACATTGCGCCACCAGCTATTCGAAGACCTCTCATTATAACACCTGCAAGTGCACCTGTTCCCATTTCTGATCAAATTGTTTCCCCTGCCGCCGAATCATCTAATGCTCGGGGCAAAGGGATTGAAGATGAGCCTGCCCGGATGGAGGCACCAAAATCTGTGAATGCTGAGGCCTCCCAACAAGAGATGGAGGAAATTCTTAAAATAATCAAGAAGAGTGACTTTAATGTTGTTGAACAGCTGGGGCATACGCCCTCCAAGATCTCTATGCTCTCCTTGCTGCTGTGCTCAGAGGCCCATGCTAAGGCCTTGATTTCATTTCTAAAGACGGCCCATGTGCCACAGGAGACATCTGCAGTCCAGTTTACTGATTGCGTAGCCAATTTGACAGCTGACAATGGTTTGGGTTTCTCGGATGCTGACCTTACTGCTAAGGGAAAGAACCACAATGACGCCCTGCATGTCTCTATTGAATGCAGGGGCACTACTCTTGCGCACGTGTTGGTGGACACCGGTTCTTCCCTGAATGTGTTACCCAAAAAGGCCTTAGACCGGTTGGATTGTGAGGGCCTGGAGCTGAAACCTAGCAACATCATTGTCAGAGCCTTTGACGGTTCTAAAAGGATGGTTCACGGAGAGGTAGACATTCCTATTCGTGTGGGTTCTCAAGTATTCGACTCAACTTTCTATGTGATGGATATCCGTCCATCTTATTCCTGTTTACTGGGTCGACCTTGGATTCACAAAGCTGGGGCAGTGACTTCTACCCTACACCAGAAGCTCAAGTACCCTGTCAGATGGAAGATTGTCACTGTGCAGGGAGAGGAGGAGTATATGGTTAGTCACTTGAATTCCTTCCGATATATTGAGATGGACGGGGAGTTTATTGAAACCCCCTTTCAACATTTTGAAGAGGTACCTCCAACATTGGCAGCAGCAGAAACAGTGGTTGAATAGGACTCTCCCTTGAAGATGGCTTCCTTGAAGGACGCCCGGGCTGTAATCAAGAAAGGTGGATGTGCTAACTGGGGCAGGCTCCCTGATTTTACACCTAAAACTGACAAGTTTGGACTGGGTTTTACTGCAGAGGCTCAGAAGGCTGTGCGCAAAGTTAGAACCAGAAGACCTCCTGTGCTCATCACCAATCCAGGAGTAAATGCTATTGGGGATGAAGATGAAGTAGAAGAGTCAGAGTTTGATAGATGGATTTACCCGACGACTGATGGTGGATTGACCAATTGGACTGCTAAAGATCATACTCCTGTTACTTTTGTTACACAGTAATAAACTCCTTTGTTTTTGTTATTTGTAATAAACAATGAATTAAAACTCTATGGCCCCGTGTCTTACCCGGGGCACCGTGGCTTCATTTGTGAGGGCATATTAATTGTCATTTCATATATCATGAATAAAGACCTTGGACGTTTTCTCGCATTTCAAATCTTATGCTCCTTTTCTTTCTTTCCTTTCTTTATATATTGCAAAACAGCTGTATTTACACACACTCACTCATACAGTTTTCAATCCACTCTGGATCTCACTGGTAACGACTCTGCTACTGCCAGTTATGACTTCGAAAATCCGATCAACTTAGTCGAAGACGAAGGTGAAGATGATTGCGAAGTGCCTGGCGAGCTTGCAAGACTGTTACTCCAGGAAGAGAGGGCAATTCAACCACACGAAGAGCCAGTGGAAACAATAAATCTGGGTACTGAGACAGACAGAAAGGAAGTTAAGATTGGTGCCAACCTAGAGCTCAGCGTGAAGCAACGGTTGACTCAGATGTTACATGATTATGTGGAGATCTTTGCCTGGTCCTACGAAGACATGCCCGGGTTGGATACCGACATTGTGGTCCATCACTTGCCTACCAAGGAAGACTGCCCTCCAGTTAAGCAAAAGGTCCGCCGTATGCGTCCAGAGATGTCCGAAAAGATCAAAGCTGAGGTTATGAAGCAATTCGATGCCGGGTTTCTTGCAGTGACTTCTTACCCTCAGTGGGTTGCTAATGTGGTGCCGGTACCAAAGAAAGACGGTAAGGTCAGAATGTGTGTCGACTACAGGGATCTGAACAGGGCCAGCCCCAAAGATGACTTCCCTCTACCTCACATTGATGTTCTAGTTGACAATACTGCTCAGCACAAGGTGTTCTCTTTCATGGATGGTTTTTCAGGGTATAATCAGATCAAGATGGCTCCGGAAGACATGGAAAATACTACCTTTGTTACTCAGTGGGGCACCTTCTGCTACAAGGTCATGCCTTTTGGACTGAAAAATGCTGGGGCAACCTACCAACGTGCCATGGTTGCTTTATTTCATGACATGATCCATCATGAGATAGAAGTGTACGTCGACGACATGATTGCAAGGTCCCAAACTGAGGAGGAACACCTTGACCATCTGCAGAAATTGTTTGACCGTCTGAAGTTGTACAAGCTAAGGTTGAACCCGAACAAGTGCACCTTCGGGGTAAGATCTGGAAAGTTGCTAGGCTTCGTTGTAAGTGATAAGGGTATTCAAGTGGACCCTGCCAAGGTTAAAGCCATTCAAGAGATGCCAGTTCCCAAGACAGAGAAAGAGGTCAGAGGCTTTCTAGGATGCCTGAATTACATTGCTCGATTCATCTCGCACCTAACCGCTACCTGTGAACCAATCTTCAAGCTGCTGAAGAAAGATCAGGTAGTACGTTGGAATGATGAATGTCAGGCCGCTTTTGAAAAAATCAAAGAGTATCTCCAAGAACCACCCATTCTTATGCCACCGGTTGAAGGGAGACCTCTGATACTATACCTGACAGTACTTGACAACTCAATGGGGTGTGTGCTGGGGCAGCATGACGAGTCTGGCCGAAAAGAGCATGCCATTTATTACCTTAGCAAAAAGTTTACCGACTGTGAGACCCAATACTCACTGCTCGAGAAAACTTGTTGCGCTTTGGTATGGGCTGCTCGCCGGCTGAGACAGTATATGCTGACTCACACTACCTTGTTGATCTCAAAGATGGATCCTATAAAGTACATATTTGAAAAGCCTGCTCTGTCTGGGAGAATAGCAAGATGGCAAATGATCTTGACAGAATACGACATCCAGTACACGACCCAGAAAGCCATCAAAGGAAGTGTATTGGCAGACCACTTGGCACATCAGGCAGTAGACGACTATCAGTCAATGAACTTTGAATTTCCTGACGAGAGTATCATGATAGTGACTGATTGTGAAGTACCTGGACCAGATGAAGGACCTGAGGAAGGATCCCGATGGTCTATGCACTTTGACGGAGCCTCTAACGCTTTGGGTAACGGTATCGGCGTTGTGATCATATCTCTTCAAGGCACTCATACTCCACTCACTGCCCGGCTATGTTTCAACTGCACCAACAACATGGTGCAGTATGAGGCATGCATCATGGGTCTTCAAGCTGCGATCGACCTAAGGATCAAGTATCTGAGTGTCTTCGAAGATTCCACTCTCGTGATCAATCAGATCAAAGGAGAGTGGGATACGAAACATTCGAATCTTATTCCTTACAGAGAATGTGTGTTGACCTTGATCCCCCACTTCACAGAGATAACCTTTGAACACTTTCCGAGAGAGGAGAATCAGCTGGCGGACGCGTTAGCTACGATGTCTTCTATGTTCAAAGTCAAATGGGACAATGAGGCTCCCCGGATCATTATCTGGGAACTGGACGAACCGGCATACTGTTGTGATCTTGAGACTGAATTGGTGACCGAGAAGCCTTGGTACCATGAGGTGAAGAGATACTTGGAAGCTCAGGAATACCCTGAAGGTGCATCTGTCAACGACAAGAAGTTCCTGAGAAGGTTCGCAGCGAAGTTCTTCCTTAGCAACGACATTCTGTATAAGCGAAACCATGATTCGACCTTACTGCGTTGTGTGGATAAGACTGAAGCAGAAAGGATCATGGAAGAGCTACATGAAGGGACCTTCGGAACACATTCCAGTGGACACACTATGGAAAAGGAGATCCTTCGGGCAGGGTATTTCTGGTCCACAATGGAAGCCGACTGCTACCAACATTCTCGGACATGTCACAAATGCCAGATTTATGCAGACAAGGTGCATGTTCCTCCAGTTCCTTTGAATGTCTTGACAGCACCTTGGCCGTTTGCAATGTGGGGCATAGATATGATCGGTGAGATTAAACCTACGGCATCCAACGGGCATCGCTTCATCCTGGTAGCGATTGATTACTTCACGAAGTGGGTTGAAGCAGCTTCCTACGCTACAGTAACTAAGAACATTGTGGCACGATTCATTCGGCACAACCTGGTCTGTCGATACGGCGTCCCTGAAAGAATTATTACTGACAATGGTACCAACCTTAATAACAAGATGATCACTGAGCTCTGCGAGCAATTTAAAATACAGCACCACAACTCTTCTCCCTACCGGCCGAAGATGAATGGGGCTGTAGAAGCAGCAAATAAGAACATTAAGAAAATTGTGCAGAAGATGACAGTGACTTATAAAGATTGGCACGAGATGTTACCGTTTGCTCTACATGGGTACCGTACCTCAGCAAGGACGTCAACCGGGGCAACTCCTTTCTCCTTGGTCTACGGTATGGAGGCAGTCTTACCGATCGAAGTGCAGATACCCTCTCTCCGGATAATGAAGGATGCAGACCTGAGCGAAGATGATTGGATCCAGACACGACTTGATCAAATAAACCTGATTGACGAAAAGAGACTTGCTGCTATTTGTCATGGTCAGACGTACCAAAAACGGATGATCAGGGCATTTAACAAAAATGTCAGACCACAAGAATATCAAGTTGGGGATCTGGTAATCAAGCGTATCATCCTTCCTCAGAGTGATCCAAGGGGAAATGGACCCCTACGTACGAAGGGCCATTTGTGGTTAAACACGTGTTCTCAGGAGGATCCATGATTCTAACCAACATGGATGGTGACGACCTTCCTCACCCCGCCAATGCAGACATAGTAAAAAGATAATAGGCATAATAAAGGCCCTCTAGGTTGACATACCTAGGCAAAAATTAGGGCTCCCGGCGAACCAAAAGGGTTCGGGCAAAATGAAGGGATGAAATGAAAAGAATTTGTACACCCGGCAAGTCGAAAACCTGAAAAGGCGGCTTGGGCAAAAATGGGTATCCCGGTGGACTGAAAACCCGAAAGGGCGGTCCAGGAAAAAGTTAGGGATAAAGCGTAACACTATGTCTCATTGGATCACCTTGCATCCAGAATCCGGTATCAACCTCAAGTTCAGACGACATCGATCAATCAGCTTCATCTTCAGCTAGGTCATCAAGTGATGAGACGCTCGAAGATATAAAGGCAATAGCAGAGTTGGAACCCAGTGGGATTATTCTTTTCACACAGCTGTTTTGTTTTCCCTATTGTACAAATTGTATAAACTCTTTTGTTCGGCGGCGTTCTCTTACTAGGACGTCAGCCTCTTGTACATAAACGCCTATTTACAGGCAAATTCAAAAATCAATACAAAAATCACTTTTCAGTTAAAATTGCCAATTGTTTTTCTTTTTCTGTTTTGTTTTGCGAAGAACGTCCAAGGTTCAATTTGTGATATATGCATTTGACAATAATTGCTAACTCATAAATGTTTGCATACGAAACAAAGGATTAATTACAGGTAACATTAGAAACAGGGGCAATAATGAGTTGCCTAAGCAATCTAATTGTTCTGTCCACCAAGGTACCAAGGTAAGTTCAGCTGAAGAATAGAACCAATATATCTTAATTCCCCAGAGAATGAGCCAGCAAGTCAATGCACTCTCCCCAAGCAAAGCTACATTGTCAGCCTTAAGGAAGTTGGGTATCCTCCAGCAGATCTCAACATTCCCCAGCATAATATATGAACATTCTTAACAAGTACCTCTCTCAGTCTTGGCCTAAGACGGTTCCCCGGCGGTATACCAGGCATTCAATGGAGTCACTCCCAGTACATCTCAAAATTTCCCCAGGAGAGTCCAATCAAGATTTCCCCAGGAAAGTTTGAATCCATCTCCCCAGCACGAAGCTTATCCCCAGTAGATTCTGTAAGATTCCCCCCTACAGAGCACGAGCGCGTCCCCTGGCTTTATTCAAAGGTTATTTCCCTATCAGGATATAACTGGGTTATCCTCAGCCAAAGCCACGGAAAGATCGTCCCCGACGAAGTATTCCTATCCTCAACGGAGTCCATTAACACTTCCAACATAACAATGGTATCCCTAGCGAAGTTATCATCAACATCCCAGCAAGTACCTCTCTTCCCACAGAGTATTGTTCCCTAGCAAGATCGCTAGAATAATTTTCTCCCCACAGAGTAATCCATTCGCCAAGTTTATTCCCCAACGGAGTTATCTTCTCCTACCGGTATTCTTGCAACTATCATCCCCAGCGGAAACAACGAAGCACTATTCTCCAACATCAGCCCAGGATTTGACTTCCCGGCATCTGTCAAGGATTTGCTTTCCTAGACAAAAACATACATTCATAAACATCGCATTTCCATACATTATAGCATGCATATACGCATCACACCTTACAATCTCATTTATGTTGAGAACATCATTACTTGATCCATATCATGCATTGCATATGACTGACCTTTACCTTTCAGGAAAGATCCAGTCAAGTTCCCAGCTATTCAAAGGCCTTCTCTGGTTCAGTCAGATCGACCCTAAGATCTCCCTGATTCTTATCCAGTCGAAGATTCCAAGACCTTGCCTGGTTCAGTTAAATCGACCCTAAGATTTTCCTGATTCTTATCCAGTCAAAGGCCTTCTTTGGTTCAGTCAGATCGACCCTAAGATCTCCCTGATTCTTATCCAGTTGAAGATATTCCAAGACCTCGTCCGGTTCAGTTAAATCGACCCTAACATTTTTCTGATTCTTATCCAGTCTAAAGGCCTTCTCTGGTTCAGACAGATCGACCCTAAGATCTCCCTGATTCTTATCCAGTTGAAGATATTCCAAGACCTCGTCCGGTTCAGTTAAATCGACCCTAAGATTTTTCTGATTCTTATCCAGTCAAAGGCCTTCTCAGGTTCAGTCAGATCGACCCTAAGATCTCCCTGATTCTTATCCAGTTGAAGATACTCCAAGACCTCGCCCGGTTCAGTTAAATCGACCCTAAGATTTTCCTGATTCTTATCCAGTCAAAGGCCTTCTCCGGTTCAGTCAGATCAACCCTAAGATCTCCCTGATTCTTATCCCAGTAGAAGACATCCAAGATTCTCTCAGCGTTCCTGTTGAGGTAGTAATCGCCCCAAGATTCTCTCAGCGTTCCTGTTGAGGTAGTAATCGTCCAAGGTTCTCTCAGTGTTCCTGTTGAGGTAGTAATCGTCCGAGGTTCTCTCATCGCCCCGTTGAGTTAGTAACCATCCCTGATTCATTCATCACCGTTTGAAGCTCCAGACCTGATTCCTGTAACCAACCAGGGTGCGTCTATATAAAGAGTTTGAAGACCAGCTCCTGTAACAGGCCAGGTAATCATTTTCTTTTTCAGGTACGCAAGTTCTCGCTAAGGAATCTCTTATGCGATCGACATCCAGATGGCATCTATAAGCCCATCCACCTATCCATCACCTCTCAGCATGGCATCTATAAGCCCATCATCCTATCCATCAATCTCCAAATGGAATCTATAAGCCCATTCCCACCATCACACTACTATGTGAGCGCAAATTTCTGGGCACTCTAGTGTCCAATCATCTTCCACCTTCGGATCACGAAAGGCACGCAAGCCAATCTACATCCTCAGGTCTAAGAAGATTGAACAGGGGCAACTGTTGTACCCCAAAATTTGCCCTCCCATATTCTTCAAGATTTGCAAAGAGCATGCTTCAAAATCTCCCAAAGGTTGCACAGTTCAATGGCTTCCTAACAGTCAAAAAATAGGGTTTTGGTTCTGGAAAAGAAATTGAAGTTTCCAAGGGTCCAATAAAATCCCAAATGCCTACAAACATGGTCAAGCATCCTTATGCCAAGTTTCAAGACTCACAACACAAAATTGCACAGTCAAAAACCCTAATTGCTCAACAGTCAACTGCAGGGGCAAAATGGTCATTTGACAGTCAAAAATCCAAATTTTTGGTCAACATCTTATTTTGAAGCCACAAACATCATTTGATCAATTATTGATCATGATTCTCAAAGCATGGCTCAAAAAGTCTCAAGATGCAAAAGTTGCCATATTTGGATAGTTGAAAAAGTCAACTGTAACTTGACCAAGGCATAACTTCCACATGGTTTATCAGAAAAATTCCATCCAAAGCTCATTTTGAAGATAATGACATTTCTTACAACTCCTCTTCACACTTCAAGTCCAAGAAATGCTCTCACAAAAAGTTATCAATCTCAACATTATAGGTCATTTTCAAAAGTCAACAAAAAGGCACTTTAAGTCAAAGACCATAACTTGAGATTGGTAAACCAAAATGACATGGGACCAAAGGCATTGGTTAGAGGACTTCAAGAACTTTCCAAAATGTCCAAGAACATGATCAAAGCTTAAACATTGAGCAAGATATGCCTTGTGGAAGTTGGAAAATTTTTGGGAATTTTGAAAAGTCAACTTTGCTTCAAATGCCTCAAAATTGCTAATGGGCCTCAATTTCTTCCAAGAATCATCACCCAAAAGCTATGCACGACCCATTGACCCAAAGGGGAGTTATTTTCCTATTTTTAATTAATTAATTGAATATTTAATCTATTTAATTCATTTAATTAAAATTAATTATAAGAAAAATACTAATCCATGCTTTTCAAATCTTTTTGTGCATAGAATTCACTCAAGATTTCGTGCACTATTCAATAAGGAAAGAATCAAGGTGATTGGCAATGATTGACATGTTCTTCACATGAAAAAGATTGAAAAAGATACCATTAAAATCAAATATTGAAACATTGATTGCAAAGGTTTATGGACTTGGATTTCTACCCTAATTCATTCCATATACATACACAAACCTAAACCTAATCGAGAAGACTCAGAAGCTGCGCCCAAGAACACCATACACTTTGCACTTTTCTCTAAAAAATTTCAAAACTGAAAACACAGCTAGAGTTTGTTTCAAGGCAAAATAACCATTCCAAAGGCTTGCTGGGATAACTAGGAAGCTTTCTCAATCAAAATCACATCCCCACACGCAGAGAAACGGTAGCACGAAGTCGCCCTATTCCTGAACATTTGCATATTCGTATTTTGATTGGCACGCATTTTTCATACATTCTAATGATTGTTTTACACTAATATGGACTCAATGAAGCTTATGGTACCATTGAATTGAAATAATATTGCTTGTATAGAAAACTGCCATGGCTATTTTTTAGGGTTTCAGGAACCATGAATTGGGGTTTTACGCTTGAGGAAAAATTGGCCAACCTAAATGGCACCATTGAAATCAGAAGCTCACGACGAACAGAACCATACCATCGCGCCTTTTTTATAATTGCTCAAATCCTATTCGCTATTTTTTGTTGTTTCAGATTGTGGGGGTTTAAAACCCCCGCTATCTAGTTTATTTTTTCAGGCAAAACGAATAGCAAGTGGAGAAGATGATGCGTGGAGGAACGTGGTTGGTGGATTCAAACATTGGCGCGTTTTGTTTCTGTCCAGCATAGCCTCGTTTTTTCACATATCATGATTTTTGTCCACTAAACATAAAAGCAAACGCGCTAGTTCAATTGGTAGCCAACGTGGACAATAGGTACTGGGACCTGGGTTCGATTCCCAGGTCCCCTTTGCATCTTTCATATTTTTTTCTTTAACTTGTTCCTACGCAGCATGTCCTTCAGTGATCCACCATGTACTCTCACCAACGGCTTGCCAAGTGGCCATGAGCGCCCATCCAGTGGCCAAGAACCAAGGTCCAGGGAATACCCCAGTCAACGCATATGCATATGGTCTGAAAAGTCAAAAAGGGCCTCAATCTAATGGGCCAAATTACTTCAGTCATACCTCCAATTTGGGTCAACACCCCCATCTGTTTGCATTTTCTTCTCTTCCTTTTTCTTTTCTTTCATTTATTTTAATTATATTAATTGTTTATTTAATTTCACAAAGTAATTTTTTTTATAACATAAAAATACAAAAAAATTAGAAACTATAAAAAATAAAAATATGTTCATTTATTTTTTAATCAATATTTTGTAAATAAAATTCTAATAACTAATTAGTTTAATTTTAGGTTTAATTCTATTTTTTTTTAAATAAACTAAAAAATGTAGAAATTAGGGTTTTATATTTTTATTCTTTTTTTCCTTTTTCACCATTATTAATTATTAATTATTTTTGTAAATAAATATGCCATGTAAATAATTAATGTAAATTAGGTCAAACTTGAATTTATTTTTATATAATTAAAAGGCCATTTAGAATTAGGTTTCTTTCAATATTAATTTTCTTTATTCTCTTTAATTTCATAAATACAAAAAAACATAAAAAAATAAGTCCTTTCCTTAATTTAATTTAATTAATTTAATAATTTCGATTTAATTTCCTCAAAGGGTCCAACGCCCTCACACCTTCGAATATAATTTTCTCTTCGCGCGTTTATTTTATTTTTTCTTTGTTAAATTTATGTACTTACCCCAAAGCCTTATAATAGATTAATTAGATATTTACTTTCTGCATTTTACTTATTCAAATCGGGTCTTGGTTTAATTTGGCGATGTAGACCCGCGCCTTTGTAATAGCGTAGGACTTTTATCTTCCCGCCCCTTTTAACCGTTAATAACCACATGAAAGAATGAATGCCAAAAATAAAAACAAAGCTAGATCACCAATGCATGACAAGATAAACATAATTGAAAATGACACACAATTCACACACCACCCCTAGGGTACGTCTCATTGTTGCCTTGCCCCTCGAAACGTGGTCGTCGAGTAGAGGACGTTTTAGTAAGTCCTCATGTCCATGAACATGGCATGGGGGTAGCTTCTAAGGTGTCTTCCTATTGCTCTGGTGACCACACTGTCCCTAACCCTCGAATTGACCCGAACACCTCCAACAGTGGTGCTACCTACCTCTCAATGGTGGGATGGCACTACCTTAAGGACATTTACACAACCTAATTCCTTAGGGTAGGTGGATGACTCATAGATACTTGATCTCTCAAAAACAAATCAAAAACTTCTTTTCATACCGACACTTTTCAAAAAGCTTTCAAAAAACAATTTTTCAAACACTCTTGAGGACTGATACAAGAGTCGATCTGAAATCTTTCAAAGAAACTTTTTCTAAACCCACTCACACTTTGAAAAGCAAACAAACATTTTGAAAACACAAATGAGCAAGTATCTAAGAGCCCATGGATAACCATGGATAGAAAGGGTGCTAACACCTTCCCTTTCTATAAATCTACCTCCCGAACCGAGAACTAATCTCAATAAGGAATTTTTCTGTGCTTTTGTCCTTTCCATATTGGAGAAAATAAAAGACGGTGGCGACTCTTGCTTCCGCGACATTTCGCGAACCAGCGTTAAACAGTCAGTTCCAGATCCACCGATCACAATGGTCATGAAACAAAAACACTTAGTGAAATTTTGCCCTAATTTGGTCAGGATTTTGACCCAACTTCATGGCACTTTTTCATATAGTTCCAAGGGTAATATCAAAAGGAAATTCAAATATGGGTTTTATAGAACATTGCAAGCTTTCCAAAATGTCCAAGAACTCCTTGAGATCATTTTTGAGTAGCGATAATCGAAGAGATGAAGTTAGGGTTTTATCACTTGAATTACAAGTCATTTTGTGATGAACAAAATTCAAATTCAAAGTTATGCTGCATAACCTCTACTTTGCAGGCCTCAAACTTGTTACGCACTCCATAATTAATTTCTTGCGCAGCTGTTAGAGGTCTCATCCCAAGCATTCAATGCAAGGCCATGCTTTATATCCATTTTGGGAAGAAAGTGCACATTGCCATTTTGATAAAGTGACTTTTTACCCAAAACTTGTTCTTGAGCCTTGAACTTGTTCTCATCTGATCATACATGTCTCATAACACAAGAGAAATGGTTTAGACACTTACAATCACCTAGCCCATGCTTGCACTTCACAATGTAACTTGGTTTCACACTTTTCTTCAAAATCAAGTAACCTAGCAATTAGCTAAAAACTTGTACTTCTGATTGTCCAAAGCTCTAAAAATCTTTTGTTTATACATACACAAACCATTTGCCACAAAAGACACGAATGCTTAAGCCCTCAAACACTTTGAAATCAGAACTTGCACCAAAAACCTCTATTACTTGTCATTTTTGACCTTGAACTTCGAATGCACAATCCACTCGTGCGTTTTCACTTTTAATTAATCACAAAGCTTCTATAACTCATATAGAGGCTATCCAAACCCTTACTACACAACTGTAACATCATTTGCACCATCCTCCATTTTCAAAAACAGGGGTCTGCAAGTAGACTTCTCCAGAACTCCTCAACCACTTCTATCTCACGCTAAGCATCCCTTTAGCTTCATGGGAACTTGAGGAAGCTAACCCAATCATTGGAACTCACTGAAAGCTGCTCAAACTTCAAATCCGATACCCTATTGCAAGGTAAGTTTTCTAACTTTGGAACTTTTCATACAGGCATTATCAATGATTTATTTATGAATGAAACATGTGGATATCATTGCCCTAAGGCTAACCATGTTCATAGTTTTCATTAATTTTGTTTGAGCTTAGAGAATTTTAAGATTGAAATTTTTGAGATTTTTAGGGTTCAGATTAGGGCAATGAAATTCATGTTTGTATTTGATCTATAGCTTTAATGCTTTACATTTCTGAAATCGTGAGGAAATTTTCTACAAGTTTCATGTTTACAATTTTCATTTTTGTTGAGAAATGAACAAGTTACAGTTGGTCTGGCTGGAGGTTGAAGATGAACTGTAAATTAGGGCGCATTTTGTATCATATATTTATTATTTTGCTTATGTTAACGAATGTATAGCCACCCCAGTGGTAGAAGCGCGCGCCTGTAACCTTTGGGACCTGGGTTCGAGCCCTAGTGGTACCCTTTTGTTTTTTCTTCTTCATATTTTTGCATTCTGACTCTTTTTTGGTAGGCGATGGGCTTCATCTTTAGGCCTTATGTTTTTTTTGGTATTTCTCACCCCCTTGCTGGCTTCTCACACCCCTAACCCATTTATTTTTCTTTTTTTCATTTTATTTATTTATTTATTTTCTTTTTCTTATTTATTTATTTATTTGTTTTCTTAAATATTTTTCTAATATTAAAAAATCATAAAAAATATAAAAATAGTAGATTTGTATTTTGACATAGTTTATTTATTTTTTCTCACAAAAAATTATTTCATTTAATCAAGACTTTATTTATTTTACTAATTATCTTTGTAAATTTAATTAAAAATAGGTTTTAGTTATTTTCTTTTACACCAATTTGATAATATTATTCAAAAATATAAAAAGACCAAAAATATTTTCTAATACTATAATTCATTTTCAAGACAAAAATACCAAAAATACCTTTCTTAAACTTAATTTCTTTTTAATTAATTAATAGATTTAGGGTTTTATTTCAAATCTTTTCTTAGTAAATTTAGGTTTTACTTTTAATTAATTATTTTTCCCTTTAATTAATTAGGTTAAAATCAAAACCCATTTTCTCTAAAAAAATCCAAACAAATATCCATTTTCTTCACATTTGCATTCTTGTACATTTATTCATTTTGTACATTATATTCATTTAATTTCTTGTACATTTGTACCAATTCAATATGGTTTTATTAGACTAATTAGGTTTATTTTCTTGCAATCCCCATTTAAAATTTGTACACCCCTCCCACAAGTATTGTAATAGCGTAGTAACTTTAAATTATGCAATTTATCGCTTTATATATAACATGCTAGTAATTAGGGTTTGTATGGAAAGATTAAAACAAATCAAATAGAAAACCATAATCAAAATAAAAAATCAAGCATGAAAACAATACATTTGCACACAAGCCCCCCCTAGGGTAAATCCACTTGTTCGCCTTTACAAAATAGCCATATTATGCATGTGAGGTATCTTAGCAAAAACAAAGCAAAAATATAAGATCATAGTCCCTCGATGACGCTATCTAAGTTGCCTTTCAAATGATCTTAGTCCCTAAAAGAGAATGCTAAGATACCTTGTAACATTGCTAATCATGGTTATACGATGACCCACGCCCGTCCGTTTACATCCAAAGATAGGGTTACTTACCAATTCAATGGTAAGATAACAATATCAAAGGAAAAGAAAATGAATAAGAAAGACTTTTGAGTAGGTAGAATTCTCCTAATTACTTGCTCCATTGCAAAATAAACATCCTTGCTATTTTCAAAACAAACACCTACACTTTCAAAACCTCTTACAAACTTGAAAAGCATTTCCAAAAGATCAAACATATTTGTGTACATTCTTACGAACGAGAATCATTACAAAGATTGCCTAAACAATGGCCTCTTTACAAAATACTTTCAAAAACCAGACAAAGCACAATTTCAAACAAAAGCAAGTGATCTAGCAAGTAACTAAGATCCCATGGAAAACCATGGATAAAAAGGGTTCTAATACCTTCCCTTTTCACCTTTCCTTTTGGATAAAAGAAAAGTCGGTGGCGACTCTTGCTAACCGCAACATTTGAGATCAAACGCAAAACCTTCAAGTCAGTTCTCCTACCGTATCACAGAACTGGCGACTCTGTTGGGGAAAATTCTAAAAGTGGGGTTTCCTTAGGGTTAGATCACATTTACTTGCTTTCATTGTTTGATTTGTATGCTTTACATTACGGTTCTTTGTTTGGGTTTGAATCCTCTATCGGGATTTAGGGATACCTTATAGGTAAGTAGCAATACATTGTGGAAAATGTGCGGGGTATACGAACATGGTCTAAGCAATAGCTACGTTAGTACGGCATATTTGTGGGTACCGGTAGCCCTTGAGTTAATCAAGGAGAATATGGGGCCGCTGAGTGATGTTATGCAGCACTAATGAACTTTTAGAACCTTTACTTGACCAACTTGGCCATTAGGACTTAGTGAGATGACCGACTTTGGTGCAGTCCGAAGTTGGTAGATACTCAATACTACACTAATTGAGGTTTGGTTTTTTGAGATATTTCAGTCGCCATTAAAGAGGCTTGTGCTGAGACAATGCTCAAAGAAACAAATCAGTGATATTGAGCTCCTTAGAACCCGATTACTATTGCTAGGACAGGTTGAGCCAACTAAACTTCAAGAGGGTACTTACCTATGAGACTCCATGCAAGCCTAAACCTAAGGACTAGTTTACTTTGTTTGTGTATATTTACTTGTACATAACATCATAAACATCATAACATCCTACTCATTCACAAACCATTTCAAGGATCTTGGGATTCATCTTTGTTCTGTTTTGTAGGACATGGATTCTATTCGCAGGAAAACCATTCAAGTCAATATTGTAAGGATCCCCCCACAACTTAAGGAGTTATCTTCAAGGATTCCAGAAAATTCTCCATTCACCGAGAGACATGGTCGCCTACTCAACTTGGTAACCTTCAACACTGATGAAGACATGATGAAGGTTCTCTTTCAGTTCTTTGATCCTTTACACCATTACTTCACATTTCCCAATTAATAACTTGTGCCAACTTTGGAAGAATTCTCCCAACTCTTGGGGATTCCCATTCTCAATCAACTACCTTTCAATGGTACGGAAAGAGACCCAAATCCATAAGAGATTGCTTAAGCTCTACACTTGCAATCATCTGATGTCACAACTAATTGGGAAGCAAGGAGTGGTGTCAAAGGCTTCCTAGCAAAGTTCTTGTTTGAGAAAGCCCGAAACTGTTGGAACTCTTTAAATTTGCAAGCATTTGAGGAAATTGTGGCTCTCCTCATCTATGTGATGGTTTTATTTCCAAATCTTGACCAACTCATAGATGTGAACACCATCAAAATCTTCATATCTCGTAACCTGGTGCCTGCTTTGCTAGGGGACATTCTAAATTTTTTTCACACTCGCACTATGAGGAAAAGAGGTGTCCTTATGTGTTGCACTCCTCTCTTGGAAAGATGGTTTATTTCACATCTTCCCCAATCTGTATTAAAGAACGAGCAAGGCTCAAGATGGTCACAAAGGTTGATGACACTCAAACATTCAGACATCCATTGGTGTTCCCGATCTATAGAGAATGTTACTATTCTCGACCATTGTGGAGAATTCCCTAATGTCCCTTTACTTGGCATTAGGGTAGGTATCACCTACAACCCCTGCTTAGCCTTAAGACAATTTGGTTACGCCCGAAGGGATGACCCTCATTTTATGCTCATTCAAGGTTTGGTATTTGACTATGAGAACAACGATCAAGGTCTTCACCAGAGATTTATCTGATCTTGGAGGATGTTGAACAAGGTAGATAGCAAGACATTAGGGCATAAGAATTCCATCTCTCTTGAGCCTTACCTCAAATGGGTACGAACTCGTGCTCAGAGTCTTATGATGCCTTATCCTTCCATTCTCCTGGTAATCATTGAGCCTGTTATGGAAGGGGATATTCCATACACTATCCTACATCCTGACATGCCCACCTCTCTTGAAGACTTACAAAGAGATTGGATACAACTCAAGGGGGAGAGAGATACTTTCGAAGCCCAATTCTACGCTAGCGAGAAGTAGGTTTTGGAACTCACTAAGCAACTTCATGAGGAGCCGACTCTGAATGCCTACATCGCACCGAAGAGGATGCATACTACCTTTTTATCTTAGAGTTTTTGTATTATTTTTCCCAAAGAGGCATTGATGTACTCAAGCTTAATTTATTAATGTAACGTGTATTTTATTTTTGTCTAAAACAAATTTGAATCTTTAAAATCCTTGAAATCATTGCATATGCATTTACCATTCATCATAACATAAGAAGGTTTCTTGCAACAAGTCTCCTAATATTTCTACTGTTTATTTCAGTAAGATGGATCTCGAGCAAACGGTGAAGGACCTCCAAGCACAAAATGCTCAGTTTCAACATATGTTCTTAACTCTAGCCAAAGGACAAGAAGAGTTGAAGACCTTGCTGGTTGAATAGAAAAAGAAGAAAAAGAAGATAACTGGAGTTCTGAATATGGGAAGAAGATTCCAAGGGCAAGCAAGAAGGACCTTAGACTTTGCAACGTCATCTGGAGAGAAAGATAATCAAGATGGGAAAGGCAAGGAAGCAGTTGTCCAACCAGATTCAGAAGACGAAGAGGAAGAAGAAGATTATTCTGAAGAACAATATCCTCCAGCCGACGATAAGTATAAGCATCCAGAAGAACGTTTAAATGCAATGGAAATCGAAAGAGTGCCTGGATTGGACTTTGAGGAGTTGGGATTAGTATCTAGGATTGTCATCCCTCCAAAATTTAAAGCACCGGTGTTCGCCAAATATGATGGAGTTTCATGTCCCAAAATGCATCTCCGGTCCTATGTGAGGATAATCCAGCCTCGTACTGCTGACAAGGATTTATGGGTACACTTCTTCCAAGACAGTCTATCTGGAACTCAAATTGATTGGTTTTATCAGTTAGAAAGGGCCAATATTCATAACTGGGAAGATCTTGCTGCTGCCTTTTACAAACAATACCAATACAACACTGATCTTGTGCCCACCCGTACTCAACTCCAGATTATGGCCAAGGTTTCAAGTTAAGGCTTTAAGGACTATGTGCGAAAATGGAGGGACTTAGCAGGATGAGTCCAGCCTCCCCTATCTGAAAGAGAATTAATAGATATGTTTTTGGGCACCTTGTCCGGACCTTTCTTCAATCACTTAATTGGGAGTTCATCGTCAAGATTTATTGAGTTAATATTGACCAGAGAAAGGATAGAAGCTGGGATAAAGAATGGGAAAATTCAAAAAGATGCATCCTCTGCTGCTGTAAGGAAACCTTTCATTGGAAATAAAGAAGTCGTTGTTGTATATCCTCAGAGAAATCAAGATAGGACTGAACGCCATCCTATGGTGGGGGCTGTCATGATTCCTAAACCTGCACCGGCTCTGTAAAGAAGCAACCAACCAAGAATGGAAAGACCAGTCAGACAATTCATCCGAATTAATATGACACTGTCTCAAGTATTTCCAAATTTGTTAAGATCCAATTTAGTGACTTTGAAAGAAGCTCCAAAGAACCCTAACACAACCTCTCCTCACTATCATCCTAATGCCTGCTGTGCATACCATTCCGAGAGTCCCAACCATGACACTAACAACTGTTGGGCTCTGAAGAACAAAGTACAAGACCTTCTTGAAGCTAAAGAGATTGAATTCGATGCGCCAGAAATTCCCAATGTCATTACTGCCCCTATGCCCAAACACGGCTGTGATATCAACGTCGTTGAGGAAGATATGTTTGTTACTTCGGTTGATGAACTTGTGACTCCACTCCTGACTATCAAAAAGAACTTGTTAAATGCCGGTGTATTCCCAGGCTGTGATGAAAGCTGTCATTTCTATTTATCCTCACCAACCAGCTGTCATTTGTTAAAAGCAGGCGTTTAATGCCTAATAGATAACAAAGATATTTTTTTCGAGAAGACTTCAATTCCAACTGTTTCTTATAATGATGTTTCCGTCGTGACCATTTTCGCCAATTATTCCAAGGTCTCCACCAAAAGACCCGTTAGAATTACATCAGTTCCTAAAGTAGCTTCGCTGATAATACAATTCCAAGACCAATCCCGTAATCGTCAGACAAAATCATCCCATGGAATTATGGAGGTGATGTCTACTACCACGATGTCAAGCAAGATTGGCCAGCTGCTAAAAATTCAAGTTCTGAGAAAGTTGACTCCGATATCAGTAATATCACAGGGACTAGTAAGATCACTTAAAGTGGAAGGGTTTTCTCTCTAGAAATTTCTCCTCCAAAGGCTATTTCTGGACCTTTAATCATTCCTGTTGTTGTTTCTCCTCCAAAGGCTATTCCCAGTCCTACAATCATCTCTACTAATACTCCTGTTGACAAAAATGTTACAATCCCTATTATGACCCCTACTGACATTCCTGCTGCCGAGTCAACTGAGACTCGAGGTAAAGGTACTCTAGTTAAGCCTGTCTAGACGAAGGCCCAATCAGTCGCTATCCCTGAGACCTCTCAAAAAGATATGGAGGAAACTCTAAAGATCATAAAAAGAAGCAACTACAATGTAGTTGAGCAACTGGGGCAAAATCCATCAAAAATTTCCATGCTGGATTTATTATTATGTTCTGAGGCTCATGCAAAGGACTTGGTAAAATTCCTGAAAACTGCCCATGTACCCCAAGAAACATCTGCCAACCAGTTCCAAGATTGCTTAGCCAGCTTGACTGCAGATAATGGCTTAGGTTTTTCAGATGCTGATTTAACGCCAAGAGGGAGGCAGCATGATGAGGCATTACATGTCTCAGTCATATGCAGGGGCACGACCTTGGCTCATGTTTTGGTGGACATTGGTTCGTCTCTGAATGTTTTGCCTAAAAAGGCTCTTGATAGGCTTGATTGTGAAGGATTGACATTGAAATTAAGCAACATAGTAGGGAGGGCCTTTGACGGCTCAAAAAGGATGGTGCATGGGGAAGTGGACATCCCCATAAAAGTTGGAACCCAAACATTTGATTCAACTTTTTATGTAATGGATATTCGCCCTTCATATTCCTGCTTATTAGGCCGACCGTGGATCCACAATGATGGTGCCGTTACCTCAACGTTGCATTAAATTATGAAATATCCAATTCAAGGGCAAATCATCATTGTTCATGGAGAAGAAGAGTATATGGCCAGCCATCTAAATTCCTTCAGATATATGGAACTAGATGGTGAATTTATTGAAACTCCATTCCAGCACTTTGAAAAAGTCCCACAAGATGTGGCAGTAACCAAGGCTGTGTCTCAACTCCCCAAGATTACAAGGCCTCCGCTCAAGATGTCGTCTTTGAAGGATGCCAAGGTAGTGATATAAGAAGGTGGGTGCACTATTTGGGGTCAACTCCCAGATATCACATACAAATCTGAAAAATTTGGTCTGGGTTTCACTTCAGGTGCCCAGAAGGTTGTACGCCGCGCTCGTGCCGGATGACCACCCGTGAAGATCAGCAACCACCAAGTCAGTGCCGTGGAGGATGATGAAGACAACTATAACTTGGAGGATTGGATTTACCCAACTGTCAGTGGAGGGCTCAACAACTGGGAGGCTAGAGATTTTGTCGCGATCACATTTATCCCACAATAATTTGTCTTTACATTTTGTCAGATCTGTAATATTAAAACAATTCAGACTCTTAAAACCTTGTGTCTTACCAGAGGCACAATGGTCCATTTGTAAGGGTTATTATCTCATTTCCATATGACATCAATGAATCATGGACGTTTTTGCATACAAACTTTGTGCTCATTGTTTTTCTATATTTTACATTTTCATTTCCTTCAAAGATAGCTATACTCTTACACACACTCACACTCACAATGCAGGTCTACATCCATTCGGGATCCTATGGGTAACGATTCTGCTATGGCCTTCTGTGATTCTGAAAATCTAATCTACCAAGCCGAAGACGAAGGTGAGGAAGATTGTGAAGTACTAGGGGAACTCGCCAGGTTATTGCAACAAGAAGAGAGGATCATTCAGCACCACGAGGAACCAGTGGACACAATCAACCTAGGTACCAAAGAAGACAAAAATAGAAGTCAAGGTGGGTGCCAATCTAGAACCCAGTGTCAAAGAACGTCTGATTCATTTGCTACACGAGTATGTTGAAGTCTTCTCCTGGTCGTATGAAGAAATGCCAGGACTTGATGCAGATATCATGGTACATCCTCTACCAACAAAAGAAGATTGTCCACCGGTGAAATAAAAGGTCCGTCGCATGCGACCAGACATGTCGGAGAAGATTAAGGCAGAAGTCATGAAACAATTTAACGTCGGATTCTTGGCCGTCACCTCGTATCCACAATGGGTTGCCAATATTGTTCTTGTGCCTAAAAAGGAAGACAAAGTGCGAATGTGCGTGGAAAACAAAGATTTGAATAGGGCAAGCCCTAAGGATGATTTCCCACTGCCCCACATTGATGTTCTAGTTGACAATATGGTACAACATAAGGTGTTTTCTTTCGTGGACGGTTTCTCAGGCTACAACCAAATCAAAATGGCGCCTGAGGACATGGAGAAAACAACCTTTGTCACACAGTGGGGCACATTCTGCTATAAGGTTATGCCATTCGAGCTAAAGAATGCTGGGGAAACCTATCAGCGTGCCATGGTAGCTCTGTTTCACGACATGATACATCACGAAATAGAGGTCTATGTGGACGACGTGATAGCTATATCTCAAACAGAAGAAGAGCATCTTGATTATTTACAAAAACTGTTTGAGAGCTAAAGAAATACAAGTTGAGGTTGAACCCAAATAAATGCACCTTTGGGGTGAGGTCTGGTAAACTCCTAGGCTTTGTCGTCAGCAATAAGGGTATTGAAGTAGATCCCGCCAAGGTGAAAGCGATACAAGAGATGCCTGCTCCTTGCACTAAGAAGGAAGTCAGAGGATTCTTGGGGCGTTTAAACTACATTGTCAGATTCATTTCTCACCTGACAACTACTTGTGAACCAATCTTCAAATTACTGAAGAAAGATCAAGTAGTCAAATGGAATGATGAGTGCCAAACTGCCTTCGACAAGATCAAAGAGTACCTACAAGAGCCTTCTGTTTTGATGCCACCAGTTGAGGGAAGACCCTTGATCATGTATCTGACTGTTTTGGAAAATTCAATGGGGTGTGTGCTGGGGCAGCATGACGAGTCTGGCCGAAAAGAGCATGCTATTTATTACCTGAGCAAAAATTTTACCGACTGTGAAACAAGATATTCACTGCTCGAGAAAACTTTCTGCACTCTGGCATGGGCTGCTCGCCGGCTAAGACAGTATATGCTAACCCATACTACCTTATTGATATATAAAATGGATCCAATAAAATACATCTTCGAGAAACCTGCTCTCTCTGGGAGAATAGCGAGATGGCAGATGATCCTGACAGAATATGACCTACAGTATACTACCCTGAAAGCAATAAAGGGCATTGTACTAGCTGGTCACCTTGCTCACCAAGTTGTGGAAGACTACCAGACCATGAAGTTCGAATTCCCAGATGAAGACATCATGATGGTAAATAACTGTGAAGAATTCAGACCATATGACGAACCTGAACAAGGATCCTGATGGACCCTGGTTTTTGATGGGGCATCTAACGCACTCAGCAAGGGTATTGATGTTGTACTCGTATCTTCTGAAGGATGTCATACTCCCTTTATGGCAAGACTCTGCTTCAAATGTACAAATAACATGGAAGAATACGAAGCGTGCATTTTTGGTCTCAAAGCTGCCATAGACTTGGGGATCAAATCCTTAAATGTATTCGGAGATTCAGCTTTGGTCATCATCCAGATCAAAGGGGAATGTGACACCAAACACCCTAACCTTATCCCCTACAAAGAACATGTTTTGACATTGGTCCCACACTTTGAGAAGATTACCTTCGAGCATTTCCCGCGAGAAGAAAATCAGCTAGCGGACGCACTAGCCACAATGTCATCCATGTTTAAACTTGAATGGGATAACGAGGCTCCCCAGATCACCATTGAACGAATGGATGAACCAACTCACTGTCACGAGATTAATACTGAAAAAATAGTGGACCAGCCTTGGTTTCACGAAGTCAAGAGGCATCTCGAGGCTCAAGAATATCCGGAAGGAGCTTCAGTCAATGATAAGAAGTTCTTAAGGAGATTCTCTGCTAAATTCTTCCTTAGTAATGGCATTCTCTACAAACGCAACCATGACTCTAATTTAATCTGTTGCGTAGACAAGGTTGAGGCAGAAAAGATCATGGCTGAGTTACATGAGGGCACTTTTGGCACCTATTCCAGTGGGAATACAATGGCAAAGAAGATCCTACGGGAAGGCTATTACTGGTCTACCATGGAAGCATATTGCTATCAACACTCTCAAACCTGCCACAAGTATCAGGTTTATACTGACAAGGTGAACGTACCTTCGGTTCCTCTGAATGTCTTGACGGCTCCTTGGCCCTTTGCTATGTGGGGCATCGATATGATTGGGGAGATAAAACCAACATCCTCTAATGGACACCGCTTCATCTTGGTGGCCATCGACTAATTTTACAAAGTGGGTTGAGGCAGCTTTTTTCGCTTCCGTTACCAAGATTGTTGTCGCCCGGTTCATCAAGCAGAATCTCATTTGTCGGTATGGTATCCCGAAGATGATCATCACAGACAATGGTACGAATCTAAACAACACTATGATCGCTGCCTTGTGCGAGCAATTCAAGATCCAACATCACAATTCTTCCCCTTACCGGCCCAAGATGAATGCTGTTGTCAAAGCTGCAAATAAGAACATCAAAAAGATCATACAGAAAATGAAAGTCACATACAAAGACTGGCATGAGATGCTACCATTCTCTCTCCACGGGTATCGTACCACAACTCGCACATCAACCAGGGCAACACCTTACTCTCTGGTATACGGCATGGAAGTTGTCTTACCTATCGAGGTCTAGATCCCCTCTCTGAGAATTATGAAGGATGCAGAGCTGAATGAAGAAGATTGGATCCAAACTTGTCTTGATCAACTAAACTTGATTGATGAGAAAAGACTTACCGTTGTCTGCCATGGTCAAATGTATCAAAAATGGATGATCAAGGCTTTCAACAAAAAGGTCAGACGCCAATAATATCAAGTCGGGGATTTGGTAATCAAACGTATCATACTTCCGCAAGGTGATCCCAGGGGAAAATGAACTCCTTCATACGAAGGGCCATTTGTAATCAAAAGCATATTCTCTGGTGGAGCAATGATCTTGACCACCATGGATGGCGCCGACCTACCGCACCCTATGAATGCAAACATAGTCAAAAGATACTACGCATAAAGAGACCCGCTAGGTTGACACATCTAGGAAAAACAAGGGCATCCCGACAAACCAAAGAGGTTCGGGAAAAATTAGGGATAAAACAAAAAAATTTGTACACCTGGCAAGTTGAAAACCCAAAAGGGCGACTTGGGAAAAAAGGGTATCCCGGTGGACTGAAAACCCGAAAGGGCAGTCCATTAAAATGTTATGGAATTAAAGTGTATGACTATGTCCTGTTGGGATCACCTTACGGACAACCTGCAAACTTGACGGTTCTTATCAATTCAACCAACTTCGGATAAGGCAACAAATAGACAAGATGCTCAGAGACACGAAGGCTATAGCAGAATGGGAACCCCATGGGATTATTGCACATAGCTATCTTTTCTTTGTATCAATTCTCATTTTTTACGACGACATTCTCTTACTAGAATGATTGTCTCATTGTACAAAAATACTTACTCAAATTCAATACAAAGATATCCCTTTGAAAGTGAAAAACTATCTGTTTTTCTTTACTCTTGTGTTTTGTTTACAAAAACGTCCAATGATTTATTTTTTAACATATGCATTTGAACGTAATTACCATTTACAAATGAACAAAATAGAAAGACAATCACTGATGGCTTTAAGAGATAGGTAAATATCTCTAAGTTATTTCCATAAAGTCCCCCGCAGTGTGCAGTTTAATCCCCAGCGGAACAAAGCTTCCAGTTATCAATCCCCAGTAGAAGTCGTCCAATTTCTCAGGATTCCCGACAGGATTTTACAAGCAGTACACAACATTTCCCTTACAACAAAGTTTATTTCTATAAAAAGAAATTCATCAACACTTCAACCTCACAACATAAATACTTACACTCCATATACACAACAGCAATCGAGTATTTATTTTCCCCTATCCGACAGCAGCACAGCAGCAGATTAGCTCACATATGCATACATCACATCCATATATCATAGACATTGATAATATGAACGCATATATCCCAATCTCATTGTATAATGCATCATAACATTGCCTACAACTAATGTTTTACCCTTTTCAGGATAAGATTAATTAATGGGTATTGTCAAAAAATTACAAAGGTCAAAAACCTAAGACAAGCCAGGACAATTATCTATATGACTAACTGAAGCAATCCAGCAAGAGTTCTTCAGATTCAACTCAGATACAGTTCATATACGCTCCAGACACGGATGCCATTCTAACACTCATTCAGATTCAACTTTCAGATACAGTTCAGATATGCTCCAGACACGGATGCCATTCTGATACTCATTCAGATTCAATTTTTAGATACAGTTCAGATATGCTCCAGACACAGATACCATTCTGATACTCATTCAAATTCAACTTTCAGATACAGTTCAGATATGCTCCAGACATGGATGCCATTCTGATACTCATTCAGATTCAACTTTCAGATACAGTTCAGATACACTCCAGACACGAATGCCATTCTGATACTCATTCAGATTTAACTTTCAGATACAATTCAGATACACTCCATACATAGATGCCATTCTAATACTCATTCAGATTCAACTTTCAGATACAATTCAGATACGCTCCATACACGGATGCCATTCTGATACTTATTCAGATTCAAATTTCAGATATAGTTCAGATACGCTCCAGACACAAACGCCGTCCTGATACTCATTTAGACTCAGCTCAGATACGCTTCAGACACGGATGCCATTCTGACACTCATTCAATTTCAGCTTACAGATACGGTTCAACAATCATTTCCGGATGGCATCTACAAGCCCATCTCCAACAACATTCCATCATCCCTCTAAATGGCATCTTTAAGCCCATTCCCTATACCATCAACCTTCACATTACCGAGTGCAAATTTCTGGGCACTCTAGTGTCCAATCATCTTCCACCTTCGGGTCACGAATGGCAAAACTCGCCAATCTAACTCTTCAGGTTTAAGAAGATTGAACAGGGGAAGCTGTTGTACCCCAAAATTTTCCCTCTCACTTATCAAGAATTTGCTCATAAGATCTCCTTGGGCTTAAGACTGCACAAGGGTTGATCAGCTCAAGACACCTCCTTAAGCACTGATGACCAAAACTAGGGTTTGAGATTGCACAAGGATATTTGAACTTCCAATACCCCATATGATTTTCATGATTCATTATGGACCCCCAAGATCACTCATGTCAAGTTTCAGGCCTTGGATCACACTTTTGCTCAGTCAATTGAGCAGTTGACCTAAAAATCAATTGTATTGGGAAAAAAGTCAACTATGGCCAATTTACAACAAAGCTTTATAATTTTTGATCCACATCAACATTTTAAACTCATATGTATCATTTGATCAAGTTTGGGCCATAATTCCTCAAGAAATTTGATCAAATCTTCAAAAGGGCAAAATAGTCAAAATTAGGGTTTTGACTAGAAAAGGGCAATTTCTGATTTTTGACCTAGCAAATGATCCATTGGTTTAATTCATGATCTCAAGAGTCTAATTGCATTGTTTTTACCTAATGACATGGCTCAAAACATTGCAAGTCCAATAGATTGACAGATGAATTTTTCAGTCAACTAATCAAAAGTCAACAGCATACTGAAAAGTCAAACTTTGACTTTTTGGTCAAATTCAAATGTCAAAGATCACAATTCATAAAAGCATGTAAAAATATGAAACTTATTCATCAAGAAATAAAAAATTCAAGATTTCATTTTGAAAAGTTAAAATTTCTAAACTTAGACAATTTTCTAAGTGTTGGAAATTTCATGTTTTTTCATAACTTTGAGTAAAATTTTCACCATGATGCACGATAATTCAAGAGAAACTTCCAACATGAAAGTTGTATATCTCCATGAAATCTACAACTCTTCTTCACACAACTTCTTCCAAAAGTTCTTGGATCTCAAGTTATAATTTTAAGAACTTGTGGTCATGAAACAAAACACAGTGAAATTTTTGCCCTGATTTGGTCAGGATTTTGACCCAACTTCATGGAACTTTTTCATATAGTTCCAAGTGGAATATTCAAAAGCAATTCAAATATGAGTTGTAGAGCATACTACAAGCTTTCCAAAATGTCAAATACCTCCTTGAGATCATTCTTGAGTAGGGAGAATCGAAGAGATGAAGTTAGGGTTTTGTCACTTGAATTACAAGTCATTTTTGATGAACACTAGAACCAAATCCATGCTAGGATGCATAATCCTTGCTTTGTAGGCCTCAAACTTGTTTGTCACTCCATAATTAAATGTTTACACAACTGTTAGGGCTTTGATCCAAGCAATTGAACTATTGTCCAAGTTGCATTTCCATTTATGGCACAAAGTTAACAATGCCATTCTTGTAAAGCAAGTTTTTTGCATAAAGTTCACATTGAGCCTCTAACTTGTTCCCTCTGATCACACTCCATCCATAAAGTCAGAAGCAAGCTTGTTTAAAGCATAACCACTCTATCTTAGCAAGTACACAAGGCATGGAAACTTGTTTTGTCAAAAAATCACATGTTTAACTTAAACATGTAAATTTGAATTCTGATCAACTAGAGCATTCCAAACTTGTTGTTTATAAATAATCACTATTTGTGAGCTAGAACACGAGCTTGAGCACCCTGAAATACACCAAAACTCTCAAAAATCAGAAATTGCTCAAAAACTCCATTGTTGCACAGTTTCTGACCTTGAACCTCAAACTCACATTTCCCTCGTGCGTTTCTTGGCCTTTTAGTTTCTAAAGATTCCTTACATCAAGTGTAACTTATCCTGGTACCTATTTCATTTCTGTAACATCATTTACCCTATCTTCGATAACCAAAAACGGAGCACTGCACATTGAATTCTCCAAGTCATTTCAGCCACTCTCAACTCAAGCAAACCATTGCACTAGCTTCCTAGGACCTCAAGGAAGCTAACCTGATCATCACCATCACTTGAAACAAGCTCAAACTCCAAACACGACTTCCAGTTTTGAGGTAAGTTTTATCAACTTGGAACTCTTCATACAGGAATCATCAATAGTTTATTTGTGAATAAAACATGTAGATATCATTGCCCTGAAGCTAACCATGTCCTTAGTTTCCATTAATTTTGCTTGAGCTTAGAAAATTTTGAAACTGAAACTTCTGAAATTTTTAGGTTTCAGATTAGGGCCTTTAAAATTCATGCTTATATTTGATCTATAGTTTTAATACGTTACATTTCTGGGATTGTGAGAAAATTTGCTACAAGTTTCATGTTTACAGTTTTCATTTTTGATGAGAAATGAGCAAGTTACAGTTGGTCTGGCTGGAGGTTGAAAATGAAGTCTTCAGGACACGTTTTGCCTTACATATTTATTGTTTCATTTGTATTAACGGATGTATAGCCACCCCAGTGGTAGAAGCGCGTGTCTGTAACCTATAGGACCTGGGTTCGAGCCCCAGTGGTACCCTTTTTCATTTTTTCACATTTTTCTGACTTTGTTAGTTTTTTTGGCAGGCGCGGGGCCCCTTTGGGCCTGTCTTGTTTTTTTGTTTGTTTTTGCTCACTAACCTCCCCGTTTCTTGTTGGCATCCCCTGGCCCAATTTATTTATTTATTTATTTATTTATTTCATTTATATTTTCTTAAATATATATTTTCTAAATACTAAAAAAATCATAAAATACAAAAAAATGATATATTTATATTTTGACTTATTTTATTCTATTTTTCCACAAAAAAATATTTTTATATATTATACTTTATTTATTTTATTAAGTAAATCTTATAGACTTAATTAATATTATTTTTTTTTCACACCATTTAAAATACATTATTTTAATATAAAAAAGACTAAAAATATTTTATAATACTATAAATATTTTCAAGATAAAAAATACTAAAAAAATACTTTTCTTAAACTTATTTTCTTTTGATTAATAGAATTAGGGTTTTCATTTAAAATCTTATCTTAATAAATTCAAACTTAATTAACTATTCTCTTTATTTAATTAGGTTAAGACAAAAATCTTCTTTTCATGAAAACTAAACAAATTCATTTTCTTCACATTTTGCATCCCTGTACATTTATTTTTGTACTTTGTATTTATTTAAATTCCTTGTATATTCATACCCATTCAATTTGGTTGTAATAGATTAAATAGGTTTAATTCTTGCAATCCCCATTCAACTTGTACACCACCTCCCCACAAATGTTGTAATAGCGTAGTAACTTTAAATTTCGCAATTTATCGCTTTTCTATAACATGCTAGTAATTTTAGTTTGTATGGAAAGACTAAAACCAATGCTTAAAAAACCCCAATTCAAGACAAAATCAAGCATGAAAACAATACACTTTCACACTAGCACCCCTAGGGTAAAATTCACTTGGTTGCCTTATACAAAATGGACATATTACGCATGTAAGGTATGTTAGCAAAAACAAGCAAAAATACAAGATCATGGTCCCTCGACGACGCTATCGAAGTTGCCTTACAAATGATCTTAGTCCCTCAAAAAGAATGCTAAGATACCTTACAATATTTCTAATCATGGTTATACGATGACCCACGCCCATCCCGTTTACATCCAAAGATAGGGTTGCTTAACAAATCAATGGTAAGACAACAATGTCAAAGGAAAAGAAAATGAACAAGAAAGACATTTGAGTAGGTAGATTTCTCCAAATTACTTTCTCTATTTCAAAACAAACATCCTTGCTATTTTCAAAACAATCACCTACACTTTCAAAACATCTTACAAAACTTGAAAACATTTTCAAAAGATCAACATCTTTGTATACATTCTTACGAATGAAAATCATTATAAAGATTGCCTAAACAATGGCCTCTTTACAAAATACTTTCAAAAAACCACACAAATCACAATTTCAAACAAAAGCAAGTGATCTAGCAAGTAACTAAGAGCCCATGGAAAACCATGGATGAAAAGGGTGCTAATACCTTCCCTTTTCATAATCTACCCCCCGAACTCAAGAAACAATCTTAAAGGTATTTTCTGTGCTTTTTCACCTTTCCTTTTGGACAAAAGAAAAGTCGGTGGCGACTCTTGCTAACCCCAACATTTGCGACCAAACGCAAAACCCTCAAGTCAGTTCTCCCACCGTATCACAGGAGGTATCACCTACAATCCTTGTTTGGCTTTGCGACAGTTTGGGTATACTAGGAGGGATGACCCTCACGATGTACTTGTCCAAGAAATTGCATTTGACTACGAGAATTATGTCCAAGGTTATCTTCAGAGATTCATACGAGCTTGGGGCATGGTTAACAAGGTTGATACCAAGACGTTGGGGCATAAGAACTCCATTCCTTTGGAGCCTTATCTTGAGTGGGTGCGATCTCGTGCCAAAAATCTCATGATGCCTTATGAAGCCATCCTACCTATCATCATGGAGCTCGTCGTAGAAGGGGATGTTCCATATACTGTCCTTTATCCTGATATGCCCACTTCTCTTGAAGATTTGCAAAGAGCTTAGATTCATCTAAATGGGGAGCGAGACACCTTTGAAGCCCAATTTTATGCAAGCGAGAAGAAGACATTGGAGCTCACGAGGCAACTTCATGAGGAGAGAAGCCTGAATGCCTACATTGCGCCGAAGTGGATGCACTTGACCTTTTTGTCTTAGGAGTTTATTTTATGTTTATTTCCTCCATTGTAAGCCCAAGAGGCATGTTTGTAATCAATTTGAACTTATTAATGAAATTGAGGTTTTTTCCTTTTGTCTAAACACATTTAAATCTTCTAAGTCCTTGAAACCATTTGCATACGCACTTTCATGCATGATAACATAAACAGGTTTCCCATAACAGTTTTCCTTATCTTTCTACTATTTATTTCAGTAAGATGGATATCAAACAGACAGTGAAGGACTTGTAAGCGCATATTTCCCAGTTCCAAGAGACCTTGCTGGCCCTGGCTAAGGGGAAACAAGAGCTGATGACTATGCTAGTGGCCAAGAAGAAAACCAAAAAGAAGGCCTTCATCAACATGGGTAAGAGATTCAAAGGTCCGATTTTTCAGGTATAGATAGTCGAAGAGTCATCTGAGGAAGACGAAAATCAAGATGAAGAGGCAAGGAGCACCCGTGCTGGGGGTGCCAATAATCAAGCTTCCGAAGACCAAGATTATTTTCATGAGAAATATCCTACGATTAAAGATAAATACAAGCAGTTGGAGGATAGACTGAAGGTTATTGAAATTCAAGCCGTGCTTGGTTAGGATTTTAGTGAGTTGGGCTTAATACCTGGGGTCGTCAACCCCCATAAGTTCAAAATACCGGTATTCTCCGAGTATGACAGGGTTTCTTGCCTGAAACTTCATCTAAGGTCTTATGTGCGCAAGATGCAGCCGCACACTACCGATAAAAAGCTCTGGATCTATTCCTTCCAAGAGAGTCTGGTTGGGACTCAACTAGAATGGTTCTATCAATTGGAGGGTTCCTGCATCCACACATGGGAAGATCTAGTGACTGCTTTTTATCATCAGTATCAATACAATGCCGATCTGGCACCAACTAGAGTCCAACTTCAAGGTATGACGATGGGTACTAATGAGGGGTTTAAGGAGTACGCACAAAAATGGAGGGATCTTGTTGGTAGGGTCCAACCACCACTACATGACAGAGAACTAGTTGACATGTTCATGGGTACATTGACCGGCCCGTTTTTCAACCTATTGATTGGCAGTTCTTCGTCTGGTTTCATCGAGTTGTTCCTAACTGGTGAAAGGGTCGAAAGTGGCATTAAGAGAGGAAAAATTCCCATGACATTTGATTCCGCATCCAACACTATAAAGAAGCCTTTCAATGGAAAGAAGGAAACAAATGCTGGGTATGAGGAAAGGGCCCATACCAAGAAGGATCATCGACCTTCTGTTAATGCTGTGTTAATCTCCAACCCTCCATCTGCTCAAAGGCAATCATCCAACAATCAACGATCTGAAGTTCCTCAGAGATAGTTCACGAGGATAAGCATGTCATTATCCCAAGCCTTATAACATCTGTTGAAGGCCAACTTAGTGACATTGCGCGATCCAGCATCCAATCCAAACATTTCATCACCTAAGTACAATCCAAATGCCAAATGTGCATACCATTCCAACAGCCCCGGGCATGAAATTGATCAATGATGGGCTCTGAAGAATAAAATTCAAGATCTAATAGACAATAAAACAATTGAATTTGATCCATATTCTACTCCAAATGTGATAACCGCACCAATGCCGAATCATGGCAAATGTGTTAACGCAATTGATGATACTACTTTCACCTCTTCCATTGAAGATTTAAATACTCGATTAACTACTGTGAAGGTTAATTTGCTGAGAGCCGGGGTGTTCCCTGGCTGTTCTAAAAATTGTACATGATCAAGTAGTCAAATGGAACGATAAAAGCTGCCTTTGACAAGATCAAAGAATATTTGCAAGAACCTCCTATTCTTATACCTCAAGTGGAAGGAAGACCATTGATCATGTACTTGATTGTGCTATAGAATTCTATGGGGTGTGTGTTGGTCCAACACGACGAGTCTGGCCGAAAAGAGCATGCAATTTACTACCTGAGCAAAAATTTTACCGACTGTGAAGCTAGATATTCACTGCTCAAGAAAACTTGTTGCGCTCTCACATGGGCTGCTCGCCGAATAAGACAGTATATGTTGACTCACATCACTTTATTGATTTCTAATATGGACCCTATAAAGTATATCTTCGAGAAGCCTGCTCTCTCTGAACGGATAGCTAGATGGAAAATGATTCTAAATGAATACGATATTCAATATACAACACAAAAGGCCATCAAAGGAAGTGCATTGGCGTATCATTTGGCCCATCAAGCTGTTGATGATTATCAATCTATGAACTTTGAATTCCCGGATGAGAATATCATGTTAGTGACGGACTATGCAAAACCTAGACCGTATGACGAACCTGAACAAGGATCCTAATGGACTATGGTTTTTGATGGAGCTTCCAACGCTCTGGGTAATGGAATTGGCGCTGTGATAATTTCTCCTGAAGGTTGTCACACTCCTTTCACTGTTAGACTATGCTTTGATTGTACGAATAACATGGCTGAATATGAAGCATGCATCTTGGGTTTGAAGGTTGTTATTGACTTAAGGATCAAGCATTTGGATGTATTAGGCGATTCTGCTCTAGTGATCAGTCAAGTCAAAGGAGAATGGGACACTAAGCATTCTAACCTGATTTCTTACAAGGAGCTTGTGTTAACCCTAATACTATACTTCGAGGAGATCACCTTTGAACATTTTCCTAGAGAAGAAAATCAGTTGGCCGCCGCCTTGGCAACAATGTCTTCCATGTTCAAGGTCAAATGGGACAACGAAGCTCCTATGATTACAATTAAGAGATTTGACGAACCTGCACACTGCTATGAGCTTGACACCAATGAAGAGAAACCATGGTACCATGAGGTGAGGAGATATCTTGAGACACAAGAATATCCTGAAGAGGCTTCCATCAATGATAAGAAATTATTGCGAACATTTTCAGTCAAATTCTTTCTAAGCAACAAAATCCTATACAAGCGTAACCATGATTCTACTCTACTCCGATGTGTGAACAAGATGGAGGCTGAGAAAATTATGGAAGACATGCATGATGGCTTCTTTGGAACCCACTCTAGTCGACACACTATGGCCAAGAAAATCGTGAGAGCTGGTTACTATTGGTTCACAATGGAAACTGATTGTCATCATTACTCAAGGACTTGCCACAAATGTCAAATCTATGATGACAAGGTCCATGTACCTCTTATCCCTCTAAATTTCATGACTGCTCCGTGGCCATTTGCAATGTGGGGCATTGACATGACCGGGGAGATCAAACCTAATGCCTCCAATGGACATTGTTTCATCCTTGTCGCTATTGACTACTTTAGCAAGTGAGTCGAAGCTACCTCATATGCCTCAGTTACCAAGAACATTGTAGCCAGGTTTATCAAGCATAACCTCATATGTCGTTATAGTATCCCCGAAAGGATCATCACTGATAATGGAACTAACCTCAACAATGCTATGATTATGGAACTTTGTACTCAGTTCAAAATCAAGCATCACAATTATTCTCCATACATACCCAAGATGAATGGTTCAATGGAAGCTGCTAACAAAAATATCAAGAAGATTGTGAAAAAGATGGTGGTGACGTATAAAGACTGGCATGAGATGTTACCGTTTGCCCTCCATGGCTACCGTACTACAGCCCAAACGTCAACTGAGGAAAATCATTTCTCCTTGGTCTATGGCATGTTTTGTACCCCAAAATTTTCCCTCTCATTTCTCAAGTAATCTCTCACAAGATCTCCTTTAGTTCAAAACTACACAGGGGTTGATCAGCTCAAGACACCTCTTCAAGCACGAATGACTGAAAATTAGGGTTTGAGATTGCACAAGGACAAATGGACTTTTAATTCCCCATATGACTTTCATGGATCATTTTGGACCCTCAAGATTTCTCATGTCAAGTTTCAAGTCTTGGATCACATTTTTGCTCAGTCAATTGATCAGTTGACCTAAAATCAGTTGTATTGGGGAAAAAGTCAAATGTGGTCAATTTACAGTCAAACTTCATAATTTTTTATCCATATTAACACTATGAACTCACATATGTCATTTGATCAAGTTTCAATCACAATTCCTCAAGAAATTTGATTAGATCATCAAAGGGGAAAAATGGTCAAAATTAGGGTTTTGATTGAGAAGGTGCAATTTCTGATTTTTGACCTAGCAAATGACTTATTGGTTTGAGACATGATCTCAAGGTTTCAAATACTTAATTTTGACCTAATGACATGGCCCAAAACCTTTCTCAAGCTCAATTGATTGATAGTTGAATTTTAGTCAACTGATGAAAAGTCAACTGTATACTGAAAAGTCAAACTTTGTCTGTTTGGTAAAAATCAAGTATCAAGGATCAGAATTCATCAAAACATGTAAAAATATGGAAATTTTTCATCAAGAAATCAAAAAGTCAAGATTTCATTTTGAAAATTCAAAATTTCTAAACTTAGAAATTTTTCTAAGTGTTGGAAAATTCATATTTTTTCACAACTTTGAGCCAAATTTCCACCATGATGCAAGATGATTCAAAGGAAACTTCCAACATGAAAGTTGTAGATCTCAATAAAATCTAAAACATTGTATAACACAACTTCTTATAGAAATGCATGTATTTCAATTTATGATTTTAAGAAGACATGCTCATGAAACTTGGAAACTTAGTGAAATTTTGCCCTAGTTTAGGCAGGATTTTAACCTAACTTCATGGAAATGTTTCACATAGTTCCAAGAGGAATCTTCAAAAATGTCAAACATAGAGGTTTTATATGATGTTACAAGCTTTCCAAAATTTCCAAGAACTCATTGAGATCATGTTTGAGCAAGGAGAATCGAAGGCAAGAAGTTAGGGTTTTCAAACTTTAATTACAAGCCATTTCTTGATGAACACATGAACCAAATCCATGATAGGCTGCATAATATTTTCTATGCAGGCCTCAAACTTGTTTTTCACTCCATAATGAATGTTTTTCACAACTGATAGGGCCATTGTCCAAGCATTTGAGCCATTATCCAAGTTGCATTTCCATTAATGGCACAAAGTAACATTGCCATTCTAGTAAAGTGACTTTAATCACAAAGCCAACTTGTCTTGAGCTTTGCATTTGTTCTTTCTGCACAAGCATCCTATACAAAATCAGATAATCATGTTTAAAGTTCCTAACCTCTTTAGATTGCCTTGTACCTTGCCTTGGAATAATGCTTGTCAAGCTTGCTTCAAAAACAAGCCAAAAAAGCCATAACATGTGAACTTGTACGTCTGATCACTCCAATCTCTCAAAACCTTTTCCTATACATTGAGACACTTTTAGGCAACTTAGGACACGATTTTTGGCAAGCCTGAAACTCTCTCAAACTCCATGAAAACTCAGATTGCACAAAACCTCCATTGTTGTGGAGGACCTGACCAAAAACTCCCATCTCTCAAACCACTCGTGCATTTTCTCTCCAAATCATTTCAAAAGCTTCCTTACTTCAAATACAACTCATCCCAATCCCTGTTGCTAAATTGTAACACCATTTTCACCATTTATCCAAGCTCAAAAATAGGGGTCTGCAACTTGACATCTCCAGGCCATTTCAGCCACTCTTAACTCAAGCTAAGCATTGCATTAGCTTCCTAGAGACTCAAGGAAGCTAACCTGATGATTGCAGCCCTTTGAATCAAGATTATTTGCAAAACACGAAATCCATTTTTAGGTAAGTTTTCTGACTTTTGAAATCTTCATATAGGCATTGTTAGCTTTCCATTTTCAAAGATAAAATGTAGACATCATTGCCCTGAAACTATACATGTCCATAGATTTAATTTATATTGCTTGAGTAGTGAGAATTTTGAGTTTAAACATTCTGAAATAATTAGGTAAGAATTTTGTACTTTTAAAAATTCTCATTCATCTTTGATTTATAGCTTATAATATTTACATGGTTGGATTCGTATGGAAAAATGGAGCAACTTTCATGTTTGCATATTTCATTTTTGTTGAGAAATGGTAAAGTTATAGGATCCATGGATGGAGGTTGAAGATGAAGTTTATTTCTGGAACTTGTTTTGTATTACGTATTTATTATTTCAGTTAAGTTAACAGATATATAGCCACCCCAATGGTAAGGCAGCGCGCGTTTCATGCTAAGGGTGTGGGTTCAAGCCCTAGCACTGCCACCTTTCCTTATTTTTCATATTTTTTCTTTTTTTTTGTCACACAGTAGCGCCTGGGCCCTAGATCATTGGTCTTGGTCTTTTTTGGTGGCTTCTGATCCCCTGTCCACTTTTGCACCCCTGGCCCATTCATTTTCTTTATTATTTCATTTTCTTTCTTTTTTCTTTTTATTTTATTTTCATTTCATATTTTCTTTAATATTTTTATTATTATTATTATTATTATTATTTTTACTAATAAAAAAACCCAAAAATATTTTATTTATTTATTTGCATATTTAAAAAAAATGCTCATTTATATTTTATTTCTTCATAAAACAAAAAGACCAAAAAAACATTTTCTTTTAATAAATTAATTTCTTTTTCTTAATCAATAAATATTTAGACTAGCGTTTAATTATTATATTATTTTCGGTTAAATTAAAATTAACTTAAAATTTAGGTTACTTTTATTTAATTAATTTTCATTTTATTTTCATTAAGTTAAAACCTTTTTCATAAAAACCCTAAAAAAATCATCTTTAACTTAATTTCTTTCTTAATTAGTTTAAACTTAATTTTGTTTATTTTTTAGTTAATCATTTTTCTTTAATTAGGTCAAACCCCTTTCATGAAAAAAACCAAACAAAAATCATTTCTTTTTCCATTTACATTCTTGCATTATTTATTCAATTCTTGTACAATATTCAATATGGTTGTAATAGATAATTAGGTTTAATTTTCTTTCAAATCCCCATTTGTAAATTTGTATACCCCCTCCCCTAATGATGTAATAGTGTAGTAATTTTACTTTCCGCAATTTATCGCTTTATATAAATGCTAGTAATTAGGGTATGTATGGAAAGATTAAAATCAACAAGTTAGCAAACCCTAATTCAAGATAAACAATACATGTAAATAAAACACATATGCACACTTACACCCTTAGGGTAATTCCACTTTGTTGCCTTACAAAAATGGTCATGTTATGCATGTGGAATATCTTAGAAAAAGCAATAAAAAATACAAGATCATAGTCCCTCGATGATGCTATCAATGTTGCCTTTCAAAAAGGATCTTAGTCCCTCAAAGAGAATTGCTAAGATATCTCACAACATTGCTATCATAGATATACGATGACCCACGCCCGTCCCTTTACATCCAAAGATAAGTCTTCTTACCAAATCAATGGTAAGATAACAATATCAAAGGAAAGGAAGAAATGAACTAAGACTTTTGAGTAGGTATATTGTTCCTAGTTGCTTGCTTATTTTCAAATTAAACATCCTTGCTTATTTTCAAAACAAACACCAACACTTTCAAAAACACTTTCAAAACATTTTCCAAACATGAAACATTTTCAAAAGCTCAACACTTTGTATACGTTCTTACGAGCGAGAACTATTACAAAGTTTTCCTAAACGAAGGCGCCTTTTCAAAATACTTTCAAAAACTACACAAAGCATATTTTCAAACGAAAGCAAGTGATCTAGCATGCAACTAAGATCCCATAGATAACTATGGATGAAAAGGGTGCTAACACCTTCCCTTTTCATAATTCACCCCTCGAACTCAAGAAACAATCTCAAAGGTCTTTCCTGTTCTTTTCAGCCTTTCCTTTTGGATAAAATAAAAGTCGGTGGCGACTCTTGCTAACCGTAACATTTGTGATAAAATGCAAAAACACCCAAGTCAGTTCTCCCACCGTATTATAGAATTGGCGACTCTGCTGGGGATGCTGTGGATTAACTTAAAAGTGGGGTTACCTTAGGGCTAGATCACCTTTATTTTCTTTCATTGTTTGATTTGCTTGCTTTACATTTTGGTTCCTTATTTGGGCTTATTTAAATCCTCTACCCGAATTCTGGATACCTTATAGGTAAGTAGAAATACATTGTGGAAACTGTGTGGGGTATATCGACATGGTCTAAGCAATAGCTACGTTAGTGTTGTACCCCAATTTTTGACCTAAGATCCCATTTTTATTTCTGCATTTTTAAGATAAGTCAAGGTCACGAAATACGGTCGGTTTTAACGTCTCACCTTCGAGCTTTAACTATGCGAAGATTGTCAAGTGTTTTAAACATTTTTAGCATATGTATCACTAATTTCTAATCGCATACAAAGGGGTATGTTCATGTTTTCTTTTGTTTCATGTGCAGAGACAGGTCTGAATCAAGAGCATCAGGTGTCGCGCCTCAATTAAGGTTTTGAGTCTCCCAAGCCAGAAGTACGGTTGATTGTGGATTCTCGAAGACTGATTCATCAAGGCACACCGTTGCACCCTTAATTTCGCCCCTAATTTTTTCAGTCGCACATTCATACCATATTTTGTCATTTGGTCACAATCATTAGTAAATATCTTCATTCATCATATTTTGCATCATTAGTCGTATTTAAGTTGACCAGAAAAGTCAGTTTAAATCAAAGTTTGCATCGTCTTTTAGTTAAAAAATACCTGACATTTCACTTCATGCATTTTTATCTCTTTACTCGTTTCTTGCATTGCTCCAAGTTGTTTATATGTCGATAATAAAATATTTCGGTTTTATAGACAGACTGTTAAAAGCGATTCGACACTATGCGGGAAAGTAGAGAGAAAATATTTCAAGTTTTCACCTTTTACCGATCATTTTATGAATCTGCATCTCGCATAGATTATGACGGTATGCTCGCTTTATTTTTTCGATACAGTTTGAAGTCTCGTTTTTAACTGTAAAACGTCTGTTTAGCCTGGTATTTTCCTTATCATTTTATTCCTATTTTTACTTTTTTGAATATTTTTTCTTTAATCTTTGTGACATGTAGTTTATTTTAATGTGTTCATTTTATTTTTCGGATAAACTTTCGTCCGTTTTAAATCATTTTCGGTCATTTTAGCTCTTTATTTTTTTTATTCAAAAAATATATTTTAAATTGAATTAATTTTAATACTTTTAATTTTTATTTCATTTTTATCATTTAAGGGCTATTTGGTCACAAAAATATATTATTTACACTGTGCTTGATTCCTATTGGTTACTAACAAAAGTTACGGATCAGTAAATTGAATTTATTTTGAACGGAGCAGATCATTTTGAAATCATATTTTTTTCTTTTCATTGTCTTATTTAAGTAGCCTTGGTTCTTTGTAAAAAAAAAAAACAAAAAACAACAACACAAAAGCAACACAGTAATCTTCTTTCCTCTTCTCTCTTCCTCACACAATAAAAAGCAAAAAGCCAATCTCCCTTCTCTTTGCGCATAATCCCCAATTACCCTTCATCCTCCATCCGTATGCAAACCCATTCCGCGAATTCAACACAAAAAACCCACATCCCTCAATGAACTACATGCCACCACCACCAATGCCTTCACACCCTATGGCAGATCCTATTACTCATGTTTTCAGTGATGAGAACACAGAGAGTTGCAGCATCATGTAAAGTAATTAGTTATTTACTAGTGGCTAGTTTGTTTTTCAGGTTCTATTATTTTGTCTTTTTGGGTCCATTAATTTTTTGTTGCAGTGTTAGGAAAATGTGCAAGGTTTAAGGGATGGATTTATCTGAATATCATATGCGGTTTGTTTTATTTTTGTTGTGTCCTGTGTTACGACAACCTTGTGAGCAGAACATGGTGCCATTGTATTGTAAGGCAATGACAGTGTCTCACATGGCCTTTCTGCCTTTGCTGACCAAACAATCCTCAAACCTTATCTTAATACCTACTTATTATGGCTTGTCCAAAAAAAAATATAAAAAAATATTAGTAAATCTTATATTTAGATTTAGTTTAGTATTAATTTAGAATTTTTTAATTAGTTTAGATGTATTTTATAACTTTAGAATATTTAGAATCATAATTAATAACTTTAGAATTTTAATTTAATTAGATATAAATTAGTAATGTTAGAACCTTTAATTAGTTTAGGTATATTTTGATAACTTAAAAATTTTAATTTGTTTAGATCTATTTTATAACTTTAGAACTTCCAGTTAGTTTAGATACATTTTGATAACTTTATAATTTTAATTTAATCTTAGAATTTTAATCTTTAATTTAGAATTAATTTAGTTTTGATTTAAAGTTAGTAATTTTATTATCAATATAGTTTAGATTAAATTAGTAATTTTATAATGAATTTAGTTTATACTTAAACTAGTTTAGATGTAATTTAGCAACTTTAGAATTAATTTAGTTTAGACCTAATTCAGTAATATTAGAGTGTTAATTTATTTTAGAATTAATTTAATAACTTTCAAATTTTAGTTAGTAACTTTAGAGTTTTAATTTAGTTTTAGTTAATAACTTCAAAATTTTATTTAATTTAGTTAGACACTTTAGAATTTAAGTTTAGTTTACTTATTAACCTTAGAATTTCAAATTAGTTTAGATAATTCTTTTAATTACACTTTTCTTTTATTCATGATTCTTATTTGTCCATTCATTTAGTTTCTTACAATTTATCTTGTTATCTACCTTGTTCGTTTCTCGTGGATTTTAATTATTTATGATTTCTTACTCGAATATTAGATCTACCCGCTTATGATTAATTCCAAGGGAAATGTTTCAACTCAGTTGACTTCACGTCATCAAACACATCTCATCCAGTCGTGCGAATACCCTCATTCATCTTTTGTTTGTTTAATATTTTGTTAAACCTAAGATAATTTTCCCAAAAAGGTTCAATTTTTAAACTCATACCTTTTAAGTCAAAACTTCGACACTAGGTCGTCGCATCTTCAAAAATCTCGTCCATACCCATCTTTTAGCCAAACGAATCATTTTAATCAAACAAACAATTTTAAACCAAAAAACAGATATTTCAAAAGGTTCCTGCGGAGTACCGCAGATGCATTGGGTGCTAATACCTTCCCATTGTATAACCAACCCCCGAACTCTCGATCTCTTTCAAAAATGCATTGTATTTTTATTACTTTTAAGTATTATTTTACATTGCATACTTTAGGGTTTTATTTCGCTCTTTTCCCTTTTCCCTTGGAAATAATAAAGCGCGGTGGCGACTCTTGCTTTTTGTGAGTCAAGTTAATTAATAACTTGATCTCCGATTTTCACCGCTACAGTTAGTGTGACATATTTGTGGGTACCGGTAGCCCTTGAGTAGTGAAGGAGAATACGGGGCCGCTGTGTGATATCATGAAGCACTAACTGACTTTTAGAACCTTTACTTAACCAACTTGGCCATTAGGACGTAGTGAGATAACCGACTTTGGTGCAGTTCGAACTTTGTTGATACTCGATACTACACTCATTGAGATTTGACTTTTCGGGATATTTTGATCGCCGTGAAAGAGGCTTGCGCTAAAACAATGCCCGAGAAGACAGATAAGTGATATTGAGATCCTTTAGAACCCATTTACTATTTCTAGGACATGTTTGAGCCAACTAAACTTCAAGAGGGTACTTACCTATGAGACTCCATGCAAGCCTAAACCTAAGGACTTGTTTGCCTTGTTTGTATATGCTTACTTGTACATAACATCATAAACATCATAACATCATACTCATTCTCACTAACCATTTCAAGGATTTTTGGTATTTATATTTGTTCTGTTTTGTAGGACATGACTTCCCTCTGCAGGAATACTATCCAAGTCAATCTCGTAAGGATTCCTCCTCAACTCAAAGAGTTAGCACCAAGGGTCCCTGAAAATTCTTCATTCACCGAAAGACATGGTCGCCTCCTAAACTTGGTTACCTCTAACGCTGATGAAGATATGATGAAGGTGTTTTTCCAATTCTTTGATCCTCTACACCATTGCTTCACTTTTCCCTATTATCATCTTGTGCCAACTTTGGAAGAATTCTCTCAACTCTTGAGGATTTCCATTATCAATCAACTACCCTTCAACAATACGGAAAGATATCCAAAACCTGAGGAGATTTCCCAAGCACTACACTTGCAACAATCTGATATCACGACTAATTAGGAAACAAGGAGTGGTGTCAAAGGATTCTTAGCGAAGTTCTTGTTCGAGAAAGCTCAATATTGTTGGAAATATTTGGACTTACACGCTTTTGAAGAACTCTTGGCCCTTCTCATCTATGGGATGGTTTTGTTTCCAAACCCTGACCAACTCATAGATGTAAATGCTGTCAAAATCTTCATGTCTCGCAATCCAGTACCTACTTTGTTAGGTGACATCCTACATTATTTCACTCTCGCACTATAAGGAAGAGAGGAATCCTCATGTGTTGCACACTTCTCTTGGAAAGATGGTTTATTTCACATCTTCCCCGATATGTGTTGAAGAACGAGCAAGGTTTGAGGTGGTACCATAGGTTGATGACGCTCAAACATTTAGATGTTCATTGGTGTTCTTGATCCTTGGAGAACATTGCTATCATCGAATGTTGTGGAGGATTCTCTAATGTCCCTTTGCTTGGAATTAGAGGAGGTATCACTTACAACCCATGCTTAGCCTTACGACAATTTAGTTACGCCAGAAGAGATGGTCCACATGGGATGCTTATCCAAGGAGTGGTAGTCGACTACGAGAGCAACGATCAAAGCTACCGTTCAAGGTTTATACAAGCCAGGAGGATGGTAAGAAAAGTGGATAGCAAGACGCTAGGACACAAGAATTCCATTCCCCTTGAGCTTTATCTTATGTGGGTACGAGCTCGTGCTCAGAAACTAGTGATGCCTTATCCCTCCATCTTACTAGTTACCATGGAACCTGCAGTTGAAGGAGATGTCTCATACACTGTCCTCCATCCCGACATGCCTACCTCTCTCGAAGACTTGCAAAAAGGTTGGATTCAGCTAAAGGAAGAACGAGATACTTTCGAAGCTCAATTCTACGCTAGTGAGAAGGGGGTCTTGGATCTTACAAAGCAGCTACAAAAAGAGAAAAGTGTGAACGCCTACCTTGCCCCAAAAAGGATGTGTTTAGTCTTTTTATCTTAGAGATTTATTTTGTGAGCCCAAGAGGCATGATGTAATCCTTTTCAAACTAATTAATGAAAATTTACGTTTGTTCACTCTTTTGTCTATACAAATTTAAATTTCAGAAATCCTTGAAAGCATTTGCATATACATCTTCCATGCATCATAACATGATAGGTTTTCGCATAACAGGTTTCCTTATCTTTCTGCTGTTTATTTCAGCAAGATGGATCTAGAGAAAACCGTGAAGGATCTTCAGGCACAAAAATTTCAATTCCAAGAGACTCTACTGGCCCTAGGAAAGAGGCAACAAGATATGATGGTATTACTGGAAGTTAAAAATAAACCCAAGAAGAGAGCCCTGGTCAACATGGGTAGAAGGTTCAAAGAGACCGTCCGTCAGATCCCGGTAGTGGAAGACTCATATGAGGAAGATGAGAATAAGATTGGAGAAGCTAAGAGTACCCAGGATGGGTGCATTAACGGTCAAGCGTTTGATGATGATTATTTGGACGAACAATATCCACCCGCCGATGTCAAGTATAAGCAGTTAGAAGGCAAATTAAAAGCCTTCGAGATCCAAGCTGTCCCCGGTTTAGATTTTGATGATTTGGGTTTGATCTCTGGGGTTGTCATTCCCCACAAATTCAAAATACCAGTCTTTGCAAAGTACGATGGAGTTTCTTGTCCAAAACTTCACTTGAAATCTTATGCGCGCAAGATACAGCCGCACAGTGCTGATAAGAAACTCTGGGTTCACTTTTTTCAAGAGAGCTTGACCGGAACGCAACTAGAATGGTTTTATCAGTTAGATGGTTCCCGTATCAATACTTGTGAAGACTTAGATACCGCATTCTACCATCAGTACTAGTATAACACCGACTTGGCGCCAACAAGAGTTGAGTTGTAAGATATGAATGGGAAAGAATGAAGGATTTAAAGAATATGCACAAAAATGGAGAGACCTCACCAGTAGGGTTCAACCACCTTTGACTGATAGGGAGCACATCGACATGTTTATGGACACCTTATCTGGTCCATTCTTTAATCTATTGGTTGGTTGTTCTTCTTCTGGTTTCACCGAGCTAATCTTAACCGGTGAAAGAGTTGAAAGCGGCATCAAAAGTGGGAAGATCTTTGTGGCATCTGCCTCCACTTCCAATCTTGTAAAGAAAACTTTTGCTGAAAAGAAGGAAATCAATGTTGTGTATGGGGCAAGGGCCCATACCAAGAAGAATGATCATCCGTCTGTTAATGTTGTCCGAATCTCCAATCCAACTCTTACTCCAAGACCATCTATGAATCATCAACATTTTGAAACTCCGAGAAGACAATTTACGAGGATAGGAATGTCACTATCCCAAGCCTTACAACATTTACTAAAGGACAATTTGGTGACATTGCGCGATCCACCTGCCAACCCAGATACCTCTTCATGAAAGTATAATCCAAACGCTAAATGCTCTTACCACTTAAGTAGCACCGGGAATGAGACTGACCAATGCTGGGCCTTGAAGAACAAAATTCACGATTTGATCGATAACAAGAGTATTGAATTTGATCCTCCTCCAACTCTGAATGTAATCACCGCACCTATGCTGAACCATAGCAAATGTGTTAATGTTGTTGAAGATACAATTTTCATTGCCTCTGTCAAAGACTTGACTACTCCGCTGAATATCATCAAAAAGAATCTGTTGAAATCTGGGATCTTCCCTGGTTGTGTAAAAGAATGTGTTTGCTATACCAAACAACTCAATGGATGCGAAGGGCTGAAGAAAGGCATTCAATGCCTGATGGATAGCCACAAAATTCTATTTGAGAAGACTCCGCTTGCCAAAAGTTTGACTGATAGATGTGAATATCTCTCCATTATCACCATCTCAAACAAGCCTCTTAGGATCTCCTCCAAAGGTCCTATCAGGATTTCAAATGACCCAACTGTTGTGCCCTTAATAATTACCAATCCTGGACCAATTGCATACTCTTCAAACAAGAAAGTGCCATGGCACTATGGTGCTGAGGTGTTTTATCATGGGATAAAACAAGACACTTGTATCGAAGAAGACAAAGCCGATGATGTTGGTAATATAACTCACTCAAGAAATGTAACCAGATCTGGGAGAATATTTTCACCCAATACCTCACCACCAGTCGTTACAAAGGCACCCATCTGCATCACTACCGTTAAGCCAAGTACTGATACTAGAGAGAAAGAGAAAGTTGTTGAGTCGGTTGTGACAGAAATACCCGTAAAGGATGTTGCTGATGGAGAATCCTCCGCTTGTGAGATGGACGACATCTTGAAGATAATAAAAAATATCAACTTCAAGATTGTGGAACAGTTGGGGAAAACCCCTTCTAAGATTTATATGTTGTCGTTGCTACTCTGTTTTGATGCCCATGCTCAGAAATTAATCAAATTCTTGAAAAAGGCTCATGTCCCTCATGAGACCACAACATACCAGTTTGAGAATTGCGTGGCGAGCTTGACAGCTGATAATGGCTTGGGATTTTCAGATGCTAACCTAACACCGCTTGGGAAGAACCATAATAAAGCTCTACATGTTTATGTCGAGTGCAAGGGGACCACCCTTGCACATGTTCTAGTCAACACTGGTTCTTCTCTAAACGTGTTACCCAAGGGGGCGTTAGACCGTCTAGACTGTGAAGGTTTAGTCTTAAAGCCAAGTTATATCATTGTAAGGGCGTTCGATGGATCAAAGAGGACAGTTCATGGGGAGGTAGATCTTCCAATCAAGGTGGGCTCACAAGTTTTCAACTTCACCTTTTATATCATGGATATCCGTCCTGCCTATTCTTGCTTGTTAGGTCGCCCTTGGATCCATAAAGCTGGGGCAGTAACCTCAACTCTCCATGAAAAACTTAAGTATCCTGTCCTTGGTGTGGTGGGAGAACTGACTTGGTTATTTTGCATTTTATCGCAAATGTTGCGGTTACCCAGAGTCACACTCAACTTTTCTTTTATCCAAAAGGAAAGGCTGAAAAGAACAGGAAAGACCTTTGAGATGTTTTCTTGAGTTCGGGGGGTAGATTATGAAAAGGGAAGGTATTAACACCTTTTTCATCCATGGTTTTCCATGGGCTCTTAGTTACATGCTAGATCACTTGCTTTTTTGTTTAAAAATGTGCTTTGTGTGGTTTTTGAAAGTATTTTGTAAAGATGCCATCGTTTAGGCAAACTTTGTAATGATTCTCGTTCGTAAGAATGTATACAAAGTGTTGATCTTTAGAAAATGTTTTCAAGTTTGAAAGATGTTTTTGAAAGTGTTGGTGTTTGTTTTGAAAATTGCAAGGATGTTTTTGTTTTGAAATTGAGCAAATAACTAGGAACATTCTACCTACTCAAAAGTATTTCATGTTCATTTCCTCTTTCCTTTGACATTGTTATCTTACCATTGATTTGGTAAGTAACCCTATCTTTGGATGTAAACGAGACGGACGTGGGTCATCGTATAACCATGATTAGCAATGTTGCAAGGTATCTTAGCATCTTTCTTTAGGGACTAAGATCATTTTGAAAAGGCAACATAGATAGCGTCATCGAGGGACTATGATCTTGTATTTTTTCTTGTTTTGGCTAAGATACCTCACATGCATAACATGGCCATTTTTATAAGGAAACAAAGTGGATTTTACCCTAGGGGTGCATGTGTGCAAGTGTATTGATTTTCATGCTTTGTTTAGTCTTTGATTAGGGTTTTCTACTTGTTAATTTTATCTTCTCATACAAACCCTAATTACTAACATTTATATAAAGCGATAAATTGCGATAAGTAAAATTACAATATTGTTACATCATTAGGGGAGGGGGTGTACAAATTTACAAATGGGGATTGCAAGAAAATTAAACCTAATTATTTATTACAACCATATTGAATATTGTTCAAAATTGAAAATAAAATGCAAGAATATAAATGGAAAAAGAAATGATTTTTGTTGTTTTTATGAAAGGGTTTTATCTTGACCTAATTAAAGAAAATGATTAATTAAAATTAAATAAAATTATCTTAAACTAATTCAGCAAATAAATTAATTTAAAAAGGATTTTTAGGGTTTTTTATGAAAAGATTTTAAATTAAAGAAAATAAAATGAAGATTAATTAATTAAAATAACCTAAGCTCTAAATTAATTTTAACTAAGAAAATAATAATTTATTAATTTAACCCAAGTCTAAAAATTATATACTTAAGAAAAAAGAAATTAATTTGTTTAAGAAAATGTTTTTTAATCTTTTTTTGTTTTATAGAGAAAATAAAATACATAAGTATAAATAATAAATAAAAATAAATTTGGATTTTTTATGATTTGTGAAAATAATAATAGTAATAATAATAATAATAATAATAATAATAATAATAATAATAATAATAATAATAATAATAATAATAATAATAATAATAATAATAATGTTAATAATAATAATAATGAAGAAAAAAGAAAATAATAAAAAAGAAAAAGAAAGATAAAGAAAAGTCAGGGGGGTTGATCAATAATGCAAGGAGTATTATGAGAAAAAATGATCATGCCTATATGAAAGCCCGAACGCTGCCAAAAAAACACAAAAAGTCAGCAAATAGTGAAAAAAATAGCAAAAGGTCACGATGTGGCTTGAACCCAGGACCTAAGGGTGACAAGCGCGCGCTTTAACCACTGGGGTGGTGATACATCCGCTAACTTGTGTGAAAGGATAAATACATAACACAAAACGCGCCCTGATTACACTTCATCTTCAACCTCCAGCCAAAGGACCCGTATCTTCTTCATCTCTCAACAAAAATGAAAAGTTCAAACATGAAAGTTGTGGCATTTCTTCCCACGAATCCAGCCATGTAAATAACTTAAGCTAACAGTCAAAAATGAATGAGAATTTTTCTGGCCCTAATTTAAAACCTAAAAAATTCAGAAAACTTCAACTCTAAAATTCTCTAAGCTCAGGCCATATAAATGTAAAATATGGATATGTACAGCCTCATGGCAATGGTATCTACATTTTATCTTCACAAATCAAAATCAAATGATGCCTGTATGAAGAGATAGAAGTTTAAAAACTTACCTCTTGCATCTGGAGTTGTGTATGGAGTTTAAACAACCTTTATGATGGCCTGATGATTTCTGTAGCTTGCCTGGACCTCTTTGAATATGTTCCAACTCCTACTTTGCTTTGAGGATGGCTGAAACTCCCAACTCAAGTCAAGTTGCAAGCTTCAGTTTTTAAAATGGTGGATGCTGATGGAGGAGTTACAGTTTTGAAATGAGGGCCTGGATCACTTTGATATGATGTATGGAAGGTGTTTGGATGATTAGTTTTTAAAACACACGAGTGGAAATGAAGATGGTGAGTTTTTGCTCAAAACTGTCAAGTTTGGGCAGTTTTGTGCAGCAAGGTGCTTGGGAGGTTTTTAGGGTGCTTGAAATCATGTGTTATGTTGCAATAGACTTATGTTTTTGTATGGAAAAGGTTAGAGTACTTGAGGAGGTCAGAAGCACAAGATGATAGAGTTATGGCTATGTTACTTGATTTTGAAGAAAAGTGAAAACCTGGTTTCAAGGCATAGTACAAGCATGACCTGAGTTTATGGGAGGCTCTAGACATGTTGCTTTTGCCTTTGAAATTGCTTGTGATTAGAAGGAACAAGTGCAAATCTCTATGCATTGACTTTGTGATTAAAGCTTCTTTACAAGAATGTAATGGTTACTTTCTTCCAAAAATGGAAATGCAACTTGGATAATGATTCAAATGCTTGGAAAATGGCTCCATATGTTGTGTAAACATTTAATTATGAAGTTAAAAACAATTTTGAGGCCTGCAAAGTGAAGATTATGCAGCATAAGCTTGGATTTGAATTTTTGTTCATCATGAAATGGCTTGTAATTTAAGTTTGAAAACCCTAACTTCATCTCTTCGATTCTCCTTGCTCACAAATGATCTCAAGGATTTCTTTGACATTTTGTAAAGCTTGTAATGTGCTCTAAAACCCATATTTGAATCACTTTTCAAAATTTCCCTTGGAACTATATGAAAAAGTGCCATGAAGTTAGGTCAAAATCCTAACCAAAACTAGGGCAAAATTTCACTAAGTGTTCAATTTCAAGACCATGAATTTATGAATTAATAACTTGAGATCCAACCATTTTTAGAAGAAGTTGTGTAAATAAATGTTTTACATATCATGGAGATCTACAACTTTCATGTTGAAAGTTTCTTCTGAATCATCTTACATCATGGTGAAAAATTGGCTCAAAGTTATGAAAAAACATGAAGTTTTTAAACACTTAGAAAAATTACTAAGTTAGAAAACTTTGACTTTTCAAAATAAAATCTTGAATTTTTGATTTATTTATGAATAAGTTTCATATTTTGACATGTTTTGATGAATTGTGATCTTTGACATTGAATTTTGACCAAAAAGTCAAAGTTTGACTTTTCAGTGTATAATTGACTTTTGATCAATTAACTGAAAATCACAATCTATCTAATTGATATTTAGCAATGTTTTAGGTCATGCCATTAGGTAAAAAATATGCAATTTAACTCTTGAAATCATGCTTCAAACCAATTGACCATTGGCTAGGTCAAAAATCATAAATTGCCCTTTCTCAGTCAAAACCCTAATTTTGACCATTTTGCCCTTTTGATGATTTGATCCAATTTCTTGAGGAATTATGGTCCAAATTTGATCAAATGATACATATGAGTTTATAATGTTGACGTGGATAAAAAATTATGAAGTTTGACTGTAAATTGGCCATAGTTGACTTTTTCCCCAATAAAGCTGATTTTTAGGTCAACTGCTCAATTAACTGAGCAAAAGTGTGATCCAAGGCGTGAAACTTGATATGAGTAATCTTGGGGGTCCATAATGATCCATGAAAGTCATATGAAGCATTGAAAGTTCAATTATCCTTGTGCAATCTCAAACCCTAATTTTTGGTCATCAGTGCTTAAGGAGGTGTCTTGAGCTGATCAACCCTAGTGCAGTCTTGGACCAAGAGAGATCTTTGTGAGAAAATATTTGATAAATGAGAGGGCAAATTTTGGTGTACAACATCTACCCCTGTTCAATCTTCTTAAACCTTAAAGTTAGATTGGTGGATCCGCCATTCGTGACTTGAAGGTGAAAGATGATTGAAAACTAGAGTGCCCAGAAATTTGCATTCGAAGATGGATGGTGAATGGGCTTATAGATGCCATTTGGAGGAATGTTGGTAAACACTGGAAGAAGTATCAACATCAATCTCTTGTTTGATTTATACTAAAACTTGATGTTTTACCTATGAGGAAAAGAGTTAGTAAAATGCAGATGCCTGCAAGATGTTCACCAGATGTGGTATTATGTTAAATGCATATGGTATGTACATGCTATGATGTATGAATGTGAGATGTATGTTTTTGTCCGAGAAAATAAATCTCTGACTGCTGCTGAGGAAATTCTGGTGGGTTGAATCCATGATTGCCGTTGGGGATGAAGAATATGCATATCTTCAAACTTTGTTGAAAGGATGCTTTCACTGGAGAATATCTCTTGAATGTCAGTTTTTATATGGTCGGATCCAGGCTTCACAATTTTCTAACGATGAAGTAGTCAACTGCTATCTGGTCGGATCTAGGCTTCACGGAAACTTACTGGGAGAAGAGATGAATTAACTATTATCAGATTCCAGGCTTTGCAATAACTTGAAGTGGTAACTACTATCTTGTCGGGTCCAGGTTTCATGGTTTTTGGAAAGTTGTACTATTATCTGGTCGAGTACAGGCCTCATAGTGTCTCTATGGAGATTATAGTTAATTGTTATCTGGTCGAGCTCCAGGTTTCATAATAAACTTTTTGAAAAACTGTCATCTGGTCGGGTCCAGGCTTTGTAGATTACTAAGGTTGATGAGGTCAACTACTATCTGGTAGGGTCCAGGTTTCATAATAAACTGTTTGGGGATTTAGTTGTTATCTGGTCGGTTTCCATGTTTCACAACGAATCTTTGAGGGTAATTTCTATCTGGTCGGATCCAAGCTTCACAACAACTTGCTTGAAAAGATGAAATTGAAAACTGATATCTGGTCGGATCCAGGTTTCACAGTAATTTGTTGGGGAAGAGGAAAACTCTATTGGGGAAAAGAAGTTAAACCTTGGTCGGGTTGAGTCCAGGTTCTTCTATATATTTGAAGAGTTAGACTATTATCTGGTCGGGTCCAGGTTTCATAGTATCTTGAAATTGAGATCAACTGTTATCTGGTCGGGTCCAGGTTTCAGATACTCAAACTGTTATCTGGTCGGGTCCAGGTTTCAGTAATTCACTAGGGATAGTGGAAAACTCTATTGGAGAAGAGGATTTTTGCTAATGATTTTGTAGGAATTAAACTGCTATCTAGTCGGGCCCATGCTTCAGCAATTGAAGAAGTCAAACTATTATCCGATCGGGTCCGGGCATTAGTAATAACTTGAAAATTATGCTAATATCTGATCGGGTCCAGGCTTCATAGTATCTTTTTGGAAATAGTAAAGGCTTTGCTGACGGCTTTACTGGGGATCAGGGGTTGTGGCCCTATGATTTTCAATAATCTGAAAGGAAAATTCAAACTAGAGAGTGTAGACTCAGTCGGGTAGGACAAACTCAGCTTGGGGAGGATACACTCAACTGGGGAGGATATACACAACTGGGGAATAATGGGCTCAACTGGGGAGGATGGACTATGCCGGGGGAATACAGACTCGGTTAGGGAGGATGTACTCGGCTGGGGAATTTTGTGGTTCCTCGATTGTTGTTGGGGAAATAAAACCTGTTGGGGAAATAAACCTTGTTGGGGAAGTGAGTTTATTTTAGGAAGTGATCCACGAGGCTTCAACTTGTAAAAATCGACTTAGCTGGAGAGAGAGCTGCCAAGAGATTGAGACTCTGGTCGTGGATTATCCTATGCAAAGAGACTTTGTGGGTAACTCCGTTGGGGAAAGGTTTATTGTAGCCATCCTTGTGGGGATAATGATAATGAGATAACACTGTGGGGGATATTTCATATACATTAAAAATATGCTTGCTACTGCTTAGCAGGACACATGTACCAAATATTTTTAATTATGTTCAGATGCATATGTTCTTTCAATTTTAGTCATTGGACAAATTTGCATTCAAAACAAAGACAGAAATTTTGCACTTCAAAGTATATTTGTATTGATATTTTTCCCATGAATAGGCGTTTTTGTACAGAGAGACGGAGATCCTAGTAAGAGGAAATCGTTGAAAGGAAAACAAAATTGAGAATGAAAACAAATAGCCATGTGAAATGATCTCATTGCCTTCCAAGTCTACTATTTACCCAATGTCTTCGAATGTCCCTTGCCATTGATAGAAGTTGATTGGATTGATCTTGGATCGTTTGAACTTGGACCTTGGTGATAAAAATTGACTTTGTTAATTCCACGGGACATAGTCATATGCTTTTAATCCTTAACTTTTTCCTGGACCGCCCTTTCGGGTTTTCAGCCCACCAGGATACCCTTTTTACCCAAGTCTCCCTTTCGGGTTTTCAACTTTCCGGGTGTACAATCTTTTGCATATATCCCTAATTTTTGCCCAAACCTTTTGGTTTGCCGGGTTGCCCTTATTTTTCCTAGGTGTGTCAACCTAATGGATCTCTTATGCATAGTATTTTTAACTATGTCCGCGTTTATAGGATGTGGGAAATCTTCACCATCCATGGTAGTCAGCATCATGGCACCACCAGAGAAAACTCTCTTGACAACAAATCGCCCTTCATATGTGGGAGTCCATTTGCCTCTGGGGTCTCCTTGTGGTAAAATGATGCGTTTTATCACCAATTCACCAACTTGATATACTCGAGGCTTGATCTTTTTGTTGAAATCCTTGATCATCCGTTTTTGGTACGTCTGACCATGGCAAACAACGGCTAACCATTTTTCGTCAATCAAGTTCAAATGATCCAATCTCGTTTGAATCCACTCGTCTTCGCCTACACCTGCCTCATTCATAATTCTCAGCGAGGGAATCTGAACTTCCACTGGAAAAACAGCTTCCATGCCATAGACTAGAGAAAAGGGAGTTGCCCCAGTCGATGTTCTAGCTGAAGTACGGTAGCCATGTAGAGCAAATGGAAACATCTCATGCCAATTCTTATAGGTTACTACCATTTTCTGCACAATCTTCTTGATATTTTTGTTGGCCGCTTCGACTGCGCCATTCATTTTCGGTCTATACAGAGAATAATTGTGATGCTTGATCTTAAACTGAGTGCAAAGCTCAGTGATCATATAATTGTTGAGGTTAGTCCCATTATTAGTGATGATCCTTCCGGGGATACCATAACGGCAGATGAGGTTGTGTCTGATGAATCTGGCTACCACATTATTGGTGACTGAAGCAAATGAGGCGGTTTCGACCCATTTGGTAAAATAGTCGATCGCAACAAGAATGAAGTGATGTCCATTGGAAGCGGTGGGCTTGATCTCTCCAATCATGTCAATTCCCCACATTGAAAATGGCCACAGAGCGATCATGACATTCAGAGGGATATGATGCACATGGACCTTGTCAGCATAGATTTGGCATTTATGACAAGTTCTTGAATGTTGATGGAAATCAGTCTCCATTGTTGACCAATAGTAACCGACTCTTAATATTTTCTTATCCATCATATGTCCACTTGAGTGAGTACCTAAGAGACCATCGTGTATGTCGTCCATGATCTCCTCTGCCTCTTTCTTGTCCATACATCGGAGTAGAGTTAAATCATGGTTGCGCTTGTACAATATCCTATTACTTAGGAAGAATTTGGCTACAAATCTTCGCAAGAACTTTTTGTCATTAATAGATGCCCCCTCTGGATACTCTTGTGCTTCAAGGTATCTCATCACCTTATGGTACCATGGCTTTTCCGCATCAGTGTCAAGCTCATAGCAATATGCAGGTTCATCGAATCTTTCAATTATTATCATAGGGGCTTCATTGTCCCTTCTGACCTTGAACATTAAATACATGGTTGCCAAAGCGTCAGCCAACTGGTTTTCTTCCCTATGGAAGTGCTCAAAAGTGATCTCTTCGAAGTAAGGAATTAGGGATAGCACAAGTTCCTTGTAAGGTATAAGATTAGGGTGTTTAATGTCCCAATCTCCTTTTACTTGGATGATCACTAGGGAGGAATCCCCGAACACATCCAAATGCTTGATCCTTAAGTCAATAGCAGCTTTCAGACCTAAGATGCATGCTTCATACTCGGCCATATTGTTTGTGCAATCGAAGCATAGTCTAGAAGTGAAAGGAGTGTGGCAACCTTCAGGAGAGATGATCACATCACCAATTCCGTTACCTAAGGTATTGGAAGCCTCATCAAAAACCATAGTCTATTGGGATCCTTGTCTGAGTCCTTCATATGGTCTAGGTTTCACACAGTCGGTTAGCAGCATGATGTTCTCATCAGGGAAGTCGAAGTTCATTGGCTGATAATCATCCATAGCTTGATAGGCCAAATGATCTGCTAGTGCACTTCCTTTGATGGCCTTTTGAGTCGTGTATTAAATGTCGTACTCAGTCAAGATCATTTTCCACCTGGCTATCCATCTGGAAAGGGTAGGTTTCTCGAAGATGTACTTGATTGGGTCCATCTTAGAAATCAACAGAGTGGTATGAGTCAACATATACTGCCTTAGCCAGCGAGAAGCCTATGCCAGAGCGCAACAAGTTTTCTCGAGTAGTGAATATCTGGTTTCACAGTCGGTAAAATTTTTGCTCAGGTAATAAATAGCATGCTCTTTTCGGCCAGACTCGTCATGTTGGCCCAAAACACACCCCATAGAGTTCTCTAGTACTGTCAAGCACGTGATCAAGGGTCTTCCTTCAACCGGAGGCATGAGAATATGAGGTTTTTATAGGTATTCTTTGATTTTGTCGAAGGCAACTTGGAATTCATCATTCCATCTGACTACCTGATCTTTCTTCAAGAGTTTGAAGATTGGCTCACAAGTAGCAGTCAAGTGAGATACGAAACGGGCAATGTAATTGAGACGACCTAAGAATCCTCTAACTTCCTTTTCAGAATGAGGGACTGTCATTTCTTGGATGGCCTTTACCTTGGTAGGATCAACTTTGATGCCTTTATTGCTGACAACAAAACCTAGAAGCTTTCCAGATCGTACTCCAAACGTGCACTTGTTAGGGTTTAACCTCAGCTTGTACTTCTTCAGACTCTCGAATAATTTGTACAGATGATCGAGATGTTCTTCTTCATTTTGTGATCTGGCATTCATATCATCCATATATACCTCTATCTCATGATGAGTCATGTCATGAAATAAAGCTACCATAACCCTTTGATATGTTGCCCATGCATTCTTTAATCCGAACGGCATGACCTTGTAGCAGAAGGTGCCCCATTGCGTAACGAAAGTAGTCTTCTCCATGTCTTCGGGAGCCATCCTTATTTGATTATAGCCTAAGAAGCCATCCATGAAAGAAAAGACTTTATGCTAAGCAGTATTATCAACCAAGATTTCAATTTGTGGTAGAGGGAAGTCATCCTTGGGGCTTGCCCTATTCAGATCCCTATAGTCTATGCACATGCAAACTTTTCTTTCCTTTTTCGGCATCGTTACCACATTGGCAACCCATTGAGGATAGGATGTCACAGCTAAGAACCCTGCATCAAATTGTTTCATCACTTCAACTTTGATCTTTTCAGACATATCAGGCCTCATGCGACGAACCTTTTGTTTGACAGGCGGACAATCTTCTTTTGTCGGCAGACGATGAACTACGATGTCGGTATCCAACCCAGGCATATCTTTATATGACCAAGCAAACACTTCCACATAATCATGCAACATCTGAACCAACCTGCTCTTGACACTGCTTTCCAAGTTAGCGCCGATCTTGATTTCCTTCTTATCTGACTCAATACCCAAGTTGATAACTTCAACTGACTCTTCGTGCGGTTGAATAACTTTTTCCTCTTGTAATAGAAGTCGGGCTAGTTCTCCCGGTATGTCACAATCTTCCTCGCCTTTATCTTCGGCTTGGTTGATAGGACATTCAAAGTCATAGTCGGCAATAGTAGAGTCATTGGTAATAGGATCCAGAGTGGATGTGGACCTGCAAGAGTGTGTGTGTGCATGTAAGATACATGGCTATTTTTTTTAAAAAATGTATTTGCAAGAAAGGAAAGACAATGAACACAAATATTTGAATGCAAAAGAGTCCAATGTACTAAATGATCATATGATTAGATGAACATAAATAAAACCCTTGACAAATGGACCAAAATGCCCCGGGCCAGGCAAATGGCTGAAAAGTCATTGTTAAAATATTACAAACAACATGTTCTTGAATTGAAAGAAAAGAAATAACAAGTAGATTACTCCTCAATAAAGGAGATGGGCACAAAGTACTTTGTATGCCAATTCTTCAGCTCCCTTGTAGTTGGATACACCCACTCTTCAAATGCAGCTCCTTCTTCAGAATCACCCGCGGCGTTGACTTCATGGCTTCCAATGCGGAGAGGTGGCTTTCCACCACGAGCATGCCTCACTTACTTCTGAGCTTTGACGGTGAAGCCCAAACCAAACTTGTCCGCTTTAAATGGGATATCGAGGAGTTGCCCCCAAGCATCGCAATTCCCTTCTTCAATTGATGCACGGGCGTCTTTGACTGAAACCATCTTTGGCACGGACTTAACAGCTTTAGACTCATCAGAAGAACATTTAGTAGCAGCAATCATTGGTGGTACAACCTCAAAGGCTTGACACGGGGTATAAATGAATTCTCCATCAATATCTACGTACTTGAAAGAGTTTAGGTGGATCAACATAAACTCTTCTTCTCCAGAGACGGTGACTATTCTACCCTTGATTGGATATTTGAGTTTCTGGTGGAGGATTGAGGTTACTGCCCCAGCTTTATGGATCCATGGGCGACCTAACAGACAAGAATAGGCAGGACGAATATCCATAATATAGAAGGTGGAGTTGAAGATTTGGGAGCCCACTTTGATTGGATGATCTACCTACCCATGAACAGTCCTTTTTGATCCGTCAAATGCCTTACAATGATATTGCTTGGCTTTAAGACTAAACCTTAATAGTCTAGACGGTCTAACACCCCTTTGGGTAATACATTAAGAGAAGAACCATTGTCGACTAGCACATGTGCTAAGGTAGTCCTTTTACACTCGATAGAAACATGTAAAGCTTTATTGTGATTCTTCCCGAGAGGTGTTAAGTCAACATCTAAAAATCCCAAGCCATTATCAGCTGTCAGGCTAGCCACGCAATTCTGAAATTGGTCTATTGTTGTCCAATGGGGGACATGAGCCTCTTTCAAGAACTTGATTAATGTTCGAGCATGGGCATCGGAGCAAAGCAGCAATGACAACATTGAAATCTTAGAATGGGTTTGCCCCAACTATTCTACAATCTTGAAGTTGCTTATTTTTATGATCTTCAAAATCGCGTCCATCTCGCGAGGAGAGGGTTCTTCATCAGCTACATCCTTGGATGGTACTTCAATCACATCAGGCTCAATAACCTTCTCCTTCCCTCTTGTATCTGTACTTGGCTTGGCAGCAGTAATGCAGATGGGCGTCCTTGTAACAACTGGTGGTGAGATATTGGGTGAAAATATTCTCCTAGTTCTAGTTACTTTTCTTTAACTAGCTATGTTGCCAACATTGTCATCTTTTTCTTCTTCGATCCAGACATCTTGTTTAATCCCATGATAGAACACCTCAGTGCCGTAATTCCATGGTACGACTTTGTTGGAAGAGTAGGGAATCGGTCCGAGATTGGTAATTATTAAGGGAGCAATATTGGGTTCATTTGAAATCCTAATAGGACCTTTGGAGGTGATCTTAAGAGGCTTGTTTGAGATGGTAATAATGGAGAGGTCTTCACATTTGTCAATCAAACTTTTGGCAAGTGAGGTTTTCTTAAATAGTATTTCATGGCTACCCATCAGGCGTTGTATGCCTTTCTTAAGCCCTTCACATCCATTAGGTTGTCTTGTACAACACACACAGTCCTTTACATAGCCAGGGAAGATCCCAGCTTTCAACAGATTATTCTTGATTATATTTAGCGGAGTAGTCAATTCTTCAACAAAGGGAACAAAAATTGTATCTTCAATAACATTAACACTCTTGTCATGCTTCGGCATTGGAGCAGTGATTAAATTCGGCGTTGGAGGAGGATCAAACTTAATAGTCTTATTGTCAATCAAATCTTGGATTTTGTTCTTCAAGGCCCAACACTGGTAAGTCTCGTGCCCGGGGCTGCTTGAATGGTAAGCACACTTAGCGTTCGGATTATACTTTGGTGACGAGGTGCCAGGGTTGGCGGGAGGATCGCACAATGTCACTAAATTAGCCTTGAGAAAATGTTGAAGGGCTTGAGACAGTGACATGCCTAACCTCGTAAATTGTCTTCTTGGAGTTTCAAAACGTTGATGATTTACAGATGGTCTTAGAGTAGGAGTTGGATTAGAGATTTAGACATCATTGACAGATAGGTGATCATTCTTATTGGTATGGGGCCTTGCCTCGTACACATCACTGACTTCCTTCTTTGCAGCAAAAGGTTTCTTGATAGGATTGGGAGTGGAGGTAGATGCCACAGAGATCTTCCCACTTTTGATGCCACTTTCAACTCTTTCACCGGTTAAGATTAATTCGGTGAACCAGAAGAAGAGCAACCAACCAACAGATTAAATTAAGGACCAGACAAAGTGCCCATGAACATGTCGATGTGCTACCTATCAGTCAATGAAGGTTGGACCCTACTAGCAAGGTCTCTCCACTTTTGTGCATATTCCTTAAATCCTTCATTCTTCCCCATGGTCATATCTTGAAACTGAACCCTCGTTGGCGCCAAGTCGGTGTTGTACTGATACTGATGGTAGAAGGCAGTAGCTAAATCCTCCAAAGTATTGATACGAGAACCATATAACTGATAAAACCATTCAAGTTGCATTCTGGCCAAGCTCTCTTGGAAAAAGTGAACCCAGAGCTTATTATCAGCAGTGTGCGGCTGTATCTTGCGCACATAAGATTTCAAATGGAGTTTTGGACAAGAAACCCCATCGTACTTTACAAAGATTGGTATTTTGAATTTGTGGGGAATGACTACCCCAGAGATCAAACCCAAATCATCAAAATCTAAACCGGGGATGGCTTGGATTTCAACAACTTTCAATCTGTCTTCTAACTGCTTGTATTTGATATCAGCGGGTGGATACTGCTCGTTGAAATAATCATCATCGGATACTTGATCATTGATACAGTTAGCCTGAGTACTCTTGACCTCACCAATCTGGTTTTCGTCCTCTTCAGATGAATCTCCTCCTACTGGGATTTGACAGACTGTCTCCTTGAACCTTCTACCCATGTTGATTAGAGCTTTCTTCTTTGGCTTCTCCTTAACAGCCAACAAAGCCATCATATCTTGCTACCCCTTGGCTAGGGCTAGTATAGTCTCCTGAAACTGAGAATTATGGGTTAGAGATCCTTCACAGTTTTCTCTAGATCCATCTTGCTGAAATAAACCGCAGAAAGATAAGGAAACCTGTTATGCGAAAACCTGTCATGTCATGATGCATGGAATATGTACATGTAAATGATTTCAAGGATTAATGAAATTAAAATTTTTATAGACAAAAGAATGAACAAACGTTAATTCTCATTAGAAAAACAAGAAAGATTACATCATGCCTCTTGGGCTTACAAAATAACTTTCTAAGATAAAAAGACCGAACGCATCCTCTTTGGTGCGAGATAAGCGTTCACACTTTTCTCTTCTTATAGCTGCTTCGTAAGCTCCAAGACCCTCTTTTCGCTAGCATATAATTGAGCCTCGAAAGTATCTCGTTCTTCCTTCAGCTGGATCCAACCCTTTTGTAAGTATTCGAGAGAGGTTGGGATGAAGGATAGTGTAGGGAACATCGACCACAGGCTCCACGCTGACTGGTAAGATGGAGGGATAAGGCATCACAAGTTTCTGAGCACGATCTCGTGCCCATTTAAGGTAAGGCTCAAGGGGAATGGAATTCTTGTGTCCTAGTGTCTTGCTATCCACCTTGTTCAACATCCTCTAGGCTCGGATAAACCTCTAACAGTAACCTTGATCGTCATTCTCGTAGTCAAATACCAAACCTTGAATAAGCATCTCGTGTGGACCATCCCTTCGGGCGTAATCAAACTGTCATAGGGCTAAGCAGGGGTTGTAAGTGATACCTCCTCTAATGCCAAGCAAAGGGATATATGGGAATTCTCCACAACAATTGAAGATAGTAACATTCTCCAAAGAGCGGGAACACCAATGAATGTCTTAGCGTCATCAACCTATGGGACCACCTTGAACCTGGCTCATTCTTCAATACAGATTGAGGAAGATTCGTAATAAACCATCTTGCCAAAATAGGAGTACAACACATAAGTATACCTCTTTTCCTCATAGTACGAGTGTGAAAGGAATGTAGGAAGTCCGCTAGCAAAGTAGGCACCGGGTTACGAGACATGAAGATTTTGACGGTGTTCACATCTATGAGTTGGTCAGGATTTGGAAACAAAACCATCCCATAGACGAGGAGAGCCACAATTTCCTCAAAGGCTTGCAAATCCAATGAATTCCAACAGTTTTGGGCTTTCTAAAATAAGAACTTTGCTAGGAAACCTTTGACACCACTCCTTGTTTCCCAATTAGTTGTGATATTAGATGATTGCAAGTGTAGAGCTTGAGCAATATCTTCTGGATTTAGATCTTTTTTCGTACCGTTGAAGGGTAGTTGATTGAGAATAGGAATTCTCAAGAGTTGGGAGAATTCCTCCAAAGTTGGCACAAGTTGATAATCGGGAAATGTGAAGCAATGGTGTAAAGGATCAAAGAACTGAAAGAGCACCTTCAGCATGTCTTCATCAGTGTTGGAGGTAACCAAGTTTAGTAGGCAACCATGTCTTTCGGTAAATGGAGAATTTTCAGGAATCCTTGATTCTAGCTCTTTGAGTTGAGGAGGGATCCTCACGATATTGACTTGAATGGTTTTCCTGCGAATAGAATCCATGTCCTACAAAACAGAACAAAGATAAATCCCAAAAATCCTTGAAATGGTTAGTGAATATGAGTATGATGTTATGATGTTTATGATGTTATGTACAAGTATATATACAAACAAAGAAAACAAGTCCTTAGGTTTAGGCTTGCATGGAGTCTCATAGGTAAGTACCCTCTTGAAGTTTAGTTGGCTCAAACCTGTCCTAGTAATAGTAACCGGGTTCTAAGGAGCTCAATATCACTGATTTGTTTCCTTGGACATTGTTTCAGCGCAAGCCTCTTTAATGGCGACCGAAATATCCCAAAAAACCAAACCTCAATGAGTGTAGTATCGAGTATCTACCAACTTCGGACTGCACCAAAGCTGGTCATCTCACTATGTCCTAAAGGACAAGTTGGTCAAGTAAAGGTTCTAAAAGTTCATTAGTGCTTCATGACATCACTCAGCGGCCCTGTATTCTCCTTGACTACTCAAGGGCTACCGGTACCCACAAATATGTCACACTAACTTAGCTATTGCTTAGATCGTGTCGGTATACCCCACACTATTTCCACAACGTATTGCTACTTACCTATAAGGTATCCCAAATCTAGGTAGAGGATTCAAACCCAAACAAAGAACCATAATGTAAAGCACACAAGTTAAACAGAGAAAGAAAGTAAATGTGATCTAGCCCTAAGGTAACCCCACTTTTAAAATTCTCCCTAGCAGAGTCGCCAGTTCTATGGTGCGGTGGGAGAACTGACTTGGTTATTTTGTGTTTTATCGCAAATGTTGCAGTTAGCAAGAGTCGCCACCGACTTTTCTTTTATCCAAAAGGAAAGGCTGAAAAGAACAGGAAAGATCTTTGAGATGTTTTCTTGAGTTTGGGGGGTAGATTATGAAAAGGTAAGGTATTCGCACCATTTTCATCCATGGTTTTCCATGGGTTCTTAGTTACTTGCTAGATCACTTGCTTTTTTGTTTAAAAATGTGCTTTGTGTGGTTTTTGAAAGTATTTTTTAAAGATGCCATCATTTAGGAAAACTTTGTAATGATTCTCGTTCATAAGAATGTATACAAAGTGTTGATCTTTTGAAAATGTTTTCAAGTTTGAAAGATGTTTTTGATAGTGTTGGTATTTGTTTTGAAAATAGCAAGTGTGCTTTTGTTTTGAAATTGAGCAAATAACTACGAACATTCTACCTACTCAAAAGTCTTTCATGTTCATTTCCTCTTTCCTTTGACATTGTTATCTTACCATTGATTTTGTAAGTAACCTTATCTTTGGATGTAAACGGGACGAGCGTGGGTCATCGTATAACCATAATTAGCAATGTTGCAAGGTATCTTAGCATCTTTCTTTAGGGACTAAGATCATTTTTAAAAGGCAACATAGATAGCGTCATCGAGGGACTATGATCTTGTATTTTTGCCCTTTTTTGCTAAGATACCTCACATGCATAATATTGCCATTTTTATAAGGCAACCAAGTGGATTTTACCCTAGGGGTGTTTGTGCGCAAGTGTATTGATTTTCATGCTTTGTTTAGTCTTTGATTAGGGTTTGCTACTTGTTGACTTTATCTTCTCATACAAACCCTAATTACTAACATTTATATAAAGCGATAAATTGCGAAAAGTAAAATTACTACGCTGTTACATCATTAGGGGAGGGGGTGTACAAATTTACAAATTGGGATTGCAAGAAAATTAAACCTAATTATTTATTACAACCATATTGAATATTGTACAAAATTGAAAATAAAATGCAAGAATATAAATGGAAAAAGAAATGATTTTTGTTTTTTTTATGAAAGGGTTTTATCTTGACCTAATTAAAGAAAATGATTAACCAAAATTAAATAAAATTATCTTAAACTAATTAAGCAAATAAATTAATTTAAAAAGGATTTTTATGGTTTTTTATGAAAAGGTTTTAAATTAAAGAAAATAAAATGAAGATTAATTAATTAAAATAACCTAAGTTCTAAATTAATTTTAACTAAGAAAATAAATTTGGATTTTTTATGATTTATGAAAATAATAATAGTAATAATAATAATAATAATAATAATAATAATAATAATAATAATAATAATAATAATAATAATAATAATAATAATAATAATAATGTTAATAATAATAATGAAGAAAAAATAAAATAATAAAAATTAAAAATAAAAATAAAGAAAAGTCAGGGGGGTTGATCAATAATGCAAGGGTATTATGAGAAAAAAAGATCAAGCCTATATGAAAGCCCAAACGCTCCCAATAAAACACAAAAAGTCAAAAAATAGTGAAAAAATAGCAAAAAGTGACGCTGGGGCTTGAACCCAGGACCTAAGGGTGACAAGCGCGCGCTTTAACCACTGGGGTGGTGATACATCTGTTAACTTGTGTGAAAGGATAAATACATAACACAAAACGTGCCCTGATTACACATCATCTTCAACCTCCAGCCAAAGGACCTTTATCTTCTTCATCTCTCAACAAAAATGAAAAGTTCAAACATGAAAGTTATGGAATTTCTTCCCACGAATCCAACCATGTAAATAACTTAAGCTAACAGTCAAAAATGAATGAGAATTTTTCTGGCCCTAATTTAAAACCTAAAAAATTCAGAAAACTTCAACTCTAAAATTCTCTAAGCTCAGGCCATATAAATGCAAACTATGGATATGTACAGCCTCGTGGCAATGGTATCTACATTTTATCTTCACAAATCAAAATCAAATGATGCCTGTATGAAGAGATAAAAGTTTGAAAACTTACCTCTTGCAGCTGTAGTCGTGTATGGAGTTTGAGAAACCTTTATGATGGCCTGGTGATTTCTGTAGCTTGCATGGACCTCCTTGAATGTGTTCCAACTCCTACTTTGCTTTGAGGATGGCTGAAACTCCCAACTCAAGTCAAGTTGCAAGCTTCAGCTTCGAAAATGATGGATGATGATGGAGGAGTTACAGTTAGGAAATGAGGTCCTGAATCACTTTGATATGATGTATGGAAGGTGTTTGGATGATTAGTTTTCAAAACGCACGAGCTGAAATGAAGATGGTGAGTTTTTGCTCAAAACTGTCAAGTTTGGGCAGTTCTGTGCAGCAAGGTGCTTGGGAGGTTTTTAGGGTGCTTGAACTCGTGTGTTATGTTGCAATAGACTTGTGTTTTTGTATGGAAAAGGTTAGAGTACTTGAGGAGGTCAGAAGCACAAGATGATAGAGTTATGGCTATGTTACTTGATTTTGAAGAAAAGTGAAAATATGGTTTCAAGGCATAGTACAAGCATGACTTGAGTTTATGGGAGGCTCTAGACATGTTGCTTTTGCCTTTAACATTGCTTGTGATCAGAAGGAACAACTGCAAAGCTCTATGCATTGACTTTGTGATTAAAGCTTATTTATAAGAATGGAATGGTTACTTTCTTCCAAAAATGGAAATGCAACTTAGATAATGATTCAAATGCTTGGACAATGGCTCCATATGTTGTGTAAACATTTAATTATGGAGTTACAAACAAGTTTGAGGCCTGAAAAGTGAATATTATGCAGCATAGGCTTGGATTTGAATTCTTGTTCATCATGAAATGGCTTGTAATTTAAGTTTGAAAACCCTAACTTCATCTCTTCAATTATCCTTGCTCACAAATGATCTCAAGGAGTTCTTGGATAGTTTGGAAAGCTTGTAACGTTCTCTACAACCCCTCTTTGAATTACTTTTGAAAATTCCCCTTGGAACTATATGAAAAAGTGCCATGAAGTTAGGTCAAAATCCTGACCAAAAGTAGGGCAAAAATTCACTAAGTGTTCAATTTCAAGACCATGACTTTATGAATTAATAAATTGAGATCCAAGAATTTTTAGAAGAATTTGTGTAAAGCAATGTTGTAGATATCATGGAGATATACAACTTTGATGTTGAACGTTTCTTCTGAATCATCTTGCATCATGGTGAAAAATTAGCTCAAAGTTATGAAAAAACATGAAGTTTTAAACACTTAGAAAAATTTCGAAGTTAGAAAACTTTGACTTTTCAAAATGAAATCTTGAATTTTTGATTTCTTGATGAATAAGTTTCATATTTTTACATGTTTTGATGAATTGTGATCTTTGACATTGAATTTTGACCAAAAAGTCAAAGTTTGACTTTTTAGTGTACAATTGACTTTTGATTAGTTGACTGAAAATTCACTATCAATCTAGTTGATCTTGAGAAATGTTTTAGGTCATGCCATTAGTTCAAAAAGATGCAATTGAACTCTTGAAACCATGCTTCAAACCAATTGACCATTTTCTAGGTCAAAAATAAGAAATTGCCCTTTCTCAATCAAAACCCTAATTTTGACCATTTCGCCCTTTTGATGATTTGATCCAATTTCTTGAGGAATTATGGTCCAAACTTTATAAAATGATACATATGAGTTTATAATGTTGATGTGGATAAACAATTATGAATTTTGACTGTAAATTGGCCATAGTTGACTTTTTCCCCAATACAACTGATTTTTAGGTCAACTGCTCAATTGACTGAGCAAAAGTGTGATCCAAGGCTTGTAACTTGACATGAGTAATCTTGGGGGTCCATAATGATCCATGAAAGTCATATGAAGCATTGAAAGTTCAATTATACTTGTGCAATCTCAAACCCTAATTTTTGGTCATCAGTGCTTAAGGAGGTGTCTTGAGCTGATCAACCCTAGTGCAGTCTTGGACCAAGAGAGATCTTTGTGAGAAAATATTTGATAAATGAGAAGGAAAATTTTTGGGTACAACATTGTCAAAGGAAGAATTTTCACCGCCTTTGGAGAGGAAGAGTTTATGGTAAGGCACCTCAACTCTTTCAAGTACGTGGAGATGGATGGAGAATTCATTGAGACCCGGTGTCAAGCCTTTGAAGTTGTGCCACCAATGGTTGGTACTACCAAATGTTCCTCTAATGAGTCCAAAGATGTTAAAGTCGTTCTAAAAATTGTTTCATTCAAAGACGCTCGTGCTGCAGTTGAAGAAGGAAGCTATTATACTTGGGGGAAACTCCTCGATATACCATTCAAAGGGGATAAATTTAGATTGGGTTTCACCGCAAAGGCTCAGAAGGAAGTGAGGCGTGCTCGTGCAGGAAAGCCACCTCTCCGCATTCGAAGCCATGAGGTCAACGATGTAGGTGATTCTGATGAAGAAACTGCACTTGAAGATTGGGTGTATCCAACTACAACTGAGCTAAAGAATTGGCATGCAAAGGACTTCGTGCCCATATCCTTCATTGAGGAGTAATCTACTTGTTTATTGCTTTTCATTTAAATTAAAGAACATTTTGTATGTAATATTTAACAATGACTTTTAAGCCATGTGCCTGGCCCGAGGCACTTTGGTCCATTTGTCAAGGGTTTTATTTATGTTCATATAATCATATGATCATTCAATAAAAATCATTGGACTCTTTTGCATTCAAATCTTTGTGTTCATTGTCTTTCTTTCAAATACATTTTCAAAATAACCATGTATCTTACATGCACACATACACATACACACACACACACAGACACACACACACACACACACACATACACACACACACACACTCTTGCAGGTCCTCATCCACTCTGGATCTTATTGCCAATGACTCTACTATTGCCGACTATGACTTTGAATGTCCAATTAACCAAGACGAAGACGAAGTCGAGGAAGATTGTGATATACAGGAAGAACTAGCTAGACTTCTATTACAAGAGGAAAAAGCTATTCAGCCGCATGAAGAGTCAGTTGAAATCATAAATCAGGGACTGAGAAAGACAAGAAGGAAATCAAGATCGGCGCTAACTTGGAAAGTAGTGTCAATAGAAGGTTGGTTCAGATGTTGCATGATTATGTGGAAGTATTTTCTTGGTCTTATGAAGATATTCTAGGGTTGGATACTGACATCGTAGTTCATGGTCTGCCGACAAAAGAAGTATGTCCTCTTGTCAAATAGAAAGTTCATCACATGAGGCCTAATATATTTGTGACATCCTATCCCCAATGGGTTGCCAATGTGGTGCCAGTGCCAAAGAAGGACGAAAAAGTTTGCATGTGCGTAGACTATAGGGATCTGAATAGGGAAATCCCCAAGGATGACTTCCATCTACCACACATTGACGTTTTGGTCGATAATACCGCTCAGCATAAAGTCTTATCTTTCATGGATGGCTTCTCTGGATATAATCAGATAAGGGTGGCTCCTAAAGACATGGAGAAGACTACTTTCATTACGCAATAGGGCACCTTTTTCTACAAGGTCATGCCGTTCGGATTGAAGAATGCAGGGGCAACATATCAAAGAGCTATGGTAGCTTTGTTTCATGATATGATCCATCATGAAATAGAGGTATATATGGATGATATGACTTCCAGATCTCAAACTGAAGAGGAACATCTCGATCACCTGTACAAGCTATTTGAAAGGTTGAAAAGTACAAGTTGAGGTTGAACCCTAACAAGTTCACATTTGGAGTAGGATCTGGAAAGCTTCTAGGTTTTGTTGTCAGCAATAAAGGCATTGAATTTAATTCTGCCAAGGTAAAGGCCATCCAAGAAATTCCAGTCCCTCATTCAGAAAAGGAAGTTAGAGGATTCTTAGGTCATCTCAATTACATCGCCCACTTCATATCTCACTTGACTGCTACTTGTGAGCCAATCTTTAAACTCTTGAAGAAAGATCAGGTAGTCAGATGGAACGATGAATGCCAAGCCGTCTTCGACAAAATCAAAGAATATATACAAGAACCTCTTATTCTCATGCCTCCAGTTGAAGGAAGACCCTTGATCATGTACTTGACAGTACTAGAGAACTCTATGGGGTGTGTTTTGGGCCAACATGATGAGTCTAGCCGAAAAGAGCATGCTATTTATTACCTGAGCAAAAAGTTTACCAACTGTGAAACCAGATATTCACTGCTCGAGAAAACTTGTTGCGCTCTGGCATGGGCTGCTCGCTGGCTAAGACAATATATGTTGACTCATACCACTCTGTTGATTTCTAAGATGGACCCAATCATGTTCATCTTCGAGAAACCTTCCCTTTCCGGACAAATAGCAAGATGGCAAATGATCTTTACTGAGTACGACATTCAATATACCTTTCTAAAGGCCATCAAAGGAAGCATACTAGCATATCATTTGGACCATCAAGATGTTGATGATTATCGGTCCATGAACTTTGACTTCCATGATGAGAACATCATACTAGTGACCGACTGTGCGAAACCTGGACCGTATGACGGACCTGAACAAGGATCCCGATGGACTATGGTCTTCGATGGGGCTTCCAACGCCTTGGGTAACGGAATTGGTGTTGTGATCATCTCCCCTGAATGTTGCCACACTCCTTTCAGTGCTAGATTATGCTTCAATTGCACGAATAATATGGCTGAGTACGAAGCGTGCATTTTGGGTCTGAAGGCTGCCATTGACCTGGGGATAAAGCATTTGAATATGTTTGGGGATTCTGCTCTGGTGATTAGCCAAGTAAAAGGAGATTGGGACACTAAGCACCCTAATCCCATCCCTTACAAGTAAATTGTGTTATCCCTGATTCCCTACTTCGAAGAGATCACCTTTGAACACTTCCATAGGAAAGAAAATCAGTTGGCTGACGCTTTGGCAACCATGTCTTCAATGTTCAAGGTCAGACGGGACAGCGAAGCCCCTATGATCATAATTGAGAGATTCGACGAACCTGTACATTGTTATGAGCTTGACACTGACACAGAAAAGCCATGGTACCATGAGGTGATGAGATATCTTGAAGCACAAGAGTATCCCGAGGGAGCATCCATCAATGACAGAAAGTTATTACGAAGATTTTCAACAAATTCTTCCTAAGTAATGAAATATTGTACAAGCGCAACCATGATTCTACTCTACTCCGATGTGTGGACAAGAAGGAGGCAGGGGAAATTATGGAAGACAAGCAATATGGTATCTTTGGTACTCACTCAAGAGGACATACGATGGCCAACTCTCTTTGGTACTCTCTTTGCCACCAACATTCAAGAACTTGTCACAAATTCCAAATCTATGCTGACAAGGTCCTTATGCCTCCTATCCCTTTGAACGTCATGATCGCTCCGTGGCCATTTGAAATGTGGGGCATTGACATTATTGGAGAGATCAAGCCCACTGCTTCCAATGGACATCGCATCATTCTTGTCACTATCGACTATGTCACCAAGTGGGTCGAAGCCGCCTCTTTTTCCTCAGCCCCAAAGAATGTGGTAGCCAGATTCATCAAACATAACCTCATCTGCCGTTATGGTATCCCCGAAAGGATCATCACCAACAACGGGACTAACCTCGAAAATTCTATGATTACTGATCTTTGCACTCAGTTTAAGATCAAGCATCAAAATTCTTCTCCATATAGACCTAAAATGAATGGCGCAGTCGAAGCCGCCAACAAAAACATTAAGAAGATTGTGCAGAAGATGGTAGTAACATATAAGGACTGACATGAGATGTTACCATTTGCTCTACATAGCTACCGTACTTCAGCTAGAACATCAACTGGGGCAACTCCCTTTTCCTTAGTCTATAGCATGGAAGCTGTTTTGCCAATGGAAGTTCAGATTCCCTCCTTAAGGATTATGAATGAAGTAGGCTTAGGTGAAGACGAGTGGATTCAGACGATATTTGATCAGTTGAACTTGATCGACGAAAAACGATTGGCTGCTGTTTATCATGGTTAGACGTACCAAAAACGGATGATCAAGGCTTTCAACAAAGAGATCAAACCTCGAGCATATCAAGCTGGTGACTTGGTGACAAAGCGCATCATTCTTCCACAAGGCGACCCCAGGGGCAAATGGACTCCCACCTATGAAGGCCATTTGTTATCAAGAGAGTGTTCTCTGGTGGTTCCATAATGCTAACTACCATGGATGGTGAAGACTTCTCACATCCTATAAACGCGGACATAGTTAAAAAGTACTACGCATAAAGGACCCGCTAGGTTAACACACCTAGGCAAAAATAATGGCATCCCGGAAAACCAAAAGGTTTGGGCAAAAATTAGGGATATATGCAAAAGATTATACACCCGGCAAGTTGAAAACCCGAAAGGGAAACTTGGGAAAAAATGGGTATCCTGGTGGACTGAAAACACGAAAGGGCGGTCTGGGAAAAAAATTAAAGATTGAAAGCGTATGACTATGTCCCGTGGAATCACCACAGTCAACTTTATCACCAAGGTAGGAGTTCAAACGGTCCAAGATCAATCCAATCAACTTTGGTCAATGGAAAGGGGCATTCAAATACATTGGGGCAATAGTAGAGTTGGAATGCAATAAGATCATTTCCACATGGCTATTTGTTTTTGTTTTCAAATTTTGTTTTCCTTACGATGATTTCCTCTTACTAGGATCTCTGTTTCTTTGTACAAAAATGCCTATTCATGGGAAAAATATTAATACAAATATACTTTGAAGTGAAAACTTTCTGTCTTTGTTTTGAATGCAAACTTGTCCAATGACTAAAATTGAACGAACATATGCATATGAACATAATTAAAATTGTTTGGCACATGTGTCCTGTTAAGTAGTAGCAAGCATATCTGTAATGTATATGGAATATCCCCACAAAGTTATTTCATTAACATCATCTCCACCATAACAGCTACAATAAACTAATCCTCAACAAAGTTACCCATAAAGTCTCTTTGCACAGGCTGATCCCCAACCAGAGTCTCAATCTCTTGGCAGCTCTCTCCCCAGCTAAGTTGATCCTACAAGTAAAAGCCTTGTGGATCTCTTCCTCAAAGAACTCTCCTCGTCAGCAATTCATCAAGTATTCATCAACATAGTTTATTTCCCTAACAGGGTTTATTTCCCCAACAAACAACGAGTAGTCTAACTCCCCAGCCGAGTCTATATTCCCTGGCATTGTCTCTCTTCCCCACCTGAGGCTGTTATCCCCAGCTGAGTCTATCCTCCAAGCTGAGTCTATCCTCCCCTACTGAGTTTATCCTCTCACGCTTGAGTTTGTCTTTTAGACTATTGCAAGTTGTGAAGCCTGGATCCGACCAGATAACAACTGACATTCAAGAGATATTCCCCAACGGAAGCATCCTTTCAACAAGTTTGAAGATATGTATACTCTTCATCCCCAACAGCGATCCGGGATTCAGCTTCCCAAAACTCCTCAGCAGTAGTCAGGGATTTATTTTCCCGGGAAAACATGCAAATCATGCATTCATACATCATATCATTTACATACAAAATGCATTTAGCATAATACCTCATCTTGTTAACATCATGCATACATATGCATTTAACTAACCCTTTTTCCCATAGGTGAAACGTCAAGTTTTAGTATAAATCGACCAAAGATTTGTGCTGATACTTCTTCCAGTATTTACCATCATTCCTCCAAATGGAATCTATAAGCCCATTCACAATACATCTTTGAGTGCAAATTTCTGAGCACTCTAGTGTTCAATCATCTTACACCTTCAAGTCACGAATGACGGATCCTCCAATCTAACTCTTCAGGTTTAAGAAGATTGAACAAGGGCAGCTGTTGTACCCCAAAATTTTCCATCTCATTTCTCAATTAATCTCTTACAAGATCTCCTTTAGTTCAAAACTGCACAGGGGTTGATCAGCTCAAGACACCTCCTCAAGCACTGATGACTCAAAATCAGGGTTTGAAATTGCACAAGGACAAATGGAATTTTAATGCCTCATATGACTTTCATGTATAATTTTGGACCCTCAATATTTCCCGTGTCAAGTTTCAAGTCTTGGTACACATTTTTGCTCAGTCAATTGATCAGTTGACCTAAAATCAGCTATATTGGGTGTGATCGGTGGAAATAGAACTGACTGTTTTGGAATGCTGGTTCGCGAAATGTCGCGGTAAGCAAGAGTCGCCACCGTCTTTTATTTTCTCCAACAAGGAAAGGACAAAAGCACGGCAAAATTCCTTTTCGAGATGTTTCTCGGGTTCGGGAGGTAGGTTATAGAAAGGGAAGGTGTTAGCACCCTTTCTATCTATGGTTATCCACGGGCTCTTAGGTACTTGCTCACTATGTTTTCAAAAATGTTTGCTTTTCTTGTGTTTGTGGGTTTTGAAAAAGTTTGTTTGAAAACTTCGTTTTGACTCTTGTATTAGTCCTCAAGAGTGTATGAAGTGTTTGTTTGAAAACTTTTGTTAGAAAAGAGTGTAAGTGCGAAAAGTGTTTTTGTTTTGAAAGAGCAAGTACCTTAGAACCTCTACCTACTCAAAATAAATTAATTTGTGTAAATGTCCTTTAGACAGTACTATCCCACTATTGAGAAGTAGGTAGCACCGTCGTTGGAGTTTTTCGGGTCAATTCGATTATAGGGACATGTGGTCACCAAAGCAATAGTAGGATGCCTTAGCGGTAACCCTAATGTCCTAGATCCTTTTTTTATTTGAGGCAACCGTTTCGAGGCAACTTGGATCTTTAGACAGGAGGGCGACCTCTAAAACACCCTATACTCAATGACCACCTCGAGGCAACCAAGTGAGGCGTACCCTAGGAGTGGCATGTGCGAGTGTGTCAGGATTCAGTTAATATTATCTTTGCACATGTCATGGTGAGCTACGTTTTGATTTTAATTTGAGAACAAGTCTTGTCATGCATAGCAGTTAATAATTGTGCGGAAAGTAAATCTACGCTATTACAAGGCGTCGGGTATTTACATCGCCAAAAACAACCCTTGAAAAGTAAATTGCGAGAAAATAAATAAAGCGATAAAAGGTCCTAATTACGCTATTAAATTCTCTGAGCAATTACATAAATATGATCAAAAAATAATATACACGAATAAAAACTGAATCAGAGAAGTCCTTAGGGTTTTGACCCTTATTTGAGAAATAAAGAAATTTTGGTCCTTTTTGCATTTAATTAAACCTAATTCTAATTAATTAAATAAAAGAAATATTTTTTAAGTTTTTTAATGAAAATAAGATAAAAAGGAAAACATGATTAAAAGTTGTCAAAAACCTAATTCTACATGGATTTTATTTGTTATGAAAATAATTAAAGTTAACCTAATTAAAACAACTAAATTAATTAATTACATTATTTACAAAAATAATAAAGGGTGAAATTAAATAATAATAATAATAAAAATATTATATTTTTTATGTTTTCTGAATTTATTATGAAAAATAATTAATTGAGTTAATTAAATAAATATAATAATAATAATTAGTAAAAGAATTAAATAAATAAATAGAAAATATAAAGAGAAAAAGGAAAAGAACCCAGGGGGGTGTTGGCCAGCTTTGGAGGTTTGTTAGCAATTCTGGCCCATCAAGTTGTAAGCCTGTTTGACTTTGGTGATTGTCCAGGGCGTTGGTTGACTGGGAGCATGGTAGTCCTCCACTGATGACCACTGGATTGCTGCTTGAAGCCACATGGCGCTTGGACGTTTGAGGCACAAGGTAAACTCCTTTTGGAAAGCTGCATATGAATATGTAAAGAAAAAGAACAAACAATTATTTTGGGGGACCTGGGATTCGAACCCAGGTCCCAATGATTCCCAGCCAGCACATCAACCACCAAGCCATTTGCACGCGTTTGTTATAAGAACAATAAGCAAACATTATATTAAGAATTAATAAATATGCTGTAAACAACATAAAAACGCGCGCTTATTTGAATTATCCAACCATACCCTTACACGTCCTTCGTCTTCCTCGTTTGTACCTGCAAAAGGACATTAGATAGCGGGGGTTTTAAACCCCCACAACATGCAATGACGAATAATAGCGACTAGAGCTACAGGCTACATAAATATTTCGCGATGGTTGCTTTGGATTCGTCTGGTTCTCACGAATCCAACCATGTGCCTTACAAGTCCTGATTTTTCTGGGTTTAGAAAGCCCCAAATCCAAAGTTCATGAACCCTAAAATTCAAGCATGGCAACTTTTGATTCTGTGCGTTTTAATCCAATTAAACTATGCCAATAGCTTCATGTGATCTCTAGCAACACAAAACAATCAATAAAACATGTTAATTATGCATGAAATAGCCAATACGATTCTGAACATAAGAAGCAAACCGTGGTTCTGTTCTTGATGGTTCCTTGAGCTTTAAGGCCTGGTTTTGATTGCAATACTTCCCTGAGAACTCCTGCAAGGTATTAGAATCCACAAAAGCCTTTGAATCGTGCTAGAATGCAGAAAACAGTTTTACAATTTTCTTGAAAAATTTCAATATGGCTATGGCTTTGTTTGCAGCAATTTCACGTGTGCATGATTAGGGTTAGCTTGTGTATATATAGGAGACTGAAATTAGGTCAGAATCTTGCAAAGAAATCCATTGGAATGATGATTAAATATTTGATTGGAAATCATATATTTTTTAATCTTCATGATTGGAAAAAGTTGCCAAATTTGGAGATATTGCATCTTTGACTTGGTGCACGAAATTGCCAGCCTTTTTAGGTCATTCTTGCTTCACAAAAAGATTGAAAAATCAAATCTTTGTATTTCCTACAATTTAGATAAATTAAATGAATTAATATTGATTAAAAATCCAATTAATTAATAAAAAATAATAAAATAATTCAATTAAGCTTGATGGGTCGTGCATAGGCAAATGATAAAGTTTCAAGAAGAAATTTGAGGCCCATTAGCAAAAACAAGGTGTTTTGAGCAAAGTTGACTTTTGCAAATTCACAAAAATTTCCCAACTTCTCCAATGCATATATTGCTCAATTTTGATCACATGAACATGTTCTTGGACATTTTGGAAAGGTCTTGAAGTCCTCTAACCAATGCCTTTGGTCCCATGTCATTTAGATTTACCAATCTCAAGTTATGGTCTTTGACTTAAAGTGCATTTTTGTTGACTTTTGAAATTGACCTATAATGTAGAAATTGATAACTTTTTGTGAGTGAATTTCTTGGACTTGGAATGTGAAGATGAATTGTAGGAAATGTCATCCCCTTCAAAATGAGCATTGGATGGTATTTTTCTGAAGAACCATGAAAAAGTTATGCCTTGGTCAAGATACAGTTGACTTTTCTACTGTCCAAAAATAGTAACTTTTTGCATCTTGATGATTTTTTAGCCATCTTTGTGGAATCATGATCAAGACTTGATCAAATGATGATTGTGGACTAAAAATAAGATGTTGACCAAAAATTCTGACTTTTGACTGCAAAATGACCATTTTACCCTTGCAGTTGATTATGGATCAAATGAGCTTTTTGACTGTGCAAATTGGCACTGTGAGTCTCGAAACTTGGCATGTAGGGGCTTGAGGATGTATATGGGCTTATGAGACTTGATTGAGCCATTGAAAACTTCAAATTCTTTGAAAGAACCAAAACCCTAATTTTGACTGGCTTATGAGGCATTTGGACTGTGCGACCTTTGAGAAATCTTGAACCATTTGAAGATAATTCTTGACAAACCTTGAAGAATATGGGAGGGAAAATTTTGGGGTACAATAGTTGCCCCTGTTCAATCTTCTTAAACCTGAGGATGTAGATTGGCTTTCGTGCCTTTCGTGATCCGAAGGTGGAAGATGATTGAACACTAGAGTGCCCAGAAATTTGCACTCGCATAGTGTGGTATCAACAATGTGATGTCGTGAATGGGCTTACAGATGCCATTTGTAGATGTAATGGATGGGAGGATGGGCTTATAGATGCCATCTGGAAATGTGACAAAATCTTGTCGGGAATGGGCTTATAGATGCCATTTGGAGATGTAATGGATAGTTGTGGAGATGGGCTTAAAGATGCCATCCAGGGGTGTCGATCGCGTAAGAGATTCCTTAGCGAGAAATTGCATACCTGTAGTTTGTAGAATTGCAACTTGGTAGGTTGAAAGAAAGAACCTGTGTAGAGTTGCCTGATGATGGTCAAGTAGATAGTTGTCCTGTCTGGTTTCAGGTATTAATCTACAATCTGTCATCCACAGATATTTCCTGGCTAGTTATAGGTGTTGATCTGGAACTTAAGAGAGGTGGGTCAAGGAGATAGTTGGCTTGGCTGGACACAGGTATTAATCTCTGACTTTGAGAAAGAAAGATTGTCTTCCTGGCTTGCTACAGGTATTGATTTTATATCTCTTCATGTAGATACTTTCCTGGCTAGTTACAGGTGTTGATCCGGAACTTAAAACAAGGTTGGTCGAGATAGCTTTCCTTGCTGGATACAGGTGTAGATCTCTAACCTGAGAATGAAAGATAATTTCCTGGCCTGTTACAGGTGTTGATCTTCAATCTCTTCATGTAGATAACTTTCCTGGCTAGTTACAGGTATAAATCTATAATCAATCGCTCACAGATATTTCCTGGCTAGATACAGGGGTTAATCCGGAACTTAAAAAGGGTTGGTCGAGATAGCTTTCCTGGCTGGATACAGGTGTAGATCTCTGACCTGAGAGTGAAAGATAATTTCCTGGCCTGTTACAGGTGTTGATCTTCAACCTCTTCATGCAGATACTTTCCTGGCTCGTTACAGGTATAGATCTACAATCAGTCGCTCACAGATATTTCCTGGCTAGATACAGGTGTTGATCCGGAACTTAAACAAGGTTGGTCGAGATAGCTTTTTTGGCTGGATACAGGTGTAGATCTCTGACCTGAGAGTGAAAGATAATTTCCTGGCCTGTTACAGGTGTTGATCTTCAAACTCTTCATGTAGATAACTTTCCTGGCTAGTTACAAGTATAGATCTACAATCAATCGCTCACAGATATTTCCTGGCTAGATACAGGTGTTGATTCGGAACTTAAAAAAGGTTGGTCGAGATAGCTTTCCTAGCTGGATACAAGTGTAGATCTCTGACCTGAGAGTGAAAGATAATTTCCTGGCCTGTTACAGGTGTTGATCTTCAATCTCTTCATGTAGATAACTTTCCTGGCTAGTTACAGGTATAGATCTACAATCAATCGTCCACAGATATTTCCTGGCTAGATACAAGTATTAATCCAGAACTTAAAAAGGGTTGGTCGAGATAGCTTTCCTGGCTGGATACAGGTGTAGATCTCTGACCTGAGAGTGAAAGATAATTTCCTGGCCTGTTACAGGTGTTGATCTTCAAACTCTTCATGTAGATAAATTTCCTGGCTAGATACAGGTATAGATCTACAATCAATCGCTCACAGATATTTCCTGGCTAGATACAAGTGTTGACCTGGAACTTCAAAAGGGTTGGTCGAGATAGCTTTCCTGGTTGGATACAGGTGTAGATCTCTGACCTGAGAATGAAAGATAATTTCCTGGCCTGTTACAGGTGTTGATCTTCAAACTCTTCATATAGATAACTTTCCTGGCTATTTACAGGTATAGATCTACAATCAGTCGCTCACAGATATTTCCTGGCTAGATACAGGTGTTAATCTGGAACTTCAAAAGTTGATGGTAATCGTCTTTTGATTGACCTTTTCTTGAAAAGGAAAAACATTAGTTGTATGGAATGTCATTATCTATGAAATGCATGATGTCATGATGTTCTCAAAAATAAATGAGATCGTGTCGTATGCACTTTATCATGTATGTAAATAGGAGATATGAAATGTGAAATGTTTATGAATGTATTTCCGTCTGGGAAAATAAATCCTTGACGAATGTCGGGAGCTTGTTAAATCCTGGGCTGATGTTGAAGAGTAGAGTTCTTCATTTCCGTTGGGGATGATGAATGAAGATGATTGCAAGAATAAACCGGTAGGAGAAGATGACTCTGTTGGGGAATAAACCTGACGAAGAGATTACTCTGCGGGGAATTACTCTATGGAAGAGATGCTTCATTGAGATTTTAACGATAACTACGCTGGGGAATCCGTTGATAAGCTCTGTTGGGGAATTTGATGAACTCCGCTGGGGATAGAAAGAACTTCGCTGAGGACGATCTTTCCGTTGCAATTTGCTGAGGATAACCCAGTTAGACTCTGGTGGGGAATAACCTCCTGAATTTGGCTGGGGAGAGATATTTGCACTCTGTAGGGGACAAGCTTCCAGAATCTACTGGGGAAGATGATTCAACTCTCCTCGGGAAACTTTTGGACTGTATTGGGGAAATGGCTCCACTGAGGGTATCCTATATTCCGCCGGGGGACATTCTTATATTTCGTCAAGGAATATTAAGAGTGTCGGGGATGCTTGCTGAGGAATATTTGTGTACTCTACTAGGGAATATTAAGATCTTCTGGGGATACCCATCTTTTCAGGACTGATGGTAGACCAACTCTGCTTGGGGGAGAGTGTTGCTGACTTGCTGGGGATACTGTGCCTTTTTAGGGCTGATGGTAGACCAACTCTACTTGGGGAGAGTATTGTTGATTCGTTCGTGGTTGTAAGTCTCAGTGAGGAGAGCTACCATTATTGTCTTACTCTACGGGGAGTGAAAGTATCTTGGTCATATTCTTCAACTGAATCTACCTTGTACCTAGAGGACAGAGCAGCTTGCACAGTTCGGACAATTCTTATTGCCCCAGTTTCTGCGGGAGAAAGCACGTGTGGAGGTGCTTGACAACTGCCGATTGACAAATCTTCTTCTGGTAGGCAAGTGACAAGATGACGGGACATAGTCGTACGCTTTTGATCCCTAACTTTTGCCTGGACCGCCCTTTCGGGTTTTCAGTCCATCGGGATACCCTTTTTTTCCCAAGCCTCCTTTTCAGGTTTTCGACTTGCCGGGTGTACATATTTTTTCATTTTCGTCCCTTATTTTGCCCGAACCATTTTGGTTCGCCGGGAAGCCCTTATTTTTGCCTATGCCAGTCAACCTAGCAGGTCTTTGATTATGCGTAGTATTTTTTTGACTATGTCCACGCTCTTAGGGTGTAGGGAGTTGTCATTGTCGGTAGTGTTGTGTTGTCATACTACCAGAAAATGTTGATCGTGCAAGATTCGTCACTGGAATTCATGTCCAATGCCCCAAGTGACTCAGGCGGAGATTTGCCCCTGGCTATTTGGCATTTTGAGAGATTCCTTGAATCTTGACTTGACTGCCCCAGATGATGGACAATGATCATACCATGCCCCTTGATTGGAAGTGTTTTTCCACTTGAGGTGACCCTTTTCGTTGAGAAGGTTTTTGTTCACTAGATATTCGTCGTGCGAATTTCTCTACTGTTGAACAAATAGTCATATGCAAACAATATTATTTTAAGAATGCAAAGCTTATGTTTGTCTTGAAGTTTTTTTGGAAATGCAGTTTTCAATAAAACAAGTGAATTTTTGTAAAATGTGATGTCAACTCAGGATTTCACAGCGATCCCTATAGGAGTCAGGATACCTTTTGTAACAGTATGCTTTCGAACTAACCCATGCTTCAGCTAGGACTTTTAAGGGTTATAACGTGGCCTGGTTCACGGTTTAAGAAACAAAGGATAAAGGCTCAAAATTTATTTGTACCCACCCGCTCTTCGTGATGTTCTTCGATCCTAACTCAGTTAATCGTGCATTAGATCTTGTTTGAGTCTTTGCTCTGATATTTCGGTGATGGTTCGGATATTGACAATTTATTTTGAACAGGCAGTCATTTTTATTTTTTTTTGTTGAGGGTTTGTAGGACCTCTTCCTTTTTATTGTGTTATCCCTGTTTTTTTTGCCTGAATTGTTTCTTTTGTGATTATAGTCAGCGGGATGCCCCAGTTTTATAAGTCTCCTTCATAGGTTTTGACTTAGTGGGCTTTTATTTTGAAAGATAACGACTGCCTGTCCTGACGATTATAGGGAACCATCATTGTCTTTTGTTTCGGAAGGACTTCTTTGATGCCATTCATTGTGCACCGAGATCAACTGAGAGAACTACCCTGCCCCAGGTTATGATTAAGGATTTTAATTTTTTTTGCAAAAAGAAAAACTCTAACTTCTTTGTCTCAAAGGGGTTGACTAGGGATTATCTTCCTTATAACTCCATTGTTTAGGATTTGAAACAATGCATGTACCTCATCAGCAAGGTCTATTTAAAAGCATACTGTAAATATTGTGGTATCGTTTTCGTCATCCTCCCTCAAGAGGCTTAGAATTTTTAATCGAGAGTTGACATCACAAAAAATGAAAGCAATTTGAATATAGTGAAAACAATTGGATTAATTCAAAACAGACATATGCGATGCATTAATGAAAGTAATAAAGTTTGCTATGACAATAATTGTTTGAATAAGCAAAGAAAAATACAACTTGAAAATTCAAATAAAACAAAAGCCTTCAATGATTTGGCATAGGAGCAGTGATTATGTTTGGAGTCTCTGGAGGGTTAAACTGGATTTCTTTGGCATCAATCATGTCTTAGACCTTGTTCTTCAGGGCCCAACAGTTGTTTGTGTCGTGTCCCGGACTGTCAGAGTGGTATGCACACCTTTCATTGGGATGATAGGTAGGAGCGGAAGTGTTGGGATTCCGGAGAGGAGCCCTTAATGTAATCAGCCATGCCTTCAACATTTGCTGTAGCGCTTGAGCCAATGACAGGTTGATCTTAGTGAATTGTCTTTTAGGTGCGACCTCCTTACGTTGATGCCCCTGTCCTTGTTGAGCAGGCATAGGATTAGAGATCTGGGTTGCCCCTACATGTTGATCATGACGACTCTTTTTACCATACACAGCATTGGACTCTTTCTTCCCATTGTAGAGCTTTTTCTGAGCATCGGAGGATGTAGCTTCTTGAATCTTCCCGCTTTTGATGCCATCTTCAATTCTTTCACCAGTCAAGATAAGGTCGGTAAACCCGACTGAAGAGTTTCCAATCAAATGGTTAAAGAATGGACCAGACAGGGTCCCCAAGAAAATATCAACGAGTTCGCGATCAGTTAAGGGTGGCTGCACCCGTCCAGCAAGGTCTCTCCACTTTTGAGCATACTCTTTAAATCCTTCACCCGTTCCTAGTGACATACCCTGGAGTTGAGTACGCATAGGAGCGAGGTCGGAATTATACTGATACTGCTTATAGAACGCAGTAGCCAAATCCTCCCAGTTACGGATACTGGCTCCATCCAGCTGATAGAACCATTCGAGTTGAGTCCCTGAAAGACTATCCTGGAAGAAATGGATCCACAAATTCTTGTCAGCTGTATACGGCTGGATCTTCCTTACATACGACCGGAGGTGTAGCTTTGGGCAGGAAGCTTAGTCATATTTTGCAAAAGCAGGTGCCTTGAATTTATGGGGAATCACCACCCCAGAGGATAGACCTAGATCTTCGAAGTCCAGACTGGGCACCTTCCGTATCTCCATAGCGCTTAACCGGTCTTCCAGTTGTTTGTACTTATCCTCAGCAGGAGGATACTGTTCTTCATCATAATCCATCTCGTTGTTGGAGACTACGGGACTAGGAACCCTTCTCTCTTGGGGGCTGTCTTTGCCCACAGATGAGGTAGTCAGCTCAACCTCATTCTGTAATCCATTCCCAGATCTGCGTCTAGTGTTGAACAAAATAGTCCTCTTCTTCTTCTTCTTCTTCCTCTCTTTCAGAATCAGAGTTTTCAAGTCCTGTTGACCCTGGGCTAGGCTCATAACCAACTCCTGGAACTGGGCATTCTGGGCCTGGAGGGCCTTGATAGCTTGTTCAGTGGAAGGTTCAGTAGACATGATGATTGCTGAAATAAACAGCGAAGAAGATAAGTGACCTATAAAAAGGGTACCTATAATGCAATGATATGTATGTATGCAATGTTTTCAAGGATCTCGCGGGGTAAACAAAGAAACTTGTTAGAATTTTGAATTTTGCAGCTTGATTGAAGGAACTTCATGTTGTTGAGAGCCCTTCTTCAAGAGTCAAGCTCACCATATCGAGTGGGTCATAGCCCCTGACTTGAGTTATCATGTTTTGATCTCCAAACAACCTTGGCTAGAGGAAAATAAATCCTCTTTTGCCCCTTGCTAGACATTTGGTTCATCATGACCTGCATCACAAACCCTTGAGATCCTTGAAATGGGTTAGTCCTTATGCAGGATGTATGCAATGTTATGATGTTATGATGTTATGATAAAGGCACACCACAAGTATTCACAAAAGGCAAACATGGTAAGGCACACAAGTCACACAAGACAGCCCTTAGAGTTCAGGCCAACATGAAGTTTAGGTACTACCCTCTTTCAGTTTCAGTTGGTTAAGACCTGTCCTGGAAAATAGTAATCGGGTTCTAGAGGATCTCAATATCACTGACTACCCTCAATCGGTCATAACTCCAGCTTCGCAATCTTTTCTTGTAGCCGGAACCATCGCGAGAGTTTAGCCTCAATGAGTGTAGCATACTGCTACTGTTCTATGGCCAAGTTGGGTCAATTTAAGGTTCTAAGGTCAGTTGGTGCTTAATGACTCCTCAGAAGACCCATATTCTCCTCGTTCCAACACAAGGGATATCGGAACAGACCAAGGTGTCACACGAACGTAGCTACTGCTTCACCCGTGTCGGTCTATGCCGGACAGGTCCCTCACAGTTTATTGCTACCTAAAGGGTATTCCCCAGATCCGGGTTAGGATCTATGAAACTCCAATACAAGCCCACAAATATAAAAGCAAACAAGGCATACAATTTAAAAACATAGAATGATCTAATCCTAAGGTACACCTTACTTATAAGCATCCCCAGCAGAGTCGCCAGTTCTGTGATCGGTGGAAATAGAACTGACTGTTTTGGAATGCTGGTTTGCGAAATGTCGCGGTAAGCAAGAGTCGCCACCGTCTTTTATTTTCTCCAACAAGGAAAGGACAAAATCACAGCAAAATTCCTTTTTGAGATGTTTCTCGGGTTCGGGAGGTAGGTTTTAGAAAGGGAAGGTGTTAGCACCCTTTCTATCCGTGGTTATCCACGGGCTCTTAGGTACTTGCTCACTATGTTTTCAAAAATGTTTGCTCTTCTTGTGTTTGTGGGTTTTGAAAAAGTTTGTTTGAAAACTTCGTTTTGACTCTTGTATCAGTCCTCAAGAGTGTATGAAGTGTTAGTTTGAAAACTTTTGTCAAAAAAGAGTGTAAGTGCGAAAAGTGTTTTTGTTTTGAAAGAGAAAGTACCTTAGAACCTCTACCTACTCAAAATAAATTAAGCTGTGTAAATGTCCTTTAGACAGTACTATCCAACTATTGAGAAGTAGGTAGCACCGTCGTTGGAGTTTTTCGGGTTAATTCGATTATAGGGACATGTGGTCACCAAAGCAATAGTAGGATGCCTTAGCGGTAACCCTAATGTCCTAGATCCTTTTTTTATCTGAGGCAACCGTTTCGAGGCAACTTGGATCTTTAGACAGGAGGGCGACCTCTAAAACACCCTATACTCAATGACCACCTCGAGGCAACCAAGTGAGGCATACCCTAGGAGTGGCATGTGCGAGTGTGTCAGGATTCAGTTAATATTATCTTTGCACATGTCATGGTGAGCTACGTTTTGATTTTAATTTGAGAACAAGTCTTGTCATGCATAGCAGTTAATAATTGTGCGGAAAGTAAATTGCGGAAAGTAAATCTACGCTATTACAAGGCGTCGGGTATTTACATCGCCAAAAACAACCCTTGAAAAGTATATTGCGAGAAAATAAATAAAGCGATAAAAGGTCCTAATTACGCTATTACATTCTCGGAGCAATTACATAAATATGATCAAAAAATAATATGCGCGAATAAAAACTGAATCAGAGAAGTCCTTAGGGTTTTGACCCTTATTTAAGATATAAAGAAATTTTGGTCCTTTTTGCATTTAATTAAACCTAATTCTAATTAATTAAATAAAAGAAATATTTTTTAAGTTTTTTATGTTTTTAATGAAAATAAGATAAAAAGGAAAACATGATTAAAAGTTGTCAAAAACCTAATTCTACATGGATTTTATTTGTTATGAAAATAATTAAAGTTAACCTAATTAAAACAACTAAATTAATTAATTACATTTATTTACAAAAATAATAAAGGGTGAAATTAAATAATAATAATAATAAAAATATTATATTTTTTATGTTTTCTGAATTTATTATGAAAAATAATTAATTGAGTTAATTAAATAAATATAATAATAATAATTAGTAAAATAATTAAATAAATAAATAGAAAATATAAAGAGAAAAAGGAAAAGAACCTAGGGGGTGTTGGCCAGCTTTGGAGGTTTGTTAGCAATTATGGCCCATCAAGTTGTAAGCCTGTTTGACTTTGGTGATTGTCCAGGGCGTTGGTTGACTGGGAGCATGGTAGTCCTCCACTAATGACCACTGGATTGCTGCTTGAAGCCACATGGCGCTTGGACGTTTGAGGCACATGGTAAACTCCTTTTGGAAAGCTGTATATGAATATGTAAAGAAAAAGAACAAAAAATTATTTTGGGGGACCTGGGATTCGAACCCAGGTCCCAATGATTCCCAGCCAGCACATCAACCACCAAGCCATTTGCACGCGTTTGTTATAAGAACAATAAGAAAATATTATATTAAGAATTAATAAATATGCTGTAAACAACATAAAAACGCGCGCTTATTTGAATTATCCAACCATACGCTTACACGTCCTTCGTCTTCCTCGTTTGTACCTGCAAAAGGACATTAGATAGTGGGGTTTTTTAACGCCCACAACATGCAATGACGAATAATAGCGACTAGAGCTACAGGCTACATAAATATTTCGCGATGGTTGCTTTGGATTCGTCTGGTTCTCACGAATCCAACCATGTGCCTTACAAGTCCTGATTTTTTTGGGTTTAGAAAGCCCCAAATCCAAAGTTCATGAACCCTAAAATTCAAGCATGGCAACTTTTGATTCTGTGCGTTTTAATCCAATTAAACTATGCCAATAGCTTCATGTGATCTCTAGCAACACAAAATAATCAATAAAACATGTTAATTATGCATGAAATAGCCAATACGATTCTGAACATAAGAAGCAAACTGTGGTTCTGTTCTTGATGGTTCCTTGAGCTTTAAGGCCTGGTTTTGATTGCAATACGTCCCTGAGAACTCCTGCAAGGTATTAGAATCCACAAAAGCCTTTGAATCGTGCTAGAATGCAGAAAACAGTTTTGCAATTTTCTTGAAAAATTTCAATATGGCTATGGCTTTGTTTGCAGCAATTTCACGTGTGCATGATTAGGGTTAGCTTGTGTATATATAGGAGACTGAAATTAGGTCAGAATCTTGCAAAGAAATCCATTGGAATGATGATTAAATATTTGATTGGAAATCATATATTTTTTAATCTTCATGATTAGAAAAAGTTGCCAAATTTGGAGATATGGCATCTTTGACTTGGTGCACGAAATTGCCAGCCTTTTTAGGTCATTCTTGCTTCACAAAAAGATTGAAAAATCAAATCTTTGTATTTCCTACAATTTAAATTAATTAAATGAATTAATATTGATTAAAAATCCAATTAATTAATAAAAAATAAGAAAATAATTCAATTAAGCTTGATGGGTCGTGCATAGGCCAAGGATAAAGTTTCAAGAAGAAATTTGAGGCCCATTAGCAAAAACAAGGTGTTTTGAGCAAAGTTGACTTTTGCAAATTCACAAAAATTTCCCAACTTCTCTAATGCATATCTTGCTCAATTTGGATCACATGAACATATTCTTAGACATTCTGGAAAGGTCTTGAAGTCCTCTAACCAATGCCTTCGGTCCCATGTCATTTGGATTTACCAATCTCAAGTTATGGTCTTTGACTTAAAGTGCATTTTTGTTGACTTTTGAAATTGACCTATAATGTAGAAATTGATAACTTTTTGTGAGGGAATTTCTTGGACTTGGAATGTGAAGATGAATTGTAGGAAATGTTATCCCCTTAAAAATGAGCATTGGATGGGATTTTTCTGATGAACCAAAAAAAAGTTATGCCTTTGTCAAGATACAGTTGACTTTTCTACTATCCAAAAATAGTAACTTTTTGCATCTTGATGATTTTTGAGCCATCTTTGTGGAATCATGATCAAGACTTGATCAAATGATGATTGTGGACTAAAAATAAGATGTTGACGAAAAATTCTGACTTTTGACTGCAAAGTGACCATTTTACCCTTGTAGTTGATTATGGATCAAATGAGCTTTTTGACTGTGCAAATTGGCACTGTGAGTCTTGAAACTTGGCATGTAGGTGCTTGAGGATGTATATGGGCCTATGAGACTTGATTGAGCCATTGAAAACTTCAAATTCTTTGAAAGAACCAAAACCCTAATTTTGACTGGCTTAGGAGGCATTTGGATTGTGCAACCTTTGAGAAATCTTGAACCATTTGAAGATAATTCTTGACAAACCTTAAAGAATATGGGAGGGCAAATTTTAGGGTACAACATTGGGGAAAAAGTCAACTGTGGTCAATTTACAGTCAACCTTCATAATTGTTTATCCATATCAACACTATGAACTCACATATGTCATTTGATCAAGTTTGGATCACAATTCCTCAAGAAATTTGATCAGATCATCAAAAGGGCAAAATGGTCAAAATTAGGGTTTTTACTAAGAAGGTGCAATTTCTGATTTTTGACCTAGAAAATGACTTGTTGGTTTGAGACATGATCTCAAGGTTTCAGATACTTCATTTTTACCTAATGACATGGTCCAAAACCTTTCTCAAGCTCAATTGATTGACAGTTGAATTTCAGTCAATTGATGAAAAGTCAATTGTACACTGAAAAGTCAAACTTTGACTTTTTGGTCAAAATCAAGTATCAAGGATCACAATTCATCAAAACATGTCAAAATATGAAACTTGTTCATCATGAAATCAAAAATTCAAGATTTCATTTTGAAAAGTCAAAATTTCTAAACTTAGAAATATTTGTAAGTGTTGGAAAATTCATATTTTTTCTCAACTTTGAGCCAAAATTTCCACCATTATGCAAGATGATTCAAAGGAAACTTACAACATAAAATTTGTATATCTAAATGATATCTAAAACATGTTATAACACAACTTCTTCTAGAAATGCATGTATTTCAAGTTATAATTTTAAGAAGACATGCTCATGAAACTTGGAAACTTAGTGAATTTTGCCCTATTTAGGCAGGATTTTGACCTAACTTCATGGCAATTTTTCACATAGTTCCAAGATGAATCTTCAAAAATGTCCAACATATAGGTTTTAGAGGATGTTACAAGATTTACAAAATGTCCAAGAACTCATTGGGATCATGTTTGAGCAAGGAGAATCGAAGGCAAGAAGTTAGGGTTTTCAAACTTGAATTACAAGCCATTTCTTGATGAACACATGAACCAAATCCATGCTAGGCTGCATAATATTTGTTTTTCAGGCCTCAAACTTGTTTTTCACTCCATAATTAATGTTTTTAACAACTGATAGGGCCATTTTCCAAGCATTTGATCCATTATCCAAGTTGCATTTCCATTAATGGCACAAAGTAACATTGCCATTCTAGTAAAGTGACTTTAATCACAAAGTCAACTTGTCTTGAGCTTTGCATTTATTCTTTCTGCACAAGTATCCTCTACACAATCATATAAGCATGTTTAAAGTGCCTAACCACTTTAGATAGCCTTGTACCTTACCTTGGAACAATGCTTGTCAAGCTTGCTTCAAAAACAAGCCAAAAAAGCCATAACATGTGAACTTGTACTTATGATCACTCCAAGCTCTCAAAACCTTTTCGTATACATTGAGACACTTTTAGGCAACTTAGGACATAATCTTTGGCAAGCCTGAAACTCTCTCAAACTCCCTGAAAACTCAGATTGCACAAAACCTCCATTGTTGTACAGGACCTGGCCAAAAACTCCCATCTCTCAAACCACTCGTGCATTTTCTCTCCAAATCATTTCAAAAGCTTCCTTACTTCAAATACAACTCATCCCAATCTCTGTTGCTACACTGTAACACCATTTTCAACATTGTCCAAGCTCAAAAATAAGGGTCTAGAACTTGACTTCTCCAGGCCATTTCAGCCACTCTTAACTCAAGCTAAGCATTGCATTAGCTTCCTAGAGACTCAAGGAAGCTAACTTGATCATTGCAACACTTTGAATCAAGCTCATTTACAAAACACGGAATCCATTTTTGAGGTAAGTTTTCTGACGTTTGAAATCTTCATATAGGCATTGTTATCTTTCCATTTTCAAAGATAAAATGTAGACATCATTGCCCTGAAACTATACATGTCGATAAATTTCATTTATATTGCTTGAGTAGTGAGAATTTTGAGTTTGAAATTTCTGAAATAATTAGGTCAGAATTTGGTACTTTTAGAAATTCTCATTCATATTTGATTTATAGCTTATGATATTTACATGGTTGGTTTCGTATGGAAAAAATAGAGCGACTTTCATGTTTGCATATTTCATTTTTGTTAAGAAATGGTGAAGTTACAGGATCCATGGCTGGAGGTTGAAGATGAATTTCATTTTTGGAACTTGTTTTGTATTATGTATTTATTATTTCAGTTAAGTTAACGGATGTATAGCCACCCCAATGGTAAGGCAGTGCGTGTTTCATGCTAAGGGCATGGGTTCAAGCCCCAACACTGCCACTTTTCCTTATTTTTTACATTTTCTCTTTTTTTTGTCACACAACAGCGCCTGGGCCCTAGTTCATTCGGCTTGGTCTTTTTTGCTGCATTCTGACCCCCTGCCCACTTTTGCAACCCTGGCCCATTCATTTTATTTATTATTTCATTTTCTTTCTTTTTTATTTTTATTTTATTTTCATTTCATATTTTCTTTATTATTATTCTTATTATTATTATTATTATTATTATTATTATTATTATTATTATTATTATTATTATTATTATTATTATTATTATTATTATTATTTTTACTAATAAAAAAATCCAAAAATATTTTATTTATTTATTTGCAAATTTAAAAAATGTTCATTTACATTTTATTTCTTCATAAAACAAAAAGACCAAAAAAACATTTTCTTTTAATAAATTAATTTTTTTTCTTAATCAATAAATATTTAGACTAGGGTTTAATTATCATATTATTTTATTTTAAATTAAAATTAACTTAGAATTTAGGTTTCTTTTAATTAATTAATTTTCATTTTATTTTCATTAAGTTTAAACCTTTTTTATAAAAACCCTAAAAAATCATCTTTAACTTAATTTCTTTCTTAATTAGTTTAAACTTAATTTTGTTTATTTTTTAGTTAATCATTTTTCTTTAATTAGGTCAAACCCCTTTCATGAAAAAAACCAAACAAAAATCATTTCTTTTTCCATTTACATTCTTGCATTATTTATTCAATTCTTGTATAATATTCAATATGGTTGTAATAGATAATTAGGTTTAATTTTCTTGCAAATCTCCATTTGTAAATTTGTATACCCCTCCCCTAATGATGTAATAGCGTAGTAATTTTACTTACTGCAATTTATCGCTTTATATAAATGCTAGTAATTAGGGTTTATATGGAAAGATTAAAATCAACAAGTTAGCAAACCCTAATTCAAGATAAATAATGCATGTAAATCAAACACACTTGCACACTTACACCCTTAGGGTAATTCCAATTTGTTGCCTTACAAAAATGGCCATGTTATGCATGTGTGATATCTTAGCAAAAGCAATAAAAAATACAAGATCATAGTCCCTCGATGACACTATCAATGTTGCTTTTCAAAAATGATCTTAGTTCCTCAAAGAGAAATGCTAAGATATCTCACAACATTGCTATCATGGCTATACGATGACCCACACCCGTCCATTTACATCCAAAGATAAGTCTTCTTACCAAATCAATGGTAAGATAGCAATATCAAAGGAAAGGAAGAAATGAACTAAGACTTTTGAGTAGGTAGATTGTGAAGTGGTGAAAAACACAAGAAGGGGGGGTTGAATTGTAAAACTGAAATCTAATGCAATGAACAAGATATTTTTATCCTGGTTCGTTTGATCTCAAACTACTCCAGTCCACCCGTCAAGGTGATTTCGCCTATCTCCAACGAGGTCTTAATCCACTATATTCAACTGAATATTACAGACTGCTTTAACAACTGCTAAAGCCTTCTTGATCCAAACCACAACACGGTTTGTCAAGGTAACACTTTCTTACAAAGAGATAAAACTAAGTGTGTGGATGTTTTCTACAAAACTGTATCACAACTGTGATGTATACACAAATTGAAGCTTAGAAACTAGATTGCTAAACAATGATAGAATATCAGAATGTGTGGTTTAGCAAAACTGAGAGAAAGAAGATTATGATTAGCTTTTGTGCGTGTAGAGATTTGGAGAGCATTAGCCATTTCAATCTTCAAAGTCTTGTTTATATAGCACTGAGATGATGAACGTTGGATGCAATATTCTTGATTCAATGCTAATAACAAACTTTCCTTATTGAGCAGATCTTGTCTGGAATGAGGCCATTGGAATTAATTTGCTTTCAATGCACTGTACCGTTGCTTACTTAATGCAAGTTCTGGCTTGGCTCATTCTGACTCTGCTTCGCTGCTGATGAACTGTTGTGTTTCTTTATCAGAGTGTTGAGCGCAGTCTTGTTCATCAGGCTTCAGCATGTACGTGAGTTAATCATCTGATTCTGACATTCTGATATGGCAACTTCTGATGCTGGTGTCTGAAATTAAGTTCTGATGCTGAATAGATGTGATCTTGCTTATATCAATCAGAGTATCTGCAAGTCAGAACATAATAATTTTAGGCAGCAGATAGTTCATACATGAAACTTATAAATACTATATCTTTTCACATTGTTATCATCAAAACTTAAATATAGGGTAGTAGATTCAAACTTTGTTCTAACAATCTCCCCCTTTTTGATGATGACAAAAACTAGATATTTTTTAAATGAAAATAACGTGAAAGGGTATCTGAGATATGTATCAGAGTAAGAAGTAAAAGGATAAGGAGTAAAGAGATATCAGAGTTGAGAGATACTCCCCCTGAGTTTATTACTTCCCTTTGATTACACGTGTTCTTCAGGATCAGATATTTTTTCCTTTCTTTGAACATCAGAGTATTAGAGTCTTTGACTTATCAGAAGCTTTATGTCAGAGCAGAGCTTCAGAGCTTTTCTTGTCAGAGCTTTGCTTTGGATCAGAATATCAGAGCGGATCAGAACTTCATAGTGATCAGAGCTTCAGAGCTTCTAGTCTTCAGAGTGTCCAGGAGCTTCCTTGTACCTGTAGACTTTAAGCAAAACAGAAAAAACATTTTCAAGTAATAGAGTTAGAATGTTTGAGAATTTCTGTCTAGTTAGCCGTTATTGATTAAAATATCATTCTTGTTCTCCCCCTTTTTGTCAGCAATCAAAAAGTGTAGGTGATGTGCTAAAACAATTAAGATCATAAAAACTAATCATATTAAGATAGTTCAGAATCAAAACAAGAAAATAGTACAAAACATATTCAAACAGTACATCAGAAAATCAAGGAAAACATGAAAAAGGACATGAATGAAAAAAGACATCAGAGATTATGATACCAAGATTAATGTGCTTAAATAGAGTTTTCAAAACTATTTTGAAAAGATAAACGTTTTTTAAGAGAGAGAAAAATCATGATTGCATTTTAAAAGCATGATTACTTTTCATTAAATGCTTGCTGATTTTGGGGGATTTGAGAAAGATACTTAAAAACGGTTACCAGACATGTGTCTCAATGCACCCAATCAGCGCTTTGCCTTCTCAGAAGCGTGCGCGCGTTCTGCTTCAGAGATATGCTGATGATTGGATGACACTTGTTTGATGTAGTGATCAACACGTCTGTCTTTGAGCTTAGACTCTCAGATCTTTAGACTTGCATGTTCTATCTTTCTGAAAGGAGATTGATCAGAAGTTCACAGTAAAACAATTACATTCTGAAGGTAAAATATATGGAATTAAAACATTTTCACTCTGGACACACTTTCATGCTGAGATGTTTCAGAATGAAATTAAACCTATCTTCTGAAAGGGGTTTAGTAAAGATATCAGCCCATTGATGGTCTGTATCTATAAATTTTAAGTTCAAAATACCTTTCTGAATATAGTCCCTAAGGAAGTGATGTTTTATTTCTATATGCTTAGCTCTAGAATGTAAAATGGGATTCTTACTTAAGCAAATAGCAGAAGTATTATCACAAAGTATAGGAATGTTACTCTCAAAAATCTGGAAGTCTTCAAGCTGACTTTTCATCCAGAGCATTTGTGTGCTACATCCTGCTGCTGCTATGTACTCAGCTTCTGCTGTTGATAGAGCAATTGTTGATTGCCTTTTGCTGGACCAAGAGATCACATTTTCTCCCAGAAACTGGAAGCTTCCAGAAGTACTTTTACGTTCCACTCTGTCTCCAGCAAAATCAGCATCACAGTAGCCTACTAAGCTGTAATCACTAGATTTTCTATAAAACAAACCCATATTAGTAGTACCTTTCAGATACTTGAAAATTCGCTTAACAGCTGTTAAGTGAGATTCTCTAGGATCTGATTGGAATCTAGCCAGATACAAACACTGAATAATATGTCAGGTCTTGAAGCAGTCAGATAGAGGAGAGAACCAATCATACCTCTGTAGACTTTCTGTTCTACATTTTTGCTTACCTCTTCTCTTTCCAGAATGCACGTGGGATGCATTGGAATCTTTGATGGCTTACATTCTGAGAGGTCAAATTTCTTCAGAAGATCTCTGATGTATTTGCTCTGATGAATGTAAGTTCCTTCTGGAGTTTGATTGATCTGAATTCCTAGAAAGAATTTCAGTTCCCCCATGAGGCTCATCTCAAATTCTGCCTGCATACACTTAGCAAATTTTCTTCCAAGAGAAGGATTAGTAGAACCGAAAATAATATCATCAACATAAATTTGACAGACTAAGATGTCACTCTTAACTGATTTACAGAATAGAGTAGTTTCCACTTTCCCTCTGGTGAATTCATTTTCTAGCAGAAAGTTACTTAGCCTTTCATACCAACCTCTGGGAGCTTGTTTCAGACCATACAATGACTTCTTTAGTTTGAAAACATGTTCTGGATGTTTTGTATTTTCAAAACCTGGGGGTTGGTGTACACAAACTTCTTCTTCTATATAACCATTTAAGAATGCACTTTTGACATCCATCTGATACAGAGTGATGCCTCTATTAACAGCAAATGAAATTAAAAGTCTGATAGATTCTAACCTGGCGACTGGGGCAAAGGTTTCTGTATAGTCTATCCCCTCTTGCTGACTATAACCTTGTGCAACCAGTCGTGCCTTGTTTCTGATGACTTCACCTTGTTCATTTAGCTTGTTTCTGAACACCCATCTTGTTCCAATGACGTTGAATCCTTTTGGTCTGGGAACGAGATCCCATACGTCGTTTCTGGTGAATTGATTCAGCTCTTCTTGCATTGCCAGAATCCAGTCATTATCCAGAAGTGCTTCATCAATAGAAGAAGGTTCAATCAGAGACACAAGTCCCATAAGTGTTTCTTCAGAGTTTCTGAAGCTTGCTCTTGTTCTGATTGGATCTTCCTTTCTTCCTAGGATAGTCTCTTCTGGGTGATCCAAGCTGCTTCTGGGTAATCTCTTCTGAGGTTGATCAGCAACTGTTGTAGGATTGCTAGCAGTGCTCCTTTCAGACGTTGAAGGAATGTCTGTGTTGAGAGCTTCTGACGACTTGTCTTCAGAACCTGCAAATTCAATTTCTATACCTGCAAAAATTTCATTCTGCTTTGACTTTTCAGATTCAAGCTTATCATCAAAACGAACACTGATTGATTCTTCCACAATCTGTGTTTCTGTATTGTATACTCTGTACCCTCTTGAGCGTTCAGAGTATCCTAACATAATACACTTCTGTGCTTTAGAGTCAAACTTGTTCAAATAATTCTTTGTATTTAATATAAAGCAAGTACATCCAAATGGATGAAAATATGAAATGTTGGGCTTTATGTTCTTCCACAATTCATATGGAGTCTTTTCCAGAATAGGTCTTATTGAGATTCTATTCTGAATGTAGCACGCTGTGTTTATTGCCTCTGCCCAGAAGGTCTTAGCAACGTTTGTCTCATTGATCATGGTTCTGGCCATTTCTTGCAATGTTCCGTTCTTTCGTTCTACAACTCCATTTTGTTGGGGAGTTCTAGGACAAGAGAAATCATGCAGAATGCATCTGTCATTAAAGAATGACTCAAAATCTTTGTTTTCAAATTCTCCACCATGATCACTTCTGACTTTAACGATTCTAAGATCCTTTTCATTCTGAACTTGGTTACAGAAGGTAACAAACACAGAGTGTGACTCGTCCTTGTGTCTTAAGAACTTTACCCATGTCCATCTGCTATAGTCATCTACGATTACTAACCCATACTTCTTACCACTGACTGAAGCAGTTTTAACTGGTCCAAATAAGTCAATGTGCAGAAGTTCTAATGGCTTAGAGGTAGAAACAACATTTTTGGATTTAAAAGAAGGTTTTGCAAATTTGCCTTTCTGGCATGCTTCACACAGAGCATCTGAATTAAACTTCAAATTAGGAAGTCCTCTGACCAGATTGAGTTTGTTAATCTGAGATATTCTTCTCATACTAACATGCCCCAATCTTCTGTGCCAGATCCACTGCTCGTTGTTAATAGACAGAAGACATTTTACATTCTGACTCTTTAGTTCAGAAAGTTTGATTTTGTAAATGTTGTTTTTCCTCTTACCATTAAACAGGATAGTCCCATCATTCTGACTAACAGCTTTACATGATTTTTGATTAAAGATTATATCATAACCGTTATAGCTTAATTGACTTATGGATAACAGATTATGCATCAATCCATCTACTAGTAGAACATTATTAATAGAGGGAAGATTTCCATTACCTATAGTTCCAGAGCCAATTATCTTTCCCCTCTGATTGCCTCCAAAGCCAACGTGGCCTCCAGGCTTAAGTTCCAGGCTTTGGAACATATGCCTTCTTCACGTCATGTGTCGTGAGCAGCCAGAGTCCAGGTACCATGACTGGTGTTTCTGACTTGCTGCTAAAGATATCTGCAACATGTATTATTTTATCCTTAGGTACCCAGATTTTCTTGGGTCCTGATTTGTTAGTTTTACCAAAACTCTGGTTGAATTTTGGTTTCAGAGTGCTTACTGCTAGTGTATTTGATATCATGTGTGTGACCATATACAAAATGTGAATTCAGAGGAGTGTGTTTAATGGTTAAGTCCATGATATTCTTTGGTGTAGGAACCTTACCTTGGTATCCTATTCCTTTCCTGCCGTTTCTGCTAACTCCATAGATCATTGAAGCCATTCTGCTTCTATCTATGCTTTTAGCTAGGAACTTCTGGAAACTGTGATCATACTCCTTGATGATCTCATCAGCGTTGCTGGGAGTTTCAGAAATTGGTTCCTTCTGAGAGTTTTGTAAAGTGTTTTCTAATTTTGAAATCTTATTTCTCAGCTCAGAATTTTCCAATTTGAGACTCTCAGTCTTATTAGAGTCAGATTCAAGATTCCTTTTCAGGTCTCTAAATTTAGCTCTAATTTGCTGATAACGTTCCAGAATCTCATTAAGGCTTTCAGCAAGTTCAGCCTTTGTAAAGTTAACAGCAAAGTTAGGAAATACCTCTTCAGTGTCTGATTCTGAGTCTGATTCAGAAGCTTCACTATCTTCTGAAATGTTAGCCATGAGAGCTATGTTTGCCCTTTCATCATCTGATTCTGAGTCAGCTTCAGACGAGTCAGAGTCATCCCATGTAGCCATGAGACTTTTCTTCTTCTCTCTTCCAAACTTCTTTTTAGGCTTTTCCCTCTGAAGCTTTGGGCAGTCACTCTTATAGTGTCCTTGCTCATTGCACTCATAGCAGATGATGTCTTTGGTGTTTGGCTTTTTGCTACTGGAGGAGCCTTCAGATCTTCTGTATCCAGAGGAAGAATCTGTCCTTCTGTATCTGGAAGAAGACTCGTTCTGATCAGATCTTCTGGGATTCCTGAACTTCCTTTGTCTTTGCTTCCACAGTTGATTTACTCTTCTGGAGAGAAGGGAGAGTTCGTCTTCTTCTGATGAGGATCCATCAGATGTTTCTTCAACTGCCTGCAAAACTTTAGACTCAAATTTTCTGTTAGATTTTAATGCTAAAGGCTTACCTTGCTTCTGAGGCTCATCAGCTTCTAGCTCTATCTCATGACTTCTGAGGGAGCTGATAAGTTCCTCCAGAGTGATTTTGTTGAGATCTTTAGCTAGCTTCAGAGTTGTAACCATAGGTCTCCACTGCTTGGGTAAACTTCTGATGATTTTCTTGACATGGTCAGCAGTAGAGTATCCTTTGTCCAGAACTTTGAGACCAGCTACCAGAATCTGGAATCTAGAGAACATGGTTTCAATGGATTCAGATTCTTCCATTTTGAACGCCTCATACTTCTGAATGAGCGCCAGAGCTTTTGTTTCTTTGACCTGAACGTTGCCCTCATGCGTCATTCTGAGTGAGTCAAAAATATTCTTTGTTGTGTCTCTGTTGGAGATCTTTTCATACTCAGTATAGGAGATGGCGCTGAGGAGGATGGTTCTGGCCTTGTGGTGATTCTTGAAGTCACGCTTTTGTTGATCATACATTGTTTTTCTATCAATCTTCTGACCACTTGCATTCACAGGGTGCGTGTATCCATCTGTCACCATATCCCACAGATCAGCATCATGTGCCAGAAAGAAGCTTTCAATTCTGTCCTTCCAGTAAACAAAGTTTTCTCCATCAAAGACTGGAGGTTTGCCACTGAATCTGTCTCTGTCCTCATTGTTGTCATTGCTGATGTGAGAATTGTTTCCTGCCATTGTGTTTTTCTGACGCTGGATCTTGTACTGACACGGTTAAGTGTATTAGCTCAGAACCAGGCGCTCTGATGCCAATTGAAGTGGTGAAAAACACAAGAAGGGGGGGTTGAATTGTAAAACTGAAATCTAATGCAATGAACAAGATATTTTTATCCTGGTTCGTTTGATCTCAAACTACTCCAGTCCACCCGTCAAGGTGATTTCGCCTCTCTCCAACGAGGTCTTAATCCACTATATTCAACTGAATATTACATACTGCTTTAACAACTGCTAAAGCCTTCTTGATCCAAACCACAACCCGGTTTGTCAAGGTAACACTTTCTTACAAAGAGATAAAACTAAGTGTGTGGATGTTTTCTACAAAACTGTATCACAACTGTGATGTATACACAAATTGAAGCTTAGAAACTAAATTGCTAAACAATGATAGAATATCAGAATGTGTGGTTTAGCAAAACTGAGAGAAAGAAGATTATGATTAGCTTTTGTGCGTGTAGAGATTTGGAGAGCATTAGCCATTTCAATCTTCAAAGTCTTGTTTATATAGCACTGAGATGATGAACGTTGGATGCAATATTCTTGATTCAATGCTAATAACAAACTTTCCTTATTGAGCAGATCTTGTCTTGAATGAGGCCGTTGGAATTAATTTGCTTTCAATGCACAGTACCGTTGCTTACTTAATGCAAGTTCTGGCTTGGCTCATTCTGACTCTGCTTCGCTGCTGATGAACTATTGTGTTTCTTTATCACAGTGTTGAGCGCAGTCTTGTTCATCAGGCTTCAGCATGTACGTGAGTTAATCATCTGATTCTGACATTCTGATATGGCAACTTCTGATGCTGGTGTCTGAAATCAAGTTCTGATGCTGAATAGATGTGATCTTGCTTATATCAATCAGAGTATCTGCAAGTCAGAACATAATAATTTTAGGCAGCAGATAGTTCATACATGAAACTTATAAATACTATATCTTTTCACATTGTTATCATCAAAACTTAAATATAGGGTAGTAGATTCAAACTTTGTTCTAACAAATTGTTCCTAGTTGCTTGCTCATTTTCAAATCAAACATCCTTGCTTATTTTCAAAACAAACACCAACACTTTCAAAAATACTTTCAAAACATTTTCCAAACATGAAACATTTTCAAAAGCTCAACACTTTGTATACGTTCTAACGAACGAGAACTATTACAAAGTTTTCCTAAACGAATGCGCCTTTTCAAAATACTTTCAAAAACCACACAAAGCATATTTTAAAACGAAAGCAAGTGATCTAGTAAGTAACTAAGAGCCCATAGATAACTATGGATGAAAAGGGTGCTAACACCTCCCCTTTTCATAATCCACCCATCTAACTCAAGAAACAATCTCAAAGGTCTTTCCTGTTCTTTTTAGCCTTTCCTTTTGGATAAAAGAAAAGTCGACGACGACTCTTGCTAATCGTAACATTTGCGATAAAACACAAAAACACCCAAGTCAGTTCTCCCATCGTATCACAACATGGAAGCCGTCTTGCCTATAGAAGTTTAGATTCCCTCGCTAAGGATAATGAAGGAAAAAGATTTAGGTGAAGACGAATGGATTTAGACTAGGTTGGATCAGTTGAACCTGGTTGACGAGAAGTGACTGGCTACTGTTTGTCATGGTCCGATGTACCAAAAACATATGATCAAGGCTTTCAACAAAAAGATCAAGCCTCGAGTATATGAGAGTGGCAACTTGGTAATAAAGTGCATCATTCTTCCACAAGGCAACCCCAGGGGCAAATGGACTCCCACTTACTAAGGGCCATTTGTTGTTAAGAAAGTTTTCTCCGGGGGTGCCATGATGCTGACTACTATGGATGGTGAAGATTTCCCATATCCTGTGAATGTGGACATAGTTAAAAACACTACGCATAAAATGACCTGCTAGGTTGACATACCTAGGAAAAAAATAAGGGCATCCCCGCGAACCAAAGATGTTCGGGAAAAAATTAGGGATATATGAAAAAGATTATACACCCAGTGAGTTAAAAACCCGAAAGGGCGACTAGGGCAAAAACAGGTATCCTGGTGGGCTCAAAACCCGAAAGGGCAGTACAGACAAAAATTAAGGATTAAAAGCGTATGACTATGTCCTGTGGGATCGTTACAGCCAACTTTATCACCAAAGTCCAAGTTCAAATGGTCCAAGATCAATCCAAATAATTTCTATTCAACGGCAAGGGATAATGTTTGAAGACATGGGGGCAATAGTGGGGTTGTAACACAATGAGATTATTTTCACATGGCTATTATTTTGTTTTCACTTTGTATTCTTTCCATTCTTTCGAAGATTTCCTCTTACTAGTATCTCAGTCTCTTTGTACAAAAACGCCTATTCATAGGAAAAACATCAATACAAATATACTTTGAAGTGTAAACTTTCTATTTTTTCTGTTTTGAGTGCAAAAGTGTCCAATGATTAAAATTGAATGAACATATGCATATGAACATGATTAAACTTTTAACAAACGTATGCTTAAAAACAATGATAAGCATCTCCTTAAATGCATTTGAGATATCCCCACAAAGTTATTTCAATAACATTATCTCCACAGATTTGGTTTCATAAAATCCCCAGCCAGAATTTCAATCTCCAGAAAATTATCTTCCCAGCTAAGTTGGTCTTAAAAGGAAGCCTTTTGGGATTTCTTCCTAAAGAGACACCTCCCCAGCAGTTCGTCAAATGTTCTATTCAATAGGGTTTATTCCCCAACAAATGGCAAAATTCCCCAACTTAAGTTTGCCTCTTAGACTATTACAAATTAAGGGACCATAATCCCTAATCCCCAGTGAAGTTGCCAACGGAGTTGTTACTATTCCTGAAAGTTACTACGAAGCCTGGACCCAACCAGATACCAGTTCAACTCCATCCTACCCTCAATTTGCTTAAACCTGGACCCGACCAGTAAATAACTCAAGTTACTAAAGCCTGGACCCGACCAAATACCAGTTGACCTAAGTTCAAATTGTCTAAACCTGGACCCGACCAGTAAACAAATCAAGTTACTGAAGCTTGGACCCGACCAGATACCAGTTGACCCTTAAATTTCTTAAACCTGGACCTGACCAGTAAACAGTTCAAGTTACTGAAGCCTGGACCCGACCAGATACCAGTTAAACTCAAGTTCAAATTATTATAGAACCTGGATCCGACCAGAAAACAGTCTGAGTTGCTGAAACCTGGACCCGACCAGATAACAGTTGACCTCAATTCTTCAAGTTACTAAAGCCTAAACCCGACCAGATATAAGTTTAACTTCCTCAAATCATTGCTGAAACTTGGACCCGACCAGATAACAGTTTGAGTTGCTGAAACCTGGACCTGAGCAGATAACAATTGATCTTAATTTCAAGTTACTAAAGCCTGGACACAACCAGATAGTAGTTTAAATTCTCCAATTACTCCAAAGCTTGGACCCGACCAATCAACAGTTTAAGTTGCTGAAACCTGGACCCGACCAGATAACAGTTCCAATTGCTGAAACCTGGACCCGACCAGATAACATTTAATCTCAAGGCTAAGTTGCTATGGAACCTTGACCTGACCAGATATTAGTTTAACTTCTTCAATCACTAACAAAACTCCTCTTCCTCATTAGAGTTTTTCATTATCCCCAGCAGATTATTGCAAAGCCTGGACCCGACTAGATAATAGCTAACTCTCAAGAGATAATTCCCCACTAGAGTAGCAGACGACTAAAAATCCTAAGCTCTTTTCCCCAAGCAGAAACCAATACTCCCCAGTGGAATTCTTCTCAACAAAGCAAGCATCTTTAACAAAGTCTGAAGATACACATACTTTTCATCTCCAACAGTAGTCTGATATTTAAACTCCCCAATGTCTGTCAAGGATACGCTTCGACAACACGACGCATTCATACATCATATAACATACATAAAACAACATAATCTCATTTGTTTTGAGGATATCATTACACCATGCATACATTCGCATAGAACTAACCCCTTTGTTTCCTGGCAGAGAAAAACCATTGATCCAAAGACCTCTTCTGGATCAAAATTATTTTTTCCAGTGAAAGACAAACAAGACACCTAGTTTTCAGCACAAATCGACCAAAGATTTACACTGTAGTTTCTCCCAGCTTCTACTATCATCTCTCCAAATTGCATCTATAAGCCCATTCCTAAATCAATACATCATCGAGTGCAAATTTTTGGGCACTTTAGTGTTCAATCATCTTTCACCTTCAAGTCACGAAAGGCGGATCCGCCAATCTCACTCTTCAGGTTCACGAAGATTGAATATGGGCAGTTGTTTTACCCAAAAAATTTCCCTCTCAATTTCTCAAAGATTCTCTCACAAGATCTCCATTGATTCAAGACTGCACCAGGATTGATCAGCTCAAGATACCTCCCTAAACACGGATGACTCAAAATTAGGGTTTGAGTTTGTATAAGGAAAATTGGACCTTTAATGCTTCATATGATTTTGATGGATCATTTTGGACTTCTAAGATTGCTCATGTCAAGTTTCAAGCTTTGGATCACATTTTTTCTCAATCAATTGATTAGTTGACCTAAAATCACCTATATTGGGCAAAAAGTCAACTATGGTTAATTCACAGTTAAACTTCATAATTTTTTATTCATATCAACATGTTGAACTCATAGATGTCAATTAGTCAAGTTTGGATCATAATTCCTCAATAAATTTGATCAAATCACAAAAAGGGCAAAATGGTCAAAGTTAGGGTTTTGACTGAGAAGGCTTGATTTTTGAGTTTCGATCCAAATACATGACTTGTTGGTTTGAGACATGATATCAAGAATCCAAATGCATCACTATGACCTAATGGCATGGTTCAAAGCATTTCCTAGGATCAATTGATTGATAGTTGAAAATTGGTCAACTGATGAAAAAGTCAACTGTACACTGAAAAGTCAAACTTTGACTTTTGGATCAAAATCAAGTTTCAAAAATCATATTTCATCAAGACATGTCAAATTATGAATATTGTTCATCAAGAAATCAAAAGTCAAGATTACTTTGAAAAAAGTCAAAGATCTAAACACATATAGAAGCTATCCCAACCTCTGTTTTCAAACTGTAACACCATCTTCACCAACCTCCATTTTCAAAAACAGGGCATTACATCTTGACTTCTCTAGAACATTCAAGCCATCCGTAACTCAAGCTAAGGGTTGCATTAGCTTCCTAGAAACTTGAGGAAGCTAACCAAATCATCATAACAATTTGAATCAAGCTCTAATTCAAAACACGATCTCTAGCTACAAGGTGAGTTTTTTCTAATTTTCAGCTAATTATTTAGGCATTAATAGGCTTGCATTTTCAAAGACAAAATGTAGATATCATTGCCCTGAAACTGTACATATCCATATTTTTCATTTATATGGCATGAGTGGAGAGAATTTTGGATCAGAACTTCTTGGAAAAATTAGGGTTCAAATTAGGGATAGAAAAATCCATGCTTGTTTTTTATTTATAGTTTTAATGCTTTACAACTCAGAAACCATGATAAAATTTTCTATAACTTTTATGTTTACATTTTCCATTTTGGTTGAGAAATGAATGAGTTGTAGATGCTCTGGCTGGCGCGAGGAAGAAGATGAAGTTCATCACCGAAACTGATTTTGTAATAGATATTTATGGTTTTGTTTATAATACCAGATGTATAGCCACCCCAGTAGTAGAGAGCGCGTGTGATAGACATTAGTGTTAAGGGTCCTGGGTTCTAGCCCCAGAAGCACCTTTTTTTTATTTCTTAACATTTTACCCCATTTACTTGTGAGCAGTACGCCTGGGCCAGAACTTCTGGGCTTTCTCATTTTTTCTTCCAGCATCACCCCCCGCCCCATTTACTTGTTAACAGCACTCCTGGGCCAGAACTTCTGGGCTTTCTCATTTTTGCTTCAACATCACCCCCCCCCCATTTACTTGCTAACAACACGCTTGGGCCAGAACTTCTGGGTTTTCTCATTTTTGCTTCCAGAATCACCCCCCATGTACTTGTTAGCAGCGTGCCTGGGCACAAAACTTCCGGGCTTTCTCATTTTGCTTCCAGCAACACCCCCCCCCCCCCCCCATCCATTTTTTCATCATGCAGTCCAGCATAACCTTCTTTTTTATTTTTCTAACTAATTCTGATCACAAAAATACATATGGGCCTAAACCAAACAGAAATTTGTTTTACTTACAAACATCCTTTCCACTTTCTAAACCCCCTCTGACTTTAAATTTATATTTATATTTTATTTTCTTTCATTTATTATTTTTAGTATTATTATTATTTTTATTAATAAGAAAAACCAAAAATATATTATATTAAATATTTAAATTATTTAGTTTATTTTTATTTAACTTCTTAAAATAAAAAAGACCAAAAATATTTTCCTATTTAATTTATTTTCTTTAACTAAATATTAAACTTAGATTTAGTTCATTTTCTTTTTTAATTAAAATTACTTTAGAATTTAGGATTTCTCAATTAATTAACTTTTTATACTAATTTAATCAACATTCTCCTATAAGACCCTAAAAACTTTCTCTCTTCAAATAAAATTAGTTTCTTTGTTTATTAACTTAACTTAAGTTTTTCTTATTTTAGTTAATTATTTTCTTTTAGTTAATTAAGTCAAAAACCCTCTTTGTTAAATAAAATCTAAAGCAAATTCCATTTTTTTCCATTTTTATTTGTATACATTATATTCATTCCATTTCTTGTACATTATATACATTTCAATTCTTGTACATTATTCAAGTTCAATATGGTTGTAATAGATAATTGGGTTTATTTTCTTGCAACCTCCATTTGTAAATTTGTACACCCCATTCACAAATGATATAATAGCGTAGGATATTTACTTTCTGCAATTTACCGCTTTCGTATAAAGGCTAGTAATTTAGGGTTTGTATGGAAAGATAAAAGCAATGATTAGAAAACCCTAATCCAAGACAAAATCAAGCATGAAATTCAAAATACTTGCACACTTTTCACATCTAGGGTTAACTCAACTTGTTGCCTTGAGAAAATGGTCATGATATGCATGTGAGACACTTTAGCCAAAACAAATAAAAAAATACAAGATCATAGTCCCTCGATGACGCTACGAATGTTGCCTTACAAATAATCTTAGTCCCTCAAGAGAAATGCTAAGGTATCTCACAACATTGTTATTCATGACTATACAATGACCCATGCCCGTCCCTTCACATCCAAAGATAAGGCTACTTACCAATCAATGGTGAGGTAGCAATATCAATGGAAGGAAGAAATGAACAAAAGACTTTTGTGTAGGTAGAACATTCTTAGTTGCTTGCTCACAATCCATCTTCAAAAGAAAACATCTTTTCAAACACACTAAAAACTTTAAAAAAACATGAAATATTTTCAAAAAGTCCAACACTTTGTATGCATTCTTATAGAGACGAGAATCATTACAATGTTTTCCTAAATGAAGGCACTTTTCAAAAATACTTTCAAAACCCACCATAAACACATTTCGAACAAAGCAATTTCAAAATTGATCTAGCAAGAAACTAAGAGCCCGTAGTTAACTATGGATGAAAAGGGTGCTAACACCTTCCCTTTTCATAACCTACCCCCCGAACTCATCAAAATTCTCAAAAGGTCTTTCCTATTCTTTTCACCCTTTCCTTTATTGGATAAAAGAAAAGTCGGTGGCGACTCTTGCTATCCGCGACAATTGAAATAAAACGCAAAACAACCAAGTCTGTTCTCCCACCGTATTACAGAACTGGCGACTTTGTTGGGGAGTACTGAAAAGTGGGGTTACCTTAGAGTTAGATCACATTTACTTGCTTTCATTGTTTGATTTGTTTGCTTTACATTTATGGGTCCTTGTTTGGGTTTGTATTGATCCTCTACCCAGATCTGGGAATACCATTAGGTAAATAGCAAAGATTAAGGAGAATGTGCGGTGTAGACTGATATGGTTGAGACAATAGCTATGTTATTGTGACATATTTGTTGGTACCTGTATCCCTTATGGCGAATTAAGGAGAATATGGGGCCGCTGAGTGATGTCATGAAGAACTAACGAACCTTAGAACCTTTAATTGAACAACTTAGACGTTAGGAAGTAGTGAGATAGCCGGTTTCAGTGGAAAGCTGAAAATTGGTTAATACTCGATACTGCGCTCATTGATATCGGACTTTTGGTATATTTTGGCTGCAAGAAAAGATTGATTATGCTAAAACAATGGCCAATGAAGAAAAATCATTGATATTGAGATTCTCTAGAACCCGATTACTTTCTAGGATAGGTTGAACCAACTAAACTTCAAGAGGGTACTTACCTATTGTAATACGGTGGGAGAACTGACTTGGGTGTTTTGAGTTTGATCGCAATTGTTGCGGATAGCAAGAGTCGTCACTGACTTTTCTTTTATCCAATAAGGAAAAGGGTTAAAAGAACAGGAAAGGCCTTTGAGATTATTTTCTTGAGTTCGGGGGGTAGGTTATGAAAAGGGAAGGTGTTAGCACCCTTTTCATTCGTAGTTATCTACGGGCTCTTAGTTGCTTTCTAGATCACTTGCTTTTGTTTGAAAATGTGCTTGTGGTGTGGGTTTTGAAAGTATTTTGAAAAGTGTTTTTGTAATGGTTCTCGTCTCTATAAGAACGCGTACAAAAATCTTTGTCTTTTTGAAAATGTTTCAAATGAAAGCATTGGTGTATAAAGTGTTTTTGTTGTGAGCAACAGAGAAACTAGGAGCATCCTACCTACTCAAAAGGTCTACGTTCTTTTCCTCCTCCTTTAGATTTTTTTATCTTACCATTGATTTGGTAAGAAGCCCCATCATTGGATTTGAAGGGACGGGCGTGTGACGTTTGTATAGTCATAGAAGGCAACCTATGGGACGTTTTAGCAATTTTTGTTTAGGGACTAGATCGTTTACCGAAGGCAACATTAAGGGTCATCGAGGGACTACGATCTTTTATCGAGGGTCTTTGCTAAAATGCCCATATTCGAGGGACATGACTATTTTTCTGAGGCAAGTGAGATTACCCTAAGGGTGTATGTGTGTGAATAGTGTGTTTGATTGCATGCATTTTGTCTTTGAATTTTAGGTTGTCTACTTGTTGGTTTTATATTTCTATACATCCTAATTACTAACATTTGTACAAAAGCAATAAAAATGAAAAAAAATAAATCCTACATTATTACAACCATATTGAATAGCAAGAAAATATAAAGAAAAAATAAAATAAAGAAAGGAAAATGGGCCTTTTTGATTCAGGAAGCCACACGATTTTTCACTTCTTGGCTTCCTTCGATTTGGGCCTGGAGTCAGCAAGGTCATGTCTTTCAATTTCACCCTTTTCCTACTTCTTTCGATTGGGACCTGGAAGTCAGCGTGACCATCCTTCTGGCTGCTTCTTTCGTTTGAGACCTGGAAGTCAGTGTGGACATCCTACTGGCTACTTCTTTTGTTTGAGGCCTGGCGTCAACATGAGGTGCACTCTTTGCCTCAGGATCCTTGCTTCCTCCTTTGACTGCAGGAATGCTAGGCCCCCAGGTTAACATTCGAAAGGCTTGAGTACTTAGCCAATCGAAGGATATAGAGAACCTATTTTAAATTTTTAAAATGTAACATTCAAGTGTAACTTTCGAAAGCTACAAGCCAGGGGTTAGCACAAAATTATTGGGTCTCAAAATCCAAAGCTTAACTAGTCAGGGTTGATATTTTCAACATATGGGCAGTCAGGATCGAAGGTTAAAACATAGTCAAGCTCCCTAGATGAAATATCTACATTTTCTCTTTATTGGTATGTACACATGATATTTAAATGAAATAGTTCCAAGTTTAAAGATAACTTACCTCTTGAAGCACTTAAATAGAAGGAAACTGCAAATGTCTCCCTTGGTAGTGAATGGAAGTTTGTTGGGGCCTTCCTGAGACTAGTCCAGTTACTACTTTGTTCAAGCAGTCACTAAATCGAAGGAGAGTATGTGAGTAAGGGAACAAATCAAAAGATTATTATATTGTGGTTGGGGAAATGAGTCGAAGGTTAGTTATCTGGCCACTAGAGGAGTGAATCGAAGGATTCACTTAGTGTATGAAGGGGTCTGAGTTTTTTTAGGAGTGTTAGGAATATTTGAAAAAAAATGTTGGATGGATGTTTGAGAGTTTTGAGAAATTTCTCACAAGAGTTTTCTTACAACTATCTAGGGCCCCTAAGATGTGTGGTGGAGGCTCATATTTATAGATGGCTTTGGATGATGTTTTAGGGGGGAAAACAAAAAGTTTAAACAAAAAAGGTATGATGTGCTTGTAGCTTTCGAGAGGCAGTATTCGTATGCCAAATTGGTGCAAGAAATAAGGGCAGTGTTGCAGGACTATTCTGCAGCAGTTTTGGAGTGTTATGGCCAGTGTATCAGGCCTGAACTTGGCAGCGCATGAGACTTTAGTCAGCAAGTACCTTTGGACATCTCAACCTTTTGTTTTGACTCCCTAGCCCTATCCTTCGACCAGACTCCTCAATAACATTTATTTCCAAATCAAAGTGTCCTTCGAATGGCTCATATGGATATCCTTTGAAAGGGCCTAAATAGGTGTCTTTTGACTAGGCCTTTTGTATGTTCCTTTGAATGGACCAAATGCATGCCCATGGAATGGATCACAAAATTATGTCATTCGATTGAGGCATCCAGGTATATCTGGAAAGTCCTTCGAATGCACCATCATGGTACTTCTTTCGCATGAGACAATGGCGTAGTGTAGAATTTGTGTGTTGAAGCAAACTATTTCCAAGGGATACTTCCCAGTCAAAACTAGCGTGAAAGTAACCAATACTTTGTGGGCGCCATTGCCTTGTGAATGCTAGCCATGGGATTGTTTTTTCCTTGTGCATTCTATCCTAAAGGGAGTCTTGGTTTTTGTGAGTCGAAGGGATCATACAAAGGGAAAATGGCCTCTGAATCGAATAAAAGCTTTAGGAGGCTATTTCTTTATGAATCTATGCAAAAATACAAGGAGCCTTTGCTCAAACGAAAGCTTGCATGAAGAAACACTGCCCACTCAAACTTGCCTGTAAAGGGTTCATATGGCCAAACGAAAGGGTGTATATAGAAGGTCCCTGCTTTGTGACTTCAAGTAAACATGCAAGAGGTCTTTACTCAAATGAAATCTTGCATGAAAGGAGCCACATGCCCAAACGAAAGGTATAACCAAATTTTGTATTGAAGGATTCACACGCCCCAAACAAAGAATGCATGTAGAGGGTAAAGGGCACAACCGAAGCTTGCAACAAAGGAGGGCCACATGCCCCAAACAAAAGAGGCATGTAGGAGGTAGAATGTGTAATCGAAAGAGACCAGAAAAGGGGAATTTGCCTCCTAAATCGAAGGACATCAGCAGGAGGCTTTTTTCCTTGTGAATTAAATCTAGTTGAAGATAAGCGTTGCCTTGTCGAAGCTTGCAACAAGTTGTTTCAAAGGGTGATTTTGGCCTTGTGCATGCTTGAATGGTGGGAAATTCTGCCTTGTGAATTTGGCAAACATGCAGGAAAGAGGCTATATGGCCACACGAAAGATGTATACCAATCTTGCACAAAGAGACTAAAATGTTCAAATGAAACAGGAATTGAACTTGTCCAAAAAGAAGTCTAGTGCCCAAACAAAGGGTGTAACAAAGCTTGCATCGAAGGAGCCAAAGTGCCCAATCGAAAGATGCAAAATATAAGGAAACTTGTTTTTCCTTCAATTTTGTCAAAAATTATATTTTCATCTGCTTCACCCTTTTTAATAATTTCCTCTTTAACTTGATGCTGAAAAAACCAATTGTACTAGTGTAAGCTTGAATTTTCGAGTTTGTGACAAATGCCTTGAGAAACGAGAGGGAAAATTTTGGGGTACAACACCTATGAATTCCATGCAAGCCTAAACCTATGGCCTTTGTGTGCTTTGTTTGTGATTATTATCCATGTCATCATAAAACATCATAACATCATTACATCATAAAGCATTCTCACTAACCATTTCAAGGATTTAGGAATTTATCTTTGTTCTGTTTTGTAGGTCATGACTTCTACTCGAAGGAATACCATCTGAGTCAACTTCGTGAAAGTGAATCCTCAACTTCAAGAGTTAGCATCAAGAGTGCCTGGAGATTCTCATTTCACCAAGAAATACCGTCGACTTCTCAACTTGGCTACCTCAAACTTCCAAGAAGAAATGATGTGTGTGCTTTTCCAATTCTTTGATCCTATGCATCATTGCTTCACCTTTCCCGACTACCAATTGGTACCTGTAGCGATAAAAAATGTAGCGGGGTAAATCGGAGATCGAATTATTGATTAATTCGTCTCACAAAAGCAAGAGTCGCCACCGCGCTTTATTGTTTCCAAAGGAAAAGGGAAAAGAGCGAAATAAAACCCTAAATATGCAATGTAAATAATACTGAAAATACAAAGCGTTTTTGAAAAGAGATCTTATGGTTCGGGGGTTGGTTATACAATGGGAAGGTATTAGCACCCAATGCATCTATAGTACTCTATAGGAACCTTTTGAAATATCTGTTTATTAAAATTGATTTGTTTGATCGAAAATAAATTGTTTTGGCCGAAAAGGGGTACGGACGGTTTTTTTTGGAATGCGACGACCTAACGTCGAAGTTTTTGCTTAAAGGGTATAAATTTTGAAAAGGTTGAATACTTGAGGAAAAATTATCCTAAGTTTTAATGAAATGCGAAAGTTCGCGCAGATAGACTTGAGGACATGAAGTCAACAAATTTACTGTTTTTCCTTTGGATTTAAACATAAAACAGAATAAACAAATAAATATGGAATAAATAAACAGATAAAATATGCGGATAATGATTAAATAACAATAATTAAATGATAGACTAAATGATGCGAATAATGCATTTTTTATGATTTTTGTTTAATATTAATAAAAGGAGAGTACTTTAATAGTTTTCAATTTTTACGCGTTTTTAATATGGATAAAAAGCAAAAGAATTATTCAATGAAAACAAAATATTTTTTAGTTTTAAGTTTTATTTTATATATTTTGGATATTAATAATAATAAAACAAGAGAATGAATTAATAAAATATTTTTTAAGTTTTCTAATTTTATATGTTTTTTAGAGTTTTCTAAGTTTCTATTTTTTATGTTTTGATATTAATACAAAAGGTTATTATTTTTTTTAGAATTATTAAATAAATAAATTAATTAAAACTTAAAAGGTTATTAACATAACTCGAATCAAAGGGAATATTTAAAATTATCAAATTAATCCTAGAGTTTAACTAAGAAAATTGATTCCATTATTTAAAAAAAGTTAATTAAAAAAACACCTCTTATTAATTAAATCTAATGAATTCTAAAAAAAAAGAAAGGGCTAAAGAAACAAATATAGAAAAGGGTATCCAGAATCAAAAAACAAGGGGTAAACAAAGCAACTTAAGGGCTTAGGCGAAAAGGGGTGAGGCCCACACGTTTTGCACATTGTTTTAGGGTTAACTTGGTTTGTTTAGTAATTGGGGAAATGGGATTAGGGATTTGATCATGGCCGAAACGGCGCTCACCTCATATCTTCTTCTTCGCGTTCTTCTTTGCTTGAGCTTCTGAAATCGCCCTCTGTCCATGGCCATCAGTGACCTCGATCTCCTTCTTCCCTCCAGCAAAGTGTTAAGGGGATGACGGATTAGGTAAGCTTATGTTTTTATATTTGTCTAGGGTTTGTTACGAATTGCATGCATTGATTCTACCTATTTTTTGATCCTAATTCCGTGTCATGTGATATTTATTGGGAGGGTTATGGAAGAGATGACGGATTAAGAAAATTACCTGGAGATGGAGGAGGGACGTCGTGGATGCTAGGAGGCCGAGGGCAACAAGGGAGATACGTGATGCTTGCTTCAGCTGGGTACCCTGGTATTCGTTCCCTTGCGTTGCCTTGAACGTTGTTACCGTGTTGCCTCCAATGTATGTTTTTCTCTTCTTCTTTCTACTATGATTCTGTTGCTTCTGCTTTTGATGACCTTTGCCCAGTGATGACGCTGTCTGAGGGCTTTGACGCTTGAATGAGTTGCCATCGAATGATGCTTTTTCTCTTGGTAGCCTTGATGTATTTTACTGTGTTGCCTTGGGGATTTTGAATTCTATGTTGGAGTAACCATTTTGACTAGCTCAATGCTATTGGTGCTTTTTTCTTCTTCTTTTCTGATTTCTGTATGCGTTTCTGTTGGCTTTGCTTTTGAAAAAAATGGTTGATGGTGTTTGTTGGACAGTGATGATGTAGTCTGTGGTCTGAGGGTATGCTTGCTATTGTTTAGACATGGTTTGATTCTACTGGTTTTTTCTTACAGTAGGTTATGGCTTGGGAATGGTTTAGGCCATTTGTTTTTTTCAGTCCATGGTCTTGACAGGTTTGTGGTTCTGATGTGGTTTGGTGTTTGAATGGGTTTTCTTGTTGGACAGTAGGTTGCGAATGGTGTGAAATGGTTGAGGTTTTTTTTTATGGTACAGGTTTTGGTGATGTTGGCTTTAAAGGCTCAATCAGTTTTGGTGAGGTTCTTCAATGGTTTTGGAATTCCCTCCTTTTGTTCTATGCAGATTGTGTTTTGTTTTATGCAGTAGGCTGGCTTATGGTGTATGCAGGTTCCATTTGAATTGGTTTTTTTTGAGACTTGCAGAAAAAGGTTTTTGTATCTTTTTAGTTTTTGTGTGGAGGGCCTTAAGATAGGTTTTTTTTGAACTCCCTTTTCTTGAAGTGTTTTTGTCGTTATAATAGCTGTTGGCTTTTTGTTTTCGTTACAGGTTATGGATTTGAATCTTTGACAGTACTCTTGGCCTTCTGCATATTACTGCTACAACAGTTTTGTTTGTATTCTACTCTTGTGCTTCTTCTTTTACTGTGTTACTGCAGTAGCTTTGTCTTATAATTCCTTCTGCCTAAACCAAAACCTGCAAAACCAATTCTCTATCTCTCTTCTCTCTCCTCAATGCAAATTTGACATAAAATGATATTTGCATTTGTTCTGAAAAAGCACCCCTGCTGGAAAATGATGAAATGGGAAACATATATTGCTTGCATATTGGTTAAACTGCATATTTGACTTCCAATGCATCAGTAGAGCCTATGTTTTGGCTTCTACTATGTGGCTGCATGGCAGGTTTACGTTGGCATTTGCTTTATTCTTGCATATGCTGCTACTTTTTGTATGCTGTATGTTTTTTTTGAAATATGCATTTGGATTTTTGAAAATGCAATTGATTTTTAATTATGCAGTTTTGAAAAATAAAATGAATTTGTGCATGTTTCACAATTGTGCATTCATTTATGAAATAAAAAAAATTCCTCCCTTTTTTGTGAACCGGGAGAAATCCCGTGATTTGCAAAAAAGGGTAAACTGATTCCAGCCGTTGCTTTTAATGATGAACATTAGATAATTTTTGCTTTTAATTATTTGTTCAATTCTAATTTTCTTTTAATCGTTTTGCAGGTAAAATCAAGTGAGCAGACAAAAAGGCAATGGATAGAAGATTTAGAATTAGGAAACATTAGATTAATTTTTATTTCATTTTAACTTTGTAAAATTATTATTGTAAATTTGTTGTAATAAATACAATATTTACTCAATAATTGTACAATTAGAAGAAAATGAATAAAATTCCAATATTTGCCAATTAATTTCTTCCTTCTCTAATTATTTACTTTATTGTTTATAATTCTTTAAATTGTATAATAATTGAAAAAAAATCTCAATTACCTAAATTCAGAATAGTAAACAAACGAATAGATAACATCATTGGTTAATTAATAGTCTCAATTATTTAACTCATTATTCACGACTTTCCAAGTTATAATAATTAAAATAGAATTTCAATTATTTTAACTTAGAATGATAAATAATTAAATAATTATTATCGACCAATTAATGAACTTTTTCGAATATTTATTATATTATTCATGAATCTTTGAATTATGTAATAACTGAAAATAAATTCTAGTTATTTAAATTTAAGATAGTGCATAATAAATAAATACTGTCTGCACGATTAATGCGCCTCTTTTCTAATGTTTATTTTATTATCTATACATCTTTAAATTACATAATAATCGAAAACAAATTCCAATTATTTAAATTTAAGATAATAAATAATTAATAAACATTATTTTAGCACGAATCGATTAAATAATTTAGTGTTCAACATAAATAGCTCTCGGCCTGAAAAAGTTATGAATTTTAAAATCAATGGATCAAAACACTTGCAATGCGAATGATGCAGATATGAGATGATATCTTAGGTCAAAATTTGGGGTACAACAGCTGCCCCTATTTAAGTTTCTTCTATCCGGAGATATGAAGATAAAAAAAATCTTCGTTTCGACGAGATTGAAGGTACTTAAATACATAACTACGCAAATTTTGTCCTAAGATGCCGTCATCAAGTTGATATGAATGCAGTGATTGAATTCACAGAGAAAGATATTGTATGAAGCAAGACATCGTTGGAGGAATCGAACACCAACAAATCACAGAGACACGGGCTATACACTATTGGGGAAACGAGTTATCGACTTTAAACGACAGACTCCTGACAGTGAACAAAATCGAGGGGATACGACCTCTGACCCTAACAAAGAGAGCATCTTGCATAGGCCATAACAGATTATCGACCCAAAACAGTGAGTTCGCAACTCAAGGTCAATGATAGACAAAGAGTATCAAATTGCTGATAACAGATTACCGATTTCTGAAGGTAATGATTCCTGACAAACCTTCTCTGCGAGCTTTTCGGAGATATGCTCATAAATGCTGGAATAATATTGTAGGTACGCAAGTTGTTCAAATAAAGAAAACTGCCACTTGCTGTCGCCCAAAGAAAATACCGATAACATACAAGTTGCTCAAATAAAGAGGCTATCACTTGCCGTCGTCCAGAGATGTCAATAACATACAAGTTGCTCAAATAAAGAAGCTGCCACTTGCTGTTGTCCAAAGAAAATACCAATAACATACAAGCTGCTCAAATAAAGAAGCTGCCGCTTGCTGTATTCCAGAAAAGTAATAACGTACTAGTAACTCGTGAAGAGCTACTGCTTGTCGCTTTCAGAAAAATATATGACGCACTAGTAGCTCGTGAAGAACTGCTGCTCGGCGCTTTCAAAAAGTAATGACGCACTAGTAGCTCGTGAAGAACTGTTGCTCGGCGCTTTCAGAAAGATAATAACGCACTAGTAGCTCGTGAAGAGCTGCTGCTCGGCATTTCCCAAAAAGTAATGACGCACTAGTAGCTCGTGAAGAACTGCTGCTCGGCGCTTTCAAAAAAAGTAACGTACAAGTTGCTCGTGAAGAGCTGCCGCTTGTCGTTTTCCAACGGTGTTTATAACGTACAAGTTGCTCATGAAGAGCTGCCGCTTGTCGTTTTCCAAAGAATAACTCAGAAGGAAATTACGATGATACTGGCAGAGAATAAAAATTTTCGTCCAAGAGAATCATGAATCAGTCCATTCCCAAGGATATCACGCATAAATGTGCAAAATAAACGCACCAACTATCTAGGTCGCAAACTCACTGGGAAAAATCAAAGAGATAGCCTATGCAACAGGCAACAACTTTATCCAGGAATAAACTAGAGAGAAGACAGTCAAACAAGACTCCACCCAATGAGAAAGTAACTCGATTGGGGATTCATCCTATCCAGAAATGGACAAGGTAAGCTAAATCAGAAATCATCCACGAGGATTAGCTCAATTGGGGAATTTAGAAAGGAAGCACATTTTCTGCCTAAGCTAACCTTCTACTTGGAAAGAAATTCGTACGTTGTTCGAATAAACGAAGTGCGACCCAAAATCAATGGCAAATATGGATATGCATGCTGATATGAGTGTAAATGAGTAAACGAATGTTATGCTGACAAAACGAACAGATGGAATATCTTGAAGACGATAAGATGTCACGAAATAATAGATACTCGGCCAATCTTAAAAACGGAAAATAACTGGAACTGGAACCACAAAGCAACGTTAGAGCGTATCACGCTACAAGGCTTAAGTCTTCTGAGGAGAAAAGTATTCAAATCCAACAATACCAATAGACCACTGGCATGAGACAAAGCGTACCACACTTAGAAATCTGCTCAAACAAAGGTAGCCAAAACAAAACTTAACTGGAACAACTGGGGAGTCACCAAACTTAGCACCACTATAACCAAGTGTGCACACAGCCAACACTTCACGACGATTCGAAAGAAAACAGGTTCATCAAACAAGTAAATTACTGCACTATTTTGCATTTCATGGCTTGACCATCTTCAGAACGGCTGTTAATATTCCTTTCGTTGTTCACGACACTTTTTCTAGAAAATAAGAATATTTTAAATACTTTGTTTCAAATATTTCCGTAAAAAATTAAAATTTTTCCCACAGAAGGTAAATGCTCAAATTTCATTAATAAGGTGGTAGTTCGCTAACAACGCGACTCCAACGATTTACAAAAATGTGGGAAATAGTACATGAAATAAAAGGTTATACAAAAACAATGATCACTATTCTCCCTAACAACTTTTAATTCCATAATGTGTTCAGATGCCAAGACTGATTTGACCAGAAGTTTGCCTAAGCGAAGTACTTCTTGACTGCATCGGCGTTCAAGGGACGCGTAAGATCTTCACCGTCCATATTGGTGAGAATCATGGCACCTCCAGAGAAAACTTTCTTAACGACATACGGTCCTTCATAATTCGGAGCCCACTTTCCCCTAGAATCAGGTTGGAAAGATAAAATCTTCTTGAGCACAAGGTCACCTTCTCTGAACTCGCGGGGTCGGACCTTCTTATCAAAAGCCTTCTTCATTCTCTGCTGATACAATTGACCGTGACACAACGCTGTCAGTCTCTTTTCTTCGATTAAATTCAACTGATCATACCTACTTTGACACCATTCAGCCTCAGAAAGTTTGGCTTCCATCAACACTCTCAGAGACGGAATCTCAACCTCCACGGGGAGTACAACTTCCATACCATAAACTAGGGAAAATGGGGTTGCACCTGTTGAAGTTCGAACTGAAGTACGGTACCCATGTAAGGCAAACGGAAGCATTTCATGCCAATCTTTGTAAGTCACTACCATCTTCTGGACAATCTTCTTGATGTTCTTGTTAGCAGCTTCAACAGCTCCATTCATCTTCGGCCTGTAAGGAGAAGAATTATGATGTTCGATCTTGAACTCTTCACAAAGCTCTCTCATCATCTTGTTATTCAAATTCGAACCATTATCGGTGATGATCTTGTTCGGGATGCTGTATCGATAAATGATCTGATTCTTGATAAATCTGACTACCACCTGTCTGGTTACATTAGCATAAGATGCTGCTTCCACCCACTTAGTAAAATAATCGATCGCTACCAAGATGAAGCGATGACCATTGGAAGCTTTGGGTTCAATCATTCCAATCATGTCAATGCCCCACATAGAGAAAGGCCAAGGTGAAGATATAACATTGAGGAGGGTCGGCGGCACGTGCATCTTGTCCGCATAAATCTGGCATTTATGACACTTCTTCACATATTTGCAACAATCCGATTCCATCGTCATCCAATAGTAACCAGCTCTCAACATCTTCCTAGCCATTGCATGTCCGTTGGCATGAGTGCCAAAGGATCCTTCATGCACTTCTTGCATCAGCATATCTGCCTCACGTCTGTCTACACATCTGAGCAAGACCATGTCGTAATTCCTCTTATACAAAACTTCTTCATTGAGAAAGAAACTGCTTGCTAATCTTCTCAACGTCTTCCTATCTTTATTGGATGCCCCAGGCGGGTACTCTTGAGTTTGAAGAACACGTTTAATATCATAGAACCAAGGTTTGTCGTCGGTAATCTCTTCTACTGAGAACACATGAGCAGGTCTATCGAGACGCATAACTCGGATTGTAGGCACGTCGTTCCAATCATTCACTTGAAACATTGAAGACAAAGTAGCTAAAGCATCAGCCATTTGATTCTCATCTCTAGGGATGTGATGTAATTCCACTTTGTTGAAGAAGGTCAACAATCTTCTAGCATAGTCTCTGTAAGGGATCAAACCAGGATGACGAGTCTCCCATTCTCCTTTGATTTGGTTAATCACCAATGCCGAATCTCCGTAAATATCAAGAATCTTAATCCTTAGATCCACTGCTTCTTCGAGACCCAAAATACATGCCTCATATTCAGCCATGTTGTTCGTGCAGTCAAACTTCAGTCTTGCCGTGAACGGGATATGAGTACCTCGGGGAGTGACGATGATTGCCCCAATTCCATTTCCATAGGAATTCACAGCTCCGTCAAATATCAAACCCCAACGGGATTCAGGATCAGGTCCTTCTTCAGGTAACGGCTCTTCACAATCTTTAGCTTTCAAGTACATAACATCTTCATCTGGGAAATCAAACTTGATGGATTGATAATCGTCAATTGGTTGGTGAGCCAAATGATCGGCTAAAACACTCCCTTTGATTGCTTTCTGAGTGTGATACTCAATGTCATATTCGGATAACAGCATCTGCCAACGGGCTATTCTTCCAGATAAGGCGGGCTTCTCAAAGATATACTTGATCGGATCCATTTTGGAGATCAACCAAGTGGTGTGGTTAATCATATACTGGCGCAGACGGCGAGCAGCCCAAGCTAAAGCACAACAGGTTTTCTCAAGCAATGAGTATCGAGACTCACAGTCTGTGAATTTCTTACTCAAATAATATACAGCATGCTCCTTCCTGCCAGTCTCATCTTGCTGACCAAGCACACATCCCATGGAGTCTTCCAATATAGTCAGGTACATAATCAACGGTCTTCCTTCCACCGGAGGAATCAAAATGGGAGGTTCAAGCAAATATTCTTTGATGCTATCAAAAGCTCTCTGACAATCTTCTGTCCACACACATCCTTGGTTCTTTCGGAGAAGCTTGAAAATCGGCCCACACGTAGCAGTCATATGAGATATAAATCTAGAAATGTAGTTCAGTCTCCCAAGGAATCCTCTTACTTGTTTTTCCGTCTTGGGTGCGGGAATTTCCCGAATAGCTTTGACTTTATCAGGATCTACTTCAATACCTTTCTGGCTGACAATGAAACCTAGAAGTCTTCCAGAACGAACGCCAAAAGTGCACTTGTTGGGATTCAGACGGAGTTTGTACTTTCTCAAACGCTGGAACAACTTCAACAAATGTTCCAAGTGGTCCTCCTCAGTCTGCGATTTGGCAATCATGTCATCCACATACACTTCTATCTCCTTATGCATCATGTCATGGAATAAAGCAGTCATTGCTCTCTGGTATGTTGCGCCAGCATTCCTCAAACCAAACGGCATAACCCGATAACAGAAAGCCCCCCAAGGTGTAATGAAAGCGGTCTTCTCCATGTCTTCTGGTGCCATCTTGATTTGATTGTAACCAGAAAAACCATCCATGAAAGAAAAGACTTTAAACTTGGCGGTACTGTCGACCAATACGTCAATATGAGGTAATGGGAAGTCATCCTTCGGACTAGCTCTATTCAGATCTCTGTAGTCTACACACATCCGAACTTTACCATCTTTCTTAGCAACAGGAACTATGTTGGCTAACCACTGAGGATAAACCGACGTAACAAGGAAACCTGCGTTAATTTGTTTTTGAACTTCTTCTTTGATCTTGTCAGCCATATCGGGACGAGTCCTTCTCAACTTCTGCTTGATCGGCGGACACTCAGGTCTCAACGGTAAACGATGCTCCACAATGTCATTGTCCAAACCTGGCATATCTTGGTAAGACCAAGCAAACACATCAACATACTCTTTGAGAAGTTCCACCATTTTCTCTTTAACTTCCGGGATAAGCAATGCTCCGACTTTGACTTCCTTTCTATCTTCTTCATCACCCAAGTTGACCAACTCTAAAGGCTCTTCAAATGGTTGAATAATCTTCTCATCATGCTCAAGCAAACGGGAAATCTCAACAGGAACCTCTTCATCATCCTCTTCTCCGGCTCTGAACACAGGGAATTCAAAGTTGGGAGGGGGCATAGGATCATTGTTTTCGATGGTTAAGTCATGGATTAATCTGCACATATGATTATGCTTTATTTTAGAAATCGATTTGTGCAAATAAAACAAAAGGTTATTAGTTAATTTTCATTACTATTTCCCCGAAAAAGTGAAAAAAATAAAACGGTAGTGGACAAAATAACATTTTTATTCATTAAAGGGAAATACTTGAAACAAAGAGCCCAGACATCTCTATTTTGCCTTGGGCAGAGCAAAAGGAATTATTTTTCATAGCCCGACACAAAATACGTTTCGCCTTGGGCAGAGCGAATTTTTCAAAGGAAAATAAACAAAACATTACTCGGAAATGTGCATAACCACAGGAACATCAACAGCTATCCAGTTTTGGCAATCCAATCCGGGCGTCACAAACACGGGCAAATCCTCCTCGGAATCATCATCTATGATAGCATCAACCTCAGGATGTACAAACCCTGCACTCCGGAAAACCTCTTGAATCGGACGAACAACCACCTCTTTCTTGACCCTCGCAGATACTGGCTGAAAACCCAAACCATCCCCAGACTTGTTCTCGGGTAACGTCAACACCTGGCCCCATCCTTCGGTCGAACCACTTTCCACCACTCGCCGTGCATCCTCAAAGGAAGAGATGGATGCCCCTTGCTTCTTCACTGTATTCTTAGCAACAGATAGACCCTGGAACTGGGTCCCCACATCCTCGTCAGCATCAATAAAAGAAAATGATGATAAATGGCTTACCACCATAGCCTGCTCTCCCCCAATCATCACTAGCTTCCCATGCCTTACAAACTTTAGTCTCTGATGGAGCGTCGAGGTGACTTCCCCAGCATCATGGATCCAGGGACGACCCAATAAACAGCTGTAGGCAGCACGGATATCCATCACTTGGAAAGTGATTTGAAAAGTGTGGGGACCAATCACTATGGGAAGATCCACTTCACAAATAACTGTCTTCCTAGAGCCATCAAATGCCTTAACAATTACTCCACTAGGCCTCATAGGAGCACCTGGATATGAGAGCCGAGATAACGTAGTCTTGGGCATCACATTCAACGACGAACCTGTATCCACCAACACACTTGACAAGGTATCGTTTCCACAACTTACTGAGATGTGCAAAGCCATATTATGATTTCTCCCCTCCTCCGGGAGTTCTTCATCACTGAAACCAAGATTGTTACACGAAGTTATATTTCCCATAATCCCATCAAACTGATCAACTGTCACATCGTGGTCCACAAACGCCTGGTCCAAGACCTTCATCAAGGCTTCTCTATGCGCACCAGAATCTCTCAATAAGGCAAGCAAAGAAATCTTGGAAGGTGTTTGCAGAAGCTGGTCCACAATCTTATACTCACTCCTTTTGATAAGCTTCAGGATCTCATCATCCTCAGGGTGAGGGACAGGTTCAATGGATCGGCCTATCTCAACCCTTGGTTCAACATTTCTCACCGGAATCTCCGCCGGCATGGGCCTCCTAACTTGAACTTCCGGTCTCTTCAAAGGTGCCGCTGCAAAAACACGCCCACTTCTCGTAACCCTACTTACATCAGCAATGTTAACAAAAGATGGTCTCGTTGGTATAGGGACTTCTACCCCATTCTCAATCATTGTGGCGTTATACTTGTACGGCACAACTTGGTCTGAGCTGTAAGGTACAGGGCCAGGTGGGTAAATAATCAAAGGATCAACAGGCACAGTCTGACTATTGTAAGCAATCTCTACTGATTCTGGAAAATTGAATTGTGGTATGATAACATTCACTTTATCCTCCGGATTCCGGTCATAGGTAATAGTGATAACTCTCTGATCTAGCAACTTCTGAATATCCTCCTTCACGATAGGACAGTCATCCTCTCTTGAACAAAACTCACAAACGTCATAATCATGCTGGTGCCTAACAAAGGCAAGTCTTCTCAAACTCTGATGTAACCTGATCAACGACTCCCTTATATGTTCGACTTGAAAAACTCGAAACTTCCCCGGACAACCTTCCACCATATTCACTGAAGCTGCCCCATGTCGAGGCAAAGGATTATCCCTGACATTGGGATTAACATCCTTGAAAGACAAGATACCATTCTTAATTAATCTCTGTACGTCCGCCTTCAGAGCAAAGCAATTCTCAAGGTTATGCCCCGGTGACCCTTGGTGATATTCACAAAATTGATCCGCCTTGTACCACGGAGAAGCACCGTTCGGTGCGACAGGAGGAGGCTTTGTTGTGATGAGATTCTTTCTGATGAGAGCAGGGAACAATTCAGTATAAGTCATAGGAATGGCATCGAACTGTGGTTTTCTGGGTGAACGGTTCTGATTGTTGAACGGATAAGCCTGTTGTCGAGGCTGCTGCTGAAAAGGCCGTTGTTGAGTTGGTGGAGTTTGATGAGCTGGGGTCATCAAAGTTGGGCGGACAGCCGGAGTGACTGCCGCAACGTGAGAGTAACCTCTCCTAGGCCTACCTGGAAACAAAGCGCTAACATCCTGCTCTTTTCTTTTCGGGAAAACACTTCCAAACTTCTTCGCACTGCTAGACGGACTCCCTTCTTTAACCAAACGCCCTTCACGAATCCCTTCCTCTAATCGCATGCCCATGCTTACCATTTCGGTGAAGTCACTGGGTGCGCTGGCCATCATTCTTTCATAGTAAAAGGATCCTAAAGTCTTCAAAAATATCTTAGTCATCTCTTTCTCCTCAAGGGGTGGATAGATTTGAGCAGCAATTTCACGCCACCTCTGGGCGTACTCCTTAAAAGATTCCCGGTCTCTCAGTGACATCGCCCGGAGTTGATCCCGGTCCGGCGCCATGTCAACGTTGTACTTGTACTGATGGACAAAGGCTTCACTAAGATCGTTAAAGTTATGGATTCGAATATTGTCTAAACCCATATACCACTTTAGAGCAGCACCCGTCAAACTATCTTGAAAATAATGAATCAACAAGTCATGATCATCGGAGTACGTAGACATCTTCCTCACGTACATTGTCAAATGACTTCTAGGACACGAATCACCCTTATATCTCTCAAAGTCTGGCACTTTGAATTTTGCTGGAATCTTGACATTCGGAACTAAACAAAGGTCATGCGTATTCTTCCCAAACAAATCCTTCCCTTTTAATGCTCTAAGCTCCTTCTGCATTTCCTGGAACTGATCCTGAAATTCTTCCATTCTATCAAAGAGACCCATACTTTCAGCAGGCTCGGCAGGATAAGTAGGTTCATTCAAATATGGCACTGAGTGGACCACAGGAGCAACGGTTGTCATGATCGGTTGCGGAAAAGGTGTTACAGACAGAATTACTGGCGGCAAGGCCGTTGTCTCTGACTGAGGGAGAGACAAAGCAGGTTGAAATAAAGGTTGTGCGGCAGGCTGATACCCCTCTGGCACAAAGTTGTAAGGCATTCCCCATGGAAAACCTTTCGGCATCTGATGTTGAAGCGGAGAGTTGATTTGAGTCACGGTGGCAGGAACTGTGGCAATCTCGGAAACCACTGGAGTTGAAGTCTGAATCTCGACAGCTGTAGTTGATGGCTGATTCTGAACAGCCACCAAACTTTCCACCAACGCGGTTAACTTTTCCATCTCGACACGAAGTGTAGCAACTTCCCCATGAAGCTCATGATTTTCCTGTTCCAAATCTTCCATTTTCCTTTGACGTCTGGCCCGAGTGTCGTATTGGTGAGACAGCTTGACAACCTTTGGTGGAAAAAGAACAAGGATGAGACTCTAGAAAACATGTGAAGTGGAATGTAGAATGATGCATGATGCAAATGATGACTCATTTTAAAAGTTTTTCAAGGAACTTTGATAATTTTGCATACATCAATGGTAAAGGAATTTGGAACAACAAAAACTCAATCCATTAATCGAAAGCGATAAATTACAACTTACAATTTGGAATATCAAAATAGTAAATTACAAATTTGGGATAACAAATCCAATAATGAAAGAAATAAATTACAACTTCGAAACGTGGAAACCATAATGAAGTGATAAGTTACAATTTTACAACATGAAATCTAAAATAAAGCAATAAATTACAACTTCGGAGCATGAAGCCCTTAATAAAACAATAAATTACAACTTCGGAGCATGAAGCCCTTTTACATAGTTTTACAAAAATGACATCAATAAAACAAACTAAAGCTAAAGGTCACTCGGAATCCTCAGATGAAGGACCAAACACCAGCTGTAATCGGAGCTTCTTGATCTTTTCTTCGTAAAAGTCTTCCATCACTTTCTTCTCAGCTATCAGTCGATCGATGATTTCTCCCTGCGGATTAGGAACGAGAGCCACGCTTACCGAACCTTCCCTTTTTCTCTTCCTTTCACTCGCATACTTCTTCAGCAAGGCATCCTTCTGACGAAGCTTCTCATCGTGGTCAACGAACCGGCCGTCTTGAATAAGCAACAACTCCTCCTTCTCTTTTAACTGTCGAGTCAGGACTCGATTCTCATACTCAGACATATGGTACTTTTCCTTCCAAGCATCCCTCTCATACTTCATCCTAGCCAGATTCCCTTGGTATTCTCCTACATCCGCGATAGGGATAACAACAGATGATGGTACGATGGCAGGGAATAAAGGCTTCTCGAGTTTATAGGGCATCTTGAGAGCACAAGCCCTAGCACGGACCCACTGTAGGTAAGGCTCCAAAGAAACGGCACCTCTATGTCCCAGCATATCTCTCCCTTTCCTGTGGATATGGCGCCAAGCTCCTTCGATCTCCTTCTTAGGAGCCTGATGATCTTGTCCTTCCTGAAGAAAGAAACCACTCACATGGATGTTGTTTGGTTTATCTCTCATCGGGTACCCGAACTGACGGCGCGCTAAAACAGGGTTGTAGTTGATTTCACCCCTCGTACCGAGAAGAGGTACGTTAGGAAAAGCCCCACAGCTATCAATGATCTCCACGTCGTGGTAAACTCGATTATACCAGTCAATGTCGAAATGAGTGAGAGCCATAATCTTTGGCGCCCAACGCGATTCCTTCTCGAGATCCCAGAAAGCATCAGACCCAAGTAGATGCGAGACGTACCACTGATACATCAACGGTACACAACAAATAATCATCCCTCCTTGATAAGAGTTTCGAAGGTGGATGGAGTAATATGTATCCCCTAGCAGCGTAGGAACCGGATTTCCAATCAGGAAAATTCTGATGGCGTTGATATCCACAAACTTATCGACGTTAGGGAATAAGAAAAGACCATATGCGAGTAAAGCAAACACGTCTTCGAAGGCAACAGTATCCTTTGTATCAGCAAAGTGGCGAGCTTTCTTCAACAGAAATTGCGCCGGCAAACCCCGGATTCCCCCTTTCGTAGTCATGTTCTCCTCTACCTCTGACTTCCTTAGTTGGGTGATAGCTGCTATCTCGTGGGATTTGGGCTCTTCTTCTAATCCAGAGAAGGGAACATGATCGACAATCGGCAAACCAAGAATATAAGAGTACTCCTCTAAAGTGGGCATTAACTGGTAATCCGGAAAGGTGAAACATCGGTACAAGGGATCATAAAACTGAACCAACGTGTTGAGGATGCCTTTCTTCATCTTGCGCTTCATGAGCGGTACGATGGACCCGTATTTCTTCTGAAAATCCGTCGGACTCTCGATCTTCGGAATCAAACTCTTTAGTTCTTCAATCTCAGGCTCCTTGAAACTAAAGCTTCGAGTATTTCTCCTTCCAAGTTCCATAATAACCTAAGATGTCTGCAAAAATCATTCTGAAGTTCCTTGAAAAACAAGTTTTTTTTTTACAAAGATGTTGATGAATGCATGAATGAATGATGATGCAACAGTCATACACAAACTTGCAAACATGGTGTTCAAAGGTTCAACGTTCAGCATGGAGCCAAAGGGTAAAGCCCACCCAAAGGTATGTACTAATGGTTCAAACACACCTGTAAGACAAGGTTCTAAGAGTTCCCAGAGTCTACATCCCTCCTTCGGATATTACCAACATTTTGATTACTCAATAATTAGCAATATTCTCAAGAGAAACTCGTCCGGGCGTAGCATCGCGTAACAACTACTTCCGAATTACTCCGTTATAGTCTCCGCGCTACACCTAAAAGGCCAAGATAGGTTAGGGTTCTACGGTCCTCAACTTCTCAGGCTCCTAGGTCGAAAATAACAATGTCTTCCCGATTACTCGGTAAACAAATATTAAGTTCAAGAAGGCCTTCCATTGAGTGGGGGATCTCATGCCTCCTTCTTCGGGATTACTCCCTCAAAGTTAACATGACTATACCGCCCGTCCTATTCCTTAAGTGTTACTTAATCCGGGTATAGGATTCGTCCTTTGCAAAAACCCAAACACCCCAATTTAAACACATAATCAAGCAAATCAAATAATAATAAAACAGATAAAACAAATTAGGCTTAACCCACTTAGGGATGGACCAACAAGAGGTCAATCTTTCCCCAGCAGAGTCGCCAATTCTGTAGCGATAAAAAATGTAGCGGGGTAAATCGGAGATCGAATTATTGATTAATTCGTCTCACAAAAGCAAGAGTCGCCACCGCGCTTTATTGTTTCCAAAGGAAAAGGGAAAAGAGCGAAATAAAACCCTAAATATGCAATGTAAATAATACTGAAAATACAAAGCATTTTTGAAAAGAGATCTTATGGTTCGGGGGTTGGTTATACAATGGGAAGGTATTAGCACCCAATGCATCTATAGTACTCTATAGGAACCTTTTGAAATATCTGTTTATTAAAATTGATTTGTTTGATCGAAAATAAATTGTTTTGGCCGAAAAGGGGTACAGACGGTTTTTTTTTGGAATGCGACGACCTAACGTCGAAGTTTTTGCTTAAAGGGTATAAATTTTGAAAAGGTTGAATACTTGAGGAAAAATTATCCTAAGTTTTAATGAAATGCGAAAGTTCGCGCAGTTAGACTTGAGGACATGAAGTCAACAAATTTACTGTTTTTCCTTTGGATTTAAACATAAAACAGAATAAACAAATAAATATGGAATAAATAAACAGATAAAATATGCGGATAATGATTAAATAACAATAATTAAATGATAGACTAAATGATGCGAATAATGCATTTTTTATGATTTTTGTTTAATATTAATAAAAGGAGAGTATTTTAATAGTTTTCAATTTTTACGCGTTTTTAATATGGATAAAAAGCAAAAGAATTATTCAATGAAAACAAAATATTTTTTAGTTTTAAGTTTTATTATATATTTTGGATATTAATAATAATAAAACAAGAGAATGAATTAATAAAATATTTTTTAAGTTTTCTAATTTTATATGTTTTTTAGAGTTTTCTAAGTTTCTATTTTTTATGTTTTGATATTAATACAAAAGGTTATTATTTTTTTTAGAACTATTAAATAAATAAATTAATTAAAACTTAAAAGGTTATTAACATAACTCGAATCAAAGGGAATATTTAAAATTATCAAATTAATCCTAGAGTTTAACTAAGAAAATTGATTCCATTATTTAAAAAAAGTTAATTAAAAAAACACCTCTTATTAATTAAATCTAATGAATTCTAAAAAAAAGAAAGGGCTAAAGAAACAAATATAGAAAAGGGTATCCAGAATCAAAAAACAAGGGGTAAACAAAGCAACTTAAGGGCTTAGGCGAAAAGGGGTGAGGCCCACACGTTTTGCACATTGTTTTAGGGTTAACTTAGTTTGTTTAGTAATTGGGGAAATGGGATTAGGGATTTGATCCTGGCCGAAATGGCGCTCACCTCATATATTCTTCTTCGCGTTCTTCTTTGCTTGAGCTTCTGAAATCGCCCTCTGTCCATGGCCATCAGTGACCTCGATCTCCTTCTTCCCTCCAGCAAAGTGTTAAGGGGATGACGGATTAGGTAAGCTTATGTTTTTATATTTGCTTAGGGTTTGTTACGAATTGCATGCAATGATTCTACCTATTTTTTGATCCTAATTCCGTGTCATGTGATATTTATTGGGAGGGTTATGGAAGAGATGACGGATTAAGAAAATTACCTGGAGATGGAGGAGGGACGTCGTGGATGCTAGGAGGCCGAGGGCAACGAGGGAGATACGTGATGCTTGCTTCAGCTGGGTACCCTGGTATTCGTTCCCTTGCGTTGCCTTGAACGTTGTTACCGTGTTGCCTCCAATGTATGTTTTTCTCTTCTTCTTTCTACTATGATTCTGTTGCTTCTGCTTTTGATGACCTTTGCCCAGTGATGACGCTGTCTAAGGGCTTTGACGCTTGAATGAGTTGCCTTCGAATGATGCTTTTTCTCTTGGTAGCCTTGATGTATTTTACTGTGTTGCCTTGGGGATTTTGAATGCTATGTTGGAGTAACCATTTTGACTAGCTCAATGCTATTGATGCTTTTTTCTTCTTCTTTTCTGATTTCTATATGCGTTTCTGTGGGCTTTGCTTTTGAAAAAAATGGTTGATGGTGTTTGTTGGACAGTGATGATGTAGTCTGTGGTCTGAGGGTATGCTTGCTATTGTTTAGACATGGTTTGATTCTACTGGTTTTTTCTTACAGTAGGTTATGGCTTGGGAATGGTTTAGGCCATTTGTTTTTTTTCAGTCCATGGTCTTGACAGGTTTGTGGTTCTGATGTGGTTTGGTGTTTGAATGGGTTTTCTGGTTGGACAGTAGGTTGCGAATGGTGTGAAATGGTTGAGGTTTTTTTTTGATGGTACAGGTTTTGGTGATGTTGGCTTTAAAGGCTCAATCAGTTTTGGTGAGGTTCTTCAATGGTTTTGGAATTCCCTCCTTTTGTTCTATGCAGATTGTGTTTTGTTTTATGCAGTAGGCTGGCTTATGGTGTATGCAGGTTCCATTTGAATTGGTTTTTTTTGAGACTTGCAGAAAAAGGTTTTTGTATCTTTTTAGTTTTTGTGTGGAGGGCCTTAGGATAGGTTTTTTTTGAACTCCCTTTTCTTGAAGTGTTTTTGTCGTTATAATAGCTGTTGGCTTTTTGTTTTCGTTACAGGTTATGGATTTGAATCTTTGACAGTACTCTTGGCCTTCTGCATATTACTTCTACAGCAGTTTTGTTTGTATTCTACTCTTGTGCTTCTTCTTTTACTGTGTTACTGCAGTAGCTTTGTCTTATAATTCCTTCTGCCTAAACCAAAACCTGCAAAACCAATTCTCTATCTCTCTTCTCTCTCCTCAATGCAAATTTGACATAAAATGATATTTGCATTTGTTCTGAAAAAGCACCCTGCTGGAAAATGATGAAATGGGAAACATATATTGCTTGCATATTGGTTAAACTGCATATTTGACTTCCAATGCATCAGTAGAGCCTATGTTTTGGCTTCTACTATGTGGCTGCATGGCAGGTTTACGTTGGCATTTGCTTTATTCTTGCATATGCTGCTACTTTTTGTATGCTGTATGTTTTTTTTGAAATATGAATTTGGATTTTTGAAAATACAATTGATTTTTAATTATGCAGTTTTGAAAAATAAAATGAATTTGTGTATGTTTCACAATTGTGCATTCATTTATGAAATAAAAAAAATTCCTCCCTTTTTTTTGAACCGGGAGAAATCCCGTGATTTGCAAAAAAGGGTAAACTGATTCCAACCGTTGCTTTTAATGATGAACATTAGATAATTTTTTATTTGAATTATTTGTTCAATTCTAATTTTCTTTTAATCGTTTTGCAGGTAAAATCAAGTGAGCAGACAAAAAGGCAATGGATAGAAGATTTAGAATTAGGAAACATTAGATTAATTTTTATTTCATTTTAACTTTGTAAAATTATTATTGTAAATTTGTTGTAATAAATACAATATTTACTCAATAATTGTACAATTAGAAGAAAATGAATAAAATTCCAATATTTGCCAATTAATTTCTTCCTTCTCTAATTATTTACTTTATTGTTTATAATTCTTTAAATTGTATAATAATTGAAAATAAATCTCAATTACCTAAATTCAGAATAGTAAACAAACGAATAAATAACATCATTGGTTAATTAATAGTCTCAATTATTTAACTCATTATTCACGACTTTCCAAGTTATAATAATTAAAATAGAATTTCAATTATTTTAACTTAGAATGATAAATAATTAAATAATTATTATCGACCAATTAATGAACTTTTTCGAATATTTATTATATTATTCATGAATCTTTGAATTATGTAATAACTGAAAATAAATTCTAGTTATTTAAATTTAAGATAGTGCATAATAAATAAATACTGTCTGCACGATTAATGCGCCTCTTTTCTAATGTTTATTTTATTATCTATACATCTTTAAATTACATAATAATCGAAAACAAATTCCAATTATTTAAATTTAAGATAATAAATAATTAATAAACATTATTTTAGCACGAATCGATTAAATAATTTAGTGTTCAACATAAATAGCTCTCGGCCTGAAAAAGTTATGAATTTTAAAATCAATGGATCAAAACACTTGCAATGCGAATGATGCAGATAGGAGATGATATCTTAGGTCAAAAATTGGGGTACAACAATACCTACATTAGAAGAATTATCTAAATTGTTAGGAGTGCTTATGCTTGATCAAATACCATTCACCGGTTTAGAAGAGACTCAAAAACCTAAAGTTATTGCCAAAGCTTTGCATTTAAAGAGATCTGACATTGTGGAAAATTGGGAGACAAGAAGTGGAGTCAAGGGTTTCTTAGCCAAATTTATGTTGGAGAAGGCTCATTTGTTCTAGGAAGATATGGATTTTCAAGCTTTTGAGGATGTATTGGCCCTTCTAATCTATGGTTTGGTTCTATTTCCCAATCTGGACCAACTCATAGATGTGAATACCATCAAGGTTTTTCTCTCTCGTAATCCCATACCTACTTTTCTTAGAGACATTCTACATTGTTTCCACACTCGCACCCTGAAGAAAAGGGGTACTCTTTTATGTTGCATTCCATTACTCTCTAGATCATTTATTTCACACCTACCTCGATCAACATGGAAGAATGAGCAAGGCTTGACATGGTCTCAAAGATTAATGTCACTCACACATTCTGATATTTAATGGTGTGCTCGAACTATGGAGGACCTTACTATTATTGACCGTTGTGGGGAATTCCCTAATGTCCCTCTACTTGGCATTAGGGGAGGTATCACCCACAATCCTTGTTTGGATTTGCGGCAGTTTGGGTATGCTAGGAGGGATGACCCTCACGATGTACTTGTCCAAGGAATTGCATTTGACTACGAGAATGATGTCAAAGGTTATTGTCAGAGATTCATACGAGCTTGGCGAATGGTTAACAAGGTTGATAGCAAGACGTTGGGGCATAAGAACTCCATTCCTTTGGAGCCTTGTATCAAGTGAGTGAGATCTCGCGCCCAAAAACTCATGATGCCTTATGAAGCCATCCTACCTATCATCATGGAGCCCGTCATTGAAGGGGATATTCCATATACTGTCCTTTATCCTGATATGCCTACCTCTCTTGAAGATTTACAAAAAGCTGGGATTCAACTAAAGGGGGAGTGAGACACCTTTGAAGCCCAGTTTTATACAAGTGAGAAGAAGACATTGGAGCTCACGAGGCAACTTCATGAGGAGAGAAGCCTGAATGGCTACATTGTGCCGAAGAGGATGCGCTCGACCTTTTTGTCTTAGGAGTTTATTTTGTGTCTATTTCCTCCAATGTAAGCCCAAGAGGCATGTTTTTAATGAATTTGAACTTATTAGTGCAATTGATGTTTGTTCCTTTTGTCTAAACAAATTTAAATCTTCTAAATCCTTGAAAGCATTTGCATACGCATTTTCATGCATCATAACATAAACAGGTTTTCCATAACAGGTTTCCTTATATTTCTACTGTTTATTTCAGTAAGATGGATATCGAACAGACATTGAAGGACTTGCAAGCGCAGAATTCCCAGTTCCAAGAGACCTTGCTGACCCTGGCTAAGGGGCAACAAGAGATGATGACTATGTTAGTGGCCAAGAAGAAAACCAAAAAGAAGGCCTTCATCAACATGGGTAAGATATTCAACGGTCCAATTTGTCAAGTACAGATAGTCGAAGAGTCGTCTGAGGAAGACGAAAATGAAGATGAAGAGGCAAGGAGCACCCGTGCTGACGGTGCCAATAATCAAGCTTCCAAAGAAGAAGATTATTTTGATGAGAAGTATCCTTCTACTGAAGATAAATACAAGCAGTTGGAGGATAGACTGAAGGATGTTGAAATTCAAGCCGTGCCTGGTTTGGATTTTAATGAGTTGGGCTTAATACATGTGGTCGTCATCCCCCATAAGTTCAAAATACCGGTATTCGCCAAGTATGATGGGGTTTCTTGCCCGAAACTTCATCTAAGGTATTATGTCCGCAAGATGCATCCGCACACTAGGGACAAAAAGCTCTGGATCCATTTATTCCAAGAGAGTCTGACTTGGACTCAACTAGAATGGTTCTATCAATTGGAGGGTTCCCGCATCCACACATGGGAAGATCTAGCCACTGATTTTTATCATCAGTATTAATACAATGTCGATCTGGCACCAACTAGAGTCCAACTTCAAGGTATGACGATGGGTACTAATGAGGGGTTTAAGGAGTACGCACAAAAATGGAGGGATCTTGCTGGTAGGGTCCAACCACCACTAACTGACAGAGAACTAGTTTACATGTTCATAGATACATTGACCAGCCCATTTTTCAACCTATTGATTGGCAGTTCTTCGTCTGGTTTCACCGAGTTGATCCTAACTGGTGAAAGGGTCGAAAGTGGCATTAAGTGTGGAAAAATTCCCATGACATCTGCTTTCGCATCCAACGCTGTGAAGAAGCCTTTCACTGGAAAGAAGGAAACAAATGTTGTGTATGGGGCAAGGGCCCATATCAAGAAGGATCATTAACCTTCTGTTAATGTTGTGTTAATCTCCAACCATCCATCTGCACAAAGGCAATCATTTAACAATTAACGATCCAAAGTTTCTCGGAGACATTTCACGAGGACAAGCATGTCATTATCCCAAGCCTTACAACATTTGTTGAAGGCCAACTAAGTGACATTGCGCGATCCACCATCCAATCCAAAAATTTTATCACCTAAGTGCAATCCAAATGCCAAATGTACGTACCATTCCAACAGCCCCGGGCATGAAACTGATCACTGTTGGGCTCTGAAGAATAAAATTCAAGATCTGATAGGCAATAAAACAATTGAATTTGATCCACCTGCTACTCCAAATGTGATAACCGCACTAATTCCGAATCATGGCAAATGTGTTAACGCAATTGATGATATTACTTTCATCTCTTCCGTTGAAGATTTAACTACTCCATTAACTATTGTGAAGGTTAATTTGCTGAGAGTCGGGGTGTTCCATGGTTTTTCTAAAAATTGTGTTTACTATGATCAACAAGCAAATGGGTGCAAGAGGATGAAGGAAGGTGTGCAACGCCTGATAGATAACCGCGAGATTCTATTTGAGAAGATTCCTACCATCAAGAGTTTGACCAACAAAGCTGAAGACCTTTCCATAATAACAATTTCCAACAAAACTTTTAGGATCCCCTCAAAGGGTCCTATTATAATTTCAAATGAACCAACCATTTCTCCTTTAATAATCACTGTCGTTGGGCCTATTCCCTACTCCTATGACAAAGCAGTTCCATGGAACTATGGTGCCGAGGTTTATTACCATGGGATAAAATAAGATTCTTGGATCAACAAAGATGAAGCTGATGTCACCAATATTGCAGGTTCTAGTAAAGTAACAAGAACGGGGAGAATCTTTTCCCCTGGTATTTCACCGCCCGCTACAACAACTCTCGTCCGCATAACCAATGAAAAGTCTAGTGCCAACACTAGAGGAAAAGAGAAATAAGGTGAGCCTGCTGGGATAGAGGCACCTACCAAAGTTACTGACACTGAAGAACCCTCCACTCGAGAGATGGAGGAAATCCTGAAATTCATAAAGAAGAGTGACTTCAAAATAGTTGAGCAGTTGGAGAAAACCCCCTCCAAAATTTCCATGCTATATTTGTTACTCTGTTCGGACGTTCACGCCCATGCTCTAATCAAGTTCTTGAAGAAAGCCCATGTTCCCCAAGAAACCCCAGTTGACCAGTTCGAGAACTGTGTAGCAAGTTTAACGACTGACAATGGATTAGGGTTCTCCAACACTGATTTGACTCCTATGGGAAGGAACCACAACAAAGCCTTTCATATCTCTATTGAATGCAAGGGGACCACCCTGGCCGATGTCCTAATTGATATTGGCTCATCTTTAAATGTGTTACCCAAAGGTGCTTTTGATTGGCTAGATTGTGAATGATTAGTATTAAAGCCAAGCGATATTGTCGTAAGGGCTTTCGATGGGTCTAAGAGAATGGTTCATGGAGAGGTGGATCTCACAATTAAAGTTGGCTCATAAATTTTCAACTCTACCTTTTATATAATGGCCATACGTCCCGCCTACTATTGTTTGCTTGGGCATCCTTGGATCCATGGGGCAGGGGCAGTAACATTACCCTTCATAAAAAATTAAAACACCCAGTAAAGGGGAAGATTGTCACTGTTTATGGTGAAGAGGAATTCATGGTGAGCCACCTCAACTCTTTCAAGTATGTAGAAATGGATGGAGAATTCATAGAAACTTCATGCCAGGATTTTGAAATTGTTCCTCCTATGGTTGCCGCCACCAAAATCTCCTCCAACATATCAAAAGCTGATGAAGTTATACCAAGAATGGTTTCACTTAAGGATGCCTGTGTCGTGGTTGAAGATGGAAACTGTACTATTTGGGGCCAACTTCCCGACATTCCTTTTAAATCAAACAAATTTGGGTTGGGTTTCACCATCAAATCTCAGAAAGAAGTTAGGTGTAACACCCCAATTCTACCCCTCGTAATTAATAATAAAATCAGAGTTTCAAAATTTCATCCAAACATAAATTGAGGTATCACATATTCGTGTTTTTCATCACTTTGCATTATAATGCACATCACAAAAATCAAAAGTCGGATATACCGATTCATATCACAAATCATCATATAAACATATGAATATTCATAGCACAGCGGATATGTTCACAAAATGTATATATCATCATGTTATCATCAATACATAAAGTCATAAGATAGTATACACAAACTATCCTATCAAAATAATAACGTCGCCCCAAATCCCGAGTGTTACTACTATCAGAGCAGAGCGACTCAAAATAAAGAGACTCGAGCTAATCCTCATCATCCTCGTGGATCACCTGCACGTTACCAATATAAAGGCAACGGCGAAACAAGTAAAGGGTGAGATACTCCAAAACATATAATTAAAGGCATGGTAAAATATATAAATAGTTTTGGAATCATAAATGATATGGGATTAATAAGAATATGTCAACAAATATCAAAATCTCACATACTTTAAAAATCACCATTTAGTGCATAAAATCAACACTTTAATTTCATCACATAATCACCATAATCATATCAAAATAAAACATAAACTCCATCGCCATAACTCATATCATCGCTTTACCGTCATGTTGTATTCATCGCTTACTCATCATGAGATCATCACATATATTCACTTTATGTTCAACACAAAAACCATCACAAACAAAGTATCATATAACATCGCAATTCGTCATAAGCCATCAAATAAAACTCAACGCCAAAAGACTCAAAAATAAACATAACCGACTCCATGAGACACGACTATGTTATGCATGTGGTACCCGTCGCTTTTGTCCATAATTAGGGACATTCGGCATAAAAGCCCATCGTCGCTTTGGAATAAAAGCCCTCGTCGCTTGGCATAAAAGCCCTCGTCGCCAATGCAATGTATGTGACTCGACAACACGACATCACAAACACGACACAACAAAACATCATCATCGCACATCAAAATTTGGTATAAAACCCACGTCGCCATATTTATCCACATCAAGATAAACATATCATTGCATATCATCAAGTACTCATTATAAATAAACCGTCGCAAACATCATATTTAATCACACCACTTCATAATCAAATAATTCACTAAATTTCAAACACGGAAAAATAGTCAAACATCAATAATTGTCGCGAAAGTCATTCATAATAATCGGCACCAATCATAATCATTAACATTGAAATCGGATTGTCCATACGCGACTTAAACCGACTAAAACGCAACCCGGTTCAACTTAACCGTAAATTGACTTATTTCGGGTCGCTCCATTAAAAACTCGCAATCTCGAAAAACTAACTTTACCACGATGTTCTACACGTCAAAATTAGCTAGCACGTCAATTTTCGTTAAATTCTGAACAACTTGCTCCGTCGCCGAAATTGCCGAAATCGGAACAAAATCGAATTCCAAATTAAATCGGCTAACTTATATCATATTTATATTTAATTAATATAAATATTAAATATATTAAATTAAGAAAAGAAAAGAAAACATTAATTAATTAATTAATTTTTCTACTTATTTTCAATTCCTACGGCAAGTTTACGTTTTGTCTTTGTAAACTTCCTATCAATTACTAAACTTCATTTCAATTAATACTGTTAGTTTAATTTTAGAAGCCTAACTTCTATTATACCTATGGCTAATAACTATTGAAAGGTAACATACTGCTATGCTTAGTTCTTAGAAGCCTAACTTCTATTATACATACAGCTAATGCTTATTGAAACGTAACATACTGCTATGCTTAGTTCTTAGAAGCCTAACTTCTATTATACATGCAGCTAATGCTTATTGAAACGTAACATACTTCTATGCTTAGTTTTGGTTTTACAAACTAACTTAATTGATATGCTGTTAGTATTTTTAGGAAAAGGAAAGATACTGTTAGTTTTGTCCTTAACTTCATTGCATATTTAGTTCCTAGCTTCATACAGCATATCATACTTTTAATTACTATAACTTCTAATTTCTTTTTAATTTTAATTTAAATAACCTAATACTAATTCAACAACAACAACACCTAATTAACTCTTTTAATTTCTATCACAAATCCTCAACAAAACTTAAAAAACCTAACATCAATTTTTTTCCCCAAATCCAAAATATATCAAATCAAACTCTAACTATAAGCATTGGAAAATCAAACCCCTTACCTTAGATGCTTGAAATGATTTCTTGATGATTTCAACCAACCCAAAACCCAAGCTATGGTGTTCTTCTTGCTCTTCTCTCCAAGACCTCTAGTTCTCTCTAAGTGTGTTTTTGATGTTATGTCATAAAACAAGGAAATTGTGGGTTTTGTTTGTTTAGAAGCAAGACATAAGCTAGCAAAATACCCAAAAAGCCCTTCTTAAAATATACTACTAATTAACACTAAATAATATCAAATAATATTATTAACCCAAATAATTAAAATAACTCCGAATAATTAAATATCGGTCCGAATAATATTTTACCGAACCGAACGAAATAAAAACCGGACCGAACAAAATAATTACCGGTCCCTCAAAATAAATACCGGACCGAATAAAATAATTACCGATCCGAATAAAACATCGCCGAATATATTAACAGATATAGCGGTTAATTTAAATATTCTCGTCGCAAAAATAAACGTCAAATAGTAACTCGAAAATATTAATATAATATAATATTAAATAAAACGGGGCGTTACATTAGGCGTGCTCGCGCGGGAAATCCATCTCTCTGCATCGGAAATCATGAAATGAATGATATGGAAGACTCTGATGATGAAAATACTTTTGAAGATTGGATCTACCTTACTGTCGAAGGAAAGCTCAACAACTGACATGCAAAGGATTTCACTCCTATTTCCTTCACTGAGGAGTAATTATTGTTTAATGTTTTATGTCAATTCAAGAACTTTTGTCTGTAATCTTAAATTCCAAAACAATGACTTTTAAGTCGTGTGCCTTTCCCGAGGCACTATGGTCCATTTGTTAAGGGTTTTATTCATGATAATTTATCATATGATCATTTAATATAAACCATTGGACCTTTTGCATTCAAATTTTTGTGTTTATTGTCTTTCTTTTCCTTTATTACATTTTTTCAATAGCCATGTATCTTACATGCACACACACACTTGCAGATCCTTATCCACTCCGGATCGCATTGCCGAAGACTCTACTATTGCCAATTATGACTTCAAACATCCAATTAACCAAGACAAAGACGAAGGCGAGGAAGATTGTGAAATACCAGGGGAATTAGCCAGACTTCTAATGCAAGAATAGAAATCTATTCAACCTCATGAAGAGCCAGTCGAAGTTATCAACTTAGGTACCGTGACAAATAACTAATCCATTATGCTTAACTAAGCCCTTAAATATTTTTAAATGTTTCATATGTTGATCTATTGTTTTAGAAAAAAACTAAAACATCATCAATGTAAACAATTATAAATTCTGTATAAGGAATAAAAATATCATTCATAATATTTTGAAATTCGGAAGGGGCGCTCTTTAGCCCAAACGGGAGGACATTCCATTCAAAATGTCTAAAAGGCACAATGAAGGCCTTTTTATACTTATCAGATTCATTAATCTGAATTTTCCAATAGCCAGATTTCATATCGAATTTAGAAAAGATTAAAGTAGTGTTTAATCTATCTAAGAAATCCTTTTTATTAGGAATAGGATATCTAATCCATTTCAACACCTTATTAAGGGTTTTATAATTGATAACAAGTGTATGGATTTCGCATTCTCTTTCAGCAGCATTATTAACATAAAAAGCAGTGCAACTCTAAGGAGATTTAGATTTTCTAATTAAACCTTTCTCTAAAAGAGAATTTATTTCTTCTTTGCATAGGCTTAAATACTTATGATTCATCTGGGCTGGTATGGCTTTAGTGGGAATCTGACTTTCATTAAAGTCATCAAGATAAGGTAAAGAAATAATATGTTTCTTTCTATCCCAAAAAGTATTTGGAAAATCATTGCATACTTCATCTTTAAACTATTGCTCAATTAATTTGATTTGTCCTTTTATCTCATTTTTATTAAGTTGTTCATTAATATTTAATAAACTAACTTCTTTTTTAAGAAAACCTAATTGTTTTTCTTTATTTAAAAGAATACTTTTGACCTCATTAAGCATTTTAATATGAGGGCCGGTAATAAATTCAAAAGTGGTCGTCTTACAATTAATTATGGCGGTGACGCCTTTAGTGTCAACATTTATTAAACGCATAATGCTATTTAAAAAAGGAGTTCCAAGAATAACTATGTGATTTATGTTTTTAACTAGTATGAAATAGGTAGGTAAACAAATATCTTGATTGCAAGCGTAGGTATTAGGTAATTTATAATTAACCATTTATTTGTCACCTCTAGCCTGAGCAAGGGTTTGAGTGGTTTTGGTATAATACTTAGTAGGAATAATTCCTTCCTGAAGACAACTAAGGTCAGCGCCACTATCAATAAGGGTGACTTCATTCTGCAATATAAACGTTCTGTTAATAACTAAAGTTATTCTAACAAACCATTTTTGAGAAATTACTATGTCAATAAGAGTGAGAAATCTATCATTAGTGGAAAGACTGCTAGTAGAAGATATTTCTTCAACTTTAGGGGTACATGTTTCAAGAAAGGAAACCATTTGAGATAATTTTTATTATCCTTCTTTATTTGTGTAATTTCATATTTCAAAAGATTAATTTCTCTATTTAAATCAGTAAGGGAAACGAGAATTTCACGGATATGGGACTGCTGAAATCTGGATAAAACCTCACTTAATTGGTAAGGGGCTTCAATAATAATAGGAGATTCTTTTTTTAGAGTTTTTTTGAATTAAAACTTCAAGCATTTTTCTTTTAAGATTATGATCAGAAATAGACTCAATAGCTTTTATAGCTTCATCTTGTTATGTAGTAAGAACATTAAGATCGTTCATGTCAACAATAGACTTCCAGTAATCTATTTGATTATATTGACAATTATTATTGTTAGAACTATCAGAGGAATAATCTGATGATGATTCATAGATCATGTCAATATCTTTTTTAGAAGAATTGGTTTCTGAGTCAGATTTAAGTAAAAAAACTTTCTCAAGTTGAGAGCGTAATTGCTCATCCTTGATTTCATTGAGAGATTTCTTGGTCCAACATTGGTTTGCATAGTGACCAACTTTACCACATTTGTGGCAAGATACATCAAGCATTTTAGCTTTTCTTTTGCCTTTATGATTAAAAGTATTTTCTTTTGGTATCCTTTTATTAAAGTGACCCTTTTTTTATTCTTCTTATAAGAGTTTTTATAATTATCCTTATTTTTATAAGGTTTATTCCTGAAAAAAATATCTTTTTTCTTTTTATTCTCAGGAGATCTTCCAAGATCAAAGGCGAACTGGTTGCAGAATTCACCCATTTGGTGTTTTTTAGAAAGTTTTTGTTTTTTAAGTTGATTTATAAGCTTAATATCATTTCACAAGGTTAATCCTTTTGTTGTACCCCAAAATTTGCACTCTCATTTATCAAGTAATTTCTCACAAAATCTCCTTTGGTTCAAGACTGCATCGGGGTTGATCAGCTCAAGATACCTCCTCAAGCTCTGATGACTGAAAATTAGGGTTTGAGATTGCACAAGGATAATTGAACTCTTAATGCCTCATATGACTTTCACGGATCATTATGGACCCTCAAGATTGCTCATGTCAAGTTTCAAGTCTTGGATCACATTTTTGCTCAGTCAATTGATCAAACTTCATAATTTTTTATCCATGTCAACATTATGAGCTCATATATGTCATTTGATCAAGTTTGGAACACAATTCCTCAAGAAATTTGATCAGATCATCAAAACGACAAAATGGTCAAAATTAGGGTTTTGACTGAGAAAAGACAATTTCTGATTTTTGACCTAGCAAATGGTTGATTGGTTGGAAAAATGATCTCAAAGATTAAATTGCATCATTTTGACCTAATGGCATGACTCAAAACATTGCTCAAAGTCAATTAATTGATAGTTGATTTTCAGTTAACTGATCAAAAGTCAACAACACACTGAAAAGTCAAACTTTGACTTTTTGGTCAAAATCAAGTGTCAAAGTTCACAGTTCATCAAAACATGTCAAAATATGAAACTTTTTCATCAAGAAATCAAAAAAGTCAAGATTGCATTTTGAAAAGTCAAATTTTCCAAACTTAGAAATTTTTCTGTGTGGAAAACTTCATATTTTTTCACAATTTGAGCCAATTTTTCACCATGAAGCAAGATGATTCAAAGGAAACTTTCAACAAGAAAGTTGTAGATCTCAATGAGATATAAAACATTGCTAAACACAACTCCTCCTAGAAATGCTTGGATTTCAAGTTATTAATCCATGAAATCATGTTCATAAAACTAAAACACTTCGTGAAATTTTGAGCATTTTTGGTCAGGATCTTGACCTAATTTCTGGGCCAAGTTTCACATAGTTCCAATTGGATTTTGCAAAAGTGATTCAAATAGGGGTTGTAGAGAACATTAAAAGCTTTCTAAAATGTCCAAGAACTTCTTGAGATCATTTTTGAGCAAGGAGAATCAAAGGCAAGAAGTTAGGGTTTCAAGTTGTTTTACAAGGAAGAATTTGTGATGCACAATGGACCAAATCACATAGCCATTCTGCATAATATCACTTTGCAGGCTTATAACTTGAAATTCACTCCTTAATTAAATGTTTATACAACATATTAAGCCATTGTCCAAGCATTTGAACCATTATCCAAGTTGCATTTCCATTTTAGGAAGAAAGTTCACACTTCAATTTTGGAAAAGTGGATTTAATCACAAAGTCCACTCTCCTTGAGCATTGAACTTGTTCTTTCTTCACACATAAACCCTATAAACCAAAAGCAAGCATGTATAAAGTACTAACCGCTCTATGCATCCCTGTACCATGCCTTGGAACAAGATGTTTCAACATTTCTTCAAAAACAAGAAAGATGCTACAACTTGAGATTTTCAAATTCTGGCTTGTTGTAACATACAAGACCTCTTTCCTATAAATATACAAGTCACTTTCAAGCTAACACACACATGCTCAAGCCTTGAAAACCCTTAAAGCTTAGAATCACACACAAATACTCCATTGTTGCACAATCTGACCAAAAACTTGAAAATTACATTTCCCTCGTGCGTTTCCAAGCCTTTTGGTTCCTAAAGCTTCTAAACATCAAATGAAAACCATCCAAAGTCCTTTTGCCCAACTGTAACACCTCCATCATCAGGTTCGATTTTCAAAAATAGGGGCCTGTAACTTGACTTCTCCAGAACTCCTCAGCCACTTTCAGCTTAAGCCTAGCATCACATTAGCTTCCTGGGAACTTGAGGAAGCTAACCCAATCATTAGAACCCATTGAAAGCTGCTCAAACTCAAAACACGATACCCTCTTGCAAGGTGAGTTTTCTGACTTTTGAACTATTCATATAGGCAGTGTTAGGCTTCCATTTTCAAAGATAAAATGTAGATAACATTGCCACAAAGCTGTACATATCCATAGTTTGCGTTTATATGGCTTGAGCTTACAGAATTTTGGAGTTGAAGTTTATGAAAATTTTAGGTTTCAGATTAGGGCCAGTAAAATTCATGTTTGTCTTTGATCTATAGATTTAATGCTTTACATTTCTGAAATCGTGAGGAAATTTGCCACAAGATTCATGTTTACCCTTTTACAAATGGATGAGAAATGAACAAGATGCAGGTGGTCTGGCTAGGCGCGAGGTTGAAGATGAAGTTGTCTTCAGGAAGCAGTTTCTAATATATATTTATGGTTTGATATAAGTAAACAGATGTATAGCCACCCCAGTGGTAAGACAACCCGCTGGTAACCAAGAGGGCGTGGGTTCAACATCTAGCGCGCTACCTTTTGTTCATTTTTCACATTTTCACTCTTTTTTTGTTTCCGCAAGCAGCGCCTAGGCCTCCATATTGGGATTTCCACTTTTTTTTCTTTTTCTAACCCCCTGACTACTTTTGCACCTCTGGCCCATTTTCGTTTATTATTTATTTTTTTTCCTATTCTAATTTTTATTTCTTTTTCTTTATTATATTTTTATTTTTATTATCATTATTATTATTATTATTATTTTTATTTAATGAAAAAAAATATAAAAGTATTTTTATTTTATTATTTACACTTATTTATTTCATTTTCTCTATAAATGCAAAAAGACCAAAAAAACATTTTCTTAAACAAATAAATTTCTTTTTTTTTAATAAATATTTTAGACTTAGGTTTATTTATTATATTATTTTCTTTTAAATGAAAATCAATTTAGAACTTAGGTTTCTTTTAATTAATTAATTTTCATTTCATTTTTATTAACTTAAAACCTTTCATATAAAAAACCCTAAAAAATAGTTTTTTTAACCTAATTTTCTTTTCTTAGCTAATCCAGGTTTAATATTATTATCTTTAATTAATATTTTTCCTTCTTAGACATTAAGTTTAAACCCTTAAAATCCAAACAAATTCATACTCTTTTCCCATTTTATTCATGCTTGTAAATTATTATTTCAATTCTTGTACATTGTTCAATATGGTTGTAATAGTTAACTAGATTTAAAATTCTTGCAATCCCCATTTGTAAAAATGTATACCCCATCCCCCAAATAATGTAATATCGTAGAATATTTACTTTCCGCAATTTATCACTTTATATAAATGCTAGTAATTAGGGTTTGTATGGAAAGATAAAATCAATGCTTAGAAAACCCTAATACAAGACAAATCAAGCATGGAAAAGATACACTTGCACACTTTACACCTCTAGGGTTAACTCAACTTGTTTCCTTGAGAAATAAATGGTCATAATATGCATGTAAGACGTCTTAGCAAAAACAAACAAAAATACAAGATCATAGTCCCTCGACGATGCTACAAATGTTGCCTTACGAATGATCTTAGTCCCTTAAAGAAAATGCTAAGATGTCTTACAACATTGCTAGTCATGACTATACGATGACCCTTGCCCGTCCCTCTTACATCCAAAGATAAGGTTACTTACAAATCCATGGTAAAATAACAATTTCAAAGGAAAGAGGAAATAAACAAGAAAGACTTTTGAGTAGGTAGAATGTTCCTAGTTGCTTGCTCATTTTCAAACCAAAACATCCTTGCTATTTTCAAAACAAACACCAACACTTTCAAAACATCTTTCAAACTTGAAACATTTTCAAAAGATGAACACTTTGTATACATTCTTACGAACGAGAATTATTACAAAGTTTGCCTAAATGATGGTGCCTTTTCAAAATACTTTCAAAAACCACACAAAGCAAATTTTCAAACAAAAGCAAGTGATCTAGCAAGCAACTAAGAGCCTGTAGAAAACTACAGATGAAAATTGTGCTAATTCTTTCCCTTTTCATAATCTACCCCCCGAACTCAAGAAAACATATCTAAAGGTCATTCCTGTTCTTTTCAGCCTTTCCTTTTGGATAAAATAAAAGTCAGTGGCGACTCTTGCTATCCGCACAATTGCGATCAAACATAAAACAACCAAGTCAGTTCTCCCATGTATCACAAAAATGGAGACTCTACTGGGGAACATTTTAAAAGTGGGGTTAACTTAGGGCTAGATCACATTTACTTGCTTTCATTGTTTGATTTGTTTGCTTTACATTTTGGTTCTTTGTTTGGGTTTAAATCCTCTACCCGAATTTGGGGTACCTTATAGGTAAGTAGCAATACATTATGGAAATTGTGCGGGGTATACCTACATGGTCTAAGCAATAGCTATGTTAGTGTGACATATTTGTGGGTACCGGTAGCCCTTGAGTAGTCAAGGAGAATACGGGACCGCTGAGTGATGTCATGAAGCACTAACTGACTTCTAGAACCTTTACTTGACCAACTTGTCCATTAGGACATAGTGAGATGACCGACTTTGGTGTAGTCCAAAGTTGGTAGATACTAGATACTACACTCATTGAGGTTTGGTTTTTTGGTATATTTCAATCGCCATTAAAGAGGCTTGCGCTGAAACAATGTCCGAGAAGACAAACCATTGATATTGAGCTCCCTTAGAACTCAGTTACTATTGCTAGGACAGGTTTGAGCCAACTAAACTTCAAGAGGGTACTTACCTATGAGACTCCATGCAAGCCTAAACCTAAGGACTTATTTGTTTTGTTTGTATATATTTACTTGTACATAAAATCAAAAACATCATAATATCATACTCATACTCACTAACCATTTCAAGGATTTTTTGGATTTATCTTTGTTTTGTTTTGTAGGACATGAATTCTATTTGCAGGAAAACCATTCAAGTCAATCTCGTAAGGATCCCTCCTCAACTTAAAGAGTTAGCATCAAGGGTTCCTGAGAATTCTACATTTAACGAAAGACACGGTCTCCTCCTAAACTTGGTTACCTCCAACACTGATGAAGATATGATGAAGGTGCTCTTCTAATTCTTTGATCCTCTACACCATTGCTTCACATTTCCCGATTATCAACTTGTGCCAACTTTGGAAGAATTTTCCCAACTCTTGAGGATTCCCATTCTCAATCAACTACCCATCAACGGTACGGAAAGAGATCCAAAACCAGAAGAGATTGCTCAAGCCCTACACTTGCAACAATCTGATGTCACAACTAATTGGGAAACAAGGAGTGGTGCCAAAGGTTTCTTAGCTAAGTTCTTGTTTGAGAAAGCTCAAGACTGTTGGAACTCCTTGGACTTGCAATATTTTGAGGAAATTGTGGCCCTTCTCATCTATGGGATGGTTTTGTTTCTAAATCCTAACCATCTCATAGATGTAAACACCGTCAAAATCTTCATGTCTCATAACCCGGTTCCTACTTTGTTAGGAGACATCCTACATTCTTTTCACTCTCGCACTATGAGGAAAAGAGGTATCCTCATGTGTTATACTCCTCACTTGGCAAGATGGTTTATTTCGAATCTTCCCCAATCTGTACTGAAGAACGAGCAAGGTTCAAGGTGGTCCCATAGGTTGATGACGCTCAGACATTCATATATTCATTGGTGTTCCCGATCTGTGGAGAATGTTACTATCGCTGATAGTTATGGAGAATTCCCTAATGTCCCCCTACTTGGCATTAGAGGAGGTATCACTTACAACCCCTGCTTGGCCTTACGACAGTTTGGTTACGCCCGAAGGTATGGTCCACATGAGATGCTTATTCAAGGGTTGGTATTTGATTACGAGAATGAAGATCAAGGTTACTGCCAGAGGTTTATCTGAGCTTGGAGAATGTTGAACAAGGTAGATAGCAAGACGCTGGGGCACAAGAATTCCACACCCCTTGAGCCTTACCTTAATTGGGTGCGAGCTCGTGCTCAGAAACTTGTGTTACCTTATCCTTCCATCTTACCAGTTATCATAGAACCTGTTGTGGAAGGAGATGTCCCATACACTATCCTTCATCCTAACATGCCCACCTCTCTCGAAGACTTGCAAAGGGATTGAATATAACTTAAGGGGGAGCGAGACACTTTCGAGGCCCAATTATACGCCAGCGAGAAGAAATTTCTAGAACTCACCAAGCAGCTTCATGAAGAGTGGAGTCTGAACGCCTACATCGCACCAAAGAGGATGCGTTCAAATTTTTTGTCTTAAAGTTTTGTATTTTATTTCTTTGTAATCCCAAAGAGGCATGATGTACTCAAACTTTGATTTATTAATATAACGTGTGTTCCTTTTTGTCTAAAGAAAATTTAAATCTCTAATTTCCTTGAAATCATTTGCAAATGCATCTTCATTCATCATAACACAAACATGTTTCTTACAACAGGTCTCCTTATTTGTATACTATTTATTTCAGTGAGATGGATATTAAACAGACAGTAAAAGATCTCCAGGTGCAGAACGCCCAGTTTCAACAAATGTTCTTGACTCTGGCAAAAGCACAAGATGAGTTGAAAACCCTACTGATCAAAGAAAAGAAGAAGAAAGCGAAGAAATCAACCGGTGTTTTGAATCTGGGAAGAAGGTTCAAAGGACCAGCCAGACGGACTCTAGACTTTGCAACATCATCAGGTGAAGGGGACAATCAAGAAGGGAAAAACAAGGAAGTGACTGACCATCTAGAATCTGAAGAGGAAGAAGAGGTTGATTACTCTGAAGAGCAGTATCCTCCAGCTGACGACAAATACAAACAGTTGGAAGATCGCTTAAATGCTATGAAGATCCAGAAAGTACCCGGGTTGGATTTTGAGAAGCTACGACTTGTCTCAGGGATTGTCATATCGCAGAAATTCAAGGTCTCCACTTTTGCTAAATATGACGATGTCTCTTGTCCAAAGTTTCATTTGAGATTATATGTCAGGAAAATTCAACCCCATACTGCAGATAGGAATCTATGGGTGCATTTCTTCCAAGAAAGCTTGTCAGGAACGCAATTGGATTGGTTCTATCAATTGGAAGGGACCAACATCCGCAATTGAGAAGATTTGGTAGCCGCTTTTTACAAGCAATACCAGTATAATGCTGACTTAGATCCAACACGGACACAATTACAAGGCATGTCTATGGGTGCAGGTGAAGGTTTCAAGACCTATGCTCAAAAATGCGGGATCTCGCGGGAAGGGTCCAACCCCCTCTATCTGATAGAGAATTAGTGGATATGTTCTTCGGCACGCTATCTGATCCATTCTTCAAACACTTGATCGGAAGCTCCTCGACTGGATTTACCAAATTAATCATGACCAGTGAACGGGTAGAAGCGGGTATAAAAAGTGGAAAAATTCAATATGACGTTATCTCAAGTCTTGCCGCGTTTGTTGAAATCTAATATGGTGACCTTGCGGGAAGCTCTGAAGAATCCCAACACTTCCTCTCCCCATTATAACCCAAATTCCCGTTGTGCTTACCATTCAGAAAGTCCAGGTCATGATACAAACGACTGCTGGGCTTTGAAAAACAAGGTGCAAGACCTTCTAGAGGAAGAGGAAATTGAATTTGGCGCTCCTGAGATCCCAAATGTTATCACCGCTCCTATGCCCAAGCACGACTGTGGTGTTAACGCTGTTGAAAATGATGTGTTTGTTGCTGTTATTGATAAAATTGTTACTCCTCTCCTAACCGTCAAAAGGAACCTGTTGAAGGCCAGTTTATTTTCGGGTTGTGGCAAAGGCTGCCACCTCTATTTATCCCTACCGACTGATTGTCATTTATCGAAGGCAGGTGTCCAATGCCTGATGGATGACAAAGAGATTTTGTTTGAAAAGACACCTGTTCCAACCATTTCTTATAAGGATGTTTCAATAGTAACCATTTCCGACAATCCTCCCAGGGTCTCCACCAAAAGACCTGTTAGGATTACATCTGCTCCGAAGGTGACTCCACTGATAATTACTATGCCAGGGCCGACCCCGTACTCCTCAGAAAAACGGTTCCCTGGAACTATAGGGGTGACGTCTACTACCACATGTTGAACCCCAATTTTTTCCCCAAAGATCCCTTCATCATACCATGTTGATTCAATCACTACAAGATCACATTAGGGATTTTGGTTCTCCTCCCTAGCTTTAACTTTGCTTTTTGAGGAATCACCAAGAACCTTGAGTTGTTTTATTTTGTGGTCATGAATGTTTTGTCTTGATTTTTTTCCTTTTAATTAATAAAATGCAATGTTGGTCTGTCTTGTTTGTTACTAATGTAGGTAAAGGCAATGAGATGTAGCAAGTTGATTCATGGGTTCATGAGTTTATTTCCATGACCTAGTCAATGAAGCTTGAGAAGTTGAAACCTCACCATTGAAGTTGTTTTGGAAGGGATGGCATGGCAAGGTTATTTTGGTTCACTACATTTCCAAGTTATCAAGATTGATTCAAAAGTGCAAGGGGTTGATTGAAGAAGTTGTCATGGTTGGACAAGGCTTTGTCTCATTGGTCACAAGTGCATATTTCTCTAAATTCTCAAGATATGGAAGTGGTTTTGGTGGCTATGAATTCTCATTTTAATCCTCAATAACTTATATTTACAAAGCATTTGTGTTGGTACAAGAAGGTGGTTTAAAATTGTCAAGGTTCCTCCAAGCATTTTCTTGATCTAGGAGCTAGGGTTTTGAACTTCAAAGGAGTATATCTTGCTCATATTTTTGTATTTTTGAGTGATTCCAAATACATCATTATCTTCAAAGTGTTATTAATAAATCACTTCAAAAGTTCCAAGGAGTTTTCATGTGGAAGAAACTTGATGAAGAAGAAAGATTACAAGTCCTCTAGATGAATCCCCAATTTTTCATGTGTGACTTCAAATGAGCATAACTTGGTAAATTTTTATCACCTTGAGCCCATTATTTTTCCATAATGATTTTGAAGATGTGAGATTTATGCCTTCTTGTATGTGCAAAGTGAGAAAATGGATGGAAATTTCCTTAAGGATACAAAATATTATAGGTTATTTCATGATTTTTTGCCAACTTCAACAATTAACAACTCTCTCAATTTTTGGAGATTTTGAATGTTTCAAGTCTCAAAATTTCATTAAAGAGATCTACTTCATGCCATATTTTTTGGTCAAGATCAAATTCCAAGTGGAAGGCTATGTTTAGATGCAAGACATTATAGGTCATTTCTGAAGTAAAATTTGAAATATTTTTAAGTATGGAAAGTCAATCATTTTTCTACAACTTTGACTCATTGCAACTTTCAGCTCAAGCATCCATTTAACTCCATTCTTGTTCCATTGCAAAGCTTGTAACCTCATCTTTCTAAAGCATAAAGAATCATGCCCTAAGACCCCTTGAGTTGAAAATTCCATTGGTCAAAAGTTGGCACTTTGAAACTGAATTTCTCACCAAGTCAGAATTTTGAAATCCATAATGTGGCCTCTAATCACAAGTTTTCCACCCATTTTTGCCTCTAAACATGTTTAGTGAAGTTCCAGAAATTTTTAGCACCTCAAAACGCAATGATTGGATGAGTTTTGGTGAAAATTATATTACACTTCACTCGTGCATCAGGTTTGCACGAATTCCCTCCAAAATGCATCATTCACTCTTCCTTTTGATCCCATTTGCTTCTCCTATAAATACATGAACTATCCCATTCATTTTCTCAAGCTTGGATAGCCAGAATCACCCTGCCAAACTTGTTCCATAACTCAAAATTCAGCAACTTCGAAACCCATATACAAGCCTTTTTCAATACAATTTTTTCATCAATTCACATTCCTTGATCCTCCCTGAAGCTAACCATATAATTACATTCAAGAATAGTGCCCTATATTGCTCCATAGAAGTCCAGTTTCAGAGCTCTGCCACTCAACTTTAATAGGTAGATTCCTTCACCAATTCTTTAAAACTTTGATATCATTGTGATGCTCTCATTGCCCTATTTCTAGTTGCAACACTTACTTCTTACTGGAAACACGTTTTGACCATGAAATTTCAAATCCATTTTCAAAACATTCTTTCCAAATTGCTTGAGCTACAATTTATATAAATTTGGCGCGAGGGTGTGGTTGTCTTCGTCTTGAAGAGACGAAGCGAATGGCATAGGTCTGAGCTTATGATTTTACAGTTTGAGAGACCTGCAATTCACGTTGGCTGGAGGTTGAAGATTACCAACGTGTCATCTTCCAACCAATTATGGCACGCCACTTGTTATTTTTGAATTCTGATTTAATAATTGATTCAGTGCTTTATTCACTAATGACCATGATACGCACAACGCGCCAGATCCCTTGGATTTGACTACTAACACGTTTTGACTCTCATCCAATGGTCCACATATTTTTTACTTTTATTTTCTTTTCTGATTTTTTATATTTAATTGTTTTAAACTTCAAAAAATCATAGAAAATTCATTTTTAGTCCAAAAAATCTGAAAAAATTAAGAAAATCATTTTTGATTATTCTCTTTCTGATTTTTATTTTTTAACAATTTAATTTTGTGTTTTGGTATTTTTTATAAATTTACACTTTATTGGAAGTGTTTTAAATGTTTAAAAATACTTTTATGCATTTTTAAATTCTGAAAAAATTATGGAATGATCCAATGATATTGTGACAAATATTGGTGACCTTATTTTATTTTTGTTTATGACTTTGTTATTTTTTTTAATCATTTTTGGTTTATTTCACCCTTTTCTTTTAATTTTAAAAATAGTTTCTGACTTTAAAAAATTACCAAAAAAATTTATAAAATCATTTGAGCCCTTTTCTGATTTTTCTATGGTCTTACTTTTTATTTCTTGATTAATTTGAACATAGTTGATATTTTTCTCTTTTATTTCTATTTTTAAACATTATTTGTAAAACTATTTGTATGTATTAAAATGTAATTATATTTTGTGACTATTTGCTGGCTGATCTTGGGTTAAATTTGTGACCATGAACTTTATTAACATCATCGTATCCATGGTGTTGAGTCTAACTCCACAAAAATGGATGAATGATTTTAGTAATAATTTGATTAAATTTAATTCAAAAGTGGTTTGTATATTCTCTCCCACCCCTCTTCATCTGATCCCCTTCTTATTGCATTAGATGTTGTTGGAGCATGATCTCGATATCATGTCTAAAAAAAATGGTGCATATATTGCTATTGACCGGCCTCAAAATAGGTTTGACTTCTATATAAGTCCACTTACGATTGTTTAATATAGCACTAAATTTTGTCCCGATTCGAACAAATGATCATTCGTGGCCCAAACTTATTTTTGCAAGCCCAAGTATGTTAATTTGATCTCTTTGATCCAATAACCTTGAGATTCATTGTGTGGAGGCTTTGGTTCTACCGATCCTCTAATGGATCTACACACCTTTGGTCAACGCGGATCACATAAACATCGTTGATCATTAAATGGTACTTATGAGGATTCTAAATGGATGATATACTTGACAAAAAGCAAATGCAACTTATTGTGTGGAGGCTTTGGTTCTACCAATCCTCTAATGAGTTCCAAATGCAAGTTTCAAGATGTTCATCCAACTAACCACTAATTACTAATAATTGATTTTATTTTGTGTTTTTATTTTATGCTCTTTACTTTATGCACCATTTACTTTTAGCATTTACATTTCATGCTATTTTTCATCTTTGCTCACTTGAGCCCCTTTATATTCTTGTCCTTTTTATTTTGCTCACTTGAGCTTTTCTTTTCTTTTGAAGACACAAAATAATCAACACAAAACCCTAAACAATCTTTAATGATACTTAGACTATTTGGTTACTGTCCTTGGCATTATGGAGCATTGGACTTTTTAGACTTAGGATTAGAAACCTTGGCCTATGATTGGAGACCTTGTGATCTTATCTGATTATTTTGTCTGGAGCTCTTGAGGTTTACCTCAAGACATTTAGTTGTTTGTTTGTTTCGTGTGCAGGTTATTATGATTACACCCTTTGTTTGTAATCTGGAATTCACCCGTATACAGCCGTTACTCTGCCCAATTTTTGTGAAGACTTAATACACTTGAAGTTTAATTCTCTCAAGGGGTCTAGTATTTTTGCCTGTTTGGTTTCAATATAAAGAATGGGAATTCTATCTTGGCTCATAGTGTCAAGTATTGCCTTCTTGTTGGTTAAATGGTTCTTATCCCTAGCTTTTACCTCATGCTTTAGGATAGCCTCTTCTTCTCCTTCCATCTTCTTTAATTTCAAAAATCTTCTCCCTCCTTTTGAAAACTCTTCTTGATTTAAACTTGAACCACTTTCATAATAAACTTGGACTCTGGTCCATGCATTTTCAAACATTTTCATAAATAAACTTCCATCAACTTAATAATACTTTGACATCCTTTTTGTGAGAAGACTAAAAGTCAATCAATCTCATTTCAACCATTTTTACCACTTTGGCTTTTATCTTTAAACTTTTCTCAAGAAAAGATTGAACTCTTGTCAATCCTTGTAGTGATGCAAACAATTATACTTCTACAATATGTAATGAAGAGAGATATTTTTCACTTGGGTGTTGAGTGAGGCATTGTTGATTTTAAAATCCAAGCCATATCCTCCACTTTGAGATGATGCAAATTCTCCTTTCTCATGATTGTGGGTAGTAGGTATGTTTTCCACACGGACAATGACTTTTAGACCAATACCTTATAGGTAGTACCTTCGACCTCATGCTCGTGAAGTTGAACCTATGAACCTTATATGTATGATCTTGTGTGTGATTGCTGCATCATGCATCCACGCACTCATAAACATCTTTTGGAGAAATCATATTTCAAGGGATTTAAAGGTTGACCATTTGTGAATATCTCAGGTACCTTTTAACCATGGATTCTAGAAAGAGAAAGACCGGGAAGTACAGTTTCCAGGTCCCAAGATAGATGAGTTGATCAGTCTAATTCCTGAGATTGAGTGTTCTGCAGACTTTCAGAAGAAGTACGGATCCATTATTCCTCTCATGAAGCGTAAGATGAAAGATGGTATTCTCTCGACCTTGGTCCAGTTCTATGATCTGATGTATCATTGATTTACATTTCCCGAATATCAGTTGATGCCCACAGTGGAGGAGTATTCTTATCTATTGGATTTACCTATTACCGATCGTGTTCCTTTTATTGGTTTGAAGGGTGAGCCAAAACCACATGAGATTGCTTCTTTGATTCATCTGGGGAAGTCTGAGGTGGAAGCCCATATGACTAATAAAGGAGGGGTTATAGGATTACCATCTCAGTTCTTATTGGAGAAAGCTCGTTACTTTTCCAGGATGAAGAGTACAGTCGCGTTTGGGGCCATCTTTTCCCTACTTGCTTACGGGTTGTTCTTATTTCCTAATGTGGACAAGTTTGTTGACATTAATGCTATCAGGATCTTCATGATTGGAAACCTAGTTCCTACCTTGTTGGGTGATGCTTATTACTCTATTCATCTTCGGAATTCTTATCATGAGGGGATGATTATCTGTTGCACGCCTATGTTATACCAGTGGTTTATCTCTCATATGCCTCAGCTCGATGCTTTTTGGGATGTCAAGAAGGAACCCCGTTGGGCTCCTACGATCATGGCACTTACTCACTCGAATATTTATTGGTATCATCGAGCTTATCAGGATATAGAGATTATTGACAATTGTGGTAGTTTCCCCAATGTACCTCTTCTTGGTACAAAGGGAGGAATTAACTATAACCCTGTTCTTGCACGACGATAACTTGCTTATCTGATGAGGGATAAATCAAATAGTATTCATTTGATTAGTTTCTTTCTGAAGGAGAGAGAAGATCATAGGGAAGCTAGGGAGCAGATTGCGAAGGCCTAGCGTCACATTCATAAGAAGAGTAGGAAGGATTTGGGACCTAGGGGTGCTGTTTCTTTGGAGTCATATCTTCAGTGGGTCCAAATAAGAGCTATTCAGTTGAAGATGTCGTATTCTCGGGAAACACCTATGCCTGATCTATTTGTGAAAACCACTCCTCCCTTATTAGATTGTCTAGAAGAGCTACAACTTGCTTTGGTCAGGATGCAGCAGGAAAAGGACGCTTGGAAGAACAAGTTCCAAACTTTAGAGATTTCCTATAGAGCGGACCTGAAGGAGAAAGACGACTTGATTGAGATCCTTGAGAGTCGAGCGATAGAGACTATGGAGAGGAAAGGGGATTTATTTTCTCCTAAGCCTCAATCATATGCTGATCACTCACTTCCTGATTCAGGTGATGGAAGGAGGTTGCCATCAGATATGCGAAATAAAACCAGAGATTGAAGGTTCAGATTGCCAGGCTCACGGGGAAGCACCAGCTATAGAGTGATCTCCATCAGTCTTACTTTTCAGGGTTTTAGATTTTATTTTCATCTTTTACTTGGGATCATTGAAACTTGTAATCCATTTTGGAGTTGTTATAATAAATTTTTTCAATATTTTAAATGCATTATTACTTGGATATTTGCAATATGTCCATAAATTTTAAATCCCATGAAATATTAAACAAAATAAAATCATGTGCATTACAAATCATGCATCATATTGCCCATATTTCTTGCATTTTTTATGCATATCCAGGTGTCTTACCAAGCTTATTTACTTTGTTCAGCAAGATGACTCATCACTATAATACCCGGGCTAATTTCAGAAAGAAGATGGACAACTTAGAACAAGAGAATCGCGAGATGCGCGAGGAGGTTTTTGCTTTGAAGGCCGGCATGACCAATTTGACTACTCTGACGGAAGCTTTGGTGGTTGCTCAGAATCAACCACCGAGTGTCTAACCTCAACCAACAAGGGCAACTACTGAAGCTCCAACTTTTCCTGTATCTGCTACTCCAACTGTTATTCAGAATCACATGCCTCAAGGATATCCGTGGGGAATGCCAGAAAATTTTCCACCTGAAGGTTTCAATCTTGGTCCTCAAGATACTCAAATTGTTCAGACTATTGTTAATTTGGCACCTCATGTGGTGCATGCTACTCCTGCTGCGCCTCCTTCAGTGAATATGGTTCTGTTTGTTAATGATGATATGTGTCGTCCTTTCCCTCCACCAAGTGAAGACTTGGGTCTTTATGACAGAATGGATGATTTTCAAGAGCAGTTTGATAAGATGCAAAGAGAGATGAAGGCCCTTAGGGGAAAAGAACTATTTGGGAAGAATGTGAATGAGTTATGCTTGGTCTCAAAAGTTAAGATACCTGCTAAGTTTAAGGTCCCGGAGTTTGAGAAGTACAAGGGAAACACTTGCCCTCGTGCTCATCTGGTGATGTACGTGAGGAGAATGTCTACCCATACTGATGATCAGCGTCTGCTGATTCACTTTTTTTAGGATAGTTTGAACGGTGCCGCGCTGAAGTGGTATATGAGTTTGGACAACGCCAATATCCATACTTTGAATTATTTGGGAGAAGCGTTCATCAAACAATACAAGTACAACGTGGACATGGCGCCTGACCGTGATAAACTCAGGGTAATGGTTCAGAAAGACAGGGAATCATTCAAAGAATATGCACAGAGATGGCATGAGGTAGCCGCCCAAGTGATTCCTCCCATGGAAGAGAAGGAGATGACTAATATTTTCTTGAAAACATTGGGTGCTTTCTACTACGAGAGGATGGTAGCAAGTGCGCCAAGCGACTTTACTGAAATGGTAGGAATGGGTATCCGTTTAGAAGAGGCTGTAAGAGTAGGTCGTTTAATGAAGAGTGAAATTTCTGGCAGTGTGAAGAAACCATCTTACGGGTTTACTAAGAAAAAGGAAGGGGATGCAAATGTTGTTATGCAAGATAGGACGGTTAATACTCCTAGAAGGAATTATCAGCGTCATCAGCAAGTTGCCTCAGTTAATCCAGTTGTAGGTACCGCTCCAACTACCGTTGCTTATCAGAGACCGTCCCAGCAGAGGAATCAAGGGTATAATCAGAGAAGGGAGAGTTATGAACCTATTCCTATGAGCTATACAGAGTTACTACTGGCATTGATTCAGAAGAAGTTGGTTTAGACCCGACCACCTCCCTCCGTACCATCACCATTGTCTTGGTGTTACAAAGCAGACCAAACATGTGCTTTTCATCAGGGAGCACCAGGGCATAACGTTGAGAATTGTTATCCTTTGAAGACTGAGGTTTAGAATTTGGCGAAGTTTGGTATTCTATCTTTCAAGGATGTGGGACCTAATGTGAAAGACAATCCTCTACCCAAGCATGGGAGAGTAAATGTTGTGAATATGGTGGCCAGTTGTCCAGGCGACTTCCGAATTTTTGATATTAATTTGGTTAGAGGATATTTGGTGAAAATGCATGCAGACCTTTGTGAATTTAGCTACTATACACATGACCATGTTGGGTGTTCTATTTGCAGTACAAACATACATGGTTGCGATAAGATAAAGGCTGATTTACAAGAGATGATGGATGAGGGCCTTATCCACATAATCAGGCCTAGGGCAGAGCACGAAGAGGAAGTGAATATGGTTTCTGAATGTCCTGGAGAATTCCAAATTTTTGATGTAGAGTATATGAATGAAGACCTTGTGCAATTGCATGCTACCTTCTGCCATATGGCTGGTCAGATGGAACACCAATATAGATCTTGCCGAGTTTGCTGTCGAGATTCCCGAGGATGTTCAATCGTGAAGAAGGGTGTTCAGTTGTTGTTAGATAACAGAATTATAAAGGTTATAAGTCAAAGGGATTATTACCATGAAGTTGATATGGTTGAGGTTCGTTTGACTGAAGAGGAGTCAGATGAAGAGTATGCCTCCACAGATGAGTATTTCTCCTCAGATGAGGATTTGTTTTCCAGAAATGACTCAATAATGACTGATTGTGTTGAAGAAGGGGTAAACTTCATTGTACCTTGTTTTGGGACACCCTCCCATCTTGAAGTTGAGTATTATAGCAAAGCCAATTGTTACCCCATTGGTGATTAGTTTGCTGGATCATATTCCCTACAAGTCAGATAAGGTTGTGCCTTACAAATACAACGCTACAATCTTAGAGGATAGAGTGGAAGTTCCAATCCAGCCAATGCCTGGTGTTGGGAATATTGCTGAAAATAGCAGGGTGACTCGCAACGGTCGTGTGTTTGCACCAGTTGTTTGAAGAGATGTTAGTGCTGGAAAGAAAATTGCTGAGAATGTTGAACACAAGAAGGCTACAAGTGAGACAAGTGGGGCTGCATTATAGAAAGAAGTGGATCATATTTTGAAGATAATCAAGATGAGCGACTACAAAATTGTAGATCAGCTACTGCAGACTCCGTCAAAAATATCTATCCTGGCGTTATTGATGAACTCCTCTGCTAACAGAGAATCCTTGATGAGGGTACTGGACCAAGCTTTTTTGGAGAGTGATATTCCAATAGACCAATTTAGCAGTGTAATAAGGAACATTACGTCCTGTAATAACTTGAGCTTTTACGATGATGAATTACCAAATGAAGGAATGAATCACAACCTGGCCCTCCACATCTCCATGAACTACAAGAATGATTCACTATCCAATGTGTTAATTGATAATGGATCCACATTGAATGTTATACCGAGGAGTAAGCTTATGAAGTTGAAATATCAAGGAACGCCTATGCACCCGATTGGCATCATTGTGAAAGCGTTTGATGGATCAAGGAAATCTGTTATTGGTGAAGTGGACTTGCCTATTCATATAGGACCACATTTGTTTCAGATAACTTTCCAGGTCATGGACATTGTTATCGCTTATAGCTATTTTCTAGGACGGCCATTGATTCATTAGGCAGGGGATGTCACTTCAACTTTACACCAGAAACTGAAGTGTGTACATGAAGGGAAAGTAGTGATCATAAATGGGGAACATGCATTATTGATATCTCATTTGGCCTCTTTCAACATCGTGGAGGCGGATGAAGTTTTTGTTGGAACCCATTTCCAAGCCCTATCCATTGACAATATAAGAGGAAATGAGAATTCCATGGTTTCACTTAAGGATGCGCATAAGGTTGTGCGTAAAGGTCATAGTGAAGTGTGGGGACAGATTGTGGATCCACCTGTGAACAAGAACAGAGATGGCTTGGGGTTCTCTTTGAAGAATGAAAAAGGTAAGGGATGAAGTCGAAGTCTACTACGAGCAAGTATCGAGATATCTTCTGTAGCGGGGGTTATCTTCATCCAACTGTTTCCAGGATTAACACCATTGTGGAAGATGAAGCAGAGCAGGAAATGCCGAATTATGTGACGCACGGAGTTAGGGTTCAGAATTGGATCACTATTGATGTTCCCTCTTGCATACATATTTAAAAGTAATTTGTTTTGTTAATCTTTTTGAAAAAAAGGCTTTCACTCTGCCCAAGTTGGAAGTATAAATGTTATAGGGCTTATCTGTTTTTTGTGATTGTTAAAATCAATAATAAAAAATGTCTTTGTTTCCCAAATTGTGTAGTTATTTTCTGCTTTTTCTTAGAAAATGGTAATAAAAAAAACCCTTCAAAATAAATAATAACTGAAATTCAATCTGCATGATCACTTGTTATATGTGTCAGTTTCTAAAAGCAATCATAAATCATATGTGCAGATTAATTAGAAAACCCGTTGAATACAATGACCCTACACCCTCTCCCAACTTTGAATGTCCTGCGTATGGGGCTAAAGAAGAAGATTATGATGAGATTCCTGAAGAGGTCTCACAGTTTCTTGAGCATGAGGAAAATACCATTCTGCCATATAAAGAGCCATTAGAAGTGATCAATTTGGGTTCATAAGAAGATCCGAAGGAAGTCAAGATTGGAGCATTGCTGCATCCTGATGTGAAGAGTAGGTTGATTGAGCTGTTGAAAGAGTATGTGGATATTTTTTCTTGGTCTTATCAAGATATGCCCGGTCTAGATACAAATATTGTAGAATACCGTTTGCGGTTGAAGGCAGAGTGTCCGCCAATTAAACAAAAGTTGAAAAGAGGTCACCCAGATATGGCAGTGAAGATCAAAGAGGAGGTTCTAAACCAGATTAATGTTGGTTTTCTTGTGACGTCAGTGTATCCTCAATGGATTTCCAATATTGTCCCAGTAAAGAAAAAAGATGGAAAAGTCCACATGTGCATAGATTACAGAGATCTAAATAAAGCTAGTCCAAAAGATGATTTTCCATTGCCACACATTGATATGTTAGTGGATAGCACAACAAAATTCAAAGTATTCTCGTTCATGGACGGATTTTCTGAGTATAATCAAATAAGAATGGCTCTGGAGGACATGGAAAAAACAACGTTTATCACACCCTGGGGAACATTCTGTTACAGAGTGATGCCCTTCGGGTTGAAGAACGCTGGTGTAATGTACCAGAGGGATATGATAACCCTATTCCATGATCTGATGCACAAGGAAATTGAAGTATATGTTGATCATATGATTACTAAATCCCAGACTGAAGAAGGGCATGTAGAATATTTGTTGAAGTTGTTTCAGCGTTTGAGGAAGTATCGTCTCCGCTTGAATCCAAATAAATGCACCTTCGGTGTTCGATCAGGAAAATTGTTGGGTTTCATTGTTAGCCAGAAAGGATTTGAAGTTGACCATGATAAAGTCAAAGAAATTCAAGAGATGCCAGCGCCAAGAACTGAAAAGCAAGTTAGAGGTTTCCTCGGGCGTTTGAATTATATTTCCAGATTCATTTCCCACATGACTGTAACATGTGAACCGATATTTAAGTTGTTAAAGAAAGATCGAGGTTGTGTATGGACGGATGACTTCCAAAGGGAATTTGAAAGTATTAAAGAATATCTGCTTGAACCTCCTATCTTGCTCCCTCTCGTCGAAGGAAGACCGTTGATTATGTATCTGAAAGTGTTAGATAAATCCATGGGTTGTACTCTGGGACAACAGGATGAAACAGGGAAGAAGGAGTTCGCCATTTATTATCTCAGTAAAAAATTCACTGATTGTGAGTCACGGTATTCTATGCTGGAAAAGACATGTTGTGCTTTGGCTTGGGCGGCAAAGTGTTTGCGGCAGTATATGTTAAATCACACTACTTGGTTGATCTCCAAAATGGATCCAATAAAGTACATTTTTGAAAAGCCTGCTCTTACTGGGACAATTTCCCGCTGGTAGATGTTGTTATCTGAATATTATATCGAATCGCACTCAAAAATCTATTAAGAGCAGTGTGTTGGAAGATTATCTTGCTCACCAACCAGTGGAGGATCACCAGTCTCTAGAATATGAGTTCCCCGATGAGGATGTGATGTTCTTGAAAGTGAAGGATTGTGATGAACCATTTCCCGAGGAAGGTCCTGACCCCGAATATCGTTGGAGTATGATATTTGATGGAGCTGTGAATGCTTATGGTAAAGGAATTGGTGTCGTTATTGTCACTCCCCATGGATCGCACATTCCTTTTACCACAAGGTTAACATTTGATTATACTAATAATATGGAAGAATACGAGGCTTGCATCATAGGTCTCAAAGAAGCTATTGATCTTAGAATTCAAAATCTAGATGTGTATAGTGATTCATCTTTGGTAATAAATCATATTAAAGGAGAATGGGATACTTGTCACCCTGGCTTGATCCCTTACAAAGATTATGCTAGAAGATTGTTACCTTTCTTTAACAAAGTTACATTCCATCACATTCCTAGAGATGAAAATCAAATGGCGAACGTTCTAGCAACTCTGGCTTCTATGTACCAAGTGAATACTTGGAATGATATACCTCGAATTACGGTTCGACGATTGGATAGACCCGCTCATGTGTTTACAATAGAGGAGGTAGCAGATGAAAAACCTTGGTATCATGATATCAAGCATTTTCTTCAGCCTCAGGAATACCCGATCGGTGCATCAAAGAAAGATAGAAAGACACTGAGAAGATTGGCTGGCAGTTTCTTCCTCAGTGAAAATGTGTTGTATAAAATAAATTATGGCATGGTCTTACTCAGATGCGTGGATAGACACAAAGCAGGCATGTTGATGCATGAGGTTCACGAAGGTTCATTTGGCACTCATGCTAATGGACATTCGATGGCTAAAAGGATGCTAACGGCAGGTTACTATTGGCTGACAATGGAATCTGATTGTTATAAATTTGCAAAGAAGTGTCATAAATGTCAGATTTATGTAGATAAGGTCCATGTGCCTCCAACACTTATCAATGTGATTTCCTCCTTGTGGTCTTTCTCTATGTGGGGGATTGACATGATAGGGATGATAGAACCCAAAGCTTTGAATGGACACCATTTTATCTTGGTAGCAATTGATTACTTCACCAAATGGGTGGAGGCTGCTTCATATGCCAATGTTACTAAGCAGGTGGTTGTGCGTTTCATCAAGAATAATCTTATATGTCGGTATGGTGTGCCGAACAGAATTATCACTGACAATGGCTCGAATTTTAACAATAAAATGATGACAGAACTGTGCGAAGAATTCAAGATTGTCCATCACAATTCATCTCCGTACAGGGCAAAGATGAATGGGGCTGTTGAAGCTGCTAATAATAATATCAAGAAAATTATCCAGAAAATGGTTGTTACTTATAAGGATTGGTAGGAAGTGCCCCCTTTTGCTCTGCATGGATATCGGACATCTGTCTGCATTTCAACAGGAGCAACCCCGTTCTCCCTGGTGTATGGAATGGAAGTTGTACTCCCAGTCGAGGTTGAGATTCCCTCTTTGTGTGTGATAATGGAAACCAAGTTGTTAGAGGCTGAATGGGTCCAAAACCGGTTTGACCAATTGAATTTGATTGAGGAGAAGAGGATGACAACTTTGTGTCATGATCAGTTATATCAGAAAAGGATGAAGAAAGCTTTTGATAAGAAGGTCAAACCTCGTGAATTCAGAGAAGGAGACCTCGTGCTCAGGAAGATCATGTCTTTCAACACTGATTCTAGGGGAAAGTGGACTCCCAATTTTGAAGGCCTATATGTTGTCAAGAAAGCCTTCTCTGGCGGTGCATTAATTTTTTAAACTATGGATGGCGAGGAGTTCCCACGTCCCATGAGTGCTGATACAGTCAAGAAATACTTCTCTTAAAGAAATAAAAGAACAACTCGCTAAGTTGAAAACCCGAATGGGCGGATTAGGAAAAAAAGAGCATCTCGGTAGGCCGAAAACCTGAAAAGGCGGTCTAGGAAAAAATTAGAGACATAAACAGAATAAAATTTCCCGCTAAGTTGAAAACCCGCAAGGGCAGCTTAGGCAAAAGTTAGGGACTTTCTTGGCAAGTAACTACATCAGACAAGACTTGATCATTGGAGCAACAATCTTCTCGGATTCTCATCACACTTTAACAAAAGTTGCTACTCAGGATTTCAAAAGTTGTTAGAGGGGATAATGGTCATTGTATTTCAATGTATCTTTTCCATTATATATTACCATTTTCTGAACTTTGTAATTATCCAAGGAGTCTCGTCATTCGCAGACTTCCATTCTATTAATGAAATTTGAGCTTTTACCCAATTCTTTGTATTTCTTATTTTATTTAGCTTGCAAAGACTCCATTTATTATTGATAGTAACTTTCAAAGAAAAAATATTAAATAACAAAATTGACTTTTTCAAAGAATTTACAATTTGATTTTACTTTGGAATTTGTGATGCAAAAAAAAAACAACAAAAATGGTGATCCCAGGAATGGACAAACTCCAGTTTGTTTTAAGAAGTTTTTGTTCCCCTCGGGAAGGTTTACTCAAGATGATTCGCCGTATTGAGTTCGTGACTCCGGTATCCTTGGTAAAGTTTAGATTCATTTCCCCTCTTTTCTTAGTTTTCATGATGTAAAGTTTCAATCCGAGATTTCTCTAGTGAAGTTTTCGTTCGGTCTAATGGAAGTTCTTTTTCCCTAGAAGTTGGTACCATAATCACTCTTGAAGAACGCAGGTCCCTGGTTTCTCTAGTGAAGAACATATTGTGCTTTTCCCTTTGAGGATGTGGTGTTAACCCCTTCAATGAAGTAGGTCTGAATTCCCCAGTGAATGTTTTGATGATTTGGTGTCCATCTGCTTTACTTGAGACTGGTTTTTCAATCCCCAGTAGAAGTGTTACTTTTGAAAACATTTGTTTCCCCAGTGAAGCCTGGAGAAGGATGTTGTGCCTGTATCTGCACTATTCTGTCACTTTGTTTTGTTTACTTCCGGATTATGTTTCTCCCCAGTAAAGCTAAGGCAGGAAGTAGGTTTTGTTTCTTCAGTTGGCATTTACTTTTTCTTGGAATGATCATCTTGGATGTGGTTTAGCTAAGTGTTGTTTGTACCCGAGTTGGTTTTGCCTGGTTATTCCCAGTGTTATATATCTGTTTTCTCAGCATACGCACAATAACACTCATAAATTCATACATACATCATGCATAGCTAAAATTGGCAAATCATTGTTCATTAACATTTTTAATATTTTTGTTCATATATCACCCTGTTTTGGAGAGTTACGTTGTCCTCTCTTCACTAGAGTGTTGGCCTTAAGCAGAAAGTGTATATTCTTTCAATGTCCCCACTGAGTTGTTCCTCGTGGAAGATTTTTGCTTTAGGTTTCTTGTACAGCTCCTTGTTTGGATGGATTTGGTTTTCCATCTTGAGTTTATTTCTCAAAGAATGTATTTTAGTTGGCTGTTTCATTCCGATTTATTTCTGGTTTGAACCTTTGGTTCCACAACAATATTATTTACTTTGGATTTCTGAAAACTTCGATTTTTGGTTGGTGCATTCATTTTGCACGAGAAGACTTTATCTCCTCAGTAGGAATATCATGGCCTTTCCCTAGGAAGTGATATTTCTTTCCCCAGGAAGTCATATTTCTTTCCTCAGGAAGTCATATTTCCATCCCCAGAAATTCATTTCTTTTTACAATCCTCCGTAACAACAAGTAGCAGGTCTCTTTATTTGAGCAACTTTTGCTTCCCTATAAAAGTCGACATAACATTTTTTTTCTATCTCTTCTATGAGTAGACAGTTTGCAGTCCATCATCAGTTTACGCCAGTGGATGGCAAGACTTTCAAATTCGCAGAAATAGCTCGTTGGGAAATCTTTTCAAGTGGAAGTCTCTTTATTTGAGACAACTTACATATTACCCTTTCCATGCGAAGTGTCTTGGTTAAAGAAGAAGTTGACACCCGTTCTAGGCAAAATTCCAGAATTTTAGGGAAACTTGTTATCTTTTTGCTACCCTCAGTGAACGTTGGTAGTTCATCGTCAATGAACAGCGATGCTATGATATATTCTCTTTCTACCTTCAGTGAAAGTTGGTAGATCACCATCAGTGAAAGTTGGTGTTTCTTATCTTTTAGCTACCCTCAGTGAACGTTGGTAGTTCATCGTCAGTGAACGGCAATGCTATGATATATTCTCTTTATACCTTCAGTGAAATTTGGTAGGTCATTATAAGTGAACGTCGATGATTGTTATCTTTTTTCTACCCTCAGTGGACATTGGTAGTTCATCGTCAGTGAACGGCGATGCTATGGTATATTCTCTTTCTACCTTCAGTGAAAGTTGGTAGGTCATTGGCAGTGAACGTCGATGAATGTTATCTTTTTTCTACCCTCAGTGAATGTTGGTAGTTCATCGTCAGTGAACAGCGATGCTATGATATATTCTCTCTCTACCTTCAGTGAAAGTTGGTAGATCACCATCAGTGAAAGTTGGTGTTTCTTATCTTTTTGCTACCCTCAGTGAACGTTGGTAGTTCATCGTCAGTGAACGACAATGCTATGATATTTATTTTCCCTCTACCTTCAGTGAACGTTGGTATCTCACCATTAGTGAACGTCGATGTTGTTATATCTTTTCCCTCTACCTTCAGTGAATGTTGGTAGCTCATCGTCAATGAACATCGGTGTTGTTATTTCGTTTCCTTCTACCTTTTGTGAACGTTGGTAGCTTTACCTCCAGTAGGAGTTGGTGTATCCTTTGACCATTTTACCGTCCTCTCTAAGTCGGGTCTTTTGATCCACCAATGATTTGTTTTCCTGGCCGGGTCGCTCTCTTGTTTTTTTATTGTTTATTATTGTTACATCCCCAATGGTGTTCTGCGTCTCCTTGGTCTTGTTCATATGCATTCATGATCATGAACATTTGCATGGCATCTTAGGGCCAAAAATAGGGTTTGTTTTATATTTAAGTATATTCGATCGCGTCAACACGAATATTTTTATCCTTCATATCTCCGAATAGAAGAAACTTAAATAATGGCAGCTATTGTACCCCAATTTTTGCCCCTAAGATCCCTTTATCATACCATGTTGATTGAATCACAACAAGTTCACATTAGGGCTTTTGGTTCTCCTCCCTACCTTTAACTTTGCTCTTTGAGGAATCACCAAGCACCTTGAGTTGTTTTCTTTTATGGTCATGAATGTTTTGTCTTGATTTTTTTCCTTTTAATTAATAAAAGGCAATGTTGGTTTGTCTTGTTTTTTACTAATGTGGGTAAAGGCAATTAGATCTAGCAAGTTGATCCATGGGTTCACGAGTTTAATTCCATGACCTAGTCAATGAAGCTTGAGAAGTTCAAACCTCACCATTGAAGTTGTTTTGGAAGGGATGGCATGACAAGGTTATTTTGGTTCACTACATTTCCAAGTTATCAATATTGATTCAAAAGTGCAAGGGGTTTATTGAAGAAGTTTTCATGGTTGGACAAGGCTTTGTCTCATTGGTCACAAGTGCATATTTCTATAAATTCTCAATATATGGAAGTGGTTTTGGTGGCTATGAATTCTCATTTTCATCCTCAATAACTTATATTTACAAAGAATTTGTGTTGGTACGAGAAGGTGGTTCAAAATTGTCAAGGTTCCTCCAAGCATTTTCTTGATCTAGGAGCTAGGGTTTTGAACTTCAAAGGACTATATCTTGTTCATATTTTGGTATTTTTGAGTGATTCCAAAGACATCATTCTATTCAAATAGTTATTAATAAATCACTTTAAAATTTCCAAGGAGTTTTCATGTGGAAGAAACTTGATGAAGAAGAAAGATTACAAGTCCTCTAGATGAATCCCCAATTTTTCATGTGTGACTTCAAATGAGCATAACTTGGTCAATTTTTATCACCTTGAGCCTATTATTTTTCCATAATTATTTTGAAGATGTGAACTTTATGCCTGCTTTTATGTGAAAAGTGATAAAATGGATGGAAATTTCCTTAAGGATACAAAAGATTATAGGTCATTTCATGATTTTTTGCCAAATTCAACAATTCATAACTCTCTCAATTTTTGGAGATTTTGAATGTTTCAAGTCTCAAAATGTCATTCAAGAGATCTACTTCATTCCATATTTTTTTGTAAATAGCAAATTCCAAGTGGAAGGCTAGGTTTGGATGCAAGAAATTATAGGTCATTTTTGAAGGAAAATTTAAAATATTTCCAAGTATGGAAAGTCAATCCTTTTTCTCCAACTTTGACTCATTTCAAATTTCAGCTCAAGCATCCATTTAACTCCATTATTGTTCCATTTCAAAGCTTGTAACCTCATCTTTCTAAAGCATCAAGAATCATTCCCTAAGACCCCTTGAGTTGAAAATGCCATTGGTCAAAAGTTGGCACTTTGAAACTGAATTTCTCAGAGTCAGAATTTTGAAATCCATAATGTGGCCTCTAATCATAATAACCTTGAGATTCCTTGTGTGAAGGATTTGGTTCTACCAACCCTCTAATGGATCTACAACACCTTTGGTCAACTAGATCACTTAAACATCGTTGATCATTAAATGGAACTTGTGAGAATTCCAAATGGATGATATACTTGACAAAAAGCAAATGAAACTTGTTGTGTGGAGGTTATGGTTCTACCAATCCTCTAATGGGTTCCAAATGAAAGTTTCAAGATGGTCATCCAACTAACCACTAATTACTAATAATTGATTTTATTTTGTGTTTTTATTTTATGCTCTTTACTTTATGCACCATTTACTTTTAGCATTTACATTTCATGCTATTTTTCATCTTTGCTCAGTTGAGCCCCTTTATATTCTTGTCCTTTTTATTTTTCTCACTTGAGTTTTTATTTTCTTTTGAATACACCTAATAATCAACACAAAACCCCAAAAAATATTTAATGATACTTGGACTATTTGGTTACTATCCTTGGCATTATGGAGCATTGGACTTAGGATTAGAAACCCTGGCCTATGATTCGAGACTTTGTGATCTTATCTGATTATTTTGTCTAGAGCTCTTGAGGTTTACCTCAAGAAATTGGGTTGTTAGTTTGTTTCGTGTGCAGGTTATTGTGATTACACCCTCTGTTTGTAATATGGAATTCATCCGTATACAGCTGTTACTTTGCCCAATTTTTGTGAAGACTTAATACACTTGAAGTTTGGTTCTCTCAAGAGGTATAGTATTTTTGCTTGTTTGGTTTCAATCTAAAGAATGGGAATTCTATCTTGGCTCATAGTGTCAAGTATTGGCTTCTTGTTGGTTAGATGGTTCTTATCCCTAGATTTTACCTTATGCTTTAGGATAGCCTATTCTTCTCCTCCCATCTTCTTTAATTTAAAAAATCCTCTCCCTCCTTTTGAAAACTCTTCTTGATTTAAACTTGAACCACTTTCTTAGTAAAATTGGACTTAGATCCATGCATTTTCAAACATTATCATAAATAAACTTCATCAACTTAATAATACTTTGACATCCTTTTTGTGAGAAGACTAAAAGTCAATCAATCACATTTCAAACCATTTTTGACACTTTGGCTTTTATCTTTAAACTTTTCTCAAAAAAAGATTGAACTCTTGTCAATCCTTGTAGTGATGAAAACAACTATACTTATACAATATGTAATGAAGAGAGATATTTTCCACTTGGGTGTTGAGTGAGGCATTGTTGATTTTAAAATCCAAGCCATATCCTCCACTTTGAGATGATGCAAATTCTCCTTTCTCATGATTATGGGTAGTAGGTATGTTTTCCACACCGACAATGACGATGATGTTTTATCTCATAAAATTTACCAACACATTTGTGTTTTAAAATTTTTAAAAGAGGAACTACGTGTACCCTGATCCCCTATTGCACGAAAAGGTGGTACGTAGGCACTAAAGGTTCGCAACCGCGGCGGGTGCAAAAATAATTTTAAAAAATTTTCTTTTCTCACCTCCACCATCTATTTTCTTTACAACATTTTTTATATAGCCAAAATATACATATTTTACAAACAGGTTCCTGCGAAGTACCATAGATGTTTAGGGTGCTAATACCTCCCCTTTGCATAACCAACCCTCTTACCTAGAATCTTTCCCCCTCTTTTTGGGTTATTCGATCTTTTCCCATTCTTTTGGAAACAATAAAGCGCGGTGGAGATTTTTATTTTGATCTGTATAAGTCTAGTCAACCCAATGGCTTAGTCTTAAACATTTCTACCGCTACACCACAACGTCAAGCAAGAATGGATGGCTGTTGAAGACCCGGTTTTTAAGAGGGATGACCCCGACATCGTCAACATTGTGGGAACCAGCAAAATAACCAGAAGTGGAAGAGTGTTCTCCCCTGAGATTTCTCCTTTGAAAATTGTTACCGGTCCTGTAATCATTCCTGATTTTTTTCCTACTGATACTACTACTACAATTCTTGTGGTTACCCCTACTGACACCCCTATTGCCGAGTTGACTGAGACTCGCGGCAAAGGCATTTTGGTTGAAACTGTCTGGATGAAGGTGCAATCAGTATCTATCTTAGAGGCTTCCAAGAAGGAGATGGAAGAAAATTTTGAAAATTATAAAGAGAAGCGACTACAATGTAGTCGAACAGCTAGAGCAGACCCCTTCAAAGATTTCTATGCTAGCTTTACTGTTGTGCTCCGAAGCTCAGGCGAAGGCCTTGGTGAAATTTCTTAAAATTTCCCATGTGCCACAGGAAACCTCTGTTGACCAATTCGAAGATTGTGTGGCCAGTTTGACAGCTGATAACAGTTTGGGATTTTATGATGCTGATCTGACACCTAGAGGGAGGAAACACAATGAAGCATTGCATGTCTCTGTCGAACGCAGGGGAAATACTTTGGCCCATGTCCCGGTAGATACTGGTTCATCATTGAATTTTTTGCCTTAGAAGGCTCTGGATAGACTAGACTGTGAAGGTTTGACCTTAAAACCCAACAACATAGTGGTAAGGGCCTTCGATAGTTCGAAGAGAATGGTGCACATGGAGGTGGACATCCCCATTAAAGTTGGAACTCAGACCTTTGATTCAACTTTCTATGTGATGGATATTCGCCCTTCCTATTCCTGTTTATTGGTCCGGACTTGGATTCATGATGCTGGTGCCGTCACCTCTACATTACATCAGATGTTGAAGTACCCAATCAAGGGAAAAATCATCGCTGTCCATGGAGAAGAGGAATATATGGTCAGTCACCTGAACTCCTTCAGATATGTGGAAATGGATGGTGAATTCATCGAAACTCTGTGTCAGCATTTCGAGGAAGTCCCACAAACAGTTGCGGCAACCAAGATTGTTTCCAAAGTTCCGAAGATTACCAGACCTCCGCTGAAGATGGCTTCTCTGAAAGATGCCAAGGCAATAGTCGAAGAAGGTGGGTGTACCATTTGGGGACAACTCCCGGATATTCCATACAAATCTGACAAATTTGGTTTGGGTTTTACTCCAGGAGCCCAGAAAGCTATTCGCCGTGCTCGTGTCGGGGAACCACCTTTGCGGATCAGCAACCATGGAGTCAACACAGTGGAGGATAGTGATGACAGTTGTAACCTGGAAGAATGGATTTTTCCAACTATCAGCGGAGGACTCAACAACTGGGAAGCCAAAGAATTTGTCCCTATTACTTTTATCCAACAATAATTGTCTTTAAATTTTTGTTGGACTTGTAATAATTAAATAATTTAGACTTTTAAAACCTTGTGGCTTACCCGAGGCACAACTGTCCATTTGTAAGGGTTGTTACTTCATTTTCATATGTCATCAATGAATCACTGACGTTTTTGCATGCAAATTTTATGCTCTTTGTTCTTCTTTTTTCTACATTTTTATTTTTTCAAAGATAGATATGCTCTTACACACACTCACATATCAAAATGCAGATCCACATCCACTTAGGATCCCATGAGTAACGATTCTGCTATGGGCTATTGTGACTTTTAAAATCCGATCTAACAAGCCGGAGAAGAAGGTGATGAAGATTGTGAGGTGCCAGGGGAACTAGTCAGGTTACTACAACAGGAAGAAAGGACCATACAACGCCACGAAGAATCGGTTGACACAGTTAACTTAGGTACCAAAGACGACAAGAAAAAATTCAAGATAGGTACAAATCTGGAACTTAGTGTCAAGAAGCGCTTAACTCAGTTAATATATGACTATGTTGAGGTCTTTGCCTGGTCATACAAAGACATTCCAGGAATTGACGCTGATATCATGGTCTATCGTCTACCGACAAAAGAAGACTGCCCTCCGGTAAAACAAAAAGTCCGTCGATGCGGCCAGAAATGTCAGAGAAGATCAAGACTAAAATCATGAAACAATTCAATGCCGGATTCTTATCCGTCACCTCCTATCCACAATGGGTCGCCAATGTTATTTCAGTGCCTAAAAAGGAAAGTAAAGTACACATGTGTGTGGATTACAAATATTTTAATAAGGGAAGCCCTAAGGATGATTTCCCGCTTCCCCATATCGATATTCTGGTTGATAATACGGCACAGCATAAAGTATTCTCCTTCATGGATGGTTTCTCCGGGTACAATCAAATCAAAATGGCACATGAGGACATGGAGAAAACGACCTTCGTCACACAGTGGGGCACGTTCTGTTACAAAGTTATGCCATTAGGGATGAAAAACACTTGTGAAACTTATCAGCGCGCCATGGTGGCTCTGTTTCATGATATGATCCATCACGGTATAGAGGTCTACGTGGATGACATGATAGCCAGATATCAAACTGAAGAGGAACATCTTGACCATTTGCAGAAACTATTTGAAAGGCTAAAGAAATACAAGCTAAGGTTGAACCCGAGTAAATGCACATTTGGAGTGAGGTCCGGTAAACTCTTAGGCTTCATCGTCAGCGGTAAAGGTATCGAAGTGGACCCTGAAAAGGTAAAAGCAATACAAGAAATTCCTTCTCCTTGCACCGAGGAGGAAGTCAGAGGATTCTTAGGATGGATAAACTACATCACCAAATTAATTTCTCACCTAACCGCTACTTATGAACCAATCTTCAAATTACTGAAGAAAGATCAAATGTTGGATTGGAATGACGACTGCCGGGCTGCCTTCGACAGGATCAAAGAGTACCTTCAAGAGCCTCCAGTTTTGATGCCGCTAGTCGAAGGAAGACCTTTGATCATGTATCTAACTATCTTGGAAAATTCAATGGGGTGTGTGCTGGGGCAACATAACGAGTCTGGCCGAAAAGAGCATGCAATATACTACCTGAGCAAAAAGTTTACCGACTGTGAAACTAGATATTCATTGCTCGAGAAAACTTGTTGCGCTCTGGCATGGGCTGCTCGCTAGCTAAGACAATATATGTTGACCCATACTACCTTATTGATATCCAAGATGGATCCAATTAAATACATATTCGAGAAGCCTGCCCTTTCTGGAAGAATAGAAAGATGGCAGATGATCCTGACTGAATACAACATTCAATACACTACCCAAAAAGCAATAAAGGGTAGTGTGCTAGCCGATCACCTTGCTCATCAGGCTGTGGATGACTACCAATCCATGAAATTCGAGTTCCCAGATGAAGACATCATGATGGTAAACAATTGTGAAGAATTCAGAACATATGACGGACCTGAACAAGGATCCCGATGGACCTTGGTTTTTGACGGAGCTTCTAACGCACTCGGCAATGGCATAGGTGCTATGATCATATCCCCTGAAGGATGTCATACTCCCTTCACTGCAAGACTTTGTTTCAACTGTACCAATAATATGGCGGAATATGAAGCGTGTATTATGGGTATCAAAGCCGCCATAGATTTGGGAATCAAGTCCTTAAGTGTATTTGGAGATTCAGCCTTAGTCATCAGTCAGATCAAAGGAGAATGGGACACGAAGCACCCTAATCTCATCCCCTACAAAGAACATGTGTTGACATTAATCCCAAATTTTGAGGAAATTACCTTTGATCATTTTCCACGAGAGTAAAATCAACTAGCGGACGCGCTAGCCACTATGTCATCCATGTTTAAAATCAAGTGGGATAACGAGGCTCCCCAGATCACCATTGATCGGATGGATGAACCAGCTTACTTTCACGAGATTGATACTAAAGAAGTAGTGGACAAGCCTTGGTTCCATGAAGTTAAGAGGTATCTTGAGGCCCAAGAGTATCCGGAGGGAGCTTCAGTCAATGATAAGAAGTTCTTGAGAAGATTCTCTGCTAAGTTCTTCCTTAGTAATGGCATTCTCTACAAGTGCAACCACGAATCTACTTTGCTTCGTTGCATAGAAAAGAGCGAGGAAGACACGATCATGGATGATCTACATGAAGGCACTTTTGGCACCCATTCTAGTGGGCACACGATGGCTAAAAAGATCCTACGGGCAGGGTACTACTGGTCTACCATGGAAACAGATTTCCTTCAGCATTCACGAACCTGTCACAAGTGTTAGACCTATGCTGACAAAGTACATGTGCCTCCAGTTCCTCTAAACGTCCTGACTGCTCCCTGGCCATTCGCGATGTGGGGCGTCGACATAATTGGAGAAGTCAAACCTAAAGCTTCTAATGGACACCGCTTCATCTTGGTTTCCATTGACTACTTCATGAAGTGGGTTGAGGCAGCTTCTTTCGCTTCTGTTACCAAGAATGTTGTGGCCCGATTCATAAAACAGAATCTCATCTGTCGGTACGGTATCCCGGAGAGAATCATTATAGATAATGGTACCAATCTCAACAATACTATGATTATCGCATTATACGCGTAATTCAAGATCCAACACCATAACTCTTCTCCTTACCGGCCAAAAATGAATGGCACTATCAAAGCTGCAAATAAAAACATCAAGAAGATCATACAAAAAATGACAGTGACCTACAAGAACTGGCATGAGATGTTACCATTTGCTCTCCATGGTTACCGTACAAAGGCGCACACGTCAACAGGGGAAACTCCTTTCTCTTTGGTATAAGGTACGGAAGCCGTCCTACCAATCGAAGTCTAAATACCTTCTTTGAGAATCATAAAAGATTCAGGGCTGAATGAATATGAATGGATTCAAACTCGACTTGACCAGTTGAACTTGATTGATGAGAAGAGGCTTACGGCTTTCTGTCATGGTCAGATGTACCAAAAACGTATGATCAAAGATTTTAACAAGAAGGTCATACGTCAGGTATATCGGGTTGGTGACTTGGTAATCAAGTGTATCATATTGGCACAAGGTGATCCCAGGGGAAAATGGATTCATACATACGAAGGACCATTTCTGATCAAAATCATATTCTCTGGTGGAGCAATAATCTTAACCACTATGGATGGCGATGACCTTCTGCATCCTGTAAACGCGGACATAGTCAAAAGATACTACGTATGAATAAAGACCCGCTAGGTCGATAGGCCTAGGAAAAAATTAGGGCATCTCGACGAACCGAAAAGGTTCGGGCAAAAATTAGGGATAAAATACAAAAAAAATCTGTACACCCGGCAAGCTGAAAACCCGAAATGGCAGTTTGGGCAAAAAAGGGTATCCCGGTGGACTGAAAACCCGAAAGGGCGGTCTAGGCAAAAGTTAGGGAATTAAAGCGTATGAATATATCCCGTTGAATCACCTTACATACAACTTTCAATATCGACTGACAAACTCAAACTGTTCTAATCAATCCAATCAGCTTCAGACAAAGCAGCAAGTGGACGAGACGCTCATAGACATGAAGGCTATAGAAGAATGGTAACCCCATGGGATTATTTCACATAGCTATCTTTTCTTTGTATCAATTTTCATTTTCTACGACGACACTCCCTTACTAGGATGTTTGTCTCGTTGTACAAAAAATACTTATTCAAGTTAATACAAAGATATTCCTTTGAAAGTACAAAACTATCTGTTTTTCTTTTATTTACGTGTTTTGTTTGCAAAAAAGTCCAATGATTATTTTTGAACATATGCATTTGAACGTGATTACTATTTACAAATGAGCAAAAAAAAGGGGAACAGAAAATAGAAAGACAATCACTAATGGCTTTAAGAAATAGGATAATATCTATAGACCATTCCATAAAATCCCCGGCAGGTACTTTTTCCAGCAAGAGCGGAAAACGAGACATCCCACTACAGGATCGCTAATGTATCTCCAGTATGCAGCCTAATGGTATCAAGTGCTCTCACATCTCCGACGGAACAAAACATCCTGTTACCGCTCCAAAGATTCCCCAGTGAAAGTCTCATAGTTTCTCAGGATTCCCCAGCAGGATTTCACGAGGTCCACAAGCAATGCACGACATTTCCCTTCCATAAACAGAGTTTATTTCTCTAACAAATGGAAACTCATCCATCAACATTTCAACTTCAAAATATGAAGACTTACACTCCTCATTTCCAGCAGTACTTAGGGATTTATTTTCCCCAACTCCAGCAACACTGCAACATAACAATTAATGTGTCCATACATTATATCCATTCGTCATAGCATTGACAACACAGATGCATACAACGCGATCTCATTTATTTTGAGAAACAAAATTATATCGTGCATTTCATACATCATGTCATTGCATGAAACTAACCCTTCCCCTTTTAAGGAAAGATCAATCAACAGAAAATTATCGTCAAATTTTTAGCGAGTCAATTATAGATCAATTCCCGAGAAAGGACTGGTCGACCATCTATATAACAAATATTTCCTTCAGACCCCTGCTGGTTCAGTTTAAATCCCTCAACGGTTTATTCTTATTTTTTCCCGTAGACGCTTTCATGGTTCAGACGTTTTCTTTGGTTCAGATAAATCTCTCAATGATTTGTTCTGATTCTTCTCTAGATCCCTTCCGGTTTAGTTTAGATCTCTCAAAGGTTTATTCTGATGCTTTCCCGCAGACGTCTTCTCTGGTTCAGATAAATCTCTCAACGATTTATTCTGATTCTTCTCCAGATCCCTGCCGATTCAGTTTAGATCTCTCAACGGTTTATTCCGATGCTTTCCCGCAGATGTCTTCTCTGGTTCCAATAAATCTCTCAATGATTTACTTTGATTCTTCTCTAGATCCCTTCTGGTTTAGTTTAAATCTCTCAACGGTTTATTCTAATTCATTCCCACAGCCTTTTTCTCAGGTTCAGATAAATCTTTCAACAATTTGTTTTGATTCTTCTCCAGATCCCTGTCGGTTCAGTTTAGATCTCTCAACGATTTATTCTGAAGCTTTCCCGCAGACGTCTTCTCTGGTTCAGATAAATCTCTCAACGAGTTATTCTGATTCTTCTCCAAATCCCTGCTGGTTTAGATAAATCTCTCAACAATTTATTTTGATTCTTTTCTAGTAGGCACTTTCTCTGGTTCAGATAAATCGCTCAAAGATCTACTCTGATTTCTCTCCAGTTAAAGAATATTCGAGACCTCTTTTGGTTCAGTTTAAACCTCTCAACAGTTTATCCTGATACTTTCCAAATGAACATTTCTGGTTCAGATAAATCTCTCCAAGGTTTATTCTGATTCTTCCCAGTTAAACAACATATAAAACTTCTGCTAGTTTCAGATAAATCGCTCCAAATATTTATTCTGTTTCTTTTCCAGTTGAAATCAAGTTCAGACTTAGTCTATTTTCTGTCAACAGTCACCTTTGGATGGAATCTACAAGCCCATATCCAAAAATTCTCCCCCATTCCTCCAAATGGAATCTATAAGCCCATTCACAATTCATCTTCGAGTGCAAATTTATGGGCACTCTAGTGTTCAATCATCTTCCACCTTCAAGTCACGAATGGCGGATCCGCCAATCTAACTCTTCAGGTTTAAGAAGATTTAACAGGGGCATATGTTTTACCCCAAAACTTTCCCTCTCATTTATCAAGTAATTTCTCACAAGATCTCCTTTGGTTCAAGACTGCACTGGGGTTGATCAGCTCAAGACACCTCCTTAAGCTCTGATGACTGAAAATTTGGGTTTGAGATTGCATAAGGATAATTGAACTTTTAATGCCTCATATGAATTTCATGGATCATTATGGACCCTTAAGATTGCTCATGTCAAGTTTCAAGTCTTGGATCACATTTTTGCTCAGTCAATTGATCAGTTGACCTAAAAATCAATTGTATTGGGGAAAAAGTCAACTGTGGTCAATTTACAGTCAAACTTCATAATTGTTTATCCATATCAACATTATGAGCTCATATATGTCATTTGATCAAGTTTGGACCATAATTCCTCAAGAAATTTGATCAGATCATCAAAAGGGCAAAATGGTCAAAATTAGGGTTTTGATTGAGAAAAGGCAATTTTTGATTTTTGACCTAGCAAATGATTGATTGGTTGGAAACATGATCTCAAGTATTCAATTGCATAATTTTGACCTAATGGCATGACTCAAAACATTGCTCAAAGTCAATTAATTTATAGTTGATTTTCAGTCAACTAATCAAAAGTCAATTGCACACTGAAAAGTCAAACTTTGACTTTTTGGTCAAAATCCAGTGTCAAAGATCACAATTCATAAAAACATGTCAAAATATGAAACTTTTTCACCAAGAAATCAAAAAAGTCAAGATTGCATTTTGAAAAGTCAAAGTTTCCAAACTTAAAATTTTTTCTAAGTGTTGAAAACTTCATATTTTTTCACAACATTGAGCCAAATTTTCACCATGAAGCAAGATGATTCAAAGGAAACTTTCAACAAGAAAGTTGTAGATCTCAATGAGATATAAAACATTTCTTAACACAACTCCTCCTATAAATGCTTGGATTTCAAGTTATTAATCCATGAAATCATGTTCATAAAACTAAAACACTTAGTGAAATTTTGAGCATTTTTGGTCAGGATTTTGACCTAATTTCTGGGCCAAGTTTCACATAGTTCCAATTGGATTTTGCAAAAGTGATTCAAATATGGGTTGTAGATAACATTACAAGCTTTCTAAAATGTCCAAGAACTTATTGAGATCATTTTTGAGCTAGGATAATCGAAGGCAAGAAGTTAAGGTTTCAAGTTGTTTTACAAGGCAGAATTTGTGATGCACAATGGACCATGCTGCATAATCTCACTTTGCATGCTTATAAATTGCAATTAACTCCTTAATTAAATGTTTACACAACATATTGAGCCATTGTCCAGGCATTTGAACCATTATCCAAGTTGCATTTCCATTTTGGGAAGAAAGTTCACACTTCCATTTTGGAAAAGTGGCTTTAATCACAAAGTCCAATCTCCTTGAGCATTGAACTTGTTATTTTTGCATACACAAACCCTATAAACCAAAATCAAGCATGTCTAAAGTACTAACCCCTCTATGCAGCCCTGTACTATGCCTTGGAACAAGATGTTTCAACATTGCTTCAAAAACAAGAAAGATGCTACAACTTGATATTTTCAAATTCTGGCTTGTTGTAACATACAAGACCTCTTGCCTATAAATATACAAGTCATTTTCAAGCTAACACACGCATGCTCAAGCCCTGAAAATCCCTAAAGCTCAGAATCACACTCAAAAACTCCATTGTTGCACAATCTGACCAAAAACTTGAAACTTACATTTCCCTCGTGCGTTTCCAAGCCTTTTGGTTCCTAAAGCTTCTAAACATCAAATACAAACCATCCAAAGTCCTTTTCCCCAACTGTAACACCTCCATCATAAAGTTCCATTTTCAAAAACAGGGTTTTGTAACTTGACTTATCCAGAACTCCTCAACCACTTTCAGCTCAAGCCTATCATCACATTAGCTTCTTGGGAACTAGAGAAAGCTAACCCAATCACTAGAACTCATTGAAAGCTGCTAAAACTCAAAACACGATACCCTCTTGCAAGGTGAGTTTTCTGACTTTTGAACTATTCATATAGGCATTGTTAGGCTTCCATTTTTAAAGATAAAACGTAGATACCATTGCCATGAAGCTGTACATATCCATAGTTTGCATTTATATGGCTTGAGCTTAGAGAATTTTGGAGTTGAAGTTTCTGAAATTTTTAGGTTTCAGATTAGGGCCAATAAAATTCATGTTTGTCTTTGATCTATATTTTTAATGCTTTACATTTCTGAAATCGTGAGGAAATTTCCCACAAGATTCATGTTTACACTTTTACAAATGGATGAGAAATGAACAAGATGCAGGTGGTCTGGCTAGGCGCGAGGTTGAAGATGAAGTTGTCTTCAGGAAGCAGTTTCTAATATATATTTATGGTTTGATATAAGTAAACAGATGTATAACCACCCCAGTGGTAAGGCAGCGCGCTGGTAACCAACAGCGCGTGGGTTCAACACCCAACGCGGTACCTTTCGTTCATTTTTCACATTTTCACTCTTTTTTTGTTTCAGCAAGAAGCGCTTGGGCCTCCACATCGGGCTTTCCACTTTTTTTGCTTTTTCTAACCCCCTGACTACTTTTGCACCTCTGGCCCATTTTCTTTTATTATTTCTTTTTTTTCCAATTCTATTTTTTATTTCTTTTTTCTTTATTATATTATTATTTTTATTATTATTATTATTATTTTTATTTAATGAAAAAAAATATAAAAATATTTTTATTTTATTATTTGCACTTATTTATTTAATTTTCTCTATAAATGCAAAAGGACCAAAAAACGTTTTCTTAAACAAATAAATTTCTTTTTTTAATAAATATTTTAGAATTATGTTTATTTATTATATTATTTTCTTTTAAATTAAAATAAATTTAGAACTTAGGTTTCTTTTAATTAATTAATTTTCATTTCATTTTTATTAACTTAAAACCTTTCATATAAAAAACCCTAAAAAATACTTTTTTTAACCTAATTTTCTTTTCTTAGCTAATCTAGGTTTAATATTATTATCTTTAATTAATTATTTTTCCTTCTTACTGTTGTACCCCAAAATTTTCCCTCTCATTTTATCAACATTTCTCATCACAAGGCTCTTGGAACTCAAGATCAAGCTAGGGTTTGCACTGCTCAAGACATCTCCTTGCACTGATGACCTAAACTAGGGTTTGAGTTTGCACAGGGATGTTTGGACCTTCAATGCTCAAATTGACTTCCATACTTCATATTGGATTCATAAGTTTGTCCATACCAAGTTTCAAGCCTTGAATCAAATTTTTGCCCAGTCAATTGGACAGTTGACGTAGAACTCAGCTGTATTGGGGAAAAAGTCAATTGTGGCCAATTTTGAGTCAAACCTCATGAATTTTGACCCACGTCAACATTATGAACTCATATGAACCATTTGATCAAGTTTGGACCACAACTCCACAAGAAATTTTGATCAAATCACCAAAAGGGCAAAATGGTCATTTTTAGGGTTTTGACTGCACAAAGGCAATTTTTGACTGTTTGACCTAACCAATGGCAAATTAGGTTCAACCATGGACTCAAGGACTCAATGGCATCATCTTGACCTATTCAACAAGTTCAAAAGTTCTCAAATGCATGGGATTGACAGATGAATTTTTCCAATCAATTGATTAAAATTTGACTATACACGGAAAAGTCAAACTTTGACTTTTTTGGTCAAAATCAAGTGGCAAGGGTCATTTTTCATCAAGAAATGTCAAATTATGAAACTTGTTCATCAAGAAACCCAAAATTGCAAATTAGGGTTTGAAATTGAAAAATTTCATAACTTAGAAATTTTCTAAGTTATGAATTTTCTTAATTTTTCCTAACTTTGCCCCACATTTTCACCATGATGCAAATGGATTCAACCAAAACTTACAACATAAAAGTTGTATTCCTCCACAAAGTATACAACTTTTATTCACAAAGTTTTCTCAAAAGAAGCTTGGATCTCAAGTTATGATTTTTGGAACAAGGGTACCTAAAACTTTTAACTTAGAGAAATTTTGCCCTAGTTTAGGCAGGATTTTGACCCATCTTCTTGGCCATTTTTCACATAGTTCCACTTGGAGTCTCAAGTTTCATTTCAAATATGGATTATATAGAATGTTGCAAGCTTTCCAAATTGTCTAAGAACTCATCAAACACACTTGTGGTTAGGGAGAATCAAATGCTTGAAGTTGGCAAAAACTCACTTTGTATCCATTGCAAATTCATGTTCACTCAAGTGGCATTTTCAAACCAGCATGCTTTGTACTAGTTTTCAGGCCTCTAAACCACTTCACACTCCTTAATTTAATGCAAATCCATTAGGCTAATGCATTATCTTGGTCTTTTGGACATTGTACACAAAACTAATCCCTAAATGGTAAAAGGCACATTTCCATTTTTTGCAAAAGTGTGCTTTATGTCAAACCATGATCTTTGAGCATAGGGCCAAGATATCAGAAGCCAAATAAAATACACAAATTGCAGGGACCAAGAGGATTGTATGCATCATATTTGATGGCTTGGTACAGGCCTGTAAACACAACTTCCCATTCCCTGCTTCAAAAAGAAGAAACTTGTCCAAATCCTCACAACTTGAAAACCAGCCATTGTTAGCTTACACAAACATTTCAAACATATTTCACACAACCCTTTGAGCAAGAAACATGAGTACTTGAGCCTCAAAACCTCCCATAGCCAGAAAACACACTTTTTTGGCAAAACAGGGCAGGTGCTGCAACTTGAGTTCTCCAGCTCATTTGGCTCGTGCGTTTTGCCCCTTTTTGCTTCAAACACCTTCCATTCAACTCACTCAAGCTATCCCAAACCTCCATTACCAACTGTAACTCCATTTACAGTGTTCACCATTTTCATTTCAAGCTTGTGCAGGTTGAGTTCTATAGGCTGTTTCAAGGACTTTCAAGGCATGCTAGCTATTGGAAAAGATCAAGTGAAGTTCAGGCAAGCTACCAGACACCTCAAAACTTGTTGAGAAACACTGCATTATCCCACACGAATCCAATTGAAATAGGTTTTTCTTCACTTTCTATCTCTCTATTTAGGAACATTTAGCCTTAGGTTTGTGAATGAAAAATGTAGTATTCAATGCCATGAAGCTGTACATATGCTCAGTTTTCATTTATATTAAGTGTGCTAGGAGAATTTCATCCATGAACATGCTGAAAAAACTAGGTCAGATTTTAGGGCCAGAGAAATTCTCTCTGGTCTTTGAGAGTTAGGATTAGTTTTTTATATGGTTGGAATCGTCTTGAAATTCTCTACAAGTTTGATGTTGTGAGTTTTTGCAATAGATCACTGAAACAGGATGTCCAAGTTTGTACAACAGGCGCGCGTTTTTCAAATGTGCTGGAGGAAGAAGATGAAGTGGTGGGCTGGGCTTGGCCTGGCTTGCTTCTAACACTCCTCTTTTTATTTTTGCACCCCTTGGCCTAATTGCTTGAATAATTATATTTTTTCATTTTTGTTTTCTTTTTTGACTTTGCTTATTTATTTCCAAATATAATAAATGCTCAAAAAATATTTTTATAATTTTTTACATTTATTTGGTATTTTATTTTGATTTTTCTAACATAAAAACATTTTGAATACTTTCATAGTTTATTTGAAAACTTGAAAATAATATGTAATTTATATTTTTATATTTTGTTCTTTATTTTTATTCACACTAAAAATATTATTAAAAATATAATTTATATTTGTACATATTTTATTTTATATTATATATACTTAATATATTTAATATATTTAATATATATATATATATATATATATATATATATATATATATATATATATATATATATATATATATATATATATATATATATATATATATATATATATATATATATATATATATATATATATATATATATATATATATATATATATATATATATATATATATATATATATATATATATATATATATATATATATATATATATATATATATATATATATATATATATATATATATATATATATATATATATATATATATATATATATATATATATATATATACTTTTATTTTATTAAATACTTAGAATAAAAATACAAAAATATTAAATTTTTATTTTTATTATTATTTATACTAAAAAATACTTTTTTTAAGTATATTTCATTTTTACACATATTAATATATTTTTTGAACATAAATAATATAGTATATTTATTTTCTTAAAGAAATTAGGGTTTACCCTTAAAACAAATGAAATTAATATTTTTTTTTTATTTTTTTATTTCTTTATACTCTTTTACACTAAAAATACTTGTACATACATAAAAAAATTAAAAAACCTTTTTTGCATAATACATATTATTTAATATTTATTTATCTTGTTATATTGTACATTTAAATATTTATGCATTTGAGATTCAAATGGGATGTAATAGTAAACTAGGATTTTATATTTCTTGTCAAATACTTCAAAGATTATACCCCCATCCACATAATCATGTTGTAATAGCTTAGAACTTTAAATTCTCGCACTTTACACTTTCAATTATGCCATGATTAGAGAATTAGGGTTTGTATGCAAAAAAATCAATCAACAAATAGTTTGACCTAATCAAAGACAAATATGCATGAAAATCAAACACAATGCACACTCGCACCCCTAGGGTTTCAATCCACTTGTTGCCTTCAAAAATGGGCCATGTTATGTGAAGGGGTGAAAAACACAAGAAGGGGGGGTTGAATTGTAAAACTGGAATCTTAAAGCAAATGACAAGGTATTTTTATCCTGGTTCGTTTGATCTCAAACTACTCCAGTCCACCCGTCAAGGTGATTTTGCCTCTCTCCAACGAGGTCTTAATTCACTATATTCAACTGAATACAAATCTGCTTTAGCAACTGCTAAAACCTTCTTGATTCAAACCACAATCCGGTTTGTCAAGGCAACACTTTCTTACAAAGGTATAAGCAAATGTGTGTGAATGTTTTCTACAAAAACTATATCACAACTGTGATGTTTACACAAATGAAGCTTAGAAACTTAGAATGCTAAACGCTAATGGAGTATCAGAGTTTGTTGGTTTAGAAAAACTGGTAGATGAAGATTATGTTCAGCGTTGTGCGTGTAGAGAGTTTGGAAGCATTAGCCATGATAATCTTCGAAGCTTGGTTTATATAGCACTTGAGAAGATGAACGTTGATGCAAATATTCTTGATTCAATGCTATTAACAAGCTTTCCTTTTTGAGCAGATCTTGTCTGGAATGAGGCCGTTGGAATTGATTAGCGTTCAATGCACAGTACCGTTGCTTCTTCAATGCACGATCTGGCTTGGCTCATTCTGATTCTGCTTCGCTGCTGATGAACTATTTGATTCTGTATCAGAGTGTTTTACGCGCAGTTCTGTTCATCAAGCTTCAGCATGTGCAAGCGTTGATCATCTGATCTTGACGTTCTGATTCAGCAACTTCTGATGCTGGTGCATGAAATCATATTCTGATGCTGAGAACGTGATCTTGCTTATTTTAATCAGCATATCTGCAAATTAGAGCATAGTAATTTTAGGCAGCATATAATTCAATCATGAAATATTTAACTACTATATCTTTTCACTTTGTTATCATCAAAACTAAAATATAGGGTACTAGATTCAAACATTGTTCCAACAATCTCCCCCTTTTTGATGATGACAAAAACTGGATATTTTAAATGAAAAATAACGTGAAAAGTTATCAGAGCTATGTATCAGAATAAGAAGTACGGAGAATTCAGAGTTTAAGAGATACTCCCCCTGAGTTTGTTACTTCCCTTTGATATGCGTGTTCTTCAGAGTCAGATCTTTTTCTATCTTTGAGCATCAGATTATAGGTCTTTGACTTATCAGAAAGCAGAGCTTCAGAGCTTTTCCTGTCAGAGCTTTGCTTAGGATCAGAGTGTTAGGACAATCAGAGCTTCATATATCAGAACTTTATATTTGATCAGAGCAACATGAGCTTCTAGTTCTTAGTCTTCATAGTGTTCGGAGCTTCCTTGTGCCTGTAGACTTAACAACAAAACAGAAAAACATTTCAAGTAATAGAGTTAGAATGTTTGAGAGTTTCTGTTTAGTTAGCCGTTATTGATTTTAAATATCATTCTTGTTCTCCCCCTTTTTGTCAGCAATCAAAAAGTGTTAGTGATGTGCTAAAACAATTTAGATCAGAAAAACAAGTTATATTAAAATAGTTCAGAGCAAAAGAACATTACACACACATAGTCAAAACATAGTCAAAACATAGTCAAAAGTACATCAGAAAATGAAGAAAATATAGAGAATGTCATGCATGAAAAAAAATTTCAAGGTTGTGGGGGCATGCGTGAGAACAGGCTTTCCAGCATTGCTTGAATCTTTTCAGAAGTTTCATTCTGCTTCTGAACCATGGTGACAACAGTATCAATCTTGCTGATTTTGGGGGATTTGAGAAAGATACTTAAAAACGGTTACCAGACATGTGTCTCAATGCACCCAATCAGCGTTTTCCTTTCTCAGAAGCGTGCACGCGTTCTGCTTCAGGGATTTGCTGATGATTGGATGACACTTGTTTGATGTAGTGATCAGCACGTCTGTCTTTGAGATTAGACTCTCAGATCTTTAGACTTGCATCTGATACAATCTGCATGTTCTATCTTTCTGAAAGAAGATTGATCAGAAGTTCACAGTGATATAGTTACATTCTGAAGATAAATACATGGAATTAAAACATTTTCATTCTGGGCATACTTTCATGCTGAGATGTTTCAGAATGAAATTAAACCTATCTTCTGAAAGGGGTTTAGTAAAGATATCAGCCCATTGATGGTCTGTATCTATAAACTTCAAGTTTAAAATACCTTTCTGAATATAGTCCCTAATGAAATGATGTTTTATTTCTATATGCTTAGCTCTAGAATGTAAAATAGGATTCTTACTTAAGCAAATAGCAGAAGTATTATCACAAAGAATAGGAATGTTACTCTCAAAAATCTGGAAGTCTTCAAGCTGACTTTTCATCCAGAGCATCTGTGTGCTGCATCCAGCTGCTGCTATGTACTCAGCTTCTGCTGTTGACAGAGCAATAGTTGATTGCCTTTTGCTGGACCACGAGATCAGATTTTCTCCCAGAAACTGGCAGCTTCCAGAAGTACTTTTGCGTTCCACTCTGTCTCCAGCAAAATCAGCATCACAGTAGCCTACTAAGCTGTAATCACTAGATTTTCTATAAAACAAACCCAGATTAGTAGTACCTTTCAGATACTTGAAAATTCGCTTAACAGCTGTTAAGTGAGATTCTCTAGGATCTGATTGGAATCTAGCACAAATACATACGCTGAATAAAATATCAGGTCTTGAAGCAGTCAGATAAAGGAGAGAACCAATCATACCTCTGTAGACTTTCTGTTCTACGCTTTTTCTTACCTCTTCTCTTTCCAGAATGCACGTGGGATGCATTGGAATCTTTGATGGCTTACATTCTGAGAGGTCAAATTTCTTCAGAAGATCTCTGATGTATTTGCTCTGATGAATGTAAGTTCCCTCTGGAGTTTGATTAATCTGAATTCCTAGAAAGAATTTCAGTTCCCCCATGAGGCTCATCTCAAATTCTGCCTGCATACACTTAGCAAATTTTCTTCCAAGAGAAGGATTAGTAGAACCAAAGATTATATCATCAACATAAATTTGACAGACTAAAATGTCACTCTTAACTGTTTTACAGAATAGAGTAGTGTCCACTTTCCCTCTGGTGAATTCATTTTCAAGCAGAAAGTTACTTAGCCTTTCATACCAAGCTCTGGGAGCTTGTTTCAGACCATACAATGACTTTTTCAGTTTGAAAACATGTTCTGGATGTTTTGTATTTTCAAAACCTGGGGGTTGGTGAACATAAACTTCTTCTTCTATATAACCATTTAAGAATGCACTTTTGACATCCATCTGATACAGAGTGATGCCTCTATTAACAGCAAATGAGATTAAGAGTCTGATAGATTCTAACCTGGCGACTGGGGCAAAGGTTTCTGTATAGTCTATCCCCTCTTGCTGACTATAACCTTGTGCAACCAGTCGTGCCTTGTTTCTGACGACTTCACCTTGTTCATTGAGCTTGTTTCTGAACACCCATCTTGTTCCAATGACGTTGAATCCTTTTGGTCTTGGAACGAGATCCCATACGTCGTTTCTGGTGAATTGATTCAGCTCTTCTTGCATTGCCAGAATCCAGTCATTGTCCAGAAGTGCTTCATCAATAGAAGAAGGTTCAATCAGAGACACAAGTCCCATAAGGGTTTCTTCAGAGTTTCTGAAGCTTGCTCTTGTTCTGATTGGATCTTCCTTTCTTCCTAGAATAGTCTCTTCTGGGTGATCCAAACTGCTTCTGGGTACTCTCTTCTGAGGTTGATCAGCAGCAGATGAAGGATTTCTAGCATTGCTTCTTTCAGACGTTGAAGGAATGTCTGTGTTGAGAGCTTCTGATGACTTGTCTTCAGAACCTGCAAATTCAATTTCTATACCTGCAAGATTTTCATTCTGCTTTGACTTTTCAGAGTCAAGCTTGTCATCAAAACGAACACTGATTGATTCTTCCACAATCTGTGTTTCTGTATTGTATACTCTGTACCCTCTTGAGCGTTCAGAGTATCCTAACATAATACACTTCTGTGCCTTAGAATCAAACTTGTTCAAATAATTCTTAGTGTTTAACATATAGCAAGTACATCCAAATGGATGAAAATACGAAATGTTGGGCTTTCTGTTCTTCCACAATTCATATGGAGTCTTTTCCAGAATAGGTCTTATTGAGATTCTATTCTGAATGTAGCACGCTGTGTTTATTGCCTCTGCCCAGAAAGTCTTAGCAACGTTTGTCTCGTTGATCATGGTTCTGGCCATTTCTTGCAATGTTCTGTTCTTTCGTTCTACAACTCCATTTTGTTGGGGTGTTCTAGGACAAGAGATATCATGCAGAATGCCTTTGTCATTAAAGAATGACTCAAAATCTTTATTTTCAAATTCTCCACCATGATCACTTCTGACTTTAACGATTCTAAGATCTTTTTCATTCTGAACTTGGTTACAGAAGGTAACAAACACAGAGTGTGACTCGTCCTTGTGTCTTAAGAACTTTACCCATGTCCATCTGCTATAGTCATCTACGATTACTAACCCATACTTCTTGCCACTGACAGAAGCAGTCTTAACTGGTCCAAATAAGTCAATGTGCAGAAGTTCTAATGGCTTAGAGGTAGAAACAACATTTTTGGAATTAAAAGAAGGTTTTGCAAATTTGCCTTTCTGACATGCTTCACACAGAGCATCTGAATTGAACTTCAAATTTGGAAGTCCTCTGACCAGATTGAGTTTGTTAATCTGAGATATTCTTCTCATACTAACATGCCCCAATCTTCTGTGCCAGATCCACTGCTCGTTGTTAACAGACAAAAGACATTTTACGTTCTGACTCTTTAGTTCAGAAAGTTTGATTTTGTAAATGTTGTTTTTCCTCTTACCATTAAATAGGATAGTCCCATCTTTCTGACTAACAGCTTTACATGATTTTTGATTAAAGATTATATCATAACCGTTATCACTTAATTGACTTATGGATAACAGGTTATGCATCAATCCATCTACAAGCAGAACATTATTAATAGAGGGAAGATTTCCGTTACCTACAGTTCCAGAGCCAATTATCTTTCCCCTCTGATTGCCTCCAAAGCCAACGTGGCCTCCAGGCTTAAGTTCCAGGCTTTGGAACATATGCCTTCTTCCCGTCATGTGTCGTGAGCAGCCAGAGTCCAGGTACCATGACTGGTGTTTCTGACTTGCTGCTAAAGATATCTGCAACATGTATTATTTTATCCTTAGGTACCCAGATCTTCTTGGGTCCTGATTTGTTAGTTTTACCAAAACTCTGGTTGAATTTTGGTTTCACAAAGTGATTACTACTAGTATATTTGATGTCATGTGTGTGACCATACACAAAGTGTGAATTTAGAGGAGTGTGTTTAATAACTAAATCCATGACATTCTTAGGTGTAGGAACCTTACCTTGGTATCCTATTCCTTTCCTGCCGTTTCTGCTAACTCCATAGATCATTGAAGCCATTCTGCTTCTATCTATGCTTTTAGCAAGGAACTTCTGGAAACTATGATCATACTCCTTGATGATCTCATCAGCGTTGCTGGGAGTTTCAGAAATTGGTACCTTCTGAGAGTTTTGTAAAGAGTTTTCTAATTTTAAAATTTTATCTCTCAGCTCAGAGTTTTCCAATTTGAGACTCTCAAACTTATTAGAGTCAGATTCAAGAGTCCTTTTCAGGTCTCTGAATTTAGCTCTAATCTGCTGATAACGTTCCAGAATTTCATTGAGGCTTTCAGCAAGTTCAGCCTTTGTAAAATTAACAGCGAAGTTAGGAAATACCTCTTCTGTGTCTGATTCTGAGTCTGAGTCAGAAGCTTCACTGTCATCTGGAATGCTAGCCATGAGCGCTATGTTCGCCCTTTCATCATCTGATTCTGAGTCAGCTTCAGACGAGTCAGAGTCATCCCATGTGGCCATGAGACTTTTCTTCTTCTCTCTTCCAAACTTCTTTTTGGGCTTTTCCCTCTGAAGCTTTGGACAGTCACTCTTGTAGTGTCCTTGCTCATTGCACTCGTAGCAGATGATGTCTTTTGTATTTGGCTTCTTGCTACCAGAGGAGCCTTCAGATCTTCTGTATCCAGAGGAAGAATCTGTCCTTCTGTATCTTGAAGAAGACTCGTTCTGATCAGATCTTCTGGGATTCCTGAACTTCCTTTGTCTTTGCTTCCACAGTTGATTTACTCTTCTGGAGAGAAGGGAAAGCTCGTCTTCTTCTGATGAGGATCCATCAGATGTTTCTTCAACTGCCTGTAATGTTAGAACAATGTTTGAATCTAGTACCCTATATTTTAGTTTTGATGATAACAAAGTGAAAAGATATAGTAGTTAAATATTTCATGATTGAATTATATGCTGCCTAAAATTACTATGCTCTAATTTGCAGATATGCTGATTAAAATAAGCAAGATCACGTTCTCAGCATCAGAATATGATTTCATGCACCAGCATCAGAAGTTGCTGAATCAGAACGTCAAGATCAGATGATCAACGCTTGCACATGCTGAAGCTTGATGAACAGAACTGCGCGTAAAACACTCTGATACAGAATCAAATAGTTCATCAGCAGCGAAGCAGAATCAGAATGAGCCAAGCCAGATCGTGCATTGAAGAAGCAACGGTACTGTGCATTGAACGCTAATCAATTCCAACGGCCTCATTCCAGACAAGATCTGCTCAAAAAGGAAAGCTTGTTAATAGCATTGAATCAAGAATATTTGCATCAACGTTCATCTTCTCAAGTGCTATATAAACCAAGCTTCGAAGATTATCATGGCTAATGCTTCCAAACTCTCTACACGCACAAAGCTGAACATAATCTTCATCTACCAGTTTTGCTAAACCAACAAACTCTGATACTCCATTAGCGTTTAGCATTCTAAGTTTCTAAGCTTCATTTGTGTAAACATCACAGTTGTGATATAGTTTTTGTAGAAAACATTCACACACATTTGCTTATACCTTTGTAAGAAAGTGTTGCCTTGACAAACCGGATTGTGGTTTGAATCAAGAAGGTTTTAGCAGTTGCTAAAGCAGATTTGTATTCAGTTGAATATAGTGAATTAAGACCTCGTTGGAGAGAGGCAAAATCACCTTGACGGGTGGACTGGAGTAGTTTGAGATCAAACGAACCAGGATAAAAATACCTTGTCATTTGCTTTAAGATTCCAGTTTTACAATTCAACCCCCCCTTCTTGTGTTTTTCACCCCTTCAATTGGCATCAGAGCGCCTGGTTCTGAGCTAAAACACTTAACCGTGTCAGTACAAGATCCAGCGTCAGAAAAACACAATGGCAGGAAACAACTCTCATTTCAGCAATGACAACAATGAGGATAGAGACAGATTCAGCGGCAAACCTCCAGTCTTTGATGGAGAAAACTTTGACTACTGGAAAGACAGAATTGAAAGCTTCTTTCTAGCACATGATGCTGATCTGTGGGATATGGTGACAGATGGATACACGCACCCTGTGAATGCAACTGGTCAGAAGATTGAAAGAAAATCAATGACTGATCAACAAAAGCGTGATTTCAAGAATCACCATAAGGCCAGAACCATCCTCCTCAGTGCCATCTCATATACTGAGTATGAGAAGATCTCCAACAGAGACACAGCTAAGAACATCTTTGATTCTCTCAGAATGACGCATGAGGGCAACGTTCAAGTCAAAGAAACAAAAGCTCTGGCGCTCATTCAGAAGTATGAGGCGTTTAAAATGGAAGAATCTGAATCCATTGAAACTATGTTCTCTAGATTCCAGATTTTGGTAGCTGGTCTCAAAGTTCTGGACAAAGGATACTCTACTGCTGACCATGTCAAGAAAATAATCAGAAGTTTACCCAAGCAGTGGAGGCCTATGGTTACTGCTCTGAAGCTGGCGAAAGATCTCAACAAAATCACTCTGGAGGAACTTATAAGCTCCCTCAGAAGTCATGAGATAGAGCTGGAAGCTGACGAGCCTCAGAAGCAAGGTAAGCCTATAGCTTTAAAATCTAACAGAAAATCTGAATCTAAAGTTTTGCAGGCAGTTGAAGAAACATCTGATGGATCCTCATCAGAAGAAGACGAGCTTTCCCTTCTCTCCAGAAGAGTAAATCAACTGTGGAAGCAAAGACAAAGGAAGTTCAGGAATCCCAGAAGATCTGATCAGAACGAGTCTTCTTCAAGATACAGAAGGACAGATTCTTCCTCTGGATACAGAAGATCTGAAGGTTCCTCTGGTAGCAAGAAGCCAAATACAAAAGACATCATCTGCTACGAGTGCAATGAGCAAGGACACTACAAGAGTGACTGTCCAAAGCTTCAGAGGGAAAAGCCCAAAAAGAAGTTTGGAAGAGAGAAGAAGAAAAGTCTCATGGCCACATGGGATGACTCTGACTCGTCTGAAGCTGACTCAGAATCAGATGATGAAAGGGCGAACATAGCGCTCATGGCTAGCATTCCAGATGACAGTGAAGCTTCTGACTCAGACTCAGAATCAGACACAGAAGAGGTATTTCCTAACTTCGCTGTTAATTTTACAAAGGCTGAACTTGCTGAAAGCCTCAATGAAATTCTGGAACGTTATCAGCAGATTAGAGCTAAATTCAGAGACCTGAAAAGGACTCTTGAATCTGACTCTAATAAGTCTGAGAGTCTCAAATTGGAAAACTCTGAGCTGAGAGATAAAATTTTAAAATTAGAAAACTCTTTACAAAATTCTCAGAAGGTACCAATTTCTGAAACTCCCAGCAACGCTGATGAGATCATCAAGGAGTATGATCATAGTTTCCAGAAGTTCCTTGCTAAAAGCATAGATAGAAGCAGAATGGCTTCAATGATCTATGGAGTTAGCGGAAACGGCAGGAAAGGAATAGGATACCAAGGTAAGGTTCCTACACCTAAGAATGTCATGGATTTAGTTATTAAACACACTCCTCTAAATTCACACTTTGTGTATGGTCACACACATGACATCAAATATACTAGTAGTAATCACTTTGTGAAACCAAAATTCAACCAGAGTTTTGGTAAAACTAACAAATCAGGACCCAAGAAGATCTGGGTACCTAAGGATAAAATAATACATGTTGCAGATATCTTTAGCAGCAAGTCAGAAACACCAGTCATGGTACCTGGACTCTGGCTGCTCACGACACATGACGGGAAGAAGGCATATGTTCCAAAGCCTGGAACTTAAGCCTGGAGGCCACGTTGGCTTTGGAGGCAATCAGAGGGGAAAGATAATTGGCTCTGGAACTGTAGGTAACGGAAATCTTCCCTCTATTAATAATGTTCTGCTTGTTGATGGATTGATGCATAACCTGTTATCCATAAGTCAATTAAGTGATAACGGTTATGATATAATCTTTAATCAAAAATCATGTAAAGCTGTTAGTCAGAAAGATGGGACTATCCTATTTAATGGTAAGAGGAAAAACAACATTTACAAAATCAAACTTTCTGAACTAAAGAGTCAGAACGTAAAATGTCTTCTGTCTGTTAACAACGAGCAGTGGATCTGGCACAGAAGATTGGGGCATGTTAGTATGAGAAGAATATCTCAGATTAACAAACTCAATCTGGTCAGAGGACTTCCAAATTTGAAGTTCAATTCAGATGCTCTGTGTGAAGCATGTCAGAAAGGCAAATTTGCAAAACCTTCTTTTAAATCCAAAAATGTTGTTTCTACCTCTAAGCCATTAGAACTTCTGCACATTGACTTATTTGGACCAGTTAAAACTGCTTCTGTCAGTGGCAAGAAGTATGGGTTAGTAATCGTAGATGACTATAGCAGATGGACATGGGTAAAGTTCTTAAGACACAAGGACGAGTCACACTCTGTGTTTGTTACCTTCTGTAACCAAGTTCAGAATGAAAAAGATCTTAGAATCGTTAAAGTCAGAAGTGATCATGGTGGAGAATTTGAAAATAAAGATTTTGAGTCATTCTTTAATGACAAAGGCATTCTGCATGATTTCTCTTGTCCTAGAACTCCCCAACAAAATGGAGTTGTAGAACAAAAGAACAGAACATTGCAAGAAATGGCCAGAACCATGATCAACGAGACAAACGTTGCTAAGACTTTCTGGGCATAGGCAATAAACACAGCGTGCTACATTCAGAATAGAATCTCAATAAGACCTATTCTGGAAAAGACTCCATATGAATTGTGGAAGAACAGAAAGCCCAACATTTCGTATTTTCATCCATTTGGATGTACTTGCTATATGTTAAACACTAAGAATTATTTGAACAAGTTTGATTCTAAGGCACAGAAGTGTATTATGTTAGGATACTCTGAACGCTCAAGAGGGTACAGAGTATACAATACAGAAACACAGATTGTGGAAGAATCAATCAGTGTTCGTTTTGATGACAAGCTTGACTCTGAAAAGTCAAAGCAGAATGAAAATCTTGCAGGTATAGAAATTGAATTTGCAGGTTCTGAAGACAAGTCATCAGAAGCTCTCAACACAGACATTCCTTCAACGTCTGAAAGAAGCAATGCTAGAAATCCTTCATCTGCTGCTGATCAACCTCAGAAGAGAGTACCCAGAAGCAGTTTGGATCACCCAGAAGAGACTATTCTAGGAAGAAAGGAAGATCCAATCAGAACAAGAGCAAGCTTCAGAAACTCTGAAGAAACCCTTATGGGACTTGTGTCTCTGATTGAACCTTCTTCTATTGATGAAGCACTTCTGGACAATGACTGGATTCTGGCAATGCAAGAAGAGCTGAATCAATTCACCATAAACGACGTATGGGATCTCGTTCCAAGACCAAAAGGATTCAACGTCATTGGAACAAGATGGGTGTTCAGAAACAAGCTCAATGAACAAGGTGAAGTCGTCAGAAACAAGGCACGACTGGTTGCACAAGGTTATAGTCAGCAAGAGGGGATAGACTATACAGAAACCTTTGCCCCAGTCGCCAGGTTAGAATCTATCAGACTCTTAATCTCATTTGCTGTTAATAGAGGCATCACTCTGTATCAGATGGATGTCAAAAGTGCATTCTTAAATGGTTATATAGAAGAAGAAGTTTATGTTCATCAACCCCCAGGGTTTTGAAAATACAAAACATCCAGAACATGTTTTCAAACTGAAAAAGTCACTGTATGGTATGAAACAAGCTCCCAGAGCTTGGTATGAAAGGCTAAGTAACTTTCTGCTTGAAAATGAATTCACCAGAGGGAAAGTGGACACTACTCTATTCTGTAAAACAGTTAAGAGTGACATTTTAGTCTGTCAAATTTATGTTGATGATATAATCTTTGGTTATACTAATCCTTCTCTTGGAAGAAAATTTGCTAAGTGTATGCAGGCAGAATTTGAGATGAGCCTCATGGGGGAACTGAAATTCTTTCTAGGAATTCAGATTAATCAAACTCCAGAGGGAACTTACATTCATCAGAGCAAATACATCAGAGATCTTCTGAAGAAATTTGACCTCTCAGAATGTAAGCCATCAAAGATTCCAATGCATCCCACGTGCATTCTGGAAAGAGAAGAGGTAAGCAAAAGCGTAGAACAGAAAGTCTACAGAGGTATGATTGGTTCTCTCCTTTATCTGACTGCTTCAAGACCTGATATTTTATTCAGCGTATGTATTTGTGCTAGATTCCAATCAGATCCTAGAGAATCTCACTTAACAGCTGTTAAGCTAATTTTCAAGTATCTGAAAGGTACTACTAATCTGGGTTTGTTTTATAGAAAATCTAGTGATTACAGCTTAGTAGGCTACTGTGATGCTGATTTTGCTGGAGACAGAGTGGAACGCAAAAGTACTTCTGGAAGCTGCCAGTTTCTGGGAGAAAATCTGATCTCGTGGTCCAGCAAAAGGCAATCAACTATTGCTCTGTCAACAGCAGAAGCTGAGTACATAGCAGCAGCTGGATGCAGCACACAGATGCTCTGGATGAAAAGTCAGCTTGAAGACTTCCAGATTTTTGAGAGTAACATTCCTATTCTTTGTGATAATACTTCTGCTATTTGCTTAAGTAAGAATCCTATTTTACATTCTAGAGCTAAGCATATAGAAATAAAACATCATTTCATTAGGGACTATATTCAGAAAGGTATTTTAAACTTGAAGTTTATAGATACAGACCATCAATGGGCTGATATCTTTACTAAACCCCTTTCAGAAGATAGGTTTAATTTCATTCTGAAACATCTCAGCATGAAAGTATGCCCAGAATGAAAATGTTTTAATTCCATGTATTTATCTTCAGAATGTAACTATATCACTGTGAACTTCTGATCAATCTTCTTTCAGAAAGATAGAACATGCAGATTGTATCAGATGCAAGTCTAAAGATCTGAGAGTCTAATCTCAAAGACAGACGTGCTGATCACTACATCAAACAAGTGTCATCCAATCATCAGCAAATCCCTGAAGCAGAACGCGTGCACGCTTCTGAGAAAGGAAAGCGCTGATTGGGTGCATTGAGACACATGTCTGGTAACCGTTTTTAAGTATCTTTCTCAAATCCCCCAAAATCAGCAAGATTGATACTGTTGTCACCATGGTTCAGAAGCAGAATGAAACTTCTGAAAAGATTCAAGCAATGCTGGAAAGCCTGTTCTCACGCATGCCCCCACAACCTTGAAATTTTTTTTCATGCATGACATTCTCTATATTTTCTTCATTTTCTGATGTACTTTTGACTATGTTTTGACTATGTTTTGACTATGTGTGTGTAATGTTCTTTTGCTCTGAACTATTTTAATATAACTTGTTTTTCTGATCTAAATTGTTTTAGCACATCACTAACACTTTTTGATTGCTGACAAAAAGGGGGAGAACAAGAATGATATTTAAAATCAATAACGGCTAACTAGACAGAAACTCTCAAACATTCTAACTCTATTACTTGAAATGTTTTTCTGTTTTGTTGTTAAGTCTACAGGCACAAGGAAGCTCCGAACACTATGAAGACTAAGAACTAGAAGCTCATGTTGCTCTGATCAAATATAAAGTTCTGATATATGAAGCTCTGATTGTCCTAACACTCTGATCCTAAGCAAAGCTCTGACAGGAAAAGCTCTGAAGCTCTGCTTTCTGATAAGTCAAAGACCTATAATCTGATGCTCAAAGATAGAAAAAGATCTGACTCTGAAGAACACGCATATCAAAGGGAAGTAACAAACTCAGGGGGAGTATCTCTTAAACTCTGAATTCTCCGTACTTCTTATTCTGATACATAGCTCTGATAACTTTTCACGTTATTTTTCATTTAAAATATCCAGTTTTTGTCATCATCAAAAAGGGGGAGATTGTTAGAACAATGTTTGAATCTAGTACCCTATATTTTAGTTTTGATGATAACAAAGTGAAAAGATATAGTAGTTAAATATTTCATGATTGAATTATATGCTGCCTAAAATTACTATGCTCTAATTTGCAGATATGCTGATTAAAATAAGCAAGATCACGTTCTCAGCATCAGAATATGATTTCATGCACCAGCATCAGAAGTTGCTGAATCAGAACGTCAAGATCAGATGATCAACGCTTGCACATGCTGAAGCTTGATGAACAGAACTGCGCGTAAAACACTCTGATACAGAATCAAATAGTTCATCAGCAGCGAAGCAGAATCAGAATGAGCCAAGCCAGATCGTGCATTGAAGAAGCAACGGTACTGTGCATTGAACGCTAATCAATTCCAACGGCCTCATTCCAGACAAGATCTGCTCAAAAAGGAAAGCTTGTTAATAGCATTGAATCAAGAATATTTGCATTAACGTTCATCTTCTCAAGTGCTATATAAACCAAGCTTCGAAGATTATCATGGCTAATGCTTCCAAACTCTCTACACGCACAAAGCTGAACATAATCTTCATCTACCAGTTTTGCTAAACCAACAAACTCTGATACTCCATTAGCGTTTAGCATTCTAAGTTTCTAAGCTTCATTTGTGTAAACATCACAGTTGTGATATAGTTTTTGTAGAAAACATTCACACACATTTGCTTATACCTTTGTAAGAAAGTGTTGCCTTGACAAACCGGATTGTGGTTTGAATCAAGAAGGTTTTAGCAGTTGCTAAAGCAGATTTGTATTCAGTTGAATATAGTGAATTAAGACCTCGTTGGAGAGAGGCAAAATCACCTTGACGGGTGGACTGGAGTAGTTTGAGATCAAACGAACCAGGATAAAAATACCTTGTCATTTGCTTTAAGATTCCAGTTTTACAATTCAATCCCCCCTTCTTGTGTTTTTCACCCCTTCATGCAAAACTTTAGATTCAGATTTTCTGTTAGATTTTAAAGCTATAGGCTTACCTTGCTTCTGAGGCTCATCAGCTTCTAGCTCTATCTCATGACTTCTGAGGGAGCTTATAAGTTCCTCCAGAGTGATTTTGTTGAGATCTTTCGCCAGCTTCAGAGCAGTAACCATAGGCCTCCACTGCTTGGGTAAACTTCTGATTATCTTCTTGACATGGTCAGCAGTAGAGTATCCCTTGTCCAGAACTTTGAGACCAGCTACCAGAATCTGGAATCTAGAGAACATAGTTTCAATGGATTCAGATTCTTCCTTTTTAAACGCCTCATACTTCTGAATGAGCGCCAGAGCTTTTGTTTCTTTGACTTGAACGTTGCCCTCATGCGTCATTCTGAGAGAATCAAAGATGTTCTTAGCTGTGTCTCTGTTGGAGATCTTCTCATACTCAGTATATGAGATGGCACTGAGGAGGATGGTTCTGGCCTTATGGTGATTCTTGAAATCACACTTTTGTTGATCAGTCATTGATTTTCTTTCAATCTTCTGACCAGTTGCATTCACAGGGTGCGTGTATCCATCTGTCACCATATCCCACAGATCAGCATCATGTGCTAGAAAGAAGCTTTCAATTCTGTCTTTCCAGTAGTCAAAGTTTTCTCCATCAAAGACTGGAGGTTTGCCGTTGAATCTGTCTCTATCCTCATTGTTGTCATTGCTGAAATGAGAGTTGTTTCCTGCCATTTGTGTTTTTCTGACGCTGGATCTTGTACTGACACGGTTAAGGGTTTTAGCTCAGAACCAGGCGCTCTGATGCCAATTGAAGGGGTGAAAAACACAAGAAGGGGGGGTTGAATTGTAAAACTGGAATCTTAAAGCAAATGACAAGGTATTTTTATCCTGGTTCGTTTGATCTCAAACTACTCCAGTCCACCCGTCAAGGTGATTTTGCCTCTCTCCAACGAGGTCTTAATTCACTATATTCAACTGAATACAAATCTGCTTTAGCAACTGCTAAAACCTTCTTGATTCAAACCACAATCCGGTTTGTCAAGGCAACACTTTCTTACAAAGGTATAAGCAAATGTGTGTGAATGTTTTCTACAAAAACTATATCACAACTGTGATGTTTACACAAATGAAGCTTAGAAACTTAGAATGCTAAACGCTAATGGAGTATCAGAGTTTGTTGGTTTAGCAAAACTGGTAGATGAAGATTATGTTCAGCTTTGTGCGTGTAGAGAGTTTGGAAGCATTAGCCATGATAATCTTCGAAGCTTGGTTTATATAGCACTTGAGAAGATGAACGTTGATGCAAATATTCTTGATTCAATGCTATTAACAAGCTTTCCTTTTTGAGCAGATCTTGTCTGGAATGAGGCCGTTGGAATTGATTAGCGTTCAATGCACAGTACCGTTGCTTCTTCAATGCACGATCTGGCTTGGCTCATTCTGATTCTGCTTCGCTGCTGATGAACTATTTGATTCTGTATCAGAGTGTTTTACGCGCAGTTCTGTTCATCAAGCTTCAGCATGTGCAAGCGTTGATCATCTGATCTTGACGTTCTGATTCAGCAACTTCTGATGCTGGTGCATGAAATCATATTCTGATGCTGAGAACGTGATCTTGCTTATTTTAATCAGCATATCTGCAAATTAGAGCATAGTAATTTTAGGCAGCATATAATTCAATCATGAAATATTTAACTACTATATCTTTTCACTTTGTTATCATCAAAACTAAAATATAGGGTACTAGATTCAAACATTGTTCTAACATTATGCATGTTGGGTACTTTGGCAAAACAAAAACAAAACAAAAGATCATAGTCCCTCGATGACGCTATCTTGGTTGCCTAAACAAAAATGATCAAGTCCCTCAAGAAAATTGCCAAAGATACTTAACACAATTTCTATCATGGTTTATATGATGACCCGCGCCTGTCCCGTTTAACATCCTAACACAAGGTTGTTCACCAAATGCAATGGTGAAACAACACTGTCAAAAGGGTTAAAAATATTAAGAAAGATCTTTGAGTAAAATAGGGTAGATAGCTCTTAGTTACTTGATCAAAAAGCTTTCAAAAACATCCTTGCTATTTTCAAACACACTTCACAACACAATTTCAAAACATTTCCCAAAACAAACTTTCAAAACATTGAAATCTTTTCAAAGGACAAAAACCCCTTTGTATACATTCAAACAAGAATCATTACAAAGGTTGCCACAACGATGGCCTCTTTTCAAAACATCTTTCAAAACCACACATAAAGCACCATTTCAAACAATTGGAAAAGAAAAAAAAGTGATCTAAACAAGTAACCAAGAGCCCATGGATAACCATGGATGAAAAGGGTGCTTGCACCTTCCTTTTTCATAATCTACTCCCCGGACCCAAGAAAACATCTCAAAGGTATTTCCTGTGCTTTTTGACCTTTCCTTAGGATAAAATAAAAAGTCGGTGGCGACTCTTGCTAAACCGAAACATTTGCGAACACAAACGCAAAACCTCAAGTCATTTCTCCCACCGTATCACAGAACTGGCGACTCTGCTGGGGAAAACTTTAAAAGTGGAGTAACCTTAGGGTTTAGATCACCTTTTCATGCTATCTTAATTGCTTTGATTGCTTTACATTTGGTTCTCTTGTTTGGGTATAAATCCTCCACCCAGATTATTGGGTAACATTCATAGGTAAATAGCAATACGTTGTGGAAACTGTGCAGGGTATACCGACATTGTTGAAGAAATAGCTATATTAGTGCGACATATTTGTGAGTACCGGTAACCTTTGAGTTAATCAAAGAGAATACGGGGCCGCTGAGTGATGTCATGAAGCACTAATGAACTCTTAGAACCTTAGTTGACCATCTTGGCCTTATTAGGGGTGGTGAGATGACCGGCTTTGGTACAGTCCGAAGTTGGTAGATACTCGATACTACACTCATTGAGGGTTGTTTTCTTGGAATATTTTGGTCGCTAGTTAAGTGACTAAACCAAAATAATGAACACAGAAAATAATCCGGTGATATTGAGCTCCTTAAAACCCGGTTACTATTTATAGGAAAGGTTGAGCCAACTAACTTCTAAGAGGGTACTTACCTATGAAACCCCATGCAAGACTGAAAATAGGATCTTGTGTGACTTGCTTGTACATATGCTTGTGCATACATCATGAACATCATAAAGCATCATATGCATCCACTAACCATTTCAAGGGTTTGGATCTTCATCTTTGTTCTTGTTTTGTAGGTCATGGAATCTCTTCGCAGGAAAACAATTCAAGTCAACCTTGTGAGAATCCATCCTCAACTCAAGGATCTTACTTCCAATATTCCAGAGAATTCTCTATTCAGTGAAAGACATGGTAGACTTCTCAACTTGGTCAACGCCAACATTGAAGAAGACATGGTGAAAGTTCTCTTCCAGTTCTTTGACCCCCTACACCACTGTTTCACATTCCCTGATTACCAACTAGTACCTACTTTGGAGGAATTTTCTCAACTCCTGAGGATTCCTATTCTTCATCAACTACCCTACAACGGTACGGAAAGAGAACCAAAGCCTGAAGATGTTGCTCAAGCCTTACACTTGCAACCATCTGATATCAAAGGACATTGGGAAACCAGGAGTGGTGTCAAGGGTTTCTTGGAAAAGTTTCTGTTTGAGAAGGCACAAGACTGCTGGAATTCTCTAGATCTACAAGCTTTTGAAGAGATTGTGGCACTCCTCATCTATGGGTTGGTCTTGTTCCTAAACCCTGATCAGCTTATAGATGTGAATGCTGTCAAGATTTTCATATCTCAGAATCTTGTGCCTACATTGCTTGGGGACATCCTACACTCATTTTACACACGAAAAATGAGGAAAAGAGGTGTTCTCATGTGTTGTACTCCTCTTCTAGCAAGGTGGTTTATTTATCACCTTCCTCAACCAGTTTTGAAGAATGAGCAGGTTTTAAGGTGGTCACAACAATTGATGACCCTCACACATTCTGGTGTTCGTTGGTGTTCTCGGTCTAGAGAAAATGTCATCATCATTGATTGTTGTGGAGAATTCCCCAATGTCCCATTACTTGGCATTAGGGGAGGCATTACATATAACCCCTGTTTAGCCCTAAGGCAGTTTGGATATGCCCGGAGAAATGGTCCTCATGATATGCTGATTCCTGACCTGGTTTTTGACTTCGACAATTATGCGCAAGGACTTCGACTAAGGTTTATCAGAGCTTGGAGAATGCCCAACAAAGTGGATAGTAAGACACTGGGGCACAAGAATTCCACCCCCCTTGAGCCTTATCTCAAGTGGATACGAACCCGCGCCCAGAATCTTATGATTCCTTACCCTCACATTCTCCCCGTAATCAAAGAGCCTGTTATGGAAGGAGAGGTTCCATACACCCTCCTACATCCAGACATGCCAACATCATTGGAAGAATTCCAAAAGAGTTGGATCCAGCTCAAGGAAGAACATAATACTTTTGAAGCCAGTTTCTACACCAGTAAGAAGAAGGTTTTGGAGCTTACCCGCCGACTTCATGAAGAGGAGACTCTCAACACTTACATTGCGCCAAAGAGGATGCGCAATGTCTTTTTACATTAAGAATTTTGTAATATTTTTCCCATGGGGCATTTATGTACTAACAAATTTCTTCTTAATATGACGTGTGTTCTTTTTGTTTGCAACAAACTTGAATTTCTGAATCCTTGAATGCATTACATGAATAACATATCATTCATCATATGCATAAAAAGGTCTTCACACCAGGTTTCCTTATCTTTCTGCTGTTTATTTCAGCAAGATGGATTTGGAGCAGACGGTTAAGGATTTGCAAGCACAGAATTCGCAATTCCAGCAACTCCTCATGACCTTAGCAAAGGGTCAAGAGGACCTTAAAGAACTGTTGGAGAAAGATAAATAGAAAAAGAAGAAAAGGACTGGTATGGCCACTATGGGAAGAAGATTTAAAAACCAGGCTAGAAAAGTTCTCGAGTTCCCCTCGACGTCTGATGAAGGGATTGGTAAAGGAAAAGGAGCTGCGATGCCTTCTGAATCTGAAGTTGAAGAGGAAGAAGAGGAAGAGGATGAAGATTACTCCGAACAGCAATATCCCCCGATGGACGATAAGTATAAAAATCTTGAGGATCAGTTGGCAGCCATGGAGTTGCAAAGGGTACCTGGTTTAGATTTCGAAGAACTAGGGTTGGTCGCTGGGATCGTCATTCCTCCCAAGTTCAAAGTACCTACCTTTGCTAAGTATGACGGTTTGTCCTGTCCAAAGATGCATCTGAGATCCTACGTCAGAAAGATCCAACCTAACTCATCTGATAAGGATCTTTGGGTCCATTTTTTCCAAGATAGTTTGTTAGGCACGCAATTGGACTGGTTTTATCAACTTGAGAGATCAGATGTTCATAACTGGGAAGATTTAGCTGTTGCTTTCTACCGACAATACCAATACAATACAGATTTAGCGCCTACTCGTACTTAACTACAGAGTATGGGTATGGCCTCTAATGAGGGATTTAAGGAGTATGCCCAGAAGTGGCGGGATTTGGCTGGAAGGGTGCAGCCATCATTGTCAGATAGAGAGCTGGTTGACATGTTTTTAGGGACTATGTCAGGTCCATTCTTCAATCATTTAATCGGGAGTTCATCTGCAGGATTCACCGAATTAATTCTGACTGGTGAAAGGGTCGAGGTTGGCATTAAGAGTGGTAAAATTCAGAAAGATGCCTCCGCTTCCACTGCTATTAAGAAGACCTTCCCAACTAAGAAGGAAGTTTCTGCTGTTCACAACCAGAGAAACCAAGGAAGAACAGAGCGTCGACCAACGGTGGGGGCTGTGATGATCCAAAACTCTTCAACCAATCAACCTCGCAACAATCAACCAAGAGATAATCAACAAAGGGTAGAAAGGCCACAACGGCAGTTCACCTGAATCAACATGACATCGGCTCAAGTCCTCCCTCATTTGTTAAAGCTGAACCTTACCAACTTGAAGGAAGCGCCGAAAAACCCTAATACCTTCTCTCCTTATTATCACTCCAATGCGAAATGTGCGTACCACTTGGATAGTGTAGGGCATGATACCAACAACTGTTGGGCTCTTAAAAACAAAATCCAATACCTGATAGACGCCAAGGAGGTAGAATTTGATGCGCCCGAAAAGCGAATGTAATTTCTGCCCCAATGCCGAAGCACGATCATAATGTCCATGCCATTCTGGAAGATCTTCATGTTGCCACTATTGATGACCTTTTAACCCTGTTACCTCTGATTAAAGTGAATTTGATGAAAGCCGGGATATTCCCAGGCTATGGAAAAGACTGTTACTTCTGTTCAAACTTGCAAGCTGACTGCCCACTGTTGAAATCAGGCATCCAACGCCTGATGGATACCCAAGAGATCCTCTTTCAAAAGACTCCTGTTGATGCTATCACTCATGTTACTCCTATTACTTTTGATGCTCCAACCAATGACATTGCTATCATAACTATCTCCGACAATCTTCCCAAGACCTGCAGAAGGCCTGTCAAGATTACGCCTGATCCTAAGTTTGTGCGGTTGAAAATCACCATGCTGGGGCCTGTCCCGTATAAATCTAACAAGACGATACCATGGAACTACGGAGGAGAAATCTTCTACCATGGTATCAAGCAGATTGAATCAGTCCAAGAGAATTCCGATGATGAAACCCCTGATATAGGGAATATTGCGGGAACGAGCAAGATAACTCGCAGCAGAAGGATCTTCTCTCCGGAGATTGCTCCTCCACGAGCATTTTTCGGACCCTCGAGAGTTTCTGTTCCTGTCCAGCCATCTGTGCAAAGCCCGGTAATTGAAGAACTTGATGCTCCTGAACTTAGACCCTCTGATGTTACTACCAAAGGTAAGGGGATACTAGAAGCGCCTGTCAGGACGAAGGTTCAGACTGTGGTAATCTCCGAGACCACCCAGAAAGAGATGGAAGAAATCTTAAAGATAATCAAGAAGAGCGACTACGATGTCGTGGAGCAGTTAGGACAGACCCCTTCCAAAATCTCCATGTTGGCTCTCCTACTCTGCTCTGAGGCTCATGCTAAGGCCTTGATCAAATTTTTAAAGACGGCACACGTGCCTCAAGAAACTTCCGCAGACCAGTTTCAAGAGTGCGTGGCTATTTTTACTGCCGATAATGGTCTTGGTTTTTCCGATGCTGATTTGACCCCTAAGGGAAGGAAGCACAATGACACGCTGCATGTCTCGGTAGAATACAGAGGGACCACACTTGCCCATGTTCTGGTTGACACCGGTTCATATTTAAATGTGCTACCGAAGAAGGCGTTGGACAGGTTGGACTGTGAAGGACTGACCCTAAAACCCAGTAACATCGTTGTTAGAGCCTTCGACGGTTCTAAGAGGATGGTTCACAGAAAATTGGACATTCCAATCAAAGTGGACACAGAAATTTCAACTCTACCTTTTATGTGATGGACATCCGTCCTTCATATTCATGCTTGTTGGGAAGGCCGTGGATCCACAATGTTGGGGTAGTCACTTCCTCTCTGCACCAAATGCTAAAGTATCCAGTTCAGGGTAATATTATAACGGTGCACAGTGAGTAAGATTACATGATAAGTCACCTCAAATCCTTCCACTATGTGGAGTTGGACGACGAATTCATAGAAACACCTTTCCAACATTTTGAAGAGATTTCTCCCGAAGTCGCAGTTGCAAAGACAATGACTGATGTGCCTATCATTTCCAAGCCTGTGTCTAGAATGGCATCCCTCAAATATGCGGAGGCCGTAATGAAAGAAGGAAGGAGTACAGTGTGGGGGCAACTGCCTGATTTTCCTCACAAGACGAACAAGTTCGGACTAGGTTTTACTGCTGCTGGCCAGAAAGCTGTGCGTCGCTCCCGGGCTGGAGGACCACCCGTAAAAATCACTCACCATGGAATTAATGCCTTAGAAGATGATGATGAAGAAGACAACTTTGAAGATTGGATCTCTCCAACCGTTGAAGGAGGATTAAGAAACTGCGAAGCGAAAGACTTTGTTCGCATCACTTTCATCAACCAGTAATTTATCTTTGACCAATTTCCTATTTTGGTCTGTAATAATTAAACAATTCATACACTATTTTCACCTTATGCCTTACCCGGGGCATATAGGTCCATTTGTAAGGGTTTGATTTCTTCATTATCATATGCCATTTTTAAGTGAATCATTGGACGTTTTCATCTATAAACTGTTGTGTTCATTTTCTTTCCTTTTACATTTTTTTTTGTTTAAGGATGGCTATCCCTTACACACACCCACACTCACAAAATGCAGGTACCCATCCACTCCGGATTCCATGGGTGACTATTCTGTTTTAGCCTTCGGTGACTCTGAAGATTTGGTCAATCATGCCGAGTACGAAGGTGATGAAGACTGTGAAGTGCCTGGAGAGTTAACCAGACTTTTGCAACAAGAAGAGAGGGCTATTATACCCCATGAAGAGTTGCTAGAAACCATCAATCTGGGAACAGAGGAAGACAAGAAAGAGGTTAAGGTGGATGCCAACCTGGAGCCAAGTGTCAAAGAGCACTTAGTGCAGTTGTTGAATGAATATGTTGAGATCTTTGCCTGGTCCTGTGAAGACATGCCAGGACTAGATACAGATATCGTGGTTCACCGTCTCCCTACAAGAGAAGACTGTCCACCAATCAAACAAAAAGTCCGCCGGATGAGGCCTGACATGTCTGAAAAGATCAAGGTTGAGGTGATGAAGCAATTCAATGCTGGCTTTCTGGTTGTTACTTCCTATCCACAATGGGTTGCTAACATTGTGCCCATGCCTAAAAAGGACGACAAAGTCAGAATATGTGTGGACTATCGGGACTTAAACAGGGCTAGCCCTAAAGATGATTTTCCACTACCACACATCGACATCTTGGTTGACAACACAGCTCAACACAAGGTATTTTCTTTCATGGATGGATTCTCGGGATACAACCAGATCAAAATGGCCCCCGAAGACATGGAAAAGACTACTTTTATCACGCAGTGTGGTACCTTCTGCTATAAAGTGATGCCATTCGGGCTGAAGAATGTTGGGGCAACCTATCAACGTGCCATGGTAGCTTTGTTTCATGATATGATACATCATGAGATTGAAGTCTACGTAGACGACATGATAGCCCGTTCACAGACAGAAAAAGAACACCTCGACCATCTGCAAAAGCTGTTTGTCATATTGAAGGAATATAAGCTCAGACTGAACCCTAGCAAGTGCACTTTTGGAGTCAGGTCTGGTAAACTTTTGGGATTTATCGTCAGCAACAAAGGCATTAAGGTTGATCCTTCTAAAGTCAAAGCTATACAAGAAATGCCTTCCCCCCGCACTGAGAAGGAAGTTAGAGGTTTCTTGGGACGCTTAAACTATATTGAAAGGTTCATCTCTCACCTAACATCTACCTGTGAGCCAATCTTCAAGCTGCTGAAGAAATATCAGGTGGTTGAATGGAACAATGATTATCAAGTTGCTTTTGATAAGATCAAGGAGTATTTGCTGGAACCTCCTATATTGATGCCACCTGTCGAAGGAAGGCTGTTAATCATGTATCTGACTGTTTTGGATAACTCAATGGGGTGCGTACTGGGCCAACATGACGAGTCTGGCCGAAAAGAGCATGCCATTTATTACCTTAGCAAAAAGTTTACCGACTGTGAGACTCGCTACTCACTACTCAAGAAAACTTGCTGCACTTTGGTATGGGCTGCTCGCCGGCTAAGACAGTACATGTTGACACATACCACTCTGCTGATTTCTAAAATGGATCCGATTAAATATATCTTCGAGAAGCCTGCTTTATCTGGAAGAATCGCTAGATGGAAAATGATCCTGACAGAGTATGATATCCAGTACACTACCCAAAAAGCTATAAAGGGGAGTGTACTTGCTGACCATCTAGCTCATCAAGTCGTTGAAGATTACCAATCTATGAGATTCGACTTCCCTGACGAGGACATCATGACATTGGACAACATTGAAGGTAACGGACCGCATGAGGGACCTGAACAAGGATCCCGATTGACCCTGTACTTTGATGGTGCTTCAAATCTACTTGGCAACGGTATTGGTGCGGTACTTATTTCTCCGGAAGGTTGCCATACACCTTTCACTACAAGACACTGCTTCAGCTGTACCAACAACATGGCCGAGTATGAATCTTGCATCTTTGGTCTCAAGGCTGTAATTGACCTAGGAATCAAATCTTTGGTCGTATTTGGGGACTCAACTTTGGTTATCAGTAAAATCAAAGGAGAATGGGACACTAAACATCCTAATCTTATCCCATACAAAGAACATGTCTTGACATTGTTTCCTCATTTCGAGCAGATTACCTTTGAGCACTTCCCGCGAGAAGAAAATCAGCTAGCAGATGCTCTAGCTACAATGTCTTCCATGTTTAAACTCAATTGGGATAATGAGGCTCCCCAAATCACCATCGAGCGAATGGACGAACCTGCACACTGTCATGAGATTAATACCAAAGAAGTAGAGGAACAACCCTGGTTTCATGAAATCAAAAGGTATCTCCAGACTCGAGAATAACCTGAAGGAGCTTCAGTCAATGACAAAAGGTTTTTAAGGAGATTTGCTGCCAAGTTCTTCCTGAGCAATGGTATCCTATATAAGCGCAGCCATGATTGTGTTCTACTTCGTTGTGTGGACAAGGTTGAAGCAGAGTTGATCATGACCGAAATACACAACGGCACCTTTGGCACCCACTTGAGCGGACATACGATGGCTAAGAAGATTCTAAGGGCAGGCTACTACTGGTCTACCATGGAGCTGATTGTCATCAACATTCCCGTACTTTCCACAAATGTCAAGTCTATGCTGACAAGGTACATATTCCTCCAGTTCCTCTCAACGTTCTGACAGCTCCTTGGCCATTCGCGATGTGGGGAATCAACATGATTGGAGAGATCAAGCCTACGCCATCCAATGGACATCGTTTCATCTTGGTCGCTATTGATTATTTTACTAAGTGGGTCGAAGCAGCTTCCTACGCCTCCGTTACAAAGAATGTGGTTTCCCGCTTCATCAAGCAGAACCTCATATGCCGGTATGGTATCCCCAACAGGATTATCACAGAAAATGGTACAAATTTGAACAACATTGTGATCACCGCTCTGTGCGAGCAGTTCAGGATTCAACATCACAATTTATCTCCCTATCGGCCAAAGATGAACGGTGCTGTTGAAGTTGCGAACAAAAATATCAAGAAGATCATTCAAAAGATGACAGTCACCTATAAGGACTGGCATGAGATGTTACCATTTGCTCTACATGGATATCGTACCACGGCGCGTACTTCAACAGAGGCAACCCCCTTTTCTTTGGTATATGGCATGGAAGCTGTTTTACCTATGGAAGTTCAGATTCCTTCCTTGAGGATCATGAAGGATACTGGTTTGAGCGAAGACGATTGGATTCAGACCTGGCTTGACCAACTTAATTTGATCAACAAAAAGCGACTTACTGCTATTTGTCATGGTCAGACGTATCAGAAATGGATGATCAAGGCTTTCAACAAGAAAGTCAGATGTGAGGTATATCAAGTCGGAGATCTTGTAATCAAGCGGATCATCTTGCAACAAAGTGATCCCAGGGGCAAGTGGACTCCTACTTACGAAGGACCATTTGTGATCAAGAACATCTTTTTTGGTGGGGCAATGATTCTTACCACCATTGACGGCGACGACTTGCCGCACCCTGCAAACGCAGACATAATCAAAAGATACTATGCATAAACGACCCGACAAGTTGAAAACCCGAAAGGGCGACTTGGGCAAAAATGGGCATCCCGGTGAATCGAAAACCTGAAAGGGAGGTTCAGGCAAAAATTAGGGATAAACAAAAAAAGCTGTACACCCGGCAAGTTGAAAACCCGAAAGGGAGACTTGGGAAAGAAATGGTTTCCCGGTGGATCGAAAACCCGAAAGGGCGGTCCAGGCAAAAGTTAGGGAATTAAAGCGTATGCCTATGTCTCGTCGGATCACTTTAAGGATAATCTCTTCACCAACAAGATCCAAGCTTCTGATCAATCCAATCATCCGCGGACGAAGCAACGAATGGACAAGATACTCAGAGTTGTGAAGGCTACAACAGAATGGGAACCCCATGGAATTGTTACACATAGCCATCTTTCTTTCTGTATAAATTTTTCTCAATTTTTCGACAACATTCTCTTACTAGGATGTCTGTCTCCTTTGTACAAAGATACTTACAAAAGTTAATACAAAGATACTTCAAAGTGCAGAAATTTGCTTTCCTTTCTTTTCTTTTTACACTTATGTTTTATTTGAAAACGTCCGATGGTTTGTTAAATAGGCATATGCATTTGAATATAATCATTGCTTACAAATAAAACGAAATGAGAAAGGATAATTACTGGTAGGTCGAAAGTATAGGAAAACGTCTTTTGGCTATTCCAGGAGAAATCTCCTACAGTATGTCATTCAGATCCTCAACAAAGCTAAAACCTTGAGGTACATATCCCCAACGGAGTTAAATTTTAAAATTCCCATCAGAGTTAAGTCTCCAAACTCCCGATCCCCAGTGGAGCCAAAAAACTTCGAACTACGGACCCTCAACGAAGATGAAACCTTCTTCCCTAGCGAAGTCAAATTTCCAACTATCAATCCCCAGCGGGGACCATTCAGTTTTCCCCAACTTCCCCAGCAGGTTATCTTAAAAGTATGAGAATCAACCAGATAACAGTTAACTAGGACAATTCTCCAGTAGATTGGCATACAACCCAAGCTCCTGATTTTCCCAGCAGAATAAACACTCTCCCCATAGAGTTATTTCCCAATAGAACGAAGATTCTAGTTCCTGTTTCTCCATTTGAAGCCTCCCAGGTTTTAATTCCCCAATAGAGGTCGTCAGATTTCTCCTTACTTCCCCAGGAAAGTCATGAAGGATTCTCACATCCCCATAGAAGTTGTCAAAACTCTTGTTAATCCCCACAAGTCACCAAGTATTTTCAATCCCCAGCATTGGTCAAGGATTTACTTTCTCCGGCAGCAGTCAAAGATTTCATTATCTCCAGCTATCAAGGATTTATTTTCCTCAGCAAGACAGCTAATCAGCTTACATGCACATCCATTACATTCATATATCATAAACATTGATGGAACAAATTTTATTGCATCATACATATCATGCAATATAACTTTGTGTTTTAAGCTAACATTCTACCCTTTCAGGATAAGATTAAAAGCTATCCTTAACAACTATTCAAAGATTTCAGATACTGTATAGATACACCCCTGGACACGGCGGTCATTCTATTACTCATTCAGAATTTCAAGTCAAGATACAGTATGGATACACCCCATACACGACGGTCATTCTATTACTCATTCAGACTCCAGCAATCCGATACAGACTAGATACGCTCCAGACACGGAAGCCATTATATTTCTCATTCAGATTCAATTATCAACTTCAAGTTCAGATACACTCCAGACACGAAAGTCATTCTGTCACTTATCCTGATCCCAGTTATAGTACGGATACACTCCAAACACGGAAGTCATTCTGCTACTCATACAGATCTCAATTTCAGATACAGTCCAGATACGCTCCAGACACGGTTTCCATTCTGTCACTCATTCGGAATTTATCTCCAGCACATAGAAGCCCCGTATACCGATGTTTCTATGTCATCCTTTCAGAATACAGATACGCTCCAGACACGGCAGTCATTCTGATATTAATTCAAGAATCAAATACAGTTATAGCTCGGATACGCTCTAGACACAGACGTCATTCCTTTTCTCATACAAACCCAGTCTCCAGATACAACTCAGATATGTTCCAAATACGGATACCATTATGATGTTCATTATACTGTTTTTCAACAAAAAAGTTTTGTATGGCATCTCTAAGCCCATCTCCAACAAGATTCTACCATTTCCAAATGGCATCTTGAAGCCCATTCCCTCAACCTACATTTGGACGAGTGCAAATTTACGGGCACTCTAGTGTCCAATCCTCTTTTACCTTCGAGTCACGAAAGGCAAGCTTTCCAATCTAACTCTTCAGGTTCAAGAAGATTGAACAGGGGAAACTGTTGTACCCCAAAATTTTCCCTCTCATTTTATCAACATTTCTCATCACAAGGCTCTTGGAAATCAAGATCAAGCTAGGGTTTGCACTGCTCAAGACATCTCCTTGCATTGATGACCTAAACTAGGGTTTGAGTTTGCACAAGGATGTTTGGACCTTCAATGCTCAAATTGACTTACATACTTCATATTATATTCATAATTTGTCCATACCAAGTTTCAAGCCTGGAATCAAATTTTTGCCCAGTCAATTGGACAGTTGACCTTGAACTCAGCTGTATTGGGGAAAAAGTCAACTATGGCCAATTTACAGTCAAACCTCATCAATTTTGACCCACATCAACATTATGAACTCATATGAACCATTAGATCAAGTTTGTACCACAACTCCACAAGAAATTTGATCAGATCACCAAAAGGGCAAAATGGTCATTTTTAGGGTTTTGACTCCACAAAGGCAATTTTTGACTGTTTGACCTAACCAATGGCAAATTAGGTTCAACCATGGACTCAAGGAATCAATTGCATCATCTTGACCTATTCAACAAGTTCAAAAGATCTCAAATGCATGGGATTGACAGATGAATTTTTCCAGTCAATTGATTAAAATTTGACTATACACTGAAAAGTCAAACTTTGACTTTTTTGGTCAAAATCAAGTGACAAGGGTCATTTTTCATCAAGATATGTCAAATTATGAAACTTGTTCATCAAGAAACCCAAAATTGCAAATTAGGGTTTGAAATTGAAATTTTTTATAACTTAGAAATTTTCTAAGTTATGAAATTTTCTTAATTTTCCCTAACTTTCCCCATATTTTCACCATGATGCAAATGGATTCAAACAAAACTTACAACATTAAATTTGTAGTACTCAACAAATTCTACAACTTTTATTTACAAAGTTTTCTCAAAAGAATCTTGGATCTCAAGTTATGATTTTTGGAACAAGGGTACCTAAAACTTTTAACTTAGAGAAATTTTTCCCTAGCTTAGGCAGGATTTTGACCCATCTTCTTGGCCATTTTTCACATAGTTCAACTTGGAGTCTAAAGTTGCATTTCAAATATGGATTATAGAGCATGTTGAAATATTTCCAAATTGTCCAAGAAATCCTCAAACACATTTGTGGTTAGGGAGAATCGAATGCTTGAAGTTGGCAAAAACTCACTTTGTATCCATGGCAAATTCATGTTCACTCAAGTGGCATTTTCAAACCAGCATGCTTTGTACTAGTTTTCAGGCCTCTAAACCACTTCACACTCCTTAATTTAATGCAAATCCATTAGGCTAATGCATTATCTTGGTTATTTTGACATTATACACAAAACTAATCCCTAAATGGTAAAAGGCACATTTCCATTTTTGCAAAAGTGTGCTTTATGTCAAACCATGATATTTGAGCAAAGTGCCAAGATATCAGAAGCCAAATCAAGTCCACAAATTTCAGGGACCAAGAGGATTGTATGCAACATATTTGATGGCTTGGTACAGGCCTGTAAACACAACTTCCCATTCCCTGCTTCAAAAAGAAGAAACTTGTCCAAATCCTCACAACTTGAAAACCAGGCATTGTTAGCTTACACAAACATTTCAAACATATTTCACACAACCCTTTGAGAAAGAAACATGAGTACTTGAGCCTCAAAACCTCCCATAGCCAGAAAACACGCTTTTTTGGCAAAACAGGGCAGGTGCTGCAATTTGAGTTCTCCAACTCATTTGGCTCGTGCGTTTTGCCCATTTTTGCTTCAAACACCTTCCATTCAACTCACTCAAGCTATCCCAAACCTCCATTACCAACTGTAACTCCATTTACAGTGTTCACCATTTTCATTTCAAGCTTGTGCAGGTTGAGTTCTATAGGCTATTTCAAGGACTTTCAAGGCAAGCTAGCTATTGGAAAAGATCAAGTGAAGTTAAGGCAAGCTACAAGACACCTCAAAACTTGTTGAGAAGCACTGCATTGTCCTACACGAATCCAACTGAAACAGGTTTTTCTTCACTTTCTATCTCTCTATTTAGGAACATTTAGCCTTAGGTTTGTGAATGAAAAATGTAGTATTCAATGCCATGATGTTGTACATATGCTCAGTTTTCATTTATATTAAGTGTGCTAGGAGAATTTCATCCATGAACAGGCTGAAAAATCTAGGTTAGATTTTAGGGCCAGAGAAATTCTCTGTGGTCTTTGAGAGTTAGGATTAGTTTTTTATATGGTTGGAACCGTCTTGAAATTCTCTACAAGTTTGATGTTGTGAGTTTTTGCAATAGATCACTGAAACAGGATGTCCAAGTTTGTACAACAGGCGCACGTTTTTCAAATGTGTTGGAGGAAGAAGATGAAGTGGTGGGCTGGGCTTGGCCTGGCTTGCTTCTAACACCCCTCTTTTCATTTTTGCACCCCCGGCCTAATTGCTTGAATAATTATATTTTTGCATTTTTGTTTTCTTTTCTGACTTTGTTTATTTATTTCCAAATATAATAAATGCTCAAAAAATATTTTTATAATTTTTTACATTTATTTGGTATTTTATTTTGATTTTTCTAACTTAAAAACATTTTGAATACTTTCATAATTTATTTGAAAACTTGAAAATAATATGTAATTTATATTTTTATATTTTGTTCTTTATTTTTATTCACACTAAAAATATTATTAAAAATATAATTTATATTTGTACATATTTTATTTTATATTATATATACTTAAAATATTGAATATATATATATATATATATATATATATATATATATATATATATATATATATATATATATATATATATATATATATATATATATATATATATATATATATATATATATATATATATATATATATATATATATATATATATATATATATATATATATATATATATATATATATATATATATATATATATATACATACTTTTATTTTATTAAATACTTAGAATAAAAATACAAAAATATTAAATTTTTATTTTTATTATTATTTATACTAAAAAATAATTTTTTAAGTATATTTCATCTTTGCACATATTAATATTTTTTTGAACATAAATAATATAGTATATTTATTTTCTTAAAGAAATTAGGGTTTCCCCTTAAAACAAATGAAATTAATCTTTATTTCTTTATACTCTTTTACACTAAAAATACTTGTACATACATAAACAAATTAAAAAACCTTTTTTGCATAATACATATTATTTAATATTTATTTATCTTGTTATATTGTACATTTAAATATTTATGCATTTGAGATTCAAATGTGATGTAATAGTAAACTAGGGTTTTATATTTCTTGTCAAATACCCCATATTCAAAGATTGTACCCCCATCCCCATAATCATGTTGTAATAACTTAGAACTTTAAATTCTCGCACTTTACGCTTTCAACTATGCCATGATTAGAGAATTAGGGTTTGTATGTAAAAAAATCAATCAACAAATAGTTTGACCTAATCAAAGACAAATATGCATGAAAATCAAACACAATGCACACTCGCACCCCTAGGGTTTCAATCCACTTGTTGCCTTCAAAAATGGGCCATGTTATGCATGTTGGATACTTTTGCAAAACAAAAACAAAACAAAAGATCATAGTCCCTCGATGACGCTATCTTGGTTGCCTAAACTAAAATGATCAAGTCCCTCAAGAAAATTGCCAAAGATACTTAACACAATTGCTATCATGATCTATACGATGACCCACGCCTGTCCTGTTTAACATCCTAACACAAGGTTGTTCACCAAATGCAGTGGTGAAACAACACTGTCAAAAGGGTTAAAAACATTAAGAAATATCTTTGAGTAAAATAAGGTAGATAGCTCTTAGTTACTTGATCAAAAAGCTTGCAAAAACATCCTTGCTATTTTCAAACACACTTCACAACACAATTTCAAAACATTTCCCAAAACAAAATTTCAAAACATTGAAATATTTTCAAAGGACAAAAACCCCTTTGTATACATTCAAACAAGAATCATTACAAAGGTTGCCACAACGATGGCCTCTTTTCAAAACATCTTTCAAAACCACACACAAAGCACCATTTCAAACAATTGGAAAAGCAAAGCAAGTGATCTAAACAAGTAACTAAGAGCCCATGGATAACCATGGATGAAAAGGGTTCTTGCACCTTCCCTTTTCATAATCTACTCCCCGAACCCAAGAAAACATCTCAAAGGTCTTTCCTGTGCTTTTTGACCTTTCCTTAGGATAAAATAAAAAGTCAGTGGCGACTCTTGCTAAACCGAAACATTTGCGAACACAAACGCAAAACCTCAAGTCAGTTCTCCCACCGTATCACACTTAGACATTAAGTTAAAACCCTTAAAATCCAAACAAATTCATACTCTTTTCCCATTTTATTCATGCTTGTACATTATTATTTCAATTCTTGTACATCGTTCAATATGGTTGTAAGTTAACTAGATTTAAAATTCTTGTAATCCCCATTTGTAAAAATGTATACCCCATCCCCCAAATAATGAAATAGATTAGAATATTTACATTCCACAATTTATAGCTTTATATAAATGCTAGTAATTAGGGTTTGTATGGAAAGATAAAATCAATGCTTAGAAAACCCTAATAATAGACAAATCAAGCATGAAAAATATACACTTGCACACTTTGCACCTCTAGGGTTAACTCCACTTGTTACCTTGAGAAATAAATGGTCATAATACACATGTAAGACGTCTTAGCAAAAACAAACAAAAATACAAGATCATAGTCCCTCGATGACGCTAAAAATGTTGCCTTACGAATGATCTTAGTCCCTTAAAGAAAATTTAAGATATCTTACAACATTGCTATTCATGACTATACGATGACCCTTGCACGTCCCTTTTACATCCAAAGATAAGGTTACTTACCAATCCATGGTAAAATAAAAATGTCAAAGGAAAGAGGAAATAAACAAGAAAGACTTTTGAGTAGGTAGAATGTTCCTAGTTGCTTGCTCATTTTCAAACCAAAACATCCTTGCTATTTTCAAAACAAACACCAACACTTTCAAAACATCTTTCAAACTTGAAACATTTTCAAAAGATCAACACTTTATATACATTCTTACGAATGAGAATTATTACAAAGTTTGCCTAAATGATGGCTCCTTTTCAAAATACTTTCAAAAACCACACAAAGCATATTTTCAAATAAAAGCAAGTGATCTAGCAAGCAACTAAGAGCCCGTAGAAAACTACGGATGAAAAGGGTGCCAATACCTTCCCTTTTCATAATCTACCCCCCGAACTCAAGAAAACATCTCTAAAGGTCTTTCCTAATCTTTTCAGCATTTCTTTTTGGAAAAAAGAAAAGTCGGTGGCGACTCTTGCTATCTGCACAATTGCGATCAAACGCGAAACAACCAAGTTAGTTCTCCCAACGTATCACACCTTCATTAACACAAGTACTAATAATTTGACCATAAGTAAGATCAGGATAATTAATATTTATCCCATCATTTTTACTTCCTAAAGAATGTCTAACCTTTTCATAAAAGAAATGGGGTAAACCATCAATAAATTTGGATTTCCAGTGGATAGAGTTAGGGTTTTTTAATTGATATACTCTAGATAAAAAGATATCTTTGTACCATCTAAAATGTGTAACGGAGGGACATCTTAGATTTTGAAGTAGAGTTTGAATTTTTTTCTCCAATAGGGATATTGGTTCCAACAAAATGTTGAAGGATAGAGAGACACAGTGTATAAACCACATCTTCTGCACTTGTGGTGGCAATACCACTTGCTCTGATTCAGGAGCTTCTGACTTAACTAATTTTTTATGGTTAAGAAATTTTTGACTTTCAGTGATATAATGATCCCACCAGCCTCTTAATTGACCAAGAAATCCAGTTGATATAAAGGAGGCAATATCTTTGTCGGAATTTCCGTGCTATTTACAAACAGTAGAATACATAATCATTCTATGTATTGCATCAGGGATTTGTTTGTCATTTAATCCATCAATGTTCCATTCATAAATGGATTTTCCAGAATACGAATTTTGGAAGGGTTCAGAAATGGTGAAATATAGACTTGTACTTGCTAAAAGTAAAATATAGAGGTTTTAAGGTTGTTATGGTGTTAAAACAAACTCATGCATAAATAGTGAAAAGCTTAGTAAATGGAGTTTTCATGTAATCAATTAGATCTTGTTTCAATTTCAGGATTGAGATATTTATAAGAATCATGTGGGTATGAGTCTCAGATACCAAGAAGATAGATTATGCAGTTCTCATTCTCAAAAGTGTGGAAAGAGGATCATTATTTTCACTATTTATTTGGGGGAAGGTGTTAACTTTATTTGACTCCCTCTCACTATACCGTTATGAACTAGGATATGTCACCTCTATATTTTCACCGAAAAGAAAACGATCTAAAAAAAGGACAACATAACCAAATGAAGAGTGCTTGTTCCAATAAGTGTGTGACTAAGAAGTTGGTGTAGGCGACATGTCACGTTGCTTCCCCTTAGTGAACCCTCTACACTGCTTCTTGGGGGTTCTTTAAAATTTTATCAATATACATTTCGTCAAGCACAATAGTTTGGAAAGTCTGTGGTCATTTAGTTTGTATTCTTCTCCTTATTTGAATGAGTCTCTCAGTCATAGGATGGGTCCCTCAAGCGTGGGGCGAGCCCCACAAATATGGGGTGAGTCCCTTAAACATGGTTCACGAGTCCCTTAAGCATGGGAAAGACATCCATATGTCAATATTATGAATCCTCAAATCTCAATTGAGAAAGATCCCAAAATGTTAGATAAGGAGAAAAGTATGTGTGCCGCTAAATGTGATCGATGATGATTTAGTCTTAATTACTCACATGTGTCATGATGTGTGAATCTTTCCAACTATTGGTATGCCTAGTGGGAGGTTGTTGATTACATATAATATTAGACTTTTCATTTCTATAAATGGATTTTGGTCTTTCCTCATTAACCTTTTTTGGCACTTTTATCTCTTAAGTTTTCGCTCATTCTCTTAGGAGCTCTACAAGCACAAACACCTATTTTTAGTTATTAAAAATACAAGTTCTTAACTTTTTTTAAAGGTATAATTCTACCATTTTTTGTTACCTTTTCCCTCAATAACGATTGTTAAAGTTAAGGAATGATTATGGAATACCATTGTGAATTTAGACCTTTGAATGTCCTGAGGCCCTGGAAGTCCAAATAGTGACTTTCTTGCTCATCTTGTTTTTATCAAGAACCAATGGTGGAGAAAAATGCTAAATGTTTCAATGTCAAATACTTCATGTCTTTTTACTCTAGTGAATAGATGATCATTTCTTTTCGGAGGTAAATTAGGTTTTCTAATACTAGAGACGAAGATTGTGTGATTTTGAAGTTGTGTTCTGAGAATGAGAGGGCCAATATGGGTGCCCTAGATATATCTCTCATACTTTACTTTTACTTGCACATCTATGTCATTCACTATTTAAGGTTTTAATACCATTCACATTATTTGAAGTTGAGTTTTACCGATAATAAATGTTGCACCTTCCCAGGTTACGCCCAACGTCTATAGTGTGGTTATGGTGTTCAAAATTATACGTTGGCGATTAAACAATAGACCTTCATTAGAGGATTCTTTTAGTCCTGAAAAATAATTATATGTTGGACCTTCATTGAAGGATCATTATCTTCCTATGTGACAGTCGTATGTTGAACATTCACTAAAGGATCATTGTCGCCCTACTAGGCATATTGATGTTGAAACTTCATATTGTGGAACCTTGTTTTGCAGGTAAGAAATTTGTTATCAAAACATTATCTTTTGATGATAACAACTATAAATAAAATAACATAGACATCCATCATGATAAAGACGCAATCCATAAATATAAAGATTTGATAAACTTGACTATCAAATGAAGGCAAACAAATTGAATTCTATCAAAATCCTCAAGAGATATCAAGCAAGAGTCAACGCAAAAGATTATAACGGGAAAAGGCTTAGATAAAATATTCTAAATTAGTAAATGAGTGAAACTATGTAAAAGCAAAGAGACTTTTTCATAGAAGTACATGACTATAAGTACACACACACACAAAAACATTTTCCTCAAATGATTTACCAAAATAAAATACTTTGAAAAACATATAAAAGTTGTATAGAATGAGATGGGAGCAATAAAAAAGTAATAAAATAATTTTTAACTATTTTTAATCGATTATGCTAATGTGTCATTGCATCGCCTAATCTCACTTATGATGGTTGACTAGGGATAGGAGATTACTAGTAGAGATTAGTGAGTTATACACCAAGGGATTATGTATTGTAGTTTTATTAGTTCGCTGTAGAATTATAGCAATGATATCATTCATGTAATACATTGAACATCAATAGGGGAGAAATAGGGAATTCTATACAAAACCTGACCATTATCATATTATTGATAGAACAAATTTTTATCTTTTTCACAATTAAAACTCGAAAACCCCTCATTTGTTACTTTCTTAACATTGCACAACATTGTCTGGTTAAATAGAAGTCCACGTGGATATGATATATTTTTATTACTTCGACACTATCGGTACACTTGTCGAGAAGTCATAAAGTTTTTGGCGCTGTTGTCGGGGACTGTTGATAATTTCAACAAGGCAACACTTGCGCAACGTTTTTTGTTTAGTTTTAATTTTTGTTTTTGTTTTCTTGTTTTTATTTTAATTTCTGTTACACACTGCTATGAAGGTACTTTGTTTGTGTATGCGCAGTTCAGTTTAGAGTTGATACCACTTGATCCAGAAATTGAGAGAACCGAACGAGCAAATCTGAAAGCTGCTAGAGAAGTCGATCTAGCACAAGAGACGTTAGTAGAGGAAAATCCAATTGTTTCTTTTGATAGTGAATTATATGAAGAAACAAACATGGCATTCATACCACCACCTCAAACTATGGGGGATTCATACCACCACCTCAAACTATAGGGATTACTGCAAAAGGACCGACGTAGGGAAAATCTCTAGGGGTTTTATACTCGTCGACCCTGCTAATTTTGATATTAAAAATTATGTACTTTCGGGTTTAAAGGACAACCCTTTTAATGGAAATACAATTTGAGATTTGTGGAAGCATCTTGCTCGCTTCCATGAAAGAACATCAATGTGTATACCAACTAATGTTACTGAAGATCAGGTACAACTGAGGTTGTTTGGGTTCTCATTGATGGGAAGAGTCAAGGATTGGTTACTATGACTTCCTAATGGTATAAATATAGAGGACAAGTTCTTATAGACATTCTTCACCACCACGCATTTTACTGAAAGAAAAGTTGAAATCACAAATTTTGAGCAACAAGAGACAAAATCTCTTTATGATTCATGGGAGAGATTTAAATTGTTATTACACAGTGTAGCGATAAAAAATGTAGCGGGGTAAATCGGAGATCGAATTATTGATTAATTCGTCTCACAACAGCAAGAGTCGCCACCGCGCTTTATTATTTCCAAGGGAAAAGGGGAAAGAGCGAAATAAAACCCTAAATATGCAATGTAAAATAATACTTTTTAAAAGTAATAAAAATACAAGGCGTTTTTGAAAAGAGATCTATGGTTCGGGGGTTGGTTATACAATGGGAAGGTATTAGCACCCAATGTATCTATAGTACTCTATAGGAACCTTTTGAAATATCTGTTTATTAAAATGTTCGTTTGATTAAAAATAAATTGTTTTGGCCGGAAAGGGGTACGGACGGGTTTTTAAAGGTACGACGACCTAATGTCAAAGTTTTGGCTTAAAAGGTATAAATTTTGAAAAGACTGAATATTCGGGAAAAATTGTCTTAAGTTTTAATGAGATGAAGATATTCGCGTGATTGGACTTGAGGACATGAAGTCAACAAATTTAATCATTTTTCTCTTGGATTTAGACGTAAACAGAATAAACAAGTAAAGATGAAATAATTAAACAGAAAAAACTAGATAGATAAGTGATATACAACCATAAAAATTAAATAACGGACTAAATGGTGTGAACATGTATTTTTTTAGATTTTTGTTTAATAGGTATAACCCAAGAGAATTAATTAAAGAAAATATAAAATGTTTTAATTCTTAAATTCTATTTTTTTCTATATTTTTTGTATTAGTATTAACTAAAGCGAGGGAATTAATTAAAGAAAATAAAATGTTTTTTAAGTTTTTATTTCTATATGTTTTTTAATATTAATAAAAAGTATTATTTTTAAGAGTTGTTAAATAATTAAACTAAATTAAAACTTAAAAGCTAATAACTTAAACTTAATTAAAAAAAAGAATACTAAAAATTACTAAATTAAACCTAAAGTTAAACTTAATAAAAATGATCAAATTATTTAAAATTGTTAATTAAATTACATCTATTATTTGATTAAGTTCATTAATTAGCTAAATCAATAAAAATGCTAAAAAAGGGCTAAAAGAAAGTAAAATAGAAAGAGAGGTGTATCAAGAATAAAGGGATAGATAATAACAAATTATGGGCTAAAGGGTTTTTAAAGGGCCCAATCAAAAACAGAGATGGGGGTGTAAAATGAGATTCGCTGGGCTTGGCTAAGGTAAACGGGTTAAGCCCAACCATCATAATTTGTTTTTAGGGTTAAACATGTGTTTTAGTTTAGGGAAAAAAGGGTTAAGGTTTTGCGTCGTCGTTCATCCTTCACTTCATCTTCTTCGCCTTGGCCTTCTTCGCTGCTCTCATGCCCGCTTCTGAACCCTCTTGCCCATGGCCACCGGCATACTCAACCTTCTTCTTCCCTCCAACAAAGCGTTAGGGCGACAGACTCAAGGTACCAATTTTCATTTTTATTCGTTAGGTTTTCATTACTGCATGTTGTGATTTTTCATCCATTTTGCTTCTGACTTCAAATTATTATTGTTATTTGAGGTATGAAAAGGGAAGGGGAAAAGAGAACTACCTTTGGAGACGGAGGAAGAAAGGTTGGTGGTGTGCGTAGGAGGCCAAGGCGAGGGGAAGACGGCGGAGGCGCGCTAGCTACTTTGACCCTGGTATTTCGTTTCCTATTTTCTTTGGTGATGAAATCTTCTGTTGCCATTGAATGCTTGTTGATATGTTTCAAGGATGAACCTTTGGGTTCTGAGAATTTTGTTGCCTTCGTTTGTATGCTTTTTCCTCTTCTTCTTCTTGTCTCACTTCTGTTGCTATGCACCTCTGTTGCTATGTTTTTTCCTTTCCCAGTGATGGTATCCTGAGGGCCTGATGGGTTTGGAATTTGGTTCTTTTATCTTGATGCCTTGAGTTGAGTGGTAAGGTTTTACTGGTTTTCGTGAGGCTTAGCACTATGGCTTGGCAGGTTTAATGCTGGTTTTTGAGTTCATGTTTTTGGCATGGCCAAGGCTTAACAGGTTGGACAAAGTTATTTGTTGGTGATGGCTTATGTGGGTTATGCTTCAGGTTTGGCCTAGTTTGTGGTTTGTGGGCATAAGGTTTTACTGGTTTATGCAGGTTGTAGCCTTGGTTTATGTTACTATGGCTTAGGCTTTGAAATGGCTATGGTTTTTGCTGTCTTGAATGCAGGTTGTATGGGTTTTATGGTTTAGGCCATGGTTGTTCTGGTTTATGCAGGTTTAGGCCATATTGGTTGTTCTGGTTTATGCAGGTTTAGGCCATATTGGTTGTTCTGGTTTATGCAGGTTTAGGCCATAGTTACTGGTTTTTGGTCTTGATATAGTAGGTTCTTGAGGTTTTTGCTTTGAGACTTTGAGAATTTGTTTGTATTTGTTTGACAATTTTTCGGTTTTGAAGGATTGAAACAGGTTATGAACTATCTCTCTTTTTGAAGGGGTTTGTTATTGTTATATCCATTTTTTTGGCCTTGGGGTTATGTTACAGGTTTTGTATACTTTTACTATTGTTGTCTTTTGATACCTCTGCACATTATACTGCTACATTCAGTTTTGTTTGGTATCCTTTTTCATGCTTTCCTTTTCTTATTGTGCTACTGCTGTTCTGTTTTCTATCCATTTCTGCCTAAGGCCAAAACCTGTAAACCTACACTCTTTCTCTCTTCTCTCTCTTCAGTACAAATTGACATTAAAATGTGATGTACTGTACTTGGTTCTGAAAAAGCATAAGCTGGAAAATGATGAGAATTGGAAAATACATTGCTTGCATAAATGGTTTTAAAACTGCACATATCTCTTTGTCATCTCTATTGTACAGTATGGGAGCCTTATGTTTTTTGACTTCTTCCCACATCTTGGGGTAGTTTACGTTGCATTGGCTTGTGTTGAAAATGTAACTTGACTTGGAATTTGTATATGCTGTTGAACTATGCTTTTGACAATGCAGTTTTGACAAAAAAGAATTTATGCATATTGGTTTTTGAAATAGGCAGTTTATTTTGAAATATGCAATTTTGACAAAAAATGAATTTGTGCATATTTTTAACTTGTGCATTCATTTTTATTAATAAAAAATTCATCCCTTTTTGTGAACCGGGAGAAATCCCGTGATTTGCAAAGAGGGTAAAAACTGATTCCAGCCGTTTGCTTTTAATGATGAACGCTAAAATAATTGTCCGCTTTTAATTATATTTATTTCTGACTTTTCTTTTAATTCTTTTGCAGGTAAAATTAAATGAGCATCAAAGAAGTATTGGATAGAAGATGAAGATTTAGAACTTAGAAAAATTAGGATAATTTTTATTTCACTTTAAACATTTGTAAGAATTGTCATTGTAAATACTTTGTTAAATAAGTATAGTATTTAAACAAACAATTGTAACAATTAGAATAAAATGAATAAAACTCCAATATTTTACCAGTTAATTCTCTCCTTCTTTCCAATTATTTATTTTATCGTTTATAATTCTTTAAATTATATAATAACTGAAAATCAATTCCAATTATTTAAATTTAGAATGATAAATAATTAAATAAACATCATTGACCAATTAACTTCTCTTCAATTATTTACTTCATTATTTATAATTCTCTAAATTGTAATAACTGAAAATAAAATTTCAACTATTTAAACTTAGAATAATAAATAGTTAGATAAACATTGTTGATCAATTAATAAACTCTTTTCAAATATTTATTTTACTATTTATAAATCTTTAAATTATATAATAACTGAAAAGAAAATTCCAATTATTTAAATTTAAGATAATAAATAATTAATAAACATTGTCTGATCAATTAATAAACTTCTTTTCAAATATTTACTTTATTATTTATAAATCTTTAAATTATATAATAACTGAAAATAAATTCCAATTATTTAAATTTAAGATAATAAATAATTAATAAACATTGTTTTAGCATTGATCAATTAATAAATTTAGCGTTCAAAAAAATAAACAGCTCTTGACTTGAAAAAGTTATGAATTTTAAATCTGCTTTGAAAATTGATAAAGATAGGTCAAAACACTTGCAATGTAATGATGCAGATGGGAGATGGTATCTTAGGTCAAAATTTGGGGTACAACAGCTGCCCCTATTTAAGTTTCTTCTATCCGGAGATATGAAGATTAAAATCTTCGTCTCGACGAGATTGAAGGTACTTAAATACATAATACGCAAATTTTTGCCCTAAGATACCGCCATTATGTTTGATATGAATGTAGTGATTGAATTCACAGAGAAAGATATTGTATGAGACAAGACAATGTTGGAGAAATCAAACACCAACAAAACACAGAGACATGGATTATACAATACTGGGGAAATAAACTATCGACTTCAAGTAACAGACTCTTGACGGCGAATTAAAATTGAGGGAATACGACCTCTGACCCTAACAAAGAAAGTATCCTGCATAGGCCATAAAACAGATTATTGACCCAAAAATATCAGTGAGCTCACAACTCAAGGTGAACGATAGACAGAGAGTATCAGATTTGCTGGCGATGGATTACCGACTTCTGAAGGTAAAGATTCATAACAAACTTCTCTGCGAGATTTCCCGAGATATGCTAATTAATGCTGAAATAATGATATGGTTGTAGATACACAAGCTGCTCAAATAAAGAAGCTGCCACTTGCTGTCGTCTAGGGATGTCGATAACACGCAAGCTGCTCAAATAAAGAAGCCGCCACTTGCTGTCTTCCAAAAAATACTATAACATACAAGCTGCTCAAATAAAGAAGCTGCCACTTGCTGTATTCCAGAAAAATAATAACGTACAAGTTGCTCAAATAAAGAGACTGCCGCTTGTCGTTTTCCAAAAATAATAACGTACAAGTTGCTCATGAAGAGACCGCCGCTTGTCGTTTTCCAAAAATAATAACGTACAAGTTGCTCATGAAGAGACCGCCGCTTGCCGTTTTCCGATGTCTATAACGTACAAGTTGCTCATGAAGAGACCGCCGCTTGCCGTTTTCCAAAATAATAACGTACAAGTTGCTCAAATAAAGAGACTGCCGCTTGTCGTTTTCCAAAAATAATAACGTACAAGTTGCTCATGAAGAGACCGCCGCTTGTCGTTTTCCAAAAATAATAACGTACAAGTTTCTCATGAAGAGATCGCCGCTTGTCGTTTTCCAAAAATAATAACGTACAAGTTGCTCATGAAGAGACCGCCGCTTGTCGTTTTCCAAAAATAATAACGTACAAGTTGCTCATGAAGAGACCGCCGCTTGTCGTTTTCCAAAAATAATAACGTACAAGTTGCTCATGAAGAGACCGCCGCTTGTCGTTTTCCAAAAATAATAACGTACAAGTTGCTCATGAAGAGACCGCCGCTTGTCATTTTCCAAAAATAATAACGTACAAGTTGCTCATGAAGAGACCGCCGCTTGTCGTTTTCCAAAAAAATTCAGAAGGAAATTGCGATGACACTGGCAGAGAATAAAATCTTCGTCAAAGAGAATCATGAATCAATCCTTCCAGAGGAGATCACATACTTAAATGTGAAAAATAAATGCACCATTCGTCTAGGTCGCGACTTCACTGGGGAAAATCATGAGATAGCCTATGCAAGAGACAAAAAAACTCCCTCCAGGAATAAACCAGAGAGAAGACAGTCAACAAGACTCCACCCAATGAGAAGGTAATTTGATCGGGGGATTCATCCTATCCAGAAATGGACAAGGTAGGCTAAATCAAAAAACATCCACGAGGATTAGCTCAGTTGGGGAATTTTAGAAAGGAAACACATTTTCTGCCTAAGCTAACCTTCTACTTGGAAAGAAACATGTACATTGTCTGAATAAACAAAGTACAACCCAAAATTAACGACAAATGCGAATATGCATGCTGATATGAGTGTAAATGAGTAAATGACTGTTATGCTGACAAAACAAACAGACGGAATAACTTGAAGATAATAAGATGTCACAGCATAATAGATACTTGGCCAATCTTGAAAAAGACGGAAAATAACTGGAACTGGAACCACAAAGCAACGTCGGAGCGTATCACGCTACAAGGCTCAAGTCTTCTGAGGAGAAAAGCATTCAAATCCAATCTTCTAATACCAATAGACTACTGGCATGAGACAAAGCGTACCACACCTCAGAAATTGCCCAAATAAAGGTAGCCAAAACAACGCTTAACTGGAACAACCGGGGAGTCAACAAACTTAGTACCACGAGAAACGCAAGCTTACACAACCAACACCTCATGACGATTTTGAAATAAAACATGTTCATCATGCAAGGATAAATTACTGTACTGTTTTGCATTTCATGGCTTGACCATCCTCGGAACAACTGTTAATATTCCTTTCATTATTCACGACACATTTTAAAAATAAGAATATTTTAAATACTTTGTTTCAAATATTTCCGTAAAAATTAAAATTTTGCCCACAAAAGGTAAATGCTCAAATTTCATTAATAAGATGGTAGTTCGCTAACAATGCGACTCCAACGGTTTACAAAAGCTTGGGAAATAGTACATGAAAGAGAGGGTTACACAAAAACAATGATCACTATTCTCCCTAACAACTTCGAATTCCGAAATGTGTTCAAATGCTAAGACTGGTCTGACCAAAAGCTTGCCTAAGCCGCCCCTTCGGGTTTTCAAATTAGCGAACTGTCAACTCAAACCTAAGCGAAATACTTCTTGACTGCATCGACGTTCATGGGGCGCGGGAGCTCTTCACCGTCCATATTGGTGAGAATCAAGGCACCTCCAGAGAAAACTTTCTTAACGACATACGGTCCTTCATAATTCGGAGCCCACTTGCCCCTAGAATCATATTGGAAAGATAATATCTTCTTGAGCACAAGGTCACCTTCTCTGAACTCGCGTGGTCGAACCTTCTTATCAAAAGCCTTCTTCATTCTCTGCTGATATAATTGACCGTGACACAATGCTGTCAATCTCTTTTCTTCGATTAAATTCAACTGATCATATCTACTTTGACACCATTCAGCCTCAGAAAGTTTAGCTTCCATCAACACTCTCAGAGACGGAATCTCAACCTCCACGGGGAGTACTTCTTCCATACCATAAACTAGGGAAAATGGGGTTGCGCCTGTTGAAGTTCGAACTGAAGTACGGTATCCATGTAAAGCAAATGGAAGCATTTCATGCCAATCTTTATAAGTTACCACCATCTTCTGGACAATCTTCTTGATGTTCTTGTTAGCAGCTTCAACAGCCCCATTCATCTTCGGTCTGTAAGGAGAAGAATTATGATGTTCGATCTTGAACTCTTCACAAAGCTCTCTCATCATCTTGTTATTCAAATTCAAACCATTATCAGTGATGATCTTGCTCGGGATGCCGTATCGACAAATGATCTGATTCTTGATAAATCTGACTACCACCTGTCTGGTTACATTAGCATAAGATGCTGCTTCCACCCATTTAGTAAAATAATCGATCGCTACCAAGATGAAACAATGACCATTTGAAGCTTTGGGTTCAATCATTACAATCATATCAATGCCCCACATAGAGAAAGGCCAAGGTGAAGATATAACGTTGAGGAGGGTCGGTGGCACATGTATCTTGTCCGCATAAATCTGGCATTTATTACATTTCTTCACATATTTGCAGCAATCAGATTCCATTGTCATCCAATAGTAACCGGCTCTCAACATCTTTCTAGCCATTGCATGTCTGTTGGCATGTGTGCCAAAGGATCCTTCATGCACTTCTTGCATCAGCATGTTTGCTTCATGTCTGTCTACACATCTGAGCAAGACCATGTCATAATTCCTCTTATACAAAACTTCTTCATTGAGGAAGAAACTGCTTGCTAATCTTCTCAACGTCTTCCTATCTTTATTGGATGCCCCAGGCGGGTACTCTTGAGTTTGAAGAACACGTTTAATGTCATAGAACCACGGTTTGTCGTCGGTAACCTCTTCTACTGAGAACACATGAGCAGGCCTGTCGAGGCGCATAACTCGGATTGTAAGCACATCGTTCCAACCATTCACTTGAAACATTGAAGACAAAGTAGCTAAAGCATCAGCCATTTGGTTTTCATCTCTAGGGATATGATGTAATTCCACTTTGTTGAAGAAAGTTAACAATCTTCTAGCATAGTCTCTGTAAGGGATCAAACCAGGATGACGAGTCTCCCATTCTCCTTTGATTTGATTAATTACCAATGCCGAATCTCCGTAAATATCAAGAATCTTAATCCTTAGATCCACTGCTTCTTCGAGACCCATAATACATGCCTCATATTCAGCCATGTTGTTCATGCAGTCAAACTTCAATCTCGCCGTGAACGGGATATGAGTACCTCGGGGAGTGACAATGATTTCCCCAATTCCATTTCCATAAGAATTCACAGCTCCGTCAAATATTAAACCCCAATGGGATTCGGGATCAGGTCCTTCTTCAGGTAACGGCTCTTCACAATCTTTAGCTTTCAAGTACATGACATCTTCATCCGGGAAATCAAACTTGATGGATTGATAATCGTCAATTGGTTGGTGAGCCAAATGGTCGGCTAAAATACTCCATTTGATTGCTTTCTGAGTGTGATACTCAATGTCATATTCGGATAACAACATCTGCCAACGGGCTATTCTTCCAGATAAGGCGGGCTTCTCAAAGATATACTTGATCGGATCCATTTTGGAGATCAACCAAGTGGTGTGGTTAATCATATACTGGCGCAGACGACGAGCAGCCCAAGCTAAAGCACAACAGGTTTTCTCAAGCAATGAGTATCGAGACTCACAGTCTGTGAATTTCTTACTCAGATAATATACGGCATGTTCCTTTCTTCCAGTCTCATCTTGTTGACCAAGCACACATCCCATGGAATCTTCCAATATAGTCAGGTACATAATCAAAGGTCTTCCTTCCACCGGAGGAATCAAAATGGGAGGTTCAAGTAAATATTCTTTGATGCTATCAAAAGCTCTCTGACAATCTTCTGTCCACACACATCCTTGGTTCTTTCGGAGAAGCTTGAAAATCGGCCCACAGGTAGCAGTCATATGAGATATAAATCTAGAAATATAGTTCAGTCTCCCAAGGAATCCTCTTACTTGTTTTTCTGTCTTGGGTGCGGGCATTTCCCGAATAGCTTTGACTTTATCAGGATCTACCTCAATACCTTTCTGACTGACAATGAAACCCAGAAGTCTTCGAACACCAAAAGTGCACTTGTTGGGATTCAGACGGAGTTTATATTTTCTCAAACGCTGGAATAACTTCAATAAATGTTCCAAATGATCTTCTTCAGTTTGTGATTTGGCAATCATGTCATCTACATACACTTCTATCTCTTTATGCATCATGTCATGGAACAAAGCAGTCATGGCCCTTTGGTATGTTGCACCAGCATTTCTCAAACCAAACGGCATAACCCGATAACAAAATGTCCCCCAAGGTGTAATGAAAGTTGTCTTCTCCATATCTTCTGGTGCCATCCTGATTTGATTGTAACCAGAGAAACCATCCATGAAAGCAAAGACTTTGAACTTTGCGGTACTGTCGACCAATACGTCAATATGCGGTAATGGGAAGTCATCCTTTGGGCTAGCTCTATTCAGATCTCTATAGTCTACACACATTCGAACTTTGCCATCTTTCTTAGCAACAGGCACTATGTTGGCTAACCATTGAGGATAGACCGATGTAACAAGGAAACATGCATTAATCTGTTTTTGAACTTCTTCTTTAATCTTGTCAGCCATATCGGGACGAGTCCTTCTCAACTTCTGCTTAATCGGCGGACATTCAGGTCTCAATGGTAAACGATGCTCCACAATATCGTTGTCCAAACCTGGCATATCTTGGTAGGACCAAGCAAACACATCAAAATACTCTTTGAGAAGCTCCAACATTTTCTCTTTGACCTCTGGGATAAGCAATGCTCCGACCTTAACTTCCTTTTTATCCTCTTCATCACCCAAATTGATCAACTCTACAGGTTCTTCAAACGGTTGAATAATCTTTTCATCATGCTCAAGCAAACGGGAAATTTCATCAGGAATCTCTTCACTATCCTCTTCTTCGGCTCAGAACACAGGGAATTCAAAGTTGGGAGAGGGCATAGGATCATTGTTTTCAATGGTTAAGTCATGGATTAATCTGCACATATGATTATGCTTTATTTTAGAAATCGATTAATATGAATGTTGTACAAATGAAACAAAATATTATTATATTTTCCTATTACTACCAATTAATTTTCATTACTATTTCCCAGAAAAATGTGAAAAATAAAACAGTAGTGGACAAAATAAAATTTTATTCATGGAGGAAAATACTTGAAACAAAGAGCCCAGACATTTCTCTTTTGCCTTGGGCAGAACAAAAGGATTTATTTTCAGCATAGCCCGACACAAATATTTTTTGCCTTGGGCAGAGCGAATTTTTTTTTGAAAATAAAATAAAACATTACTCAGAAATGTGCATCACAACAGGAACATCAACAGCAATCCAGTTCTGGCAAACCACTCCATGCGTCACAAAATCGGGTAAAATCCTCTTCAGAATCGTCTCCTAATATAGCATCAACCTCAGGAGGAGTCAGATGGATAAAACCTGCGCTTCGGAAAACCTCTTGTATCGGACGAGTAACTACTTCCTGCTTGACTCTTGTAGACACGGGATGAAAACCAAGACCTTCTCCAGACTTGTTCTCGGGCAAATTGAACACCTGGCCCCAACCTTCAGCCGAACCACTTTCAACCACTCGTCGCGCATCCTCAAAAGAAGAAATAGATGTCCCTTGCTTCTTCACTTCATTATTAGCAACAGATAGAGCTTGGAATTGGGTTCCAACATCCTCATCAGCATCAATAAAAGAGAAAGATGACAAATGGCTTACCACCATAGCCTGCTCTCCACCAATCATTACCAGCTTTCCATGCCTTACAAACTTCAATCTCTGATGGAGCGTGGAAGTGACTGCCCCTGCATCATGGATCCATGGACGACCCAATAGGCAACTGTAGGCAGCACGAATATCCATTACTTGAAAAGTGATCTGAAAAGTATGAGGGCCAATTACTATAGGAAGATCCACTTCACCAATGAAAGTCTTCCTAAAACCATCAAACGCTTTGACAATTACTCCACTAGGTCTCATGGGAGCACCTTGATATGATAGTCGAGATAATGTAGTTTTGGGCATTACATTTAACGATGAACCTGTATCTACCAACACACTTGATAAAGTATCATTTCCGCAACTTATTGAGATATGCAAAGCCATATTATGGTTCCTTCCCTCCTCCGGAAGCTCTTCATCACTGAAACCAAGATTGTTACACGAAGTAATATTTCCCACAATTCCATCAAACTGGTCCACCGTCACATCATGATCCACGAATGCCTGGTCCAAGACCTTCATCAAAGCTTCTCTATGGGCACCAGAATCTCTCAGTAAAGCAAGCAAAGAAATCTTGGAAGGAGTTTGCAATAGTTGGTCCACAATCTTATATTCACTTCTCTTGATGAGCTTCAGAATCTCATCATCCTCAGGATGTGGGATAGGTTCATTGGATCGGCCTATCTCAACCCTTGGTTCAACATTTCTCGCTGGAATTTCTGCCGGTATGGGCCTCCTGACTTGAACTTCTGGTCTCTTCAAAGGTACTGCTGCAAAGACACGTCCGCTTCTCGTAACTCTACTCACATCAGCGATGTTAACAAAAGACGGCCTTGTTGGTATAGGGACTTCTACCCCATTCTCAATCATTGTGGCATTATACTTATACGGTATAACTTGGTCTGAGTTGTAAGGCACAGGACCAGGTGGATAAATGATCAAAGGAGAAACAGGTGCAGTCTGACTGTCGTAAACGATCTCTACTGATTCAGGCAAATTGAATTGTGGTATTATAACATTCACTTCATCCTCCGGATCTCTGTCATATGTAATGGTGATAACCCTCTGGTCTAACAACTTTTGAATATCCTCCTTCACAATAGGGCAATCAACCTCTCTTGAACAAAATTCACAAACATCATAATCATGTTGATGCCTAACAAAGGCAAGTCTTCTTAAGCTCTGATGTAACCTGATCAACGACTCTCTTATGTGTTCAACTTGAAAAACTCGAAACTTTCCCGGACAATCTTCCACCATATTCACTGAGGCTGCCCCATGTCGAGGCAAAGGATTATCTCTAACATTTGGGTTAACATCCTTGAAAGACAAGATACCATTCTTAATCAACCTCTGCACGTCCGCCTTTAGAGCAAAACAATTTTCAAGGTTGTGCCCCGGCGACCCTTGATGATATTCACAAAACTGATCCGCCTTGTACCACGGAGAAGTACTATTTGGTGCGACAGGAGGAGGCTTTGTCGTTATGAGATTATTTCTGATAAGAGCAGGGAACAATTCAGTATAAGTCATAGGAATGGCATCGAATTGCGGTTTTCTTGGTGAACGGTTCTGGTTGTTGAATGGATAAGCCTGTTGTCGAGGCTGCTACTGAAATGGCCGTTGTTGAGTTGGTGGGGTTTGATGAGCTGGGGTCATCAAAGCTGGGCGGACAGCCGGAGTGACTGCCGCAACGTGTGAGTAACCTCTCCTTGGTCTCCCTGGGAAGATCACGGTGACATCCTGCTCTTTTCTTTTTAGGAAAACATTTCCAAACTTCTTGGTACTGCTAGACGGACTTCCTTCTTTAACCAAACGCCCCTCATGAATCCCTTCCTCCAACCGCATGCCCATGCTTACCATTTCGGTGAAGTCACTGGGTGCGCTGGCAATCATTCTTTCATAGTAAAAGGAACCTAAAGTCTTCAAGAATATCTTCGTCATCTCTTTCTCCTCAAGAGGAGGATAGATTTGAGCAGCAATTTCACGCCACCTCTGGGCGTATTCCTTAAAAGATTCTCTGTCTCTTTGGGACATCGCCCGGAGTTGATCCCTGTCCGGCGCCATGTCAACGTTGTACTTATACTGGTGGACAAAAGCTTCGCTAAGATCGTTGAAGTTGCGGATCCGAATGCTGTCTAAACCCATATACCACTTTAGAGCAGCACCCGTCAAACTGTCTTGAAAATAGTGAATCAACAAGTCATGATCGTCAGAATACGTAGACATCTTTCTCACGTACATAGTCAAGTGACTCCGAGGACACGAATCACCCTTATATCTTTCAAAGTCTGGCACTTTGAATTTTGCTGGAATCTTGACATTCGGAACTAAACAAAGGTCATGAGTGTTCTTCCCAAACAAATCCTTCCCCTTTAACACTCTGAGCTCCCTCTGCATTTCTTGGAATTGGTCTTGAAATTCTTCCATTCTATCAAAAAGACCCAAACTCTCAGCAGGCTCGGCAGGATAAGTAGGTTCATTCAAGTATGGCACGGAGTGAACCACAGGAGCGACAGTTGTCATCACCGGTTGCGGGAAAGGTGTCACAGAAGGGATTACCGGCGGCATGGCAGTTGTCTCTGGTTGAGGAAGAGACAAAGTAGGTTGAAACAAAGGTTGTACGACAGTCTGATACCCCTCTGGCACAAAGTTGTAAGGCATTCCCCACGGAAAACCTTTCGGCATCTGATGTTGAAGCGGAGAGTTGATTTGAGTCACAGATGTTGGAACGGTGACAATTTCGGAAACCACAGTAGTTGAGGTCTGAGTCTCAGCAGCTGTAGTCGATGGCTGATTCTGAGCAGCCATCAAACTTTCCACTAGCGCAGTTAACTTTTCCATACCGACACGAAGGGTAGCGACCTCCTCACGAAGCTCGTGGTTTTCCTGTTCCAGATCTTCCATTTTCCTCTGTCGATTGGCTCGAGTATCGTATCGATGAGACATCTTGACAATCTATCGGAGTGGAAAAAGAAACAAGGATAAGACTCTAGAAAACATGTGAAGTGGAATGTTGAATGATGCATGATGTGTGATGCAAATGATAATTCATTTTAATAGTTTTTTCAAGGAACTTCGATAATTTTGCACACATCAATGGTAAAGGAATTTGGAACAACAAAACTCATTCCATTAATCAAAAGCGGTAAATTACAACTTACAATTTTGGAACAACAAGGCAATAAATTACACTTTGGGGTAATAACCCAATAATAAAAGCAATAAACTACAACTTTGGAACATGAAGCCCATAATAAAGCAGTAAATTACAACTTTGGAACATGAAGCCCATAATAAAATAGTAAATTACAACTTTGGAACATGAAGCCCATAATAAAAGCAGTAAATTACAACTTCGGAACATGAAGCCCTTTTACAAAGTTTAACAAAATGACATCAGTAAAATAAAACTAAGAACTAAAGATCACTCAGAATCATCAGATGAAGGACCAAATGCCAACTGTAACCGGAGCTTCCCGATCCTCTCTTCATAAAAGTCTTCCATCTTCTTCTTCTCAGCCACCAGTCGATCAACGATTTCCTTTTGCGGATTAGGAACAAGAGCAACGCTTACCGAACCTTCCTTCTTTCTCTTCCTTTCACTAGCATACTTCTTCAGTAAAGCATCCTTTTGACGAAGCTTCTCATCATGATCAATGAACCAGCCGTCTTGAATAAATAGCAAATCCTCCTTTTCTTTTAGTTGTCGAGCCAGGACCCGATTCTCATATTCAGACATATTATACTTTTCTTTCCAAGCATCTCTCTCGGACTTCATCCTAGCCAGATTTCCTTGGTATTCTCCCATATTCTCGATAGGGATATCAACAGATGATGATGCAACAGTAGGGAATAAAGGTTTCTCAGGTTTATAGGGCATCTTGAGAGCACAAGCCCTAGCGCGGACCCATTGTAGGTAAGGCTCCAAAGAAACGACACCTCTATATCCTAACATATCTCTCCCTTTCCTATAGATGTGGCGCCAAGCTCCTTCGATCTCCCTCTTAGCTGCCTGGTGATCTTGTCTCTCTTGTAGAAAGAAACCACTCACATGGACGTTGTTTGGCTTGTCCCTCATCGGGTATCCAAACTGACGGCGTGCGAGAACAGGGTTATAGTTAATTCCACCTTTTGTACCAAGAAGAGGCACGTTAGGAAAAGCACCACAGCTATCGATGATCTTCACGTCATAGTAAGCTCGATTATACCAATCAATGTCGAAATGAGTAAGAGCCATAATCTTTGGCGCCCATCGCGGCTCCTTCTCGAGATCCCAGAAAACATCAGACCCATGTAGATGAGAAACATACCACTGATACAGCAACGATGCACAACAAATAATCATCCCTCCTTGATAAGAGTTTCGAAGATGGATGGAATAGTAGGTATCTCCTAGCAGCGTAGGGACCGGATTTCCAATCAAGAAAATTCTGATGGCGTTGATATCCACAAACTTATCAACGTTAGGGAACAAGAATAGACCATAAGCGAGTAGAGCAAAGACGTCTTCAAAGGCAATAGTATCTTTTATCTCAGCGAAATGACGAGCTTTCCTCAACAAAAACTGCGCAGACAAGCCTCAGATTCCTCCTTTTGTAGTCATGTTCTCCTCTATCTCTGACTTCTTCAAGTGGGTGATGGTCGCTATCTCGTGAGATTTGGGTTCCTCTTCTAAGCCAGAAAAAGGAACACAGTCGGTGATCGGTAAACCAATTATGTAGGAGTACTCTTCTAAGGTGGGCATTAAATGGTAATCCGGAAAGGTAAAACATCGGTACAAAGGATCGTAGAATTGGACCAACGTATTAAGGATGCCTTCTTTCATCTTGCGCTTCATGAGAGGTATAATGGACCCATACTTTTCCTGAAAATCCGTCGGGTTCTTGATCTTAGGAATTAAACTCTTCAGTTCTTCAATCTCGGGCTCCTTAAAACTAAAACTTCGAGTGTTTCTCCTTCCAAATTCCATAATAATAATACCTGAGATGTCTGCAAAAATCATTCCTAAATTCCTTGAAAAACAAGTTTTTTTACAAAAATGTTGATGAATGCATGAATGAATGATAATGCAACAGTTACAGACAAGTTCATAAACATGGGGTTCAAAGGTTCAACGCTTCAGCATGGAGTTGAGGGTAAAGCCCACCCAAGGTATGTACTACAGTTTAATCACACCTGTAAGACAAGATTCTAAAAGTTCCCAAAGTCTACATTCCTCCTTCGGATATTACCAACGTCTTGATTACTCAATAATTAGCAATATTCTCAAGAGAAACTCATCCGAGCGTAGCATCGCGTAACAACTACTTCCGAATTACTCCATTATAGTCTCCGCGCTACACCTAAAAGGCCAAGATGGGTTAGGGTTCTACGGTTCTCAATTTCTCTGGCTCCTAGGTCGAAAATAATAATGTCTTCCCGATTACTCGGTAAACAAATATTAAGTTCAAGAGGGCCTTCCATCGAGTGGGGGATCTCATGCCTCCTTCTTCGGGATTACTCCCTCAAAGTTAACATGACTGTACCGCCCGTCCTATTCTTAAGTGTAACTTAATCCGGGTATAGGATTCGCCCTTTGCAAAAAAACCCAAACAACCCCAATTTAAACACATAATCAAACAAATCAAATAATAATAAAACAGATAAGACAAATTAGGCTTAAACCACTTAGGGATGGACCAGCAAGAGGTCAATCTTTCCCCAGCAGAGTCGCCAATTCTGTAGCGATAAAAAATGTAGCGGGGTAAATCGGAGATCGAATTATTGATTAATTCGTCTCACAACAGCAAGAGTCGCCACCGCGCTTTATTATTTCCAAGGGAAAAGGGGAAAGAGCGAAATAAAACCCTAAATATGCAATGTAAAATAATACTTTTTAAAAGTAATAAAAATACAAGGCGTTTTTGAAAAGAGATCTATGGTTCGGGGGTTGGTTATACAATGGGAAGGTATTAGCACCCAATGTATCTATAGTACTCTATAGGAACCTTTTGAAATATCTGTTTATTAAAATGTTCGTTTGATTAAAAATAAATTGTTTTGGCCGGAAAGGGGTACGGACGGGTTTTTAAAGGTACGACGACCTAATGTCGAAGTTTTGGCTTAAAAGGTATAAATTTTGAAAATACTGAATATTCGGGAAAAATTGTCTTAAGTTTTAATGAGATGAAGATATTCGCGTGATTGGACTTGAGGACATGAAGTCAACAAATTTAATCATTTTTCTCTTGGATTTAGACGTAAACAGAATAAACAAGTAAAGATGAAATAATTAAACAGAAAAAACTAGATAGATAAGTGATATACAACCATAACAATTAAATAACGGACTAAATGGTGTGAACATGTATTTTTTTAGATTTTTGTTTAATAGGTATAACGCAAGAGAATTAATTAAAGAAAAGATAAAATGTTTTAATTCTTAAATTCTATTTTTTTCTATATTTTTTGTATTAGTATTAACTAAAGCGAGGGAATTAATTAAAGAAAATAAAATGTTTTTTAAGTTTTTATTTCTATATGTTTTTTAATATTAATAAAAAGTATTATTTTTAAGAGTTGTTAAATAATTAAACTAAATTAAAACTTAAAAGCTAATAACTTAAACTTAATTAAAAAAAAGAATACTAAAAATTACTAAATTAAACCTAAAGTTAAACTTAATAAAAATGATCAAATTATTTAAAATTGTTAATTAAATTACATCTATTATTTGATTAAGTTCATTAATTAGCTAAATCAATAAAAATGCTAAAAAAGGGCTAAAAGAAAGTAAAATAGAAAGAGAGGTGTATCAAGAATAAAGGGATAGATAATAACAAATTATGGGCTAAAGGGTTTTTAAAGGGCCCAATCAAAAACAGAGATGGGGGTGTAAAATGAGATTCGCTGGGCTTGGCTAAGGTAAACGGGTTAAGCCCAACCATCATAATTTGTTTTTAGGGTTAAACATGTGTTTTAGTTTAGGGAAAAAAGGGTTAAGGTTTTGCGTCGTCGTTCATCCTTCACTTCATCTTCTTCGCCTTGGCCTTCTTCGCTGCTCTCATGCCCGCTTCTGAACCCTCTTGCCCATGGCCACCGGCATCCTCAACCTTCTTCTTCCCTCCAACAAAGCGTTAGGGCGACAGACTCAAGGTACCAATTTTCATTTTTATTCGTTAGGTTTTCATTACTGCATGTTGTGATTTTTCATCCATTTTGCTTCTGACTTCAAATTATTATTGTTATTTGAGGTATGAAAAGGGAAGGGGAAAAGAGAACTACCTTTGGAGACGGAGGAAGAAAGGTTGGTGGTGTGCGTAGGAGGCCAAGGCGAGGGGAAGACGGCGGAGGCGCGCTAGCTACTTTGACCCTGGTATTTCGTTTCCTATTTTCTTTGGTGATGAAATCTTCTGTTGCCTTTGAATGCTTGTTGATATGTTTCAAGGATGAACCTTTGGGTTCTGAGAATTTTGTTGCCTTCGTTTGTATGCTTTTTCCTCTTCTTCTTCTTGTCTCAATTCTATTTCTATGCACCTCTGTTGCTATGTTTGTTCCTTGCCCAGTGATGGTATCCTGAGGGCCTGATGGGTTTGGAATTTGGTTCTTTTATCTTGATGCCTTGAGTTGAGTGGTAAGGTTTTACTGGTTTTTGTGAGGCTTAGCACTATGGCTTGGCAGGTTTAATGCTGGTTTTTGAGTTCATGTTTTTGGCATGGCCAAGGCTTAACAGGTTGGACAGAGTTATTTGTTGGTGATGGCTTATGTGGGTTATGCTTCAGGTTTGGCCTATTTTGTGGTTTGTGGGCATAAGGTTTTACTGGTTTATGCAGGTTGTAGCCTTGGTTTATGTTACTATGGCTTAGGCTTTGAAATGACTATGGTTTTTGCTGTCTTGAATGCAGGTTGTATGGGTTTTATGGTTTAGGCCATGGTTGTTCTGGTTTATGCAGGTTTAGGCCATATTGGTTGTTCTGGTTTATGCAGGTTTAGGCCATATTGGTTGTTCTGGTTTATGCAGGTTTAGGCCATAGTTACTGGTTTTTGGTCTTGATATAGTAGGTTCTTGAGGTTTTTGCTTTGAGACTTTGAGAATTTGTTTGTATTTGTTTGACAATTTTTCGGTTTTGAAGGCTTGAAACAGGTTATGAACTATCTCTCTTTTTGAAGGGGTTTGTTGTTGTTATATCCGTTTTTTTGGCCTTGGGGTTATGTTACAGGTTTTGTATACTTTTACTATTGTTGTCTTTTGATACCTCTGCACATTATACTGCTACATTCAGTTTTGTTTGGTATCCTTTTTCATGCTTTCCTTTTCTTATTGTGCTACTGCTGTTCTGTTTTCTATCCATTTCTGCCTAAGGCCAAAACCTGTAAACCTACACTCTTTCTCTCTTCTCTCTCTTCAGTACAAATTGACATTAAAATGTGATGTACTGTACTTGGTTCTGAAAAAGCATAAGCTGGAAAATGATGAGAATTGGAAAATACATTGCTTGCATAAATGGTTTTAAAACTGCACATATCTCTTTGTCATCTCTATTGTACAGTATGGGAGCCTTATGTTTTTTGACTTCTTCCCACATCTTGGGGTAGTTTACGTTGCATTGGCTTGTGTTGAAAATGTAACTTGACTTGGAATTTGTATATGCTGTTGAACTATGCTTTTGACAATGCAGTTTTGACAAAAAAGAATTTATGCATATTGGTTTTTGAAATAGGCAGTTTATTTTGAAATATGCAATTTTGACAAAAAATGAATTTGTGCATATTTTTAACTTGTGCATTCATTTTTATCAATAAAAAATTCATCCCTTTTTGTGAACCGGGAGAAATCTCGTGATTTGCAAAGAGGGTAAAAATTGATTCCAGCCGTTTGCTTTTAATGATGAACGCTAAAATAATTGTCCGCTTTTAATTATATTTATTTCTGACTTTTCTTTTAATTCTTTTGCAGGTAAAATTAAATGAGCATCAAAGAAGTATTGGATAGAAGATGAAGATTTAGAACTTAGAAAAATTAGGATAATTTTTATTTCACTTTAAACATTTGTAAGAATTGTCATTGTAAATACTTTGTTAAATAAGTATAGTATTTAAACAAACAATTGTAACAATTAGAATAAAATGAATAAAACTCCAATATTTTACCAGTTAATTCTCTCCTTCTTTCCAATTATTTATTTTATCGTTTATAATTCTTTAAATTATATAATAACTGAAAATCAATTCCAATTATTTAAATTTAGAATGATAAATAATTAAATAAACATCATTGACCAATTAACTTCTCTTCAATTATTTACTTCATTATTTATAATTCTCTAAATTGTAATAACTGAAAATAAAATTTCAACTATTTAAACTTAGAATAATAAATAGTTAGATAAACATTGTTGATCAATTAATAAACTCTTTTCAAATATTTATTTTACTATTTATAAATCTTTAAATTATATAATAACTGAAAAGAAAATTCCAATTATTTAAATTTAAGATAATAAATAATTAATAAACATTGTCTGATCAATTAATAAACTTCTTTTCAAATATTTACTTTATTATTTATAAATCTTTAAATTATATAATAACTGAAAATAAATTCCAATTATTTAAGTTTAAGATAATAAATAATTAATAAACATTGTTTTAGCATTGATCAATTAATAAATTTAGCGTTCAAAAAAATAAACAGCTCTTGACTTGAAAAAGTTATGAATTTTAAATCTGCTTTGAAAATTGATAAAGATAGGTCAAAACACTTGCAATGTAATGATACAGATGGGAGATGGTATCTTAGGTCAAAATTTGGGGTACAACACACAGGTTTCCAAATTATAATCTTAGTAACATCGATCAAATGCAGAGCTTTATCAAAGGGCTGAGGAGTCAAACACGTTTGTTGTTGGATGCTTCCACGAGAGGCACAATCAGAACAATGAATGAGGCTCAGGTAAGAGAGTTAATTGAAAAAATGTGTATGAATGAATACCACTGAAAAAGTGAAAGAACTGTTAAGGCTGAAGCTAGAGGTACACTTAAAGTTATGATAACTTTAGATGCTCATATTTCTTTATTAGCTCAAATTGAAATATTAAATAAAAGGTTAGCTAAAAGCATCTTGAATCAAGCTAACGAGTCAGGTACAAGCACTAAAGTGTGATTTCTATGGAGAATGACTTGCAAATGAAATGTGTTATATGGAAGGCTCTAGTGAAGAAGCACAATTTGCAAATTTACTGAGGAATAATCCATATTATAACACATATGATCCAGGTTGGAAAAATCATTCAAACTTCAAGTAAAGTAATAATCAAACACCAATTACAAACCAGAATACTCAATAGGCTCAGTAAGCCCCAACTCAGAGGACATTGTCACCTCTTAAAGAGAATCTGAATAAGTTCATTGAAGCGAACCAAAGTAGCTTTGAACAAGTAAGAAAACAACATGAAACCATGAGTAAGAACCATGATGCATCCATAAAAAAATTAGAGATGCAAATTGGTCAACTTTCCCACCAAGTGGCTGCATTACCTTGTTCTAGTGGAGATTTCATTGGCAATACTATCGATAATCCTAAGAATGAATTTTGTAAGGCTTTAGAGTCCGGGTTTGAAAGGAACACCAGTTTGGAAAAGGGTGAGATGGTGGAAGAGGTATGAGTTAAGAGTGAGAAGGAAGTGAGTGAAAACACCAGTGAATACTTTAAGAAAGGAGTCACCATTCATCAACGGATAGACAAAAACACACCCTTGAGAAGGACTAAGAAATAGGTCGTGAACGACCCTAGTTCTGAATTGCCCTACTATATCAATCTACCATATCATATGCTTAAAAAACCAAAGCTGGAAGACGAGTGTAATACGGTGGAAGAACTGACTTTTTGGTTTTATCCAAAATGTGCAAATAGCTAGAGTCGCCACTGACTTTTCTTTTATCCAATAAGAAGAGGGTGAAAAGAACAGGAAATACCTTGATAGATTTTGAGTTCGAGGGGTAAGTTATGAAAAGGGAAGGTGTTAGCACCTTTTTCATCCGTAGTTATCTACGGGCTCTTAATCACTAGCTCACTTTTGAAAATTTTCTTTATGTGGGATTTGTTTGAAAATATTTTGAAAAGCCTAAAGTACGACCAACTTTGTAATAGTTCTTGTATCAGTCCTCAAGAACGCGTACAACGTGTTTGAAAATATTTTGAAAGTGTGATGTGTAAAAAAAAATTTTTAGAAAAGATTGTGAGCAAGCGATTAAAAGTTCCTTTCCCACTAAAGTCTTTATTATTCTTTTACTTCTCCTTTAGAGATAGTACTATTCGTATCATTAGTTGGTAGGTAGCCCTATCTATTGGATATGAAGGGACAAGCAAAGGGTCATCGTATGGTCATTGAAGGCAACATATGGAGATACTTTAGCAATTGTATCAGAGGGACTAGATCATATTTTGTAGGCAATGTCAAATGGTCATCGAGGGACTATGACCTTTATTTGAAGGGACTTTTCTAAAGTATCCCACTTTCGAGGGACATGGCCATTATTTCCAAAGGCAATAAAGAGAGGTTACCCTAGAGTTGCAAGTGTGAATAGTGTATTCAGTTCAGTTATTTATCTTGTATTAGGGTTATATATCGATTGTTTTTAGATCTTTCAATACATGCCTAATTACTAGCAGTTGAATATATACAGAAAAAGTAAAGGTGCGGAAAGTAAATCTTAAGCTATTACATGGCTTTGGCCAAATTACATAAAAAGATGCAAAAATAAATTGCGGAAATTAAGCCCTAAACTATTACATACTATAAGCAGTTACATAATAGGTAAAAAAAATGCGGAAAGATAAATCTAAACTATTACAAGAAAAATTCGTGCGACCTATAAAATCGTCTAAGAATTTAAATGCAAAATAAATGATAATAAAAAAAATGTTGGAATGTGATTTTTTTATGAAATTAATTTTACGTTAATTAAATAGTTAAAAGTCTAAGTCTAATTAATTTTAATTAATAAAAATCCTAAAGTCTAATTAGTTTTAAATTTAAGAAAATACTAATTAATCTAATTAATTAATAAATAAATAAAAAGTCAAAATTAATTATTGATTAGAAAACCTAAACCTAATTTATTAGGGTTTTGAAAAAAAGATTAAAATTGATTGATGTTTAATAATTAGGGTTAAAGAAAAGAATTAGGGTTAGTAATTAAAAAATAAAAGAAAATAAGTTAGTAAAAATAAGAAGAATTTTTTTTGCATGGGGTGGGTATTGAACCCACTCCCTCCAGCCTTCTCAATGCATAACTTACCATCTAGCCAATGTGTTGGTTGTGTTATAAGGACAAGCGCTGCACATAATATATGAAACCTGTTATAAATTGGAAAATAACAAAAATATTTGCAGCGTATAGGGATCGAACCCACACCGTCTATAACATATGCCTTCTTCTTGACCAGCGGTGCTACTCCCTCATCCGTTCATATAACTGGAACAATTAAACATAAATTAAACAAAAACAGATTGAACAGAGAGGTGCCGGAGCCCTAGCTCCGGTCGTCTTCTCTGGTGAGACCATTTTTGTACCTACGAAAGTAGAGCATGTTAGTGATCAAATAGAACCCCACCCCCTAAATTGACCATTGTTAATCCATTGGTGTCCTTACTTTTGGCTAAATCGTCCTACATACTGAGATACGAGGAAAATAAAGCAAATCAGTGTAACAATAGCAATAGGGTGTTCTGGTGTCATGGGTTTCATGCAGGGGTTTAATCCTGTTTAGTTTTGTCTCAGAAATACATTGCATACGTTAGCTTAAATCAAAGCATAATAAAAACTAAAATACGAAATTCAAGAAAACATGTAAACCGATTATGCATGTAGTGCTCGTTTCAGGCTTCTTTGACCATCAAGAATGATCAATACTTACTATATAACACCCCAGAAGTCGATTTGGATGGCTGGTTTGCTTTGAAAGTGGTTGTATGAGAGGTTTCAAATTTACCCTAGTTTCAAAAAATTTGAGGTTTTGAGTGGGTGTTCTTGCAAGGTTTTTTCGTGCTTTGTTGTTTGAACATGAATGGTATTTATAAGAGGATTAGATTAGGTCAAATATGGGCTTGGACCTCTTGTAAAAAAATCTTTGATTCTTGTTTGAAAATAGAATTGGAATAAGACAAAACATGAAGATTTGTTTTGAAAATAACCCCACACAGTTTGCAGCATATCTTTGGGCCTCCACAATATTTAAAACAAAAGCCTTTTATCCCTCACACTCCTTTCGATATTTATTTGATATAATTTTGAATTTAAATGAATAAAATCAAAATAAATGAAATAAAAATTTAAAAGGGTGTATAAATAGATTTAGAGGTCCATTATGAGATCAAGAACACATTTGGATTCTAAAAGATAAGCCCATTAGCCCAAAAATTCAAGTTTGCTCAATTTGGATTTCATGCATTTTCTCAAAGTTTCCCAACTTGCACCAATCATAACTCTCTCAATTTTTGTAATATGAATGTGATCTTGGACTTTTTGGAAATGTCAAGATGTACCCTACAATATTTATGTTGGTCATTTTTCCCTTTGAATATTTTATCTTGATGTAAATTGCTTTGACAAAAAGTGTCTTTTTGTTGACTTTTAAAATGAACTGTAATGTTTTTGCCCATATCTCTCAAATGAAGCATTTTTGGGCCTTGATCTTAGAGAGACAAAGTTGAAGAAAATTGAACTTCATTCAAAATGGGATTTATTTGAGAAAAATCTGATGAAGTTTGTGAAAGTTATGCTTGGTCAAAGTTCAGTTGACTTCTCCTAAAGAAAACCCTAATTTAGCAACTTTTGACTTTTGATGAATCTTTGAATTTTCTTGATGAATCATGATCAACCCTTGATTAAATGATGAATGTGACCTTAAAATATTAATTTTGACCAAAAATCTTGAAGTTTGACTGTATGTTAATCACAATTGACTTTTTGTCCAATTCAATTGATTTTCACCTATCTAAGAAATTGAATGAGCAAATTTGTGATGTAAGGGTTTAAACATGACATGAGGGTTCTTTGGGACAAATGATAAACCATGAAGTCCATTTTAGGCATTACAAGTCCAATTATCCTTGAGGATACCAAAACCCTAATTATATGCCACTACTTAGGAGGAGGATTCATCTGATCAATTCTTGAGTAGTCTTGAGCAATTGAGAACCCTAAGAGTATGATGAGGTATTTTGAAATGGGAGGGAAAATTTTGGAATACAAAAACTTCCCCTGTTCAATCTTCTTAAACTTGAAGAGTTGGATTGGCATGCTCGCCATTCGGAATCTGAAGGTGGAAGAATTTCTGAACAATTAAGTGTCCAGAAATTTGCACTCACATGTGTATGAAGTAACACTTGTTGGTTTATTGTATTGCTTGAATTGTCTTAAAGATGTTATTCAAAGAGATTATATAGTGTCGTCGGAGACAAGCTTATAGATGGCATCCATAGTAACTTTTGATAGGATTATCAGAATGAGTCTACGCTTGATTGTATCTGAATAATGCTTTTCAGAAAATCTCTGAAGGGAAATGCTTTTCAGAACAAAGGCCCTGAAAGAGATGTTTTTCAGAATTTCTTCTTTGAAGGGGAAATTCTTTTTAGAACGATCCTCTAAAGGAAATGCTCACCAGAACTCAGTCTCTGGTGGAAATGCTTTTCAGGATTCCATCTCTGAAGGGGAAATGCTTTTCAGAATGAAGTGCTGAAGGAGATGCTTTTCAGAATAAACTTCTGAAGGAAATGCTTTTCAAAATAAAGTGCTGAAGGGGAAATGCTTTTCAGGACTCCTCTGAAGGAAATGCTCGCCAGAACTCGGTCTCTGGTGGAAATGCTTTTCAAGATTCCGTCTCTGAAGGGGAAATGCTTTTTAGAATGAAACGCTGAAGGAGATGCTTTTTAGAATAAACTTCTAAAGGAAATACTCTTCAGAACGAAGTGATGAAGGGGAAATTCTTTTCAGAACTCCTCTGAAGGAAATGATTTTCAGAATAAACGTCTGAAGGAAGTGCTTTTCAGCATGAAGTGCTGAAGGGGAAATGCTTTTTAGAACTCCTCTGAAGGAAATGCTCTCCAGAACTCTGTCTCTGGTGGGAATGCTTTTCAGGATTCCGTCTCTGAAGGGGAAATGTTTTTCAAAATGAAAAGTTAGTTTAGAGAAATATCACGATGTAAGCAATGCATTTTGTAATGATGCCCTCAAAATAAATGAGAATGTTATATGCATTTCGTATGCATATGTCATGATTTTTTTGTGAATGATGTAATGTGTTAGTGGAGCGTATCAGTAGCTTCGTATAATAATATATGGCTAGGAAAAATAAATTCCTGACTGTTATTGGGGATGAAGACAGAAGTTCTTCAATTTTGTTTAGCATGACTTTACTAGGGACTCCTGCTTTCTATTTGAGGATATTCCACTGGAGATCTTTGACTTCTGCTTGGGGATAGAAGCATTCAAAGGAAGTCGTTCATTCATTGTTCTTTATAAGATTTGTATTTTGATTGGAGATGAAAGAGCTGAAATTCTCTAATGTGTTGTTTGATAAGGTTTCAGATATGAATATAAACTCTTCTAGGGAGGACAACATTGAGTGTCATCTGATCCGAGAGGATAATCTTGTTGAGGAATAACAATGCTGGAAAATAAACTTCGTTGGGGAAATAAACCTTATAGATTGTTGAGGAGATAAACTTTGATGGGGATTAAATTGTGAAAAATGGCTCTGTGGGATTTTATGGTCAACTTTGAATGTTATCCCAACTCCTAGAGTCCCTCGTAAATGCTAATCTTGTTTTCATGCATATATTTGTAAATGGTAATCATATTCAAATGCATATGCTCATTCAATATAATCATTAGACGTTTTTTCAAACAAAACATAGAAAGTAAAAAATAGTTTTTGAATTTGAAACTGATTGCATTAGTTTTAAAATGTTTGCCTATAAACATAAAGTTTTATACAAAGAGTCATAAATCCTAATAAGAGGAAATCATCGTAAAAGAAAAGGTGTACACAGAGAAAAAAAGAAAAACAACTATGTGGAAATGATCCCATCGAGTTTCAACTCTGCTATTGCCCCTATGTCTTCAAGCATCTCATCCCTCGCTGTTGGAAGAAGTTGATTGAACTGATTTGTACCCTTTGAACCGAATGTCTGTAATTATGATGGTTGTAAGTAGATGTGTGATCCAACGGGACATAGTCATACACTTTAACCCCTAACTTTTGCCTGGATTACCCTTTCGAGTTTTTAGTCCACATGGGTATCCTTTTTTGCCCAAGTCGCTCTTTCAGATTTTTGACTTGCCGGATGTACATTTTTTTTATATATATCCCTAATTTTTTCCCGAACCCTTTTGGTTCGCCGTGATGCCCTTATTTTTTCCTAGGCCAGTCAACCTAGCAAGTCTCCTTTATGCATAGTATTTTTTGACTATGTCCGAGTTCACAGGGAGTGGAAAATCTTCACCGTCCATGGTGGTAAGTATCATAGCACAGCCGGGAAATATCTTCTTGATCATAAATAGCCCTTCGTATGCGGGAGTCCATTTGCCCCTGGGAACACCTTGTGGTAAGATGATGCGCTTTATAACCAAATCACCGACCTAGTACACCCGTTGTTTGACTTTCTTATTAAAGGCCTTGATCACGCACTTCTGATACATCTGACCATGACAAACAACCGCAAGCCTTTTCTCATCAATAAAATTTATCTGGTCAAGTCTAGTCTAAATCCATTCGTCTTCATCTAAACCCACGTCTTTCATAATCCTTAGAGAAGGAATCTAGACTTCGACAGGTAATACAGCCTCCATACCGTAGACGAGAGAGAACGGGGTTACCCTTGTTAATGTACATGCTGAAGTGAGATAACCATGAAGAGAAAATGGTAACATCTCATGCCAATCTTTGTATGTCACCGTCATCTTCTTCAAAATCTTCTTGATGTTCTTGTTAGCGGCTTTCACTGCACCATTCATCTTTGGTCGATACGGAGAAGAATTATGGTGCTTAATCTTGAACTACATGCAGAGTTCTGTGATCATAGTATTGTTAAAATTGGTTCCATTATCCATGATAATCCTTTCAGGTATACCATACCAACAAATGAGGTTATGCTTAATGTACCGAGCCATAATATTCTTGGTAACAGAGGCAAAAGAGACTGCTTCAACCCACTTCCTGAAATAATCAATAGCACCAGGATGAAACGATGCTCATTAGATGCGGTAGGCTTAATCTCTTAAATCATATCAACGCCCCACATTGAAAACGACTAAGGAGAAGTCAAGATGTTCAAAGGAACTGGAGACACGTGTACTTTGTCAGCATAAATCTGGCATTTATGACAAGTTTTAGAATGACAATGGCAATCAGTTTCCATAGTTGACCAATAATAAACCGCTCTTAGAATTTTATTAGCCATCGTGTGCCCACTGGAGTGAGTACCAAAGACTCCTTCGTGCATATCTTCGATAATCTTCTCAGCTTCCTTCTTGTTTACATGACAAAGCAGAGTCAAATCGTGATTGTGCTTGTACAAAATTATGTTACTCAGAAAGAACTTGGTAGAGAACCTCCCTAGAAATTTCTTATCGTTAATAGGTGCCCCTTCAGGATACTCTTGAGTCTTGAGGTATATTTTTACTTTATAATACCAAGGCTTATCCTCTACTCCATCAGTATCAATTTCGTAGCAATATGTCGGTTCGTCTAATCTGTCAATGGTAATTCGAGGAGCTTCATTATCCCATCTAACTTTGAACATATATGACATGGTATCTAGTGTGTCTGCCAATTGATTCTCTTCTCACGGAATATGTTCAAAAGTGATTTCTTCGAAGTACGAATTTAATATCAATACATGCTCTTGATAAGGAATGAGATTTGGATGTTTCGTATCCCATTCTTCCTTAATATGACTGATCACTAGGACTGAGTCCCCATATACATTCAAGAATTTAATTTTCATATCAATGGCAGCTTTGATACCCATGATGCACACTTTGTACTCTGTCATATTATTGGTACAGTCAAAGCATAATCTGGCGGTGAAGGGCATATGGAAACCCTTGGGAGAGACAATCACAACACCAATCCCATTACCAAGCTCTTTAGAGGCTCCATCAAAGACCATAGTCCATTGGGATCCTAGCTCAGATCCTTTATGGGGTCCAGGTTCTTCATAATCAGTAACTAGCATAACGTTCTCACCCAGTAACTCAAAATTCATAGACTCATAGTCATCCACAGCCTGATGAGCCAAATGATCTGCCAATACACTTCCTTTGATTTCTTTCTGAGTGGTGTACTAAATGTCGTATTCTGTCAAGACCATTTACAATCTTTCTATTCTTCTGGAGAGAGCGGGCTTCTCGAATATGTATTTTATTAGGTCCATCTTAGAGATCAACAAGGTGGTATGAGTAAACATATATTGTCTTAGTTGGCGAGTAGCCCATGCCAAAGTGCAACAAGTTTTCTCAAGCAGTGAGTATCTTGTTTCACAGTCGGTAAACTTTTTTCTAAGGTAGTATAATGCATGCTCTTTTCGACCAGACTCGTCATGTTGCCCCAATACACACCCCATTGAGTTCTCTAATACTATTAGGTACATGATCAGCGGTCTTTCTTCAACTGGTGGCATCAAAATCGGAGGCTCCTGAACATATTATTTGATTTTGTCGAAGGCTATCTGAAAATCGTCATTCCACTTTACTACTTGATCTTTCTTTAGTAACTTGAAGATTGGCTCACAAGTAGAGGTCAAATGGGAAATAAATTTGGCAATATAGTTCAATCGTCCCAGGAAACCTATGACTTCCTTCTCAGTATGGGGAGCTGGCATTTCTTGAATGGCTTTGACCTTGGCAGGATCAACTTCAATACCTTTACCACTGACAATGAAACCTAGGAGTTTACCGGATCTTACCCCAAAGGTGCACTTGTTTGGATTCAATCTCAGCTTGCATTTATTTAATCTCTCAAACAACTTGTGTTGATGGTTGAGATGTTCTTCTTCAGTCTGGGACTTGGCTATCATGTCATCAACGTAAACCTCTATCTCATGATGGATCATATCATGGAACAAAGCTACCATAACATGCTGATATGTTGCACCAACGTTCTTCAACCCAAAAGGCATAACTTTGTAACAGAAAGTGCCCCACTGTGTGACAAGAGTAGTCTTCTCCATGTCCTCATGCGCCATTTTTATTTGATTATAACCGGAGAAACCATCCACGAAGGAATATACTTTATGTTGAGCGGTGTTGTCCACCAGAACAACAATATGTGGAAGCGAAATGTCATATTTGGGGATCTCCCTATTCAAATCCTTGTAGTCTACACACATATGCACCTTACCATCCTTCTTAGGTACTCGCACCATGTTTGTAACCCACTGAGGATAGGACGTAACAACTAAGAAACCTACATTGAACTTCTTCGAAACCTCAGCCTTGATCTTTTCAGACATCTCGAGACGCATACGACGAACCTTCTACTTTATAAGAGGACAACCTTACTTCATTGGTAGAAGGTGAACCACAATATCAGTATCGAGCCCTGGCATGTCTTCGTACGACCAAGAAAAGATCTCAACATAGTGACGCAACATTTGAATTAACCTCTTTTTGACACTGTCTTCTAGGTTGGCACCTATCTTGATTTCTCTCTTGTTTTCTTCATTACCCAAATTCACAACCTCGACTGGCTCTTCATGTGGTCGTATGGCTCTTTCTTATTGCATTAAGAGCCTAGCAAGCTCTCCAAGTATTTCACAATCTTCATCATCTTCGTCCTCGGCTTGGTAGATCGGATATTCGAAGTTATAATTGGCAATAGCAGAATTGTTATCAATGGGATCCAGGGTGGATATGGATCTGCAATTTGTTGTTTGGATGTGTGTAAGAACACATAGCTATTATAAAAGAAGCAAAACAAATACAAAGAGTACAAAATTTGAATGCAAACGTCCAATGATTTATTAAATGAAAATATGTTGATGAATAATGACAACCCTAACAAATAGACCGTTGTGCCCCGGGTAAGGCACAAGGATTAAAGTTTATTGTTTAAATTACATAACCAAAAACTTGAAAATAGGGAAACAGAAAATAGCATTTACTCCTAACTAAAGGAGATTGGTATAAAGTCTTCAGCCTTCCAATTGTTGAGCCCATGGCCAGTAGTAGGGAAGATCCAGTTGTCTATGTCGTAGTCACCATCAGGGTCTTCCACAGCGTTGACATGATTGTTGTGAACTCCATTACTGTTGATACGGAATGGAGGTCTCCCTGAATTGGAATGAGCATGAAGGAAAACCCTATGAGCCTGAGAAGTGAAACCCAAACTCAACTTGTCTGACTTATGAGGAATATCGGGGAGCTGACCTCAAACAGTGCAACCACCTTCTTCAACCACAGCCCTAGCGTCTTTTAGAGAGGCCATTTTTGATGGAGTCTTAGGAATAACAGAAGCAGCTTCATCAACCGAGGTTATCTGATAAACAACATCAAAGGTCTGGCAAGGATTCTTAACGAATTCACCATCCACCTCGACATACTTGAAAGAACTCAAATGGATCACCATATATTCTTCTTCTCTGCACATTGTAACGATCTTTCCCTTCATGGGATACTTTAACTTCTGGTATAAGGTAGAAGTAACAACACCTGCCCCATGAATCCAAGGGTGTCCCAACAAACAAGAATAGGCTAGACGAATATCCATCACATAGAAAGTAGATTCGAAGACCTGGGAACCCACTTTGATTGGAACACCAACCTCTCCATGCACCATTCTCTTCGATCCATCAAAAGCTTTTACCACAATATCACTGGGTTTTAGAAAAATCCCTTCACAGTCAAGTTTGTCTAAAGAAACTTTTGGAAATAAATTCAACTAGGAACCTGTGTCTACCAACACATGAGATAAGGTAGTGCCCCTGCACTCAATGGAGACATGCAGGGTCTTATTATGATTCCTTCCTGCGGGAGTTAAGTCTGCATCAGAAAAGCCTAGCCCATTATCAGTCGTCAGGCTAGCAATATGATTTTCGAACTGATCAACAGAGATTTCTTGTGGAACATGAGCATATTTTAGGAATTTCACTAAAGCCTGAGCATGAGCTTCGAAGCACAACAACACGGATAACATAGATATTTTTGAGGCGGTCTTCCCCAGCTGTTCAACAATCTTGTAGTCACTTTTTCAGATAATCTTTAATATTTCCTCCATCTCTTGCTTGGAGGGGTCTTCAACAATAACTTCTTTTGGTGCCTCCATATGGGAAGGCTCGTTCATACGTTCTTTATCTCGAATTTTAGTAGTTGATTCAGTAGCAGTGATACGAACTGGTGCAGTAAAAGCCTTCAGAGAGATCTCTGGAGAGAAAACCCTTTCACTTATGGTAACCTTACTAGTCCCAGTAATATTTTCAACATCGGGATCATTAACTTCAACATTTTCCTCTTCAACAATCAATTATTCCTGCTTGACTCCATGGTAGTAGACATCAGCTCCATAATTCAAAGGGATAGCCTTATCAGAGGAATACAGAATTGGCCCATACGCAATAATAATCAGGGGAGCAACTTTAGGTTCAGCAGTAATCTTCACAGGACCCTTAGAAGTGATCCTTATAGGTACCGGAAATTGTAGACACGTCTTCAAGATTAAGATCTTGGGATGTACCCGCCACAGAAGGAGTCTTCTTAAAAGGAATCTTCTCAAATAGGATCTCACGGTCATCCATCAAACACCAGATACCTTTCTTTAACAATGCACAACCATTTGATTGGGATGCACAGTAGTAGCATTCTTCAGCACAACCCAGAAATAAATCGGCTTGTAGCAGCTTCTCCTTAACAATCATGAGAGGAGTAGTCAAATCATTCATAGTCGAAACATAAGAAACCTCTTCAATAACATTAATGCCATTGTCATGATTGGGCATAGGTGCAATAATCACATTAGGAGTCTCATGAGGATCAAATTCAATTTCCCTGGCATCAATCATATCTCGGATCTTATTCTTCAAGGCCCAACAGATGCTATTTTCATGCCCGGGGCTATCTGAGTGATACTCACACCTTACATTGAGATTGTAGTTGGGATTCTGCGAAGGCTCTCTCACTGTAACCATCCCTGCCTTCAACATGTGTTGTAATTCTTGCACCAATGACATGTAGATCTTTGTAAATTGTCTCCTAGGTGCCTCCTGCCTACACTGATTATTTTGTTGTTGTTGCACTGGTGCAGGATTGGAGATCACTACTGCCCCCATAGATCGGTTGCAATCTCTTTTATTATGAACCTTCTGGCTGTACACATCATAGGATTCTCTATTACCATTATAAGCCTTCTTCACAATATTTGAGGATGCAACCACCTGGATTTACCGTTTCTGATTCCATTTTCCACACGTTCCCCTTTCAGTATTAGTTCAGTGAAACCAATTGAAGAACTCCCAAGTAAGTGATTATAGAAAGGACCTGTCAGCGTGCTCATGAACATGTCAACTAATTCCTTATCAGCAAAATGAGATTGAACTCTACTTGTAAGATCTCTCCATTTATGGGCATACGCTTTAAAGCCTTCATTAGAGCCTATGGTCATACTCTGCAGTTGCATACAGGTTAGTGCCAAATCATAATTATATTGATATTTTTTGTAGAAGGCTGCATCCAAATCTTCCCAAGTGTGAATATTAGCACCTTCAAGTTGATATTATCGTTCCAGTTATGTCCTAGATAGACTCTCTTTAAAGAAATGCAACCATAATTTCTTGTCAGAAGTATGTGGTTGAATTTTCCAAACATAAGACCTCAAATGCAGTTTTGGACAAGAAATGCCATCATACTTGGAAAAGGTAGGAGTCTTGAGCTTAGGAGGAATAACAACTCCTGAAACCAGACCTAAATCATCAAAGTTCAATCCAGGCACCTTCTGGATCTCCATAGCTCTCAGACGCTCTTCCAGCAGCTTATACTTTTCATCAGCAGGGGCATACTGCTCATCCAAGTAATCATCTTCCTCTTCACCAGGACATTTGTTAGAACCAAGATTGCTTCTTTTAGTTTTCACACTCTTACTGTCTTCATCCTGCTTGTCATCTTTATCAGATTAGATGTTAAGATCTCGAGCTTGCTTGATAGGACTTCTGAACCTTCTTCCCATGTTAAGAACGCCAATTGGTTTCTTTGATTTCTTCTTTTTGTCACTGGTGACTAGTACCTTCAATTCTTCATGCCCCTTGGATAAGTTCAGGAACATCTATTGGAATTGGGCATTCTGAGCTTGAAGATCTTTGACTGTTTGTTCAAGATCCATTTTTTGCTGAAATAAGCAGCAAGAAGATGAGAAAACCTTTCTTGGGAATACCTGTTATTTAATGAGATGCATCATATTTATATGCAAATGTAATGTTTTCAAGGATCTTATGGGATAAAAAATTGGAAAAAGAATATGGTTGCAGCTTTGTCTTGAATAACTTTGAACTTTCATCTTTGAACGTCCTTCTATCAAGATCACCATATCAAGTGGGTCCTAGCCTCTAAATCAAGAGAACATGCTTTGATTTTTTATGGAATTTGGTTAGAGGAAGATAAATCCTCTTGCCCCCTTACTAGCAATTTGGCTTGTGATAATCATGCACCAAAGATTCCTAAGATCCTTGAAATGGTTAGAAAAAATGCCATGTCATATGTTATGATGTCATAATGTTATGTTCATGTTTAAACAAGTAGAAAACACAAACAAATCACACAAGAGCCTTAGGTTTAAAGTACTTCATGAGGTCCATAGGTAAGTACCCTTCTCTATTGAAGTTAAGTTGGCTCAACCTATCCTAAAATAGTAACCAGGTTCTAGGGATCTCATATCACGAACCTTTCTCGAAGATTTTATTTTAGTGCAGCAATTGACTTGCCATCAAAACATCTCGCGAGTCGAATCTCAATGAGTGTAGCATCGAGTATCAACCAACCTTGGACTGCACCAAAGTCGACCATCTCACTACCTTCTAATGGCAAAGAGGGGTCAATTAAGGTTCAAAAAGTTAGTTAGTGCTAATGACACCACACTGAAGCCTAATGTTCTCCTCAACTTACTCAAGGAACATTAGTACAATCCAAAGTGTCTCACTAACCATAGCCATCACTTCAACCATATCGGTCTATGCCGTACAATTTTCATGATCTATTGCTACTTACCTAAGGCATCCCTAGATTCGGGTGTAGGACCTTACAAGTAATAAACCAAAGCAAACCCTTAAATTTAAAGCAAGCAAAGAAAACAGTAAAGCAAGTAAAAATGATTTAACCCTAAGGTAACCCCTCTTTCTTAAGTATCTCCCCGGCAGAGTCGCCAATTTTGTACTACGGTGGGAGAACTGACTTTTTGGTTTTATCCAAAATGTGCAGATAGCTAGAGTCGCCATCGACTTTTCTTTTATACAATAAGGAAAGGGTCAAAAGAACATGAAATACCTTGATAGATTTTGAGTTCGGTGGGTAAGTTATGAAAAGGGAAGATGTTAGCATCCTTTTCATCCGTAGTTATCTACGGGCTCTTAATCGATAGCTCACTTTTGAAAATTTTCTTTGTGTGAGATTTGTTTGAAAATATTTTGAAAAGCCTAAAGTACAACCAACTTTGTAATGGTTCTTGTATCAGTCCTCAAGAATGCGTACAAAGTATTTGAAAGTATTTTGAAAGTGTGATGTGTAAAAAATGATTTTTAGAAAATATTGTGAGCAAGCGATTAAAAGTTCCTTACCCACTAAAGTCTTTCTTATTATTTTCCTTCTCCTTTAGAGATAGTACTATTCGTACCATTAGTTGGTAGGTAGCCCTATCCATTGGATGTGAAGGGACAAGCGAAAGGTCATCACATGGTCATTGAAGGCAACATATAGACATACTTAAGCAATTGTATCAAAGGGACTAGATCATTTTTTGTAGGCAACATTGAAGGGTCATCGAGGGACTATGATCTTTATTCGAAGGGACTTTGCTAAAGTATCCCCACTTTCGAGGGACATGAGCATTATTTCCAAAGGCAACAAAGTGAGGTTACCCTAGAGGTGCGAGTGTGAATAGTGTATTCAGTTTAGTTATTTATCTTGTATTAGGGTTATCTATCGATTGTTTTTAGATCCTTCCATACATGCCTAATTACTAGAAGTTGAATATATACAAAAAAAGTAAAGGTGCGGTAAGTAAATCCTAAGCTATTACAGGACTTTTGGGCAATTACATAAAAAGATGCAGAAAATAAAGTACGAAAATAAAGCCCTAAACTATTACATCCCGTAAGCAGTTACATAATACGTAAAAATTGCGGAAAGATAAATCTAAACTATTACAAGAAAAAGTCGTGCGACCTATACAATCATTTAAGAATTTAAATGCAAAATAAATGATAATAAAAAAAGTTTGAATGTGATTTTTTTTTATGAAATTACTTTGATGTTAATTAAATAGTTAAAACCCTAAGTCTAATTAATTTTAATTAATAAAAATCCTAAAGTCTAATTAGTATTAGTTTTAAGAAAATACTAATTAATCTAATTAATAAATAAATAAATAAATGTCAAAATTAATTATTGATTAGAAAACCTAAACCTAATTTATTAGAGTTTTGAAAAAAAAAAAAAATTGATTGATGGTTAATAATTAGGGTTAAAGAAAAGAATTAGAGTTAGTAATTAAAAAAGAAAATAAAGTAAGTTAGTAAAAATAAGAAAAACAAAATTTGCATGGGGTGGGTGTTGAACCCACACCCTCCAGTCTTCTCAATGCACAGTTTACCACCCAGCCAACCTTCTAGTTGTGTTATAAGGATAAGCGCTACACATAATATGCCTTCGTCTTGGCCAGCGGTGCTACTTTCTCATCCGTTCATATAACTGAAAAAATTAAACATAAAATAAACAAAAACATATTGACCAGAGAGACGCCGAAGCCCTAGCTCCGATCGTCTTCTTCGGTGAGACCTTTTTTGTACCTGCGAAAATAGAGCATGTTAGTGACCCTTGGGAATCCATTGGTGGTGTTAGTTTTGGCTAAAATGTCCTGCATAATGAGATACGAGGAAAATAAAGCAAATAGGTGTAACAATGGCAATATGGTGTTTTGGCGTCATGGGCTTCATGCAGGGGTTCAATCCTGTATAATTTTGTCTCAGAAATATATTGCACACGTTAGCTTCAATCAAAGCATAATAAAAACTAAAATATGAAAATCAAGAAAACATGTAAACCTGTGATGCCTGTAGTGCTTGTTTTAGGCTTCTTTGATCATCAAGAAAGATCAATACTTACTCTATAGCACCTCAGGAGTCGATTTGGATGGCTGGTTTGCTTTGAAAGTGGTTGTATGAGTGGTTTCAAATTTGTTATAGTTTGACAAAATTTGAGGTTTTGAGTGGGTGTTCTTGCAAGGTTTTTTTGTGCTTGTTGCCTGAACATGAAGGGTATTTATAAGAGGACTATATTAGGTCAAAGGTGGGCTTGGACCTCTTGTAAAACAACCTTTGATTCTTGTTTGAAAATAGAATTGGAATAAGATAAAACATGAATATATTTTTTGAAAATAACCCCACAAGGTTTGGAACATATCTTTGGGCCTCCACAATATTTGAAACAAAAGCCTTTTATGCCTCACACCTTCTTTTGATATTTATTTGATTTAATTTTGAATTTAAATGAATAAAATAAAAACAAATGAAATAAAAAATTAAAAGGGTGTATGGATATATTTGGAGGTCCATTATGAGGTCAAGAACAGGTTTGGACTCTAAAAGATAAGCCCATTAGCCCAAAAATTCAAGTTTGCTCAATTTGGGTTTCATGCATTTTCTCAAAATTTCCCAACTTGTACCAATCATAACTCTCTCAATTTTTATCATATGAAGGTGGTCTTGGACTTTTTGGAAATATTAATATGTCCCCTATAATATTTATGTTGGTAATTTTTCCTTTTGAAGTCTTTATCTTGATGTAAATTTCTTTGACAAAAAGTGTCTTTTTGCTGACTTTTAAAATGACCTGTAATGTTTTGGCCCATATCTCTCAAATGAAGCATTTTTAGGCCTTCATCTTAGAGAGACAAAGTTGTATAGAATTTAATTTCCTTCAATATGAGATTTGGTTAATACAAATATGATGAAGTATGTGAAAGTTATGCTTGGTCAAAGTTCAGTTGACTTCTCCTAAAGAAAACCCTAATTTAGCAACTTTTGACTTTTGATGAATCTTTGAGTTTTATTGATGAATCATGATCAACCCTTGATAAAATGATGAATGTGACCTAAAAATCTTGATGTTGACCAAAAATCTTAAAGTTTGAATATATGTTGACCATAATTGACTTTTTGTCCAATACAGTTGATTTTCACCTATCTGAGAAATTCACTGGGCAAATTTGTGATGTAGGGCTTGAAACTTGACATGGGGGTTCTTTGGGATATATGATAAACCATGAAGTCCATTTAGGTATTAGAAGTCAAATTCTCCTTTAGGATATCAAAACCCTAATTATAGGCCACTAATTAGGAGGAGGATTCATCTGATCAATTCTTGAGTAGTCTTGAGCAATTGATAACCCTAAGACTATAAGGAGGTCTTTTGAAATGGGAGGGAAAATTTTGGAGTACAACAACGAGGCTGAGATATTTCAAAATTTTAAGGAAATGATCTTTAAGCTTCAAGTATGTATGCCTTTTAATGAAATTTTGGAACCAATTCCTAAATATGCCAAGTTTATGAAGGAATTCCTATGTGGTAAAAGGAAAGAGAAGGAAGGTGGAAAGGTAGATGTACCAGAAAGTGAAATCCTATATTACACAGAAGTATATCTCCTAAAATTAAGGATATAGGTAAGTTCAACATTCCTTGCAATACTAGGGAATTTAAATTTCCACATTCTTTATGTGATTTGGAATCGAGTATCAATTTGATGCCTCTGAAAATAGTTAAGGTACTAAATTTGGGAGAGCCAAAACCTATTGATATGACTATCACCTTAGATGATCTTTCTGGTACTCACCCATATGGGATATTAGAAGATGTTTTGGTATCTGTGGATGGTTTAGTTTTTCCTACAAATTTTATAGTGGTGGACATGAAGCGAAACACTGAGAATTCTTTAATTCTCGAAAGGCCATTCTTGGGAAACTGGTAAGGCCCTGATTAATGTTGAATAAGGTGAGCTCATGTTATAGTTTAACAATGAGAAAGTCATTTTTAATGCTTGTGAGTGGACACAATATGCAAACTACTTGGAAACTTGTTACTGAGTTGAAGTTAAAAAAAAAAAACAGGATGAAAGAATGGCCAGAGGATTCGTGTACAACACGAGGGAAGTCCTTATGTGTGACATACATTATTTCAAGCAAATGACGATAAACACGTGTTATTTCTCTATTTTTTTATTGGCATTATGTTTGGTAAAACTAACTTAACTTAGAAATGTTGAATTAAGATGTTATATCAAATGGAGTAACACGTCGAATGCGATGTCCTATGCCGGTTCTTTCGACATTGTAATTTTGTACTATTGGACTGTTGGATTTTTTAGTTTGTTACAGATGCAGAATATTCTGTAAAATATTATCTATCTTATGTAGCACACTATTTGAAGATTTAAAAAGATTCAAGCTGATTTCAAGGAGAATTAGTTTCTAATTATGGAGATAACTGAGGAAACTAATGATATCCTATCTTTGAGGAGATAATTCTGCATTGCCTATGTCATATCTAGCTGCTTATATGAAGCCCAAATCCATTTCATTGAAGATTATAAATTAAAGGATTCAACCCTAGTGCATGAGTTGAACTTACAATGCATTGTGTTAGGGTTTTAGTGTTTATTGTGAGCCTCTCGATTATCATATTTATGAAAGAGTAGGACTTTATTTTTGAGTTGTAAGTTACGCCAATCATTCCAAAGCTTTTAAACAGTGAATGATATTGTGTCTTTGAAGTGTGACTTATGTGTTTCTCTAAGTGTTTAGAATTGGTCAGTCACTAGTTTGTGATGAAAGGAATTTGAGAATGGTCTCATACCTAGGTGAGTCTTAGGTAGAAGTTAAGAAAGGGTAGTGATTAAGTGAGAAGTTGGAAATGAGGGAGTTTAGCTTCGAGTTGATACTATTTTAGTTAACTTGATCCCTGGCTTGGTAGTCCCTAAAGTAGTAGTTGGTGTACACCGAACTGGGTTAACAATCTTGTGTGTTCTTAATTCTCTGCACTTTGTTTAACATATACCTTATCATTGTGTGTTTATTTAGATAAAGGTGTCTCGATATCTTTTAGGACATTTGAGGTTTGAATACCAGAATTTCAATTGGTATCAGAGAAGGCATCTTGCTCTAACATTGGGTGAGGTTCAGGGAAGATACTTTGTAGTACAATGGACAATGAAAGAGGATTTATGAATAGACCACCCATTCTTTATGGGACTAACTATGACTATTGGAAAGTTATTACGGTGGAATTAATTAAATCTCTTGAAAACAAGGCTTAGGAAGTTGTGGTCAAAGGATGGGATCCACCAATAATTGTAGGTCCTGATGGGAAAGCTACTAATGTAGTGAAGGCTGAAGAAGATTGGGATGATAAAGATGAAAAAGCATCAGAGGGAAACTTCAAAGCATTGAATTCCATATTCAATGGAGTAGACAAGAATATCTTCAAGCTAATAAGCAATTGTACTATTGCCAAAGAAGCTTGGGAGATCCCAAACACTGCTCATGAAGGAACCTCCAAGGCAAATATGTCAAGACTTCAAATCCTCACCACCCAATTTAAAAACTTTAGGATGAAGGAGGATGAGAGTATTCATGACTTTCATATGAATATTATTGAGATATCCAATGCCTCAAGTGCCTTGGGGGAGAAGATGTCTGAAGCAAAGTTGGTGAGAAAAATTCCCAGATCTCTTCCAAAGAGGTTTGAGATGAAAGTGACTGCTATTGAAGAAGCTTAAGATATAAGCAACATGAAATTTGATGAGCTTATGTGTTGTACCCCAAAATTTTCCATCCAATTTTCACTCAAGACATGCTTCTAGAGGTCCTCAATTGCTCAAGGTTGACCAAGAATTGATCTGACAAACTCTCCTACTAAGCAATGAACCTCTAATTAGGGTTTCACTTTTCATCAAGATGTGTAAGATCCAAAGGTCACAAATGTTTAAAATGGTCCTAATATGACATCAAGATTGTCCATGACAAATTTCATGCATTCCACTACAAGTTTTCTCAATCAATTACTCAAATGCCTGAAAATCAACTATACTAGGTCAAAAGTCAACTATGGCCTATATACAGTCAAACTTCAAGATTTTTGGTCAACATCAACATTTTTAAGTGATATTCATCATTTAATCAATGGTTGATCATGATTCCTAAAGGAAAGTCCTCAGATCATCAAAAGTCAAGATTTGTTAAATTAGGGTTTCCTAGGAAAAGTCAATTGAACTTTGACCAGGCATAACTTTCATATACTTCATCCTTTTTTCCCCAACCAAAAATCATTTTGAAGAGAATCAAATTCCCTACAACTTTTGTTTTATCCTCAAGTTCAAGAAATGCACCATTTGAAAGATACAAGCTCACACATTATAAGTCATATTCAAAAAGTCAACAAAAGACACTTTTTGTCAAGACAACTTACACCAAGATAATATCTTCAAAAGAAAAACTGATCAACATAGAGATTGTAGAGGACATCTAGGGCTTTCCAAAAAGTAAGAGATCATCTTCAAAAGATGAAAATTGAGCAAATTTGTGAAAAATGCATGAAGTCAACTTTGAGCAAAATTGCATTTTTAGGTTAATGAACCTAACTTTTAGGGTTCAAACATGTTTATGACATACCCAAGGATCTCTAAACCTAACCGTGCACTATTTTGATTTTTATTTCTATTTATTTGAATTTTTATTCATTTAAATATGAATTAAATCAAATAAGTTAAATAAAAATACAAAGAATAATGGGCCATGACATTTGGGTTTAATTTGATCTATTAGAAGGCCCATATTTTCGTGCAAGATACATCCAAATGGTCCAGGTTCATTGAACATTCAAAAGGAGACAAGGATCTTCAAAAATGGCAAGAACAAACTCAAATATAAAGTTTTCAATATGTTTGATTTTTGTTTTATCATGGTTTGATTAATTGATTCCTTGCCATGTATGTTGCCTCATTCATACCTCTATATAAGCATAATCAAACCATATGCAAAGGGGCACGAAATTAGTCTTCAAAAATCTCTTCAAAAGCTCTTCACGAAGCTCTCTCAATATTCTCAAAATTGTTCAAAAGTTGTGAAAATTCAAAACCTGATTTTCAGCTTTCCTCCATCCAATCTCGTGCCATCTTTGCAATCCTGGGGTCCCTAGGAGTCATTTCCATTCGTCACCTTGGCTTGGAGCACGCCCGAGTCGTCCATACAAGTTTCATCATTCGGTATAGTTTATTTAAATCTAATCTTGTTAATCTGCATTTATTAATCTATTTGACGTTTGCATACATGTTTGTAGTGGTACATAGAGCCGGTTGGACGTGAAGCATGTAAGTTTTGAGGCCTGGTTCACGAGATGCCATTCTTAACACCAATCGAAAGCTTGGCTTCGAAACGCAAAATTTATAGACCTTTAGCCGAAACTAACGCCAAATTTCTTTATTTACTTCTTTTTATATTTACTTTTTAAAACCACATTTATTTAATCATAAAAAAAAAAAAAAATAGATTTAGGTTTTTTATATATAATTAAATTTAATTTGTTCAAGTTAATTAATTATATTTTTATTTATTTCAAGTAATTTAAAATCAATTAGAATTTAGACGTAATCATTTCAAATCTTTTTCTCAATAATAAAAATCCAAAAAATGTTAGAATTAGTTTCCTTTTGATTAGTTTTAATTGCATCTTATTTACCACTCTTTTTCTTTATTTAGCTAAATTTTTTTTTTTTAATTTAAGTATTTTTCTTAATAAAAATGACAAAAAAAAGTGCTAAGTATGTAGCAGTATTTTAGGGCTTACCTCGCTTTCCATATTCGCGCGCCCATTTTAAGTTTCGTTCATTTTATATTTATGTAACTGCAAAAGGTTGTAATAGTTAAATTTCGGACTTTTTACTTTTTTTCCCCATTTGGACATGTAAATACCCCCTCCTCGAAGCATTGTAATAGCGTAGGATTTACAATTCTCACACTTTAAATTTCTGCAAGATATTAACTGTAAGTAATTAGGCTTGTATGAAAAGACTGTAAACAAAGCGTTAGCAAACTTAACACAAGGCTAAAATAACTGAAAACCAACACAATTGCACATATACACCTCTAGAGTATGCCCACTTTGGTTTCCTTTCGGAACATAACAGTCACGTCCCTCGAGAATAGGGATGCTTTAGCAAAGACCCTTTGAATCAAAATATCATAAGTCCCTCGATGACCCTACATTGTTGCCTTTCAGTAAATGATCTAGTCCCTTAAGAAAAATTGCTAAAGAGTCTCTACATGTTGCCTTTATGACTGTATGTCCCTTCAAATGTCCCTCAAACATCCAACGATAGGGCTACCTACTCACTAATAGTAGGATAAAGCTGTCTAAAGGATAGGGGGGAAAAGAAAAAACCTTTCGAGTATAAGTAGATAGTTCATAGATGCTTGCTCAAAAATAAAACTTTCACGCATACACAAAACATTTCAAAACACTTTCAAAAACATTCGCTTTGTTAACACTCTTGAGGACTGATACAAGAGTTATCATAAAGAGAATCGCCGCACTAAGGTATTTTCAAAACGATTTTTCAAAACACACAAAGCACAAGCAATTTTCAAAAGATGAGCTAAGCATCTAAGAGCCCATAGAAAACTATGGATGGAAATGGTGCTAACACCTTCCCTTTCCATAGTATACCCCCTTACTCAGAAATAATCTCGAAAGGTACTTTTCTATTCTTTTCACCCTTTCTTTTGTTAGATAAAATAAAATTCGATGGCGACTCTTGGTTACCGCAAAATTTGTGAATACAAATGCAAAACCAGTATAAACAGTCGGTTCTGCCACCGTATCACAGAACTGGCGACTCTGTTGGGGAATACAAAAAGTGGGGTTACCTTAGAGTTAGTTCATTATTAACTACTTTGTGTGCTTTGATCGCTTTAATTTTGAGGGCTTTGTTTGGGTTACTATAGATCCTACACTCGGATTTAGGACACCTTTTATGTAAGTAGCAATAGATCTTGGAAAATGTGCAGGGCATACTGACACGGTTGAAGCGATAGCTACGTTGATGTGACACTTTGGTTTGTACTGATAGCCCTTGAGTAATCAAGGAGAATACGGGGACGTTGCATGGTGTCATAAAGCATCAACTGACCTTGGAACCTTTAATTGACCAACTTGGCCATTAGGAAGTAGTGAGATAGCCGTCTTTGGTGTAGTCCTAAGTCGGTTGATACTCGATACTACACTCATTGAGATTTGACTCCTGATTTTTGTTTGGTGGCAAGTCAGTTGTCGATCGGAATGAAACTTGTGGGAAAGATCAGTGATATTGAGATCCCTTAGAACCCGGTTACTATTACTAGGACAAGTTGAGCCAACTAAATTTCAAGAGGGTACTTACCTACAGCCCCCAGGCAAGCCTAAACCTAAGGTTGCTTGTGTGATTTGTTTGCTTTCAACTTGAGCTACCTCCATGGTTTTTATCTAACAACATGATCTCCTTGTAGGATTTGTTTACAGTAATTATCCAGTAACCTGGACTTCTTAGACTCATTTGCCTTCATCACCTTACACTTTTGCTTAACGCATAGCATACACATCATAACATCATGCCACAACATTTCCTTAACCATTTCAAGGATCTCAAGGGTTTGTGGTGCATGTTATGATAAATCAGACGTCTAGCAAGGGGTAAGGGGATTTATTTTCCTCTAGGAAATGCCGTCAAAAGACCAAAACATGACAACTTGAGTCAGGGGCTATGACCCACTTGATATGGTGAGCTTGACTCTCATAGAAGGACACTCAACAATACGAACTTCTTCAATCAAAGCTGCAAATTTCAACTTCTGACATTTTCTTATTTACCCTGCGAGATCCTTGAAAACATTGCATGCATGCCATTTCATAATAGGTCTTCCAGTACAGGTTTCTCATCTTTTCGTTGTTTATTTCAGCAAAAGAAATGGCCCTTGAACAAACAGTAAAAGACCTTCAAGCTCAAAATGCTCAGTTCCAACAAATGTTCATGGCTTTGGTCCAGGGGCAGGAAGAACTGAAAGCTCTCGTCATCAAAGAGAAGAAGAAGAAGGCAAGAAACCGACTGGCATCTTGAATATGGGAAGAAGACTCAGAGGACCCGTTAAACGAGCTCTATATCTCACAACTCCATCAAACGAAGGGGATAATCATGAAGAAGTCAACAACCCCGAGGCTGATGAATAAGAAGATGATTACTCTGAGGAACAATATCCTCCCGCTGACGATAAATACAAACAGCTGGAAGATCGTCTTAATGCTATGGAGATTCAGCCGATACTTGGATTGGACTTTGAAGAGTTAGGGTTGGTTCCTGGAGTGGTCATCCCACCAAAGTTCAAGGTTCCCACATTCTCCAAATATGACAGGGTCTCTTGTCGTAAACTTCACTTGAGATCATACGTAAGAAAGATCCAGCCTCACACTGCTGACCGGAAGTTATAGATCCATTTCTTCTAAGAAAGTTTAGCTGACACGCAACTAGAGTGGTTCTATCAGCTAGAAAGAACAGACATTCATACCTGGGAAGACTTGGCTGCTTCTTTCTACAAGCAGTACCAATATAATGCTGACCTTGCTCGAACTCGTAGACAACTTTAAAGCATGTCTATTGGTTCTAGCGAAGGCTTCAAGGAATATGCCCAGAAATGGAGGGATCTAGCTGGAAGGGTACAACCTCCTCTTAATGATCGGGAAATGGTCGACATGTTCATGGGCACTCTGATAGGCCCGTTCTTTAATCTGTTGATTGGGAGTTCCTCATTCGGGTTCACAAAGATGGTTCTGATTGGAGAAAGGATCGAAAGTGGTATCAAGAGTGGGAATATCCCGATGGCTACATCTTCTAATGTTGAGAAGAAGCCATTTGATGGTAAGAGGGAAGCCAATGTTGTGTATGCTCATAAGGGTCGTAATAAGGCAGACTACCACCAATCTGTAGGTGCAGTGCTTGTCTCTAATTTGGCACGCGTGCAACGACCATAACAACGGGGTAATCAGCGAAGGCAAGATGAGCCTAAGAGACAGTTTACCAAGATCAACATGCCGCTGTCTCAAGCATTACAACATATGTTGAGGATGAATTTGATTACATTGATAGGACCTTATCCAAAGCCTAAGACTTCTTTTCCTAACTACAATCTTGATGCAAGGTGTGCATATCATTCTGGAAGTCCTGGGCATAATACTAACAATTGTTGGGCACTAAAATACAAGATTCAAAATATGATTGACGCCAAGGAGATTGAGTTCGACCCTCCCGAGACTTCCAACGTGATCACTGCTCCCATGCCAAATCATGGCCAGGATTGAGAGCATTTTTGTTCATTTGAATTCTCAAGTTGTATTTTCTTTGTTTGTTCAAACAATTATTGTCATGTCAAACTTTGTTATTTCATTAATGCATTGCACATGTTTGTCTTGAATTAATTTGTTTTCATTATGCTTAAACTGCTCTCTTACTTCCCTTTTGTGATATTCAACTCTTGATTAAAAGCTCTAAGCCTTTAGAGGGAGGATGACGAGAATGATACCACAATCTCTACAGTATGCTTTTTAACAGACCCCGCTGACGATGTACATGCGTTGTTTCAAATCCTAAATAGTGGTGTTATAAGGAAGATAATCCCTAGTCAACCCCTTTTAGCATAAGAAGTAGGAATTTTCTTTTCACACAAATTAAAACCCTTAATCATAACCTGGGACATGGTAGTTTTCTCAATTAATTCAGGTGTGCATTCAGTCGCAAGCTTTCCCTTCATACACGACAAATAGTGTAGAAGATGCTCTCCAAAATATGGTGATGGTTCCACATAATCATTAAGAACAGGCAATCATTATCTCTCAAAATAAAAGCCCGTTAAGTCAAAACCTATGAAGGAGACTTAAGAAAAAAATGGGGCATCCCGCTGGTTGTAATCACAAAAGAAACAGTTCAGGAAAAAGACAGGGATAGAAAAATAAAAAAAAGAAAGAGGTCCTACAAATCCTCAACAAAAAGAAAAGGTCACAAAAATGACTGCCTTCTCAAACAAACGTTCAATTTCTGAACCACCACCAGAATATCAAGGCCAACATTCTAGAACTCAATTGGGATTCGAAATGCACAATTAACTGAGCATAGGACTGAAGAACATCACGAAGAACGGGTGGGTACAAATTTTTTTTGAGCTTTTATCCTTTGTTTCTTAAACCATGAACCAGGCCACTTACAACCCTTAAAAGTCCTAGCTGAAGCATGGGTTAGTTCGAGAGCATACTGTTACAAAGGTATCCTGACTCCTGTAAGGTTTGCTATAAATCATGAGTTGATATCACATTCTTGCAAATTTTGTTTTATTACAAAAAATGCATTTTCAAAAAATTTCAAGACATACATAAGATTTGCATTCTTTATATGACATTGTTTGCATATGGTTAATTGTTCAAATGGTAGAGAAATTCAAACAACGAAAAATCAGTGAACGAAGACCCCCTCAATGGACAAAATCACCTCAGACGGAAAAAACATTCCCAATAATAAGTCTTTCATAATCAAGGGGCATGACATGGTGTCTAATTAATCTGGGGCAGTCAAGCCAATATGCAAAGAATCTCTCCAAAAATGCTGAATAGCCAGGGGCAGATCTCCATCTGAATCACTCGGGGGCTGTTACATTAATCAGGGATTCCAGCAGAAAATCACTGTGAAATTTGAATCTTTGGTACCACCAAATTGCTTGTCTATGCCAATAGTATCAGATGGTGTTAGTATCATGTCTTTGAATCCTTCCATGACAGTTCTTAGAAAAGATACCTAGGAAATTCAAGACTATCAGAAACTCGATCAAACATCAGGTGCACCAGATTCATCCTGAAGCAGCCCCACATAGGCTCCCACGTATGAAAGGACACATGCGATCACATAAGCAATTTTCTGGCATTTCTAAAACACTTGTTGACATAGATGGCGACAACTCTCCACATCCTATGAGTGCGGACATAGTCAGAAAATACTACGCATGAAAAAGACCCGGTAGGTTGACATACCTAGGAAAAATTAAGGGAATCCCGGCGAACCAAAAGAGTTCAGGCAAAAATTAGGGATATATACAAAAAAAATTGTACATCCGGCAAGTCAAAAACCTGAGAAGGCGGGTTGAGCAAAAAAGGGTATCCCGATGGACTGAAAACCTGAAAGGGAGGTCCAGGAAAAAGTTAGGGATTAAAAATGTACGACTATGTCTCGTCACCTTGTCATTTGTTTATCAGTAGAAGACTTATCATCCTTATCAGCATTTACCAAGCACCCCAGGAGTTGGGATGACACTCAAACCATCCACAAAGTCTTCGCAGGTACTTTCTCCAACAGGTACAGAGGCAGGGGAATCATACTTAAAAGTCGCCGCCATATCCTTAGCTTACAACCCAGTGATGTCATGTGTTCTTGTATCCCCGATATAACAGGAGTTTCCAACTACTGCTCCGACATCAAGTTTTCCCCAGTAAAGTCATCAAACTTCTCAGGATTCCCCAAAATCCTCAGGCAGTGCATAAAGCTTTCCTTTACCAACAAAGTTTATTTCTCTAACAACTGAAGATCATCTCCCAACATTTCAGTTTCAACAAAATCTGAAGACTTACATTCTTCATCGCCAGCTGCAATCAGGGATTTATTTTCCATAATTCAACAGCGTTGCAATAGAACAACTGATACATTCACATATGGCATTCATACATCATTCTACAAACATCATAGCATCTGTAGTACAAATGCATACATCCCAATCTCATTTATTTTGAGAACACCATTACACAATGCGTTTCATACATCATGACATTGCATACAACTAACGCTTTACCTTTTCAGGAAAGATAAATCAACAAATATTTATCATCAACAATTTTCAACAGGTCCAGGATTAGCTCCTGAAACAAAACAGAGTAATTATCTGTGCAACCAAATACAGCTTTACACGGTCTCAACATGACGCAATCTCACACGGATTTCTTCTGACTTCCAAATACAGCTTTACACGGGCTCATCATGAAGCAATATTACACGGGTTTCTTCTGAATTCCAAATACAGCTTTACATGGGCTCATCATGAAGTAATCTTACACGGGTTTCTTCTGACTTCCAAATATAGCTTTACACGGGCTCATCATGAAGCAATCTTACACGGGTTTCTTCTGAATTCCAAATACAGCTTTACACGGGATCTTCATGAAGCAATATTACACGGTTTCTTCTGACTTCCAAATAAAGCTTTACACGGACTCATCCTGAAGCAACCCTACCCAGGTTCCTTCTCACAATCTCCAGATGTAGTTTTACATGGACTCATCCTGAGGCAACCTTACCCAGGTTCCTTCTCTTGAATTTCCAGATGCAATTTGACACGGACTCATCCTGGGGCAACCCTACCCAGGTTCCTTCTCTTGAATTTCCAGATGCAGTTTTACACGGACTCATCCTGAGGCAACCCTACCCAGGCTCCTTCTCTTGAATTTCCAGATGCAGTTTTACACAGACTCATCTTGAAGCAACCCTACCCAGGTTCCTTCTCACAATATCCAGATGCAATTTTACACGGACTCATCCTGAGGCAACCCTACCCAGGTTCCTTCTCACAATTTCCAGATGCATTTTTACACGGACTCATCCTGAGGCAACCCTATCCAGGTTGCTTCTTACAATTTCCAGATGTAGTTTTACCCAGACTCATCCTGAAGCTTCCCTACCTAGGCTCCCTCTCATATATCTCTTAAAACATCCCTACCCAGATTCCTTCTTATACACTTCCAGATGAAGTCTTACCCGGACTCATCTTGAAATAGCCCTACACAGGTTTCTTCTGATACATTTCCAAATAGTAGTTATTACATTCTCCCTAGTAAATTGCTCCGAAGACTGGATTTCAACCAAAAAACAGAAAACTTTAATCTGTCCAATCCAGAGATAACCCCTCAGTAGAGTCATGGACAACTGAAGTTCCTAGACTCTATTCCCCATAGAGTTTTCCTCAAACAGGAAAACAATAGAAATCAACATCCCCCAGTGGACTCCTTCTTAGACAACAGGAACAAGAATCCCCACAAAGGGACCATTTATGACTCTCAGACATATACTTCTGATGGTATCTTTAAGCACATCTTCGACGAATCTCATTCATCTACTCCAAATGGCATTTGTAAGCCCATTATCGATTAGCATCAACCAACAATGTTACTTCATGCGAGTGCAAATTTCTGGGCACTCTAGTGTTCAATCCTCTTTCACCTTCAGATCACGAAAGTCAGACAAGCCAATCTAAATCCTCAGGTTTAAGAATATTGAACATGGGAAGCTGTTGTACCCCAAAATTCGCCCTCCCATTTTCACTCAAGACATGTTTTTAGAGGTCCTCAATTGATCAAGGTTGACCAAGAATTGATCAGACAAACTCTCTTCCTAAGCAATAAACCTCTAATTAGGGTTTCACTTTTCATCAAGATGTGTAAGCTCCAAAGGTCACAAATGTTTGGCATGGTCCTAATATTCCTTCAAGATTGTCCATGACAAATTTCATGCATTCCACTACAAGTTTGCTCAGTCAATTGCTCAAATGCCTGAAAATCAACTATACTAGGTCAAAAGTCAATTGTGGCCTATATACAGTCAAACTTCAAGATTTTTGGTCAACATCAACATTTTTAAGTGATAATCATCATTTAATCAATGGATGATCATGATTCCTAAAGGAAAGTCCTCAGATCATCAAAAGTCAAGATTTGTTAAATTAGGGTTTCCTAGGAAAAGTCAATTGAACTTTGACCAGACATAACTTTCACATACTTCATACTTTTTTCCCCAAAAAAAGCTCATTTTGAAGAGAATACAATTTCCTACAACTTCTCTTTTATCCTCAAGTTCAAAAAATGCACCATTTCAAAAAGTCAACAAAAGACACTTTTTGTTAAGACAACTTACATCAAGATAATTTCTTCAAAATAAAAAATGATAAACGTAGATATTGTATAGGACATCTTGGGCTTTCAAAAAATTCCAAGATCAATTTAAAAAGATGAAAATTAAACATGTTATGGTTTGCACAATTGGACAAATTTGTGAAAAATGCACGAAGTCATCTTTGAGAAAAATTGCATTTTTAGGTTAATGGACCTAACTTTTAGGGTTCAAACATGTTTATGACATACCCAAAGACCTCTAAACCTAACCATGTACTATTTTGATTTTTATTTCTATTTATTTGAATTTTTATTCATTTAAATATGAATTAAATCAAATAAATTAAATAAAAATACAGAGAATAATGAGCCATGACATTTGGGTTTGATTTGATCTATTAGAAGGCCCATATTTTCGTGAAAGATACATCCAAATGGTCCAGGTTCATTGAAAATTCAAAAAGAGACAAGGATCTTAAAAAATGGCAAGAACAAACTTAAAATGGAAAGTTTTCAATATGTTTGATTTTTGTTTTATCATAGTTTGATTAATTGATTCCTTGCCATGTATATTTCCTCATTCATACCTCTATATAAGCATAAGCAAAACATATGCAAAGAGGCACGAAATTACTCTTAAAAAATCTCTTCAAAAGCTCTTCACAAAGCTCTCTCAAAATTCTCAAAATCGTTCAAAAGTTGTGAAAATTCAAAACATGATCTTTAGCTTTCCTCCATCCAATCTTGTGCCATCTTTGCACTCCTGAGGTCCCTCGGAGTCATTTCCATTCCTCACCTTGGCTTGGAGTGCACTTGAGTCGTCCATACAAATTGCATCATTCGGTATAGTTTATTTAAATCTAATCTTGTTAATCTGCATTTATTAATCTATTTGACGTTTGCATACATGTTTGTAGTCGTACATAAAGCAGGTTGGACGTGAAGCATGTAAGTTTTGAGGCCTGGTTCATGAGATGCCATTCTTAACAACGATCGGAAGCTTGGCTTTGAAACGCAACATTCAGAGACCTTTAGCCAAAACTAACGCCGAATTTCTTTATTTACTTCTTTTTATATTTACTTTTTCAAAATCATTTTTATTTAATCATAAAATAAAAAAATAAAAAAAATAGATTTAGTTTTTTTTTATATATAACTAAATTTAATTTGTTCAAGTTAATTAATTATATTTTGATTTATTTCAAGTGATTTAAAATCAATTAGAACTTCGACTTAATCATTTCAGAATTTTTTCTCAATAATAAAAATCCATAAAATGTTAGAATTAGTTTCCTTTTGATTAGTTTTAATTGCATCTTATTTATCACTCTTTTCTTTATTTAGATAAAAAAAATTTAATTTAAGTATTTTTCTTAATAAAAATGACAAAAAAAGTGCTAAGTATGTAGAAGTATTTTAGGGCGTACCTCGCTTACCATATTCGCGCGCCCATTTTAAATTTCGTTCGTTTTATATTTACGTAACTGCAAAAGGTTGTATTAGTTAAATTTAGGACTTTTTACTTTTTGTTTCCCCATTTGGACATGTAAATACCCCCTCCCCGAAGTACTGTAATAGCGTAGGATTTACAATTCTCGCACTTTAAATTTCTACAAGATATTAATTGTTAGTAATTAGGCTTGTATGGAAAGACTGTAAACAAAGCGTTAGAAAACTTAACACAAGATTAAAATAACTGAAAACCAACACAATTGCACATATACACCTCTAGGGTACGCCCACTTTGGTTGCCTTTAAGAAAATAACAGTCATGTCCCTCGAGAATAGGGACGCTTTAGCAAAGACCCTTTGAATCAAAAGATCATAAGTCCCCCGATGACTCTACAGTGTTGCCTTTCGGTAAATTATCTAGTCCCTTAAGAAAAATTGCTAAAGCATCTCTATTTGTTGCCTTTATGAATGTATGTCCCTTCGAATGTACCTCAAACATCCAACGATAGGGCTACCTACTCACTAATAGTAGGATAGTGCTGTCTAATGGATAGGGGGAAAAGAACAAACCTTTCGAGTATAAGTAGATAGCTCATAGATGCTTGCTCAAAAACAAAACTTTCACACTTACACAAAACATTTCAAAACACTTTCAAAAACATTCACTTTGTTAACACTCTTGAGGACTTATACAAGAGTTATCATAAAGAGAATCTCCGCACTAAAGCATTTTCAAAATGATTTTTCAAAACACACAAAGCACAAGTAATTTTCAAAACATGAGCTAAGCATCCAAGAGCCCGTAGAAAACTATGGATGGAAAGGATTCTAACACCTTCCCTTTCCATAATCTACCCCCTTACTCAGAAATAATCTTGAAAGGTATTTTTCTATTCTTTTCACCCTCTCCTTTGTTGGATAAAAGAAAAGTCGGTGGCGACTCTTGCTTACGGCAACATTTATGAATACAAACTCAAAACCAGTATAAACAGTCGGTTATGCCACTGTATCATATTATGGGATCCCTATAGACCTTTGAGTTAGGGATCAGTGAAAAAACTGAAAAGAAGAAGAGCATAGCCTTTGTCTCCAATTTTGATGATCCAAAAGATGAGGTTGATGTGGATACTGAATAAGGGATGCTGGATACTATTGTGTTGCTTGAAAACCAATTCAATAAAGTGTTGAAAAAGATTGACTGGAAGTCAAGATCAAATGTCAAGAACAAGTCATTGGACAAGTTATTCGACATCAACAAAAACTAGGATTCTGGAGGAAGAGATGGGACTAATGACGTTCAGCCAGGGAAGAGGAGTTCATTGTTATGAATGTGAAAGGTTTGGTCACATAAGAAGTGAATGTCCCACCTATCTTAGAAGCAGAAGAAAAGATTGTCTGTATCATGGTCAAAAGAAGATTTTGAAATTTATGGTGAAGAAGAAGGTGCCAAACAAGTTACAAACCTGAGTGGAATCTTTATCTCTGATAAAGACTTGGACTATAAAGAGCTTTCCTGTGAAGAACTTGCTGGTTTTTACAAGGAGTTGTGTCTCAAAAATAAAGAGGTGAGTCAACTAGTAGAAGAGAAAAAGGAAATAATTGCTCTACTAGAGTATGAAAAAGTGGAGCACTTGTCTACCATTTATGGTTTGAAGGATGAAAAATAATGCTCTTGGCGGCTATCTGTCACGGTCAGATGTATCAAAAACGTATGATCAAGGCATTCAATAAGAAGATCAAGCCTCAAGTATATCATAATGGAGACTTAGTAATGAAGCGCATCATTTTACCACAAGGCGATTCCAGGGGAAAATGGACTCCCACCTACGAAGGGCCATTTGTTATCAAGAAAGTATTCTCGGGCGGTGCTATGATGCTAACCACTATGGACGGTGAAGATTTCCCGCACCCTGTGAACACGGACATAGTAAAAAAATACTACGCATAAAAACAACCCGCTAGGTTGACATACCTAGGCAAAAATAAGGGCATCCCGGTGAACCAAAAGGGTTCAGGCAAAAATTAGGGATATATCTAAAAGATTTTACACCCGACAAGTCAAAAATCCGAAAGGGCGACTTAGGAAAAAAAGGGTATCCTGGTGGATTGAAAACCCGAAAGGGAGGTCCAGGTAAAAATTAAGAATTAAAGCGTACAACTATGTCCCATTGGATCACTACATCTAGCTTTATTACCAAGGTCAAAAGTTCAAATGATACAAGATCAGTTCAATCAACTTCTTCCGACAGTGAGAGATAGATGTTCGAAGACATAAGGGCAATAGAAGAGTTGGAACCCAATGAGATCACTTCCACATGGCTATACATTTTTCTTTTCACTTCGTATTCTTTTCTTTTTCACGACGAATTCCTCTTACTAGGATTTTCGTCACTTTGTACAAAAGTGCCAGTTTAAAGGAAAATTATTAATACAAATTTACTTTAAAGTGCAAACTTTTTGTTTTTTCTGTTTTGATTGCAAAAATGTCCAATGACTAAAATGAATGAATATATGCATATGAACATGATTAACTATTAACAAATATATGAATAAGAACAAGAATAAGTACTTACTCAAGGAGCCAGGGTAACACTTATGCTACCTATAAATCCCCATAGAGTAAATTCACAAAATTTCTTTTCAAAGTTTCCAATCAGTATATCTCCTGGAAAATTCGCTTCCCCAGCCGAGTTTGGCCTTCCAAAACTAAAAAGAAACATTACAAAAGTTTGTCCCCAAAAATATTTCCCCAGTAAGGTCGCCAGAATACTTTCCTCAAATAGGGTTTATTTCCCCAACAAACTACAGTCTCCCCAGCTTAAGCATATTCATCAAACTACTACAATCACTGGAAAAACTCCTCTTCCCCAGTAGAAGTTGTCACTATCCCCATAAAGTTGCTACCAAGCCTGGAATCTGACCAGATACCAGTTAAATTTATTCTCCCCAAGCAAGTCTCTAGTTTAATCATCTCTTTTATCCCATACCAGGATATACGAGAGTTAAATTCCCTAGTAGAGCAACGGATAACCAAGGTTCCTAGACTCTATTCCCCAAACAGAAATAAACATCCCCAGTAGAGTTTCCTCAAACAAGTAAAAGTTCTCAACCAAACAAATATCATAAACATTTCTCAATTAGGTCATAGATTAATTCCCAAAACAAGGCGGGGCAACGATCTCTACGACCAAAAAAATGGGTTCTGGATTAATACCTGAAACAAGATAGAACAAATATCTATGAATAACTAATTGTAGATTAATACGTGAAACATGAAAGGACAACTATCTACATGAGAAAATTGAAGATTAACTCCCGAAACAGGATGAGGAAACTATATTTCTTTCTCTTTGGTTAGATAAAGATCAATTCCCAAAACAGGACGGGGCGACTATCTTTATCACCAATGGTATGAACTTCTGAAACAGGACGGGTTTACCAACAAACTAATTGTAGATCAACTCCCGAAACAGGACAGGGCAACTATCTAAATGAAAAAAACTTCCTTCAAGACCTCTGATGGTTCAATTTAAATTGACCAATGATTTATCCTGATTCTTTTTTGGTAGACACTTTCTCTAGTTCAGTTAAATCAACCCTAAGATTTATTCTGATTCCTATCCAGTTAAAGACAATTCAAGACATCTGCTGGCTCAGATTAAATCAACAAAGATTTATTCTGATACTTCTTTCAGTAGACCTTTTCTGGTTAAGATTGAACTGACCAAAGATTTATTCTGATACTTCTCCTAGTTGAAGTCGAGCATTAGACTTAGTCTAATTTCTCTATCAACAATCACTTCTGGATGGCATCTATAAGCCTATCTCCGATGATTCTCAACCACCTCTGATGGCATCTATAAGCCCATCTACGAAAATATTTTGTCACTCTCCAAATAGCATCTTTAATCCCATTCCAGGTATGATCAAACTACAATGTTACTTCTTGCACAAGCGAGTGCAAATTTCTGGGCACTTAAGTGTTCAATCATCTTCTACCTTCAATATCACGAATGAAAGACATACCAATCTAAATCTTCAGGTTTAAGAAGATTGAACAGGGGCAGCTTCTGTACCCCAATATTTTCCCTCTCATTTTTCATTCAAAATATTCTCCTAGGGTTCTCAAATGCTCAAGAGGGCTCAAAAACTGATCAGGCGAATTCTCCTCCTAAGCAGTAGGTCCATAACTAGGGTTTTGTATTTCTTAAATAAAATTGAGTTTCCAAGGTCTCGAGTTGCTTTCATGTTGATTCATATGTGATCAATAATGCTCATATCAAATTCCATTCCTTGCATCACAAGTTCGCTCAGTCAATTGCTCGGATGATCGAAAATCAACCGTATTGACCAAAAAGTCAACATTTTCAAGATCAAGTTCAAACGATTGTAACTTCTTCATTATTCGATATTTTTTAGTGGTTCTTTTTGCGTATGAATATCCTTGACATCATTTCAACTTCTCTTTATAAGTCAAGAGCCTATTATGTATGAAAGATCATCAAAAATTCGAATACTTTAGAGGCCACTCTCTAGACTTTGACCTAATCTCAATTAATTATTGCCTAACTTTAAAGGATTGTAAATTATTCATTTCTCAATATTTTGAGACAATTATTTTTGCACATTGTCATAAGTTATGTCACCTACAAGTTTTCTTCAAGAATCGAGGTCAAATTGTGCTTAGAAGGCCATGCAATTTAGTGAAACGTTGTAGGTCATTTTTCCTGATTTAAAAGTTTCTTGATTTATAATTTCAATTCATGGTGCCAACTTCTCAATGCAACAAATTTTACCTTGAAGCCCAATTGTATTGATCATTCAAGGACTTTTAGGTTTGGCTCGATTTATGATGCAAGATGAGTCGGTTTAATATTTGTGAATAATTGGTACGAAGCATTCCTTTTGGGCATTCAAAGGGGATTTTCAAATAAAAGCTCATAACTGAAATTCATGGAGATGAAACAAATGTCTCAAAAGGACAAATTTTATTATGGTGCAAGTTTGGAATTTAATTAAGTGATTTCAATATACAGTTCAAGTTCATCAAGAGAATTTATTCAAAATTCATTCAAGTTCACCAAGAGAATTTGTTCCAAAATTCATTCAAGCTTCAAGAAGAAAATTACATAGGATTTCAAATCTAAACTTTGGATAAATTCATCATGTTACAATACTTTTTGAGTTTCAAGTTCAATATACATTCAAAGTTACATAAAAGCTAAGTTCTAAACCTATGTTAATCTAATCATCAAGCTCCATGACTTTCACATCCAAAAACCATGTCAAGCAAAAACCTACTGTTGTCCAGTCTGTTGTACCAGTCTAAACCCTTTGCTGCCCAAAGATGAACCAAACATGTGATGTACCAACCTATAAGACAACAAAAACATGCTCTGCACCTTGCTGCTCCAAAACCTGCCACCTTGCTGCTCCAAACCTTGCATAAGAAAACAACCATTGCACCAAAGTAGTCATAACAAAAATCTGTATAAGAAGAGTAATAAAATAGTGCACTCAAATAGTTAAAAAAACTTATCTTTTCCCCCCCTAAAATCTCATATGCCCCACTATAAATGCAAACCTTTACTCAATATATTGGATCCAACAAGATACCAGAGTAATACAACAGAGAACAACCGTAAAACCACAACCTAAAACTCTACCAAAGAACTTCCTTAACCTCAAACCACCCTTCACACAAAACCTGGAACCTCTGTAAACCTCACGTACCTTTGCAATACACCCTGTAACTCTAATATACTTCCACTTAACTTTAAACCCCATTCACCCTCAACCCTCACAAACATTCCCATTACACTCAAAATGCAACACACGAAAGAACAACAACATAACAACGTAATTCGTAGAGGAAGATTAAGAGGAACAAAAAGAAATTGCATAGAGGAAGCACAAAATACGTATACCTGGAACTTCATAGTATCTTTGGATTTCAACATCACTATCACCATGCTTGAAGAGGAGCTAGACTTCTCCATCAGGTAATTACTCAAACCTGTTTCCTCTATGTAGGCTGAAGCACATAAATCTGAAATTCGTTGAAACCGTAGCGAATGTGAGAATCAGACGTGAGAGAAACATGGTGAGATTAATAGAGTAGAAAGTTGATTTTATGAAGAGAAGAACAGAGGAAGTATTTTTGTTGCCGTTGTTTTTGCGTTAAATAGGGAAGGAGGCACTGCCTCGTTATTGTTTTTGTTCTAGGGTTTACAAATGCTTTTACAAGTTTGAAGAAGAGGGATTGACCTAGGGTCGACCCGGTTCGGTCCAGGCCCACCATATATATATATATATATATATATATATATATATATATATATATATATATATATATATATATATATATATATATATATATATATATATATATATATATATATATATATATATATATATATATATATATATATATATATATATATATATATATATATATATATATATATATATATATATATATATATATATATATATATATATATATATATATATATATATATGTGTGTGTATATTTCCAATTTAATTGTTTCTATCTTTTTATATTATTGGGAGTATCATGATAACAAATGAAGTAGCATGGTGTAGCGATGGAAGAATTGTTTGGCAGGTGCAGAGAGCTGGGTTCGAGATCCCCCCAGGGGCATTTTTTCATTTTTTTTTTATTTTTTCCTCATTAACCTCTTTTCCTTGTTTGGGCCTCCGCCCCAAATCATCATCATGAGCCCAGCGCCCCAGGAAGTCTTTCCAGGCTTCACACACCACCATTCCTGATTTGAACCCCCCTTTAGCTTTGTATTATTTTTTATTTTTCTTTAATATCTTTGCAATTTTATTTTTCTTTAATTATTTGCATGATTTTTGTTAATACTTTCTCGAAAAATATAACAAATATATATTAGAATTAAGATTATTTGTTTATTCTTCAAAAGACCAAAATATATATATTTCTTTTAGATATATAATTAGGACCTTTAATTTCTTCACTCATGAACATAAATGAAAATACCAAAAAATATTACTATTTAGAATTTCAATTTTCGAATGTTTGTTCATAACATTTATTTGATTTAATTCCTTTATTTGATAAAAATCATATTTTAATTTTTTATAATTTACTACTTTCCCATTTTTCAATTATGGTAATTGTGTACGGTTTGTAATAGTTTAATTAGGCTTATACTTCATCTCCATTCATAAATTTGTACCCCCATTCCCGAAGCTTTGTAATAGCGTAGAACTTTAATTTCTGCAATTTACTATTTTATTTTATACTGTATATTAATTAGGTGTGTATGATAAGATCTAAAATCAAACGATAGATAACCATAAACTTCAAGATAAAATAACTGAAAATAAATCATTTTTCACACGCTCACCTCTAGGATAACCTCACTTGTTGCCTCGGAAAAACAGTCATATCCCTAGAATATGGAACACTTTAGCAATGACCCTCGATAATAAAGATCTTAGTCCCTCGACGACCCTTCGACATTGCCTTTGGTAAAATGATCTTACGATGACCCGCGCTTGTCCCTTACATCCAATGATAGAACTTCTTACCAATCAATGGTAAGATAGAACTATCTAAAGGAGAAGGAAAAGAACAAAGACTTTTTGAGTCGGTAAATTGCTCATAATTGCTTGCTCATAAATCAAAACAATCTTTACACCTCACACTTTTAAAACATCTTTCAGAAACTTTCCAAACAACAAATATTTTCAAAACCAACACTTTGTATACATTCTCAACGATACGAGAATCATTACAAAGTTTTCCGAAACAAAGGCGTTTTTAAAATATTTTTAAACTTACACCAAGCACAAAACAAACATTTATAAAGCATTTCAAAGTGAGATAGCAAATAAGAGCCCATAGATAACTACGGATGAAAAGGGTGATAACACCATCCCTTTTCATAACCTACCCCCCGAACTCAAGAAAATTCTCAAAAGGTCTTTCCTATTCTTTTCACCCTTTTCTTTATTGGATAAAAGAAAAGTCGATGGCGACTCTTGCTATCCATAACAAGAGCGATAAAATGCAAAACACCCAAGTCAGTTCTCCCACCGTATTACACCCATATTGCAAATGGTCAAGGAGCAGTCAAGAAGTTTAGAGGAACTGGAGGCACATGTACTTTGTCAGCATAAATCTAGAATTTGTGACAAGTTCTTGAGTGATGATGGAAATCAGTCTCCATAGTCGACCAATAATAACCCGCTCTCAGAATCTTCTTAGCCATAGTATGTGTAGCGGTAGAAATGTTAAGACTAAGCCATTGGATTGACTTGACTCACACAGGTCAAATAAAAATTGCCACAATACTTTATTGTTTCAGAGGAAAGGGAAAAGAGCGAATAACCCAAAAAAGAGGAGCATATAATCTAGGTACGGAGGTTGGTTATGCAAAGGGAAGGTATTAGCACCCTAAACATCTATGGTACTCCGCAGGAACCTCTTTGAAAATTTGTGTATTTTGGCTATAGGTGTTGTATACAAAAATAGATGGTGGAGATGGGAAAAGAAAATTTTTTTACAATTTTGCACCCTCCGCGGTTGTGAACCTTTAGTGCCTACGTACCACCTTTCGTGAAATAGGGGATAAGGGTAATCGTAGTTCACCTTTAAAAATTTTAAAACATAAGTGTGATGGTCAATTTTAAGAGATGAGACATCATCATCATATCTGAATGGAAGAACATACTTACTACCCATGATCATGAGAAATGAGAATTTGCGTCATCTCAAAGTAGAGGATATAGCTTGGATTTAAAAATCAACAAAGCCTCTCTCAACACCCAAGTGGAAAATATCTCACTTCACTACATATCATAGAAGTATAATAGCTCGCATCACTACAAGGATCGATAAAAGTCTAAGCTTTTTGAGAAAAGTTTAATGTAAAAAGCCAAAGTGGCAAAATGGTTTGAATAAGGTTGATTGACTTTTAGTCTTCTCACAAAAAATGTCAAAGTATGATTAAGTTGATTAAAGTTTGTTTAAGAAAGTGCTTTTGAAAATGCATGGACCTAAGTCCAAGTTTATTATGAAAGCGGTTCAAGTTTAGAAAACAAGAATAGTTTTGAAAAGGAGGGAGAAGATTTTTGAAATTAAAGAAGATGGGAGGAGATGAGGGGACTATCATAAGGCATATGGTAAAAGCTTTGGAAAAGAATCATCTAACCAACAAGAAGTCAACACTTGACATAATGAGTCAATGCAGAATTCCCATCCTTTGGATTGAAACCAAACAAGCAAAGATATTAAACCTCTTAAGAATACCAAACTTCTGATGCATTAGGTCTTCACAAAAATTAGGCAGAGTAACGATTGTATATAGAGAAATTCCCAATCACGGATAAAGCATATAATCAGAATAACCTGCACACAAAGAAAATCAACCCAGTGTCTTGGGGTGAACCCCAAGAACTCCAGACAAAATAACAACAAAAGTTACCAGGTCTCAAGGGTAGTCAAGGCTTCTAATCTTAGGTCCAAGAGGTCCATAACTCCATAATGCCAAAGATAGTAACCAAATAGTCCAAGTAACCTTAAAGTTTTTTATTGTTCAAGTTGGTTATTAAGTGTCATCAAAAATAAAATGAAAAGCTCAAGTGAGCAAAACAAAAAAGACATAAACATAAATGCTCAAGTGAGCAAAGATGAAAATAACATGAAATGTAAATGCTAAAGTAAACGGTGCATAAAATAAAGACATAAAATAAAGGCCACAAGTAAAAAAACATAATAAAAGTAAATTGTTAATGAGTTAGGAATTAGAAGTTAGTTGAACGACCATATTGAAACTTGCATTTGAAAACTCATTAGAAGATTGATAAAATTAAAACTTCTCAATGACAAGTTTCATTTCTTTTTGTCAAGTATATCATTCATTTTAATATTCTCGAGGCAACAACAACTGATCAACGATGTTGAAATGATTCACTTAGACAAAAATTTATGATGGTTCATTAGAGGATTGATAAGACCAAAGCCTCTTAAAAATGAACCTCAAGGTTATTGGATCAAAGGTTTCAAATTAAACATACTTGGGCTTACAAACATAGGTTTAGGCCATTAATGATCATTTCTCGAATCGAGACAAAATTTAGAGCTATGTTAAGCAATCGTAAGTGGACTTATATAGAAGTCGCACCTATTTTGAGGCCAGTCAATAGTAATCTATGTACCATATGTTTGGAGAAATGATATGTAGATCATCCTCTAACAACATGTAGCACAAGTGAGAATGGGATAAGATGAAGAGGGATGGGAAGTATTTAAACCAATGAATTTAATCAAAACTATCATTAAAATCATTCATCCATTTTGGTGGAGTTAAACTCAACACCCAAGATCCAATGATGTTAATGAAGCTTATGATTAAAAATCACATAGCTCAAGCTCAGCTAGAATATATTCAAAAATAAAATTGCATTTAATAAGCAAAATAAAAAAAGAAAATGATTTCTAAATTATTTTTTCAGTGAAAATAAAAGGAAAAATAACAAATTATATTTAAAGTATCAAATAAAAATGAAAAGAAAACATAGAAAAGTCAGAGATGATCTCTAGTATTTTTAGAAATTTTTTAGCAATTTTTTAAAACAGAAAAATATTTTTAAATTATTTGAAATCATTCAAGTAAAAAAGATCAAAAATAGTAAAAATCAAAATAAAATTCTAAATTGTTTTCACAGAGTCAGAAATAAATAAAATGATCTTGATGAATTTTTGTAGAATTTAAAAATACCAAAAAGTATTTTTAAACAATTAAAAACAAGTCAAAACAAAGAAAAAATCATAAAAAAATATCAAATCTTAAAATAAAATCATGAAAAAAAATAAAAATCAGAAAGAGAATATTTAAAAATATTTTTTGTGAATTTTTTTCATAATTTTTGGGTCAGAAATTAATTTTCTATGATTTTTTGATGTTTAAAACAATTAAATATAAAAAATCAGGAATAAAAATAAAGTCAGGAAAGTATGGACCATTGGACGAGAATCAAAACGCGTTAGTAAACAGATCCGATGGATTTTGTGCGCTGTGCGTATCATGGTCTTTTTTGGAAATCACACGAAATCATTTTTTAATAATTAAAAGCAACAAAAAATCTGGCGCGTTGGATAGAGTTTGACTAATGAAAGTAATCAGATCCAATGGTCCTCAAAATGCACGTATAGTAAGACAAATGCACTAGATAAGATTCAAAAAATCACATGTGACACTATCATTGGCTGAAGCATGACACGTAGGTCGTCTTCAACCTCCAGACGCCCTGAATTGAGGTTTCACAAACTGTAAAATTAGAGGACCAGACCAATACCATTAGATTCATCTCTTCAAGATGATTCTAATGGTACCCTGACACCAAATTTATATAAGCTGAGCAAGGATGGATTTGGAGAAAACCGAAAAAAATAGTGAGCACAAAAATTCTAAGTATCTCTATCAGTTCTCAATGAAAATGAAAACCGTAAGAAGTGTGAGAATCAAATAAATGAGTAGATTAGAATAGGGATTTATTTAGTTCAATTTGGTTTAGAATTCTACCTGAATGAAGTAGCAGAAAATTTCTCTGACATTGGACTTGGTTAGCACGATTTAGGACACTTCAAGGCTTGGTTCTTCTTTTGTTAGCTTCGTTAAAGTTCAACGATAAAGAATCAACAAAGAAATTGGATTGAAAAGTGGAGATGAATTCAAAAACTCAAAAAAGTGGGTTATACGGAGAGTTTGGTAGGGTGATTTTGGTTGTCCATTCTTGAGAAAATGAGTGGAGTGAGGTCCTCTATTTATAGGGAAGCGAATGGTGCAAAGAATTGAGAGGGAAATTGAAGTTTGGAGGGAAATTGGATGGAGCCCGAAAGTGGAAAATGTGTGACTCCATGTGCATCAAAACTCATCCAATTCTTGTGTTTTGATCCTTAATTCAACTTTGGGAACTTTGTTAAACATGTTTAAATCAACAACGCGTGCTAATTTGGTGTTTAGAAGCTGGATTATGGATTTCAAATTCTGACTTGGAAAAAAATCAATTTCAAGTAGCTGACTTTGAACTCATGGTGTGCACGATTTAGGGAATCTTAGGACTTGATTCTTGATGCATTGGAAATATGAGGTAACATTCTTCATAATGTTCCAAGAAAGAGATCATTTGAATGCTTGTTCTAGAAGTTGTGCTTGGTCAAAATCAGGAAAAATGTGTTGAGTTTTATACTTAGAAAAAATTCTACGCTTTTCTTCAAAAATGACCTATAATGTTTTGACTCCAAACAAGGTCTTCTTCCAAAAAATTTCTTTGATCAATGATGCTAGCTTGAGGTAGACTCCTTAAAGAGTATTTTGAAACTTTTATCACTCAAAATTCCAAACATTGGACAATTTATGATCCTTTGAATTTGATGAAAATCCATGAGGTGACCTATAATATTTTGAGCTCTTAAGGCATCTTCTAACCATTTTCAAGTTTTGCACATAAAAGAAGAGTTAAAGTTCACACCCTTAAAATAATTATGGAAAAATAATGGATTCAAGTAGATAAAAAATTATCAAGTTATGACTTTTTAAAGTCACATAAGGGAATTTGATGGCCTATCTAGAGGACTTGTAACTTTTCTCAATCATTAGTGATCTTTCACATAAAATTTTCTTGAAACTTTTGAAGTGATTTATTGATAACCCTTTAAAGAGAAACACATCTTTGTAATCACTCAAAAATCTCAAAAGATGGACAAGATATAGCCCTTGGAATTCAAAATGTTGATAATTGAGGGAGTTATGCACTTGTGATCAAAGAAACAAGAACTTGTCCAATTAGGTCAAACTTCTTTAATCAAAACTTGCATCTTTTAACTTCCTTTGGCAATTGAAGCATGATGAATCATAGTAGACCTTTTCATGACATTACTTTAAAGCGCTCTCAATGATGAAGCTTAAATCTCAATGAAGCTTTGTTGAAGAAGGCATGGAACTAAACTCATGAAACTAGGAATCAACCTGATGAAGTGTGTTGTGCCATCACCTATAGTATCATCATTTAGAGCAAACATTCATTATATTTATTAGTTAAAAGTTAATCAACACAAGAAAAATATGACCATAATATAAAAATCAAAGTGCTTGGTGATCCCTCATGAGCAAACCTAAAGACAGGGAGAAGAACCAAACCCTAGTGTGATCTTGATATGATTAGGTTGATATAAGATGATAGAGGAATATTAGGGGCAAAACTTGGGGTATAACAACTGACCTTATTTAAGTGTCTTCTATCCAGAGATATGAAGGTTAAAATCATCGTATCGACGTGATTGAAGATTCTTTAATATAAAACAAGCCCTATTTTTGGCCCTAAGATGCCATGTAATGCATATGATTGTGCATGCAAACAAAAAAATCCAAAGGTGACACATGACACCACTGGGGAAGCAGAAAATAAAATAAAGGGTCAAAAGAAAACCTTACCAGGAAAAAAATCACTGGTGAACAGAAGACTCAACTCTACTAGTGTAAAACCCAAGGAGGAGATAAAGCCTCATCAACCTAAATATTGAGGATTAAAGTAAAGGATGATAACGATCGAGAGATAACTGCGAACTGTCCACTAACTGAGAAGATAGAAAAAAAGTAACGTCGACTCATAGGGAAAAGAAATGGTAAGATAATACCGGTAAAAACCAATGTTAGGGTGGGTAACAAATGATTAGCACCAATACTTATGACTAGGAACATATGAGCTTCTTTAGAGAGAAGTGAATTTCAATGACGAACTATCTCCCATATTGACGAGACTACCATTCATTGGAGTAACAAATCTCAACAACAAACTATCTCCCATAATGACGAGACTACCATTCATCGGAGTAACAAATCTAAACATTGAACTATCTCCCATAATGAAGAGACTACCATTCATCAGAGTAACAAAACTCAACAATGAACTATCTCCTATAATGACGATACTACCATTCATCGGAGTAACAAATATCAATAATGAACTATCTCTCATAGTGACGAGACTACCATTCATCGGAGTAACAAATCTCAATAATGAACTATCTCCCATAATGACGAGACTACCATTCATCGGAGTAACAAATCTCAACAATGAACTATCTCTCATAATGACGAGACTACCATTCATCAGAGTAAAAAATCTCAACAACAAACTATCTCCCATAATGACAAGACTACCATTCATCGGAGTAACAAATCTTAACAAAGAACTATATCCCATAATGACGAGACTACCATTCATTGGAGTAACAAATGAATCTTCTCTTAGAACTAACAAACTCACAGGGGAAGTACAGGTTTCTCAAATAAAGAGACCTACCATTTGCTGTTATAAGAAACTTGTTGGACAAATAAATATAACTTCTCTGGGGAAATGCCAATATATTCATGATGAGGAGATAAAGTCTTCTCGTGACAAAATAAATGTACATTCACAAACTCGGACTTATAGCCTGTAGGAATAATAATAATAATATTGTCGGGAACCACATATTCAAACCAGAAATAAATCGGAGGGAAACAGTCAACCAAGACAACACCTGATGAGAAATAAACTCAAAAAGGGACTACGTTCCATCCACATAATGAGCTGAATAAGAAGGCTAAAGAAAAATTCTTCCACGGGGAATAACTCAGTGGGAAATTGAAAGGATATACACTTTCTGCTTAAGGTTGACACTATATTGGAGATAGGGTAACATAATTATGCAAAATAGAGTAATATGCCAACAAAACATCAATGAATGAAAATGAGCAATGAATTTTAAGTTCATATATGCATGATGTATGTATGAATGTATAAATGTTATCATGTATATGCTAACAAAAAAGACATATAACACTGGGAATAACCAGACAAAACCAACTTGGGTAAAGTCAACACTCGGCTAAATCACATCCAGGATGAAGATTTCGAAGAGAGTAAGCACCAACTGGGGAAACAAATTACCACTTCTCGGCTTAACTCAACTGGGAAGAAAACCTGGATTGAAATTAATTATAGCACAATCTTGTAGCAATAAACCAATACAGATGCAGGAATATAACATCCTCCTCCGGACTTCACCGAGGAATATCATACAAACTTCAATAGAGAAAACCATGCCTCATCGTCTAGACTTCCATTGGAGATTATAATACTGACTTCACTAGGGAAGCTGAAAACCAAATTGTTGAGACTTCAACTGGGGATCTCGTGCTGACTTCATTGGGGAGTAAAACACCACATCATATAGAGGAGCCCAAAATACATTCTTCAATATCAAGAGTAATGGTTACACAAACTTCTCTGAGGATAAATTATGAAACCACATAGGGATAACAACTTTCAAAGAGAAGCATTATCAACTTTACTTGGGGATCTAAGAAGTTAAACAATACATCAAGAGGTCAAAATTATGGGGATTTTAAATCAAACTCAGCACTTGGCGAGAGAAAACCAAAAAAGTTGACAGTTGTTCCAACACTTCTTAGAAAATATAGTGCCTTTATGTAGTTGACTGGGAAACAAACAACAACAATAATGCCATCACTGAAAAGAGCGATGCTTTGCAAATGATTCTACCTCAACACACAAAGGGAGAAGGAACCTCTGTCATATGAGCGAAGACCTCACTTGGGAATCTGTGATAGAGGTTTCAAACCATGAAAACCCGAAACCAAAATAATCAACCCGGAGAAAAATCTGACCCAAGACTTGACTGGGGAAAACGGGATTACATACACAACATCCACCATACATCAATCGGTACAAACTCCAACTATTTGAGAAACACAAGAAGATCATGCGCATATTAGCAAGAGTGACCTGGGAGAACTTTCCTGGGGAATATTTTTTCAAAACTTAGGAGTTCGTCCATCCTTGGAATCACTACTTTTGTTTTACTTGAATCACAAAATCTGAAGTAAAAAGTAATTTGTAAATTCTTTTCAAAAACAATTTTATTGTTAAATCTCTTTGCTTTGAAAATTACTAATAAGAATAAATGGAATCTTTGCAAACAGAATAAAATAAGAATTACAAAGAATTGGATAAAGGCTCAAACTTTATTAATAGAATGGTAGTCTACAAATGGATAGACTCCATGGATAATTACAAAGTTTAGAAAATGGTAATATATTGGAAAAGATACATTGAAATACAATGACAACTATTCTCCCTAACAACTTTGAATTCCTGAGCAGTGACTTCTATTGAAGTGTGGTGAGGATCTGAGAAAATTGTTGCTTCAATGATCATGTCTTGTCTGATGCAGTTACTTGACAGGAAATCCCTAACTTTTGCCTAGGTTGCCCTTGCGGCTTTTCAACCTATCGGGAAATTTGATTCTGTTTGTGTCTCTTATTTTTGCCAAGACCGCCCTTTCGGGTTTTCAGCCTACCGAGACGCTCCTTTTTGTCTAAGCCACCCTTTCTGGTTTTCGACTTAGCAAGTTATTCTTTTATTTCTTTAGGAAAATTATTTCTTGACTACATCAGTATTCATAGGAGGTGGGAACTCCTTTCCATCCATAGTTTCAAGAATTAATGTACCACCAACGAAGGCTTTCTTGACAACATATGGGCCTTCAAAATTAGGAGTTCACTTTCCCCTAGAATCAGTGTTAAAGGACATGATATTTCTGAGCACGAGGTCGCCTTCTCTGAATTCATGAGGTTTGACCTTCTTATCAAAAGCTTTCTTCATTCTCTTCTAACATAACTGACCATGACACAAGGTTGTCATTCTCTTTTCTTCAATCAAATTTAATTGATCAAACATGTTTTGGACCCATTCAGCCTCTGACAATTTAGTTTCCATTATCACATGCAAAGAGGGAATCTCAACCTCAATGGGGAGCACTTATTCCATACCATACACAAGAGAGAATGGGGTTGCCCCTGTTAAAGTGCAGATGGATGTGTGATACCCATGCATTGCAAAAGGGAGCATCTCATGCTAATCTTTATAGGTAACAACCATCTTCTGGATGATCTTCTTAATGTTTTTGTTAGCAGTTTCAACAACCCCATTCATCTTTGGTCTGTAAGGAGATGAATTGTGATGGACAATCTTGAATTCTTCACAAATTTCCATCATCATCTTATTATTCAGATTCAAGCCATTATCAATGATAATCCTGCTTCGCACACCATACCAACATATAAGATTGTTCTTGATAAAGCGTAATACAACCTGCTTAGTGACATTAGCATAGGAAGCTGCTTCCACCCATTGGTGAAGTAGTCTATTACCACCAAGATGAAACAATGTCCATTCGACGCCTTGGGTTCAATCATTCCAATCATGTCAATACCCCCGCATAGAGAAAGGCCATAGGGAAGAAATAACATTGAGAAGTGACAGAGGCACATGAATTTTTTCAGCATAAATTTGGCATTTATGACACTTCTTTGCAAATTTGTAACAGTCAGATTCCATTGTCAGCCAATAGTAACCTTCCCTAAGAATATTCTTTGCCATTTAATGTCCATTGGCATGGGTACCAAAGGAACCTTCATGGATCTCATGCATCAACATGTCTGCTTCGTGTCTATCCATGCATCTGAGCAAGACCATGTCATAATTTCTTTTGTATAACACATCCTCACTGATGAAAAAGCTTCCTGCCAACCTTCTCAGTGTCTTTCTATCTTTGTTTGATGCACCGACCAGGTATTCCTGAGTTTGGAGAAAATGCTTGATGTCATAATACTAAGGTTTTTTGTCTGATGTTCCCTCTGTCGCAAACACATGAGTTGGCATATCCAAATGTCGAATTTTAATACGAGGTACATCTTTCCAAGTATTTACTTGGTACATAGAAGCTAAATTGGCTAAAGCATCTGCCATCTGACTCTCATCTCTGGGAATATGATGGAATTCAAGTTTATTAAAGAAAGGTAACAATCTTCTAGCATAGTCTTTGTAGGGAATTAAGCCAACGTGATGAGTATCCTATTCTCCTTTGATCTGATTTATTACCAAAGCTGAATCACCATATACATCTAGAATTTTGATTCTGAGATATATAGCTTCTTCGAGACCAATGATACAAGCATCATACTCTGCCATATTATTGGTACAATCAAATGCCAATCTTGCAGTAAAAGGGATGTGACCCATGAGGAGTGATAATCACGGCACCAATTCCTTTCCCATAAGTATTTACAGCTCCATCAAACACCATACCCCACATGGATTCAAGACCATGGCCTTCCCTAGGAAAAGGTTCATCACAATCTTTTACTTTCAAATACATCACACCCTCATCAGGGAAATCATATTTAACAGATTGATAATCATCAATTGGTTAGTGAGCAAGATAATCCGCCAACACACTGCTTTTTATAGCCTTTTGAGTACGGTATTCAATATCATATTCCGAAAACAACATCTGCCAACGGGAAACTCTTCCAGTAAGAGCAGGCTTTTCAAAAATATACTTAATTAGATCCATTTTGGAAATCAACCAAGTAGTATAATTCAACATATATTGCCGAAACGACTTTTCTGCCCAGGCCAAAGCACAACATGTTTTTTCCAGCATAGAATACTACGACTCACAGTCAGTGAACTTCTTGCTGAGATAATAAATGGAATATTATTTTCTTCCCGTTTCATCTTGCTGTCCCAAAATACAACCCATAGAATTATCTAACACAGTGAAATACATAATCAATGGTCTTCCTTCAACAAGAGGGAGCAATATAGGAGGTTCAAGCAGATACTCTTTAATACTTTCAAATGCCCTATGGCAATCGTCTATCCCCACACAACCTTGATCTCTCGTTAACAACTTGAAGATCGGCTCACATGTTGCAGTCACATGGAAAATAAATCTCGAAATGTAATTCAACCGTCCGAGGAAGCCTCTAACTTGCTTTTCAGTTCTTGGTGCTGGCATTTCTTGAATTGCCTTAACTTTATCAGGATCAAATTCAATTCCTTTTTGGCTGACAATGAAACCTAGCAATTTTCTTGAACAAACACCAAATGTGCACTTATTTGGATTCAAGCGAAGACGATACTTCCTCAAACACTGAAATAATTTCAACAAATATTCTATGTGCCCTTCTTCAGTATGAGATTTGGAAATCATATCATTAACATATACCTCAATTTCCTTATGCTTCAAATAATAGAATAGGGTTGTCATAGCCCTCTGGTACGTTGCACCAGCGTTCTTCAACCCGAAGGGCATCACTCTGTAACAGAATGTTCCCCAGGGTGTGATAAACATCGTTTTTTCCCATGTCCTCAAGAGCCATTCTGATTTGATTGTATCCCAAAAATCCATCCATGAATGAGAATACTTTGAATATTGTTGTACTGTCAACCAACATATCAATATGTGGTAACGAAAAGTCATCTTTGGACTAGCTTTGTTTAAATCTCTATAATCAACGCACATGCGAACCTTTTCGTCTTTCTTTGGCACTGGAAAAATATTGGCAATCCACTGAGGGTACACTGATGTCACAAGAAAATCGACATTAATCTGGTTTAAAACTTCTTCTTTAATTTTAACTGCCATATTAGGATGAGTTCTTCGCAACTTCTGCTTGATTGGTGGTCATTCTGGCTTTAGTGGCAAATGATGTTCCACAATATCAGTATCCAAACCAGGCATGTCTTGATAAGACCGTGCAAGCATATCCACATACTCTTTCAATAAAGCAATCAACCTGCTCTTCATATCAGGATGAAGCAATGCTCCAATCTTGACTTCTTTTGAATCTTCCTCTGAACCCAAATTGATCATCTCCAACGACTCCTTATACGTCTGAATGGTACTTTCCTCACGCTCAAGCAACCGTGAAACCTCTTCTGGGATTTCATCATATTCTTCTTCTTCGCCCACATACACATGATATTTAAAGTTGGGAGAGGGTGCAGGGTCATTATACTCAACGAATTTTTTAATTAATCTCCACATATATTTATGATTGATTTTAGAAACTGACACAAGTAGCAGGTGATTATGCAGATTTATTTACAATTATTATTTATTTTGAAAGGATTTGTCTGATTACCAATTTCCAAGAAAAAACAGATAATAAAGACACAATTTGGGAATCAAAAACAACTTTTATTAATTATTTTAAAGATCAAAACAAACAAATATGCCCATACAACATCAATGCTTTCACCTTGGGCAGAAATATTTTTGAAAAGACTAACAAAAAAATTTACTTTAAAATGTGAATGCAAGAAGGAACATCAATAATGATCCAATTTTGGACTCTGACTCCATGCGTCACGTAGTTCGAGATATCTTGCTCTGATTCATCTTCCAGAATAACGTTGATCCCTAGAGCAGTTGGATAAAGATAACCTTCACTGCAAAGATGTCTTGATATTTACCCAAAGAAGACTTCGGCTTCATGATTTCCTTCTTCATGGAGAAACCCAGACCAGTGCAATTCCTGTTCACAGGAGGATCGGTAACCTGCCCCCACACCTTGCTAGGGCCTTTTTGCACTAACTGCTGCCCATCCTTAAATGAGGCTATATAATTCTTATTCTTCATTACATTATCAATAGATAAAGCTTGGAACTGAGTTCCAACAACAAATTCATCAGCTTCCACAATGCTGAAAGAGGACAAATGAGATATCAACAGAGCTTTCTCTCCATTCACCATGACCATCTTTCCTTCACGAACAAATTTCAGCTTCTGGTGCAAGGTTGAAGTAACAACTCCTACTTCATAGATCCACAATCGTCCCAACAAACAACTATAGGCGGGAACAATATCTATAACCTGGAAAGTAATTTGGAATAAGTGTGGACCTATGTGAATAGGCAAATCCAATTTTGTGATGACATGCTTCCTCGAACCATCAAAAGCTTTCACTATTATGCCGCTTGGGCGTATGGGAGTTCCCTGTTACTTAAGCTTCTTGAGTGTACTCCTTAGTATGACATGCAAAGTAGACCCATTGTCAATCAGCACATTAGACAAAGAGTCATTCTTATAATTCATGGAGATATGGAGAGCCAGGTTATGGTTCCTTCCTTCATCGGGCAATTCATCATCACAGAAACTCAGGTTATTACAAGATGTAATATTTCCCACAACATTGCTGAACTGATTCAGAGACATGTCACTTTCCATAAAAGCTTGATCCAAAACTCTCATCAAAGATTCCTGATGAGCAGAAGTGTTCATTAGAAAATCTAGAATGGGAATCTTAGATGGAGTTTGCAAAAACTGATCCACGATCTCGTAGTCACTCATCTTGATAATTTTCAACAAGTCATCCATATCCTTTTCCAAAGAAGCACCACTAGATTCTCCCACTGCTTTCTTAGGTTCAGTACTTTCAATAACCCTTTTATCATAATTGACATTCCCTCGAATGACAGAGGCGAAAACTCAACCACTGTGAGTTACCCGACTAGCTTCAACAATATTCTTTACATCAGACAAAGGTTGGATAGGAATTTCCACACTATCTTCCAGGATAGTTGGATTGTATTTATATGGCACAACTTTGTCTGATTTATATGGGACAGGACCAGGCAGGCAAATAACCACTGGAGCACCAGCTGGCTTGCTATGGTACTCAATCGTTATAGGAGAGGGAACACAAAAACACGGCACAATAACATTCACCCCTTCTTCAAAATATTTAATCATCACTGAATCATTATCGGAGAATATATCTTCTTCAGAAGAAAAGAACTCATCAGCCGAAACATATTCATCATCAGACATGGCCTCCACCGAGCAATCTTCAATCATATTAACTCCATTGTAATCATCTCTATTGCATGTGACTTTGATAGTAACATTGTCTAACAACAAATGAAAACCTCTTCTTACGATAGAACAACCACGAGAATATCTACAGCAGATCTAACAAGACCCATAATAGTGTTCTTCTTGGCCATACATGAGACAAAATATGGCATGCAGCTGCACCAAAGCATCATTCATATAATTCACATCAAACATCCAGAATTCACTGGGACATCCATAAACCATATTCACTTTCGTTTTGTACTCTGCCCTTGGCCTGATTATGTGTGTAAGACCTTCGTCCATCATCTCTTGAAGATCAACTCTTATTTTATCACATCCCTAAATATCTGTACTACAAATACTACAACCAACATGGTCCTGCGTATAATAGCTAAATTCAGAAATATCAGCATGCATCTTCACCAAATCCCCTCGAACCAGGTTTATATCAAAAATTTCGAAGTCCCCAGGACAACAAGCAACCATATTCACAACATTCGCACCCCCATGTTTGGTTAACGGATTATCTTTCACATTAGGACCAACATCTTTAAAGGATAGGAGACCAGATCTCACCATCTTCCGTACCTCGGATTTAAAGGGATAACAATTTTCAATGTTGTGCCCTAGGGCTCCTTGATGAAAAGCACATGTTTGATCTGCCTTATAATACCATGGTAAAGGTGAGGGTATAGCAGGGGAGGCCTAGTCTGAACCAACTTTTTCTAAATCAAAGCCGGAAACAACTCTGCATAGCTCATTGGAATAGAGTCAAAAGCTTCTCTCTTCTGACCTTGCCCTTGATTTCCCTGAGGAGGTGGTCTCTGATAGGCAACAGTAGTCGGAGCTACATTGACGACTGGAGTTACAGAATCAACCTTTTGTTAGTACTGATGATGTCTTCTTGGTGGTCTAATCTTCCTTTCTTCAACGACAGCATTCGTTTCACTTTCTTTCCTTCTAGAAAACCCGTATGAATACTTATTTGTTCCTTCGTATTTTGTCAAAAGTCCTTCCCTGACAGCTTCTTTTAGACGAACACCTATGCTTACCATCTCAATGAAATCATTTGGCGCACTGGCGACCATCCTTTCATAATAAAATGATCCAAGGATTTTCAAGAAAACCTTGGTCATTTCTTATTCTCCCATCGAGGATACCACCTATGTAGATATCTCGCGCCAACGCTGCTGTTGTACCCCAAAATTTTCCCTCTCATTTATCAAGTATTTTCCCACAAGATCTCCTTTGGTTCAAGACTGCATAAGGTTTGATCAGCTCAAGACACCTCTTTAAGCACTAATGACTAAAATTAGGGTTTCAGATTGCACAAGGATAATTGAACTTTTAATGCCTCATATGACTCTCATGGATCATTATGGACCCCCAAGATTACTCATGTCAAGTTTCAAGCCTTGGATCACATTTTTGCCCAGTCAATTGACCAATTGACCTAAAAGTCAACTATATTGGGGGAAAAGTCAACTATGGCCAATTTACAGTCAAACTTCATAATTGTTATCCACATCTACATTATAAACTCATATGTATCATTTGATCAAGTTTGGACCATAATTCCTCAAGAAATTTGATCAAATCATCAAAATGGCAAAATGGTCAAAATTAGGGTTTTGATTGATAGTTGGTTTGAGGCATGATCTCAACAGTTAAATTGCATCATTTTTACCTAATTGCATGACTCAAAATATTGCTCAAGATCAAATGGATTGATAGTTAATTTTCAGTCAACTGATAAAAAGTCAATTGTACACTAAAAAGTCAAACTTTGAATTTTTGGTCAAAATCAAGTGTCAAAGATCACAATTCATAAAAAACATGTAAAAATATGAAACTTTTTCATCAAGAAATCCAAAAGTCAAGATTTCATTTTGAAAAGTCAAAGTTTTCAAACTTAGAAAATTTTCTAAGTGTTGAAAACTTCATGTTTTTCACAACTTTGAGCCAATTTTTCACCATGATGCAAGATGATTCAAAAGAAACTTTCAACATGAAAGTTGTAGATATCCATGAGATCTACAACATTTATGTACATAACTTTTTCTAAAAATGCTTGGATCTAAAGTTATTAATCCATGAAGTCATGGTCATGAAACTAAACACAGTGAAAATTTTGCCCTAGTTTAGGCAGGATTTTGGCCGAACTTCATGGCAATTTTTCATATATTTCCAAGGGGAATTTTAAAAAGTGATTTAAATATGGGTTTTAGAGAACATTACAAGCTTTCTAAAATTTCAAAGAACTCCTTGAGATCATTCTTGAGCAAGGAGAATCGAAGAGAGGAAGTTAGGGTTTCAAACTAAAATTATAGGTCATTTTGTGATGAACAAAGATTCAAATCTCAAACCTATGCTGCATAATCTCTACTTTATAGGCCTCAAACTTATTAGGCACTCAATAATTAAATGCTTGCACAGCTGTTAGAGGCTTCAACTCAAGCATTCAATGCAATGCCATGCTTTATATCCATTTTAGGAAGAAATGCACAATGCCATTTTGAAAAAGTAGCTTTATGCACAAAACTTGTTCTTGAGCCTTGCAATTGTTTTCTTCTGATCATACACATCCTATAACTCAAGCGAAGTTTGTCTCAAGCATTAAAATCACTCAGCCCATGCTTGTACTTCATCTTGGAACCATACTTTCACTTTTCTTCAAAATCAAGCAACCTAGCCATATCTCTATAACTCAAAAATCCTTTGTGCAAAATCTCTCCAACCTTTTGCTTATAGATACACAAGTCCTTGGCAACAAAACACACGCATGGTAAAGCCCTGAAACTCTCTAAAACACATAATCACCAAAAACACCTCAAAACTTGCCATTTCTGAGTTTTGAATCCAATCTCCAAATTTGCTCGTGCGTTTCTTAGCCTTTTACTATCAAAAGCTTCTAAATAACATACATAAACAATTCTAACACCTGCAACACAACTATAACACCTCCATCATCATCCACCATTTTCAAAAACAACACCTTGCACCTTGACTTCTCTAGAACTCCTCGGGCACTTTCAGCTCAAGCTAAGCATCACATTAGCTTCCTTGGAACTTGAGGAAGCTAATACAATCATTGGAACTCATTAAAAACTGCTCAAACTCAAAACACGATAACCTCTTGCAAGGTGAGTTTTCTGACTTTTGAACTCTTCATACAAGCATCATTAATGGTTTATTTGTGAATAAGAAATGTAGATATCATTGTCCTGAAGCTAACCATGTATTTAGATTTCATTATTATTGCTTGAATAGTTAGAATTTTGAATCTGAACATCCTGGAAAACTTAGGTCAGAATTTGGTACCATTCAAAATTCATGCTCATCTTTGATTTATAGTTTTAATAATTTATATTTCTAGAATCATTGTGAAACTTGGAGCAAGTTTGAGGTTTACATTTTTGCAAATGGATGAGAAATGAACAAGATGCAGGTGGTCTGGCTGGAGGTTGAAGATGAAGTGTATTTATGACTAATCTTATAATATATATTTATGGTTTGACATCAGTTAATGGATGTATCACCACCCAGGGGTTAAAACGCGCATCAGTCACCCTTAAGTCCTGGGTTCAAGCCCCAGCATGACCTTTTTCCATTTTTTAACTTTTTTTGACATTTTCTTTGTTTTTGCAGCGCCTGAGCCTCCATTGCTTTGGGCCTTATTTTTTTGCTACATTCTGGCCCATTTTATTTTTTGTTTTATTTTTTATTTTATTTTTTATTTTTATTATTATTATTACTAGTATTATTATTAATATTAAGTTTTATTATTAGTAATAAAAACCCAAAATTTTTTTTTTTTTATTATTTTCACATTTTATATTTTATTTTTCTTCACAAAACCAAAATAATGAAAATATTTCTTTTACATTTTCTTTAATAATTAAATTTACCTTTTTTAAATACTTAGATAATTTAATTTTAATTTTATTATATTATATTATTTATTTTTCTTATAAAATTAAAATCAATTTAGATTTTAGGAATTTTATTTAATTATTTTTATTTACTAACTTAATTAAATTCACCAAAACCCTAAAGAACTTGTTTTCTTTAAATTAATTTATAATACTACCTTAATATTAATTTTCTTTTTTTTATTTAATTATTTTATTTTATTTTAATTAATTAGGTCAAAAAACTCTTTTCATGAAAAACCAAACAAAAAAAATCACATTTCTCCTTACATTTCATATTTTTGCATTTTATCCTTATTTTGTACATTTATTCAAATTCAATATGGTTGTAATAATTATTTAGATTTAATTTATTGCAATATTCCCCATTTGTAATTTGTATACCCCTCCCCTAAATGATGTAATAGCGTAGTAATTTTAATTTCCGCAATTTATCGCTTTATATACAAATGCTAGTAATTAGGGTTTTGTATGGAAAGACTAAAACCAACAAATAGCAAACCCTAATCAAAGACAAATCAAGCATGTAAATCAATACACCCGCACACATACACCCCTAGGGTAAATCCACTTGGTTACCTTACAAAATGGCCATATTATGCATGTGAGGTATCTTAGCAAAAACAAGCAAAATACAAGATCATACTCCCTCGACGATGCTATCTATGTTGCCTTTCAAAATGATCTTAGTCCCTAAAGAAAAATGCTAAGATATCTTGCAACATTGCTAATCATGGTTATACGATGACCCTTTCCCGTCCCTTTTACATCCAAAGATAGGTGTATGCCCCAGCTGTTCAACGACATTGAAGTCGCTCTTCTTGATTATTTTAAGAATTTCCTCCATCTCTTGCTGGGAGGCTTCAACATTCACAGATTTTGGTGCCTCCACCCGGGCAGGCTCATCATCAATCCCTTTGCCCCGAGTATTAGATGACTCGGCAGCAGGGGAAACAACTTGATCAGAAGTGGAAACAGGTGCACTTGTAGGTGTTATAATGAGAGGTCTTCGAATAGCTGGTGGCGGAATGTCAGGCGAGAAGAGCCTGCCACTACGGGTAACTTTGGCTGGACCGGTAATATTGCTGATGCTGGTACCGGTATTGAACTCTTGCTTTATTCCAAGTACATATACATCTGCCCCATAGTGCCATGGGACAGCCTTATCAGATTCATAGGGGAGAGGCCCCGGAACAGTAATAACAATGGGTGCGACAATCATGATTTTAACTGGCTTCCTCGGGGGAGCCTTGATTGGATTGTTGAAAATTGTAACGACAGATACTTCTTCCACAGGGACAAACGGAACAGCGGTCTTCTTGAACAGAATCTCCTTGCTATCCATCAGGCCTTGGATGCCTAACTTCAGCAACGGACAACCAGTAAGGGAAACGAAACACAAAAGGCAACCCTCGCCACAACCCGGAAATAAACCGGCTAGCAGCAGGTTCCTCTTAACAGTCAACAGGGGAGTAGCTACATCATTCACGGAAACGGCATACAAGTCTTCATCCATGGCATTTACTCCATGCTGGGGCATAGGAGCAGTCACCACATTTGGCCTCTCAGGCGCCTCAAATTGTATTTCTTTCGCGTCAATAAGGTCTTGCACCTTATTTCTCAGGGCCCAGCAATCATCAGTAGAATGCCCCGGGCTATCGGAGTGATAAGCACAGCGGGCATTTGGATTATACTTAGGAGAAGCAGTATTCACAACCTTCGAGGCCTCTCTAACAGTCACCAAGTTAGTGGACAGTAGCTGCGGCAAGATTTGTGACAAGGTCATACTCAGCCGGGTAAACTCTCTTCTGGGTCTTTCAGCCCTTTGTTGATTTGTTTGCCGAGGAGCGGCAGCAGGTTTAGCAATCACCACCGCGTTGACAGATTGGCGGCGCTGTGGTTTATCTTGCCTCCTAGGCCCATACACAGCACTAGCCTCCTTCTTAAAAGGTTTCTTCTCAGAACTTGAAGATACACCTTTCTGAATCTTTCCGGACTTCATGCCAGCCTCTATCCTTTCCTCAGTTAGAATAAGGTCCGTGAACCCTGCAGACGAATTTCCAATAAGATGATTAAAGAACGGCCCAGATAGCGTCCCCAAGAATATATCTACCAGCTCACGGTCAGTTAATGGTGGCTGCACTCTGCCAGCCAGGTCCCTTCATTTCTGTGCATACTCTTTGAAACCTTCTCCCGATCCTAACGACATACCCTGGAGTTGGGTACGCGTAGGAGCGAGGTCGGCATTATATTGATACTGCTTGTAAAAAGGAGTAGCCAACTCCTCCCAGTTACGAACTTTGGTCCCATCCAGCTGATAGAACCATTCGAGATGAGTCTCTGAAAGACTCTCCTGGAAGAAGTGGATCCACAAGTTCTTATCCACTGTATACGGCTGAATCTTCCGCACATAAGATCTGAGGTGCAACTTAGGGCAAGACGCCCCGTCATACTTCACGAAAGATGATGCTTTAAACTTGTGTGGAATGATCACACCAGAAGATAAGCCCAAGTCTCCAAAATCCAGCCCAGGCACTTGTTGAATCTCCATGGCGTTCAGACGGTCTTCCAACTGCTTGTACCGGTCTTCAGCTGGAGGATACTGTTCCTCATTAAAATCAGTCTCGTTGTCAGAGACTACCGGACTTGGAGCCCTTCCCCCTTGGGAACTGTCTTTGCCTACAGAAGAACCAGCTTCCTCATTCTACAGTGTGTTACCAAACCTCTGACCTGAGTTGAAAAGAACAGTTCTCTTCTTCTTCTTCTCCTTCTTCAGGAGCAAAGCCTTCAGTTCTTCTTGACCTTGAGCCAGACCCATGATTAGCTCTTGAAATTGTGCGTTCTGCGCCTGAAGGGCCTTGATAGACATCTCGGTAGAGGATTCAGGGTTCATGATGCTGAAATAAACAGCGAAGAACAGTAAGCAACCTGAAAAGAAGAGTACATGCTATGCATATGATGAATGATATGTGTTTATGCAATGCATTCAAGGGTTCGAACATTCAAATTTGTTGTAGACAAAAAGGAACACACGTTATCATTAAGGAAATAATTGTTTGGTACATCAGAGCCTCATGGGCAAACATTACAAAAGCAAATCAATCCCAAAAGACATTACGCATCCTCTTCGGAGCAATGTAGGTGTTGAGATTCCTCTCCTCGTGCAATAGGCGGGTAAGCTCCAAGACCTTCTTTTCACTAGCATGTAGACTGGTCTCAAGAGAATTTCGTTCTTCCTTAAGCTGGATCCAGCTCTTCTGCATTTCTTCCCAGGACGTGGGCATGTCAGGATGTTGAATGGTATAGGACACCTCTCCTTCCAATACTGGCTCTTTGATCACAGGGAGAACATGAGGATATGGCATCACTAACTTCTGGGAGCGGGCTCGTACCCACTTGAGATAAGGTTCTAACGGGATGGAATTCTGTGCCCCATGGTCTTGCTGTCTATCCTACTTGGCATCCTCCAAGCTCTAATAAATCTCTGGCGAAGTCCTTGTGCATTGTTGTCGAAGTCAAAAACTATGTCAGGAAATAACATGTCATGAGGGCCATCCCTCCGAGCATAAGCAAACTGTCTCCAAGCCAAGCATGGGTTGTAAGTAATACCTCCTCTGATTCCAAGTAAAGGAACATTAGGGTACTCCCCGCAACGATCAATGATAATGACATCCTCTCTGGACCGAGAGCACCAAAGTATATCAGCATGTGTAAGAGTCATCAATCGTTGTGACCATCTCAAACCCCGCTCATTCTTCAAAACTGATTGCGGAAGGTGCGAAATAAACCACCTTCCCAGGAGAGGAGTGCAGTACATAAGAACACCTCTTTTCCTCATGGTTCGAGTGTAACATGAGTATAGGATGTCCCTGAGCAACGTAGGTATAGGATTCCTGGACATGAAGATCTGGACATCACTGATATCTATAAGCTGATCTGGATTAGGGAAGAAAACCAAACCATAGACAAGGAGGGCCACAACTTCTTCAAAAGCTTGTAGGTCAAGGGAGTTCCAACATTCTTGGGCCTTCTCAAATAGAAACCTGGCTAAGAACCCTTTGATACCACTTCTAACTTCCCAATGTCCCTTGAGGTCAGATGGTTGTAGGTGTAAGGCTTTAGCAATCTCTTCAAGCTTGGGTTCCTTTTCCGTACCGTTGTAGGGTAGTTGGTCAAGGATAGGGATCTTCAGAAGCCGGGAGAACTCTTCCAATGTAGGTACCAGTTGATAATCCAGGAAAGTGAAACAGTGATGCAGAGGGTCGAAGAACTGGAACAAGACTTTTATCATATCTTCCTCAATGTTGGTGTTGACCAAGCTGATAAGTCTTCCATGTCTTTCACTGAATGAAGAGCTCTCGGGAATCTTGGATATAAGCTCCTTAAGCTGAGGAGGGAACCTTACAAGGCTGATTTGAATTGTCTTTCTGCGAACAGTTTCCATGTCCTACAAAACAAGAACAAAGATTAAGATTCGAACCCCTGAAATGGTTAGCCAATGCATATGAAGCTGTATGATGTCATGATGCTATGATTAAACACACCACAAATATTTACAAAGGCAAACATGATAAGGCACACAAGTCACACCACAGCCCTTAGAGTTTAGGCCTGCATGGGGTCTGGGTATTACCCTCCTGAAGTTGGTGGGCTCAACCTGTCCTATTATAAGTAACCGGGTTCTAAGGGTCCCAATATCACCAGATTGCTTTCATTGTTCATCGTTTCGATTTAGCCACTGAACTGGCGACCGAAATATTCCAGGAAAGAAACCCTCAATTGAGTGTAGTATCGAGTATCAACCAACCTCGGACTGCACCAAAGTCAGTTATCTCACTACCCTAAAGAGGCCAAGATAGTTCAATTAAGGTTCCTAAGGTCAGTTGATGCTTCATGACACCACATGGAGGCCCCGTACTCTCCTTGACTGAACTCAAGGGTTACCGGTACACACCAAAGTGCCACATCAACGTAGCAGAATCTATAGAACCATGTCGGTATACCCCGCACAGTTTCCTCACAGCCTTGTTGCTACTTTCTAAGAAGGTATCCCCAGATCTGGGTTAGGATCTATAGAACTCCCGAGACAGTCCCACAATTTAAAGCAAACAGGTCAAAGAAATTGAAAACACAGTTATGAACTATCCTAAGGTACACCTCACTTTATGAGCCAAGCATCCCCAGCAGAGTCGCCAGTTCTGTGATCGGTGGATCTGGAACTGACTGTTTAACGCTGGTTCGCGAAATGTCGCAGAAGCAAGAGTCGCCACCTTATTTTATTTTCTCCAACATGGAAAGGACAAAAGCACAGAAAAATTCCTTATTGAGATTAGTTCTCGGTTCGGGAGGTAGATTTATAGAAAAGGAAGGTGTTAGCACCCTTTCTATACATGGTTATCCATGGGCTCTTAGATACTTGCTCATTTGTGTTTTCAAAATGTTTGTTTGCTTTTCAAAATGTGAGTGGGTTTGAAAAAGTTTCTTTGAAAGTTTCAGATCGACTCTTGTATCAGTCCTCAAGAGTGTTTGAAAAATTGTTTTTTGAAAGCTTTCTGGAAAGTGTCGGTGTGAAAAGAAGTTTTTTTGATTTGTTTTGAATTAGAGCAAGTATCTACGAGTCATCTACCTACCCTAAGGAATTAGGCTGTGCAAATGTCCTTAAGGTAGTGCCATCCCACCATTGAGGGGTAGGTAGCACCACCGTTGGAGGTGTTCGGGTCAATTCGAGTTTAGGGACAGTGTGGTCACCAGAGCAATAGTAGGACACCTTAGAAGCTACCCCCATGCCATGTTCATGGACATGAGGACTTACTAAAACGTCCTCTACTCGACGACCACGTTTCGAGGGGCAAGGCAACAGTGAGGCGTACCCTAAGAGTGGTGTGTGAATTGTGTGTCATTTTCAGTTATTTGTTTGTCATGCATTTGGTGAGCTACGCTTTGATTTTATTTGGGCATACATTCTTTCATGTGATTAGCAGTTTAAAGGGTGCGGAAATTAAAATGCGGAAAAATAAAGATCCTACGCTATTACAAGGCGCGGGTCCATACATCGCCAAATTAAACAGAGACCCGATTTGAATAAAAGTGCGGTAAGTAAATGTCCTAATTATCTATTACAAGGCTTTGGGGCAATTACATAAGATTAAAAAGAAAAATAGAAACAAACGCGCGAAAAGGAATTATAATCGAAGGTGCGAGGGCGTTGGACCCTTTAAGGAAATTGAATTGAAATTACAAATTAATTAATGATTAAATAAAGAAAAGAAATTATTTTTATGTTTTTTTTTTGGTATTTATGAAAATAAAGAAAATTAATTGGAATTAAAAGTTAAATAAAACCCTAATTATAAATTTGTTTTTTAATTATTAAAAAAAATTGTTTAAGTTTAACCTAATTTAACCCTAATTAATTAATTACAAGTTTATTTACAAAAATAATTAATTATTAATAATAATAAGAATAAGATGAAATAATTTTACTGAGAAAAATCTAAAACCTAATTTCTACCTATTTTAGTTATTTAGAAAAAAAATTAAAGTTTAAACCCTAATATTAAAACTAAATTGATTATTAAATTTATTTACAAAAAAACTATTAATGGATTAAATTAAATATTAATAAAACATATTTTTTGTTTTATGATTTTCTGGTTTTATTATGAAAAGAAAATTATTTGAAGTAAATTAAATAAAAAGTGATCAAAAGAATTAAAAAAAATAGAAAAGAAAAAGAAGAGAAATTAAAAGATGTACAAACATTGGGGGGTATCTGCCCAAATTGGAGGTGTTTAGAAAGCAGTTTGGCCCACTGAAATCTGGCCTTTTTTGACTTTCCAATGATCACGTGTAGATCCATTGACCAAGGTGCATGATGGAATTCCTGTGCTGGCCATCAGATTGAGGTTGCTGGACATGTGGCAAGCTTAAGTATGCGCGTACATGGTGGACCACTGGTGGGCAAGGGTACCTGAACACGTTATAAGAAAAAATATAGGGAAATATGGGGGACCTGGGAATCGAACCCAGGTCCCATTGCCTGCATGACAACACATCAACCAACCCAACCAACGCTTGTCTTTGTTAATTAAATGGAATAGAAATAATATAAGGGAACAACACGCTTATGGTACATCACGCGCCAAAAATTCAAACGAGCCAGTCATCCTGGGACACGTACACCTTCTTCTTCGTTTGCCTGAAATTACAAAACAGATAGCGGGGGTTTTAAACCCCCACTAAATAGTACCTGCGAATAATAGCGAATAGGGCATAGTGAAAAAGAAAAAGGGCGCGATGGGTGATTTCAATCCGTTTGGATGTCACGATTCCAATGGTGCTGGTCTTATGGTTCAATTTTTCCAGATACGTAAACCCCTCTTTTGGAGCTTCAATAACCCTAGAAAATTTTAATGGCAACTTTGCATACAAGCCATATTAATTCAATTGGATAACACCATTAGCTTTAGAATGACCAGGTTAGTATAAATCAAGCATTAAAATGTATGGAAAATGCGTATGAATTAAAATACGAATGTGAACAATATCATGAACAGGGCAAAGTCATTCTACCACTTCTGGATGCATGGAGACTGGAAAAGTATTGAGTCACATTCAGAAAGGTTCCAACAATCGTTTGGAATACTTTTTAGGCCTTGAAAGGAGCTCTATCTATGAAAACAGTTTTGAAGTTTTTTTTGTGAAAAATGCAAATTTGTCCTCTCAGTTCCTGCGCAACTTTCTTGTTCTTTGCTTTAGGGTTATGTTATGCTTATGTATGTGAACGATTTAGGTTAGAAAAACTGGCCTAAAATCCATGTATTCAATGCTTTTGAATTTGTGATTTTCCATGATCTTTTTCAATCTTTTTCATTCCTTTTTGATGCCAATCATTGCCAATCATATTGAATCTTTCCTTATTGAATAGTGCACAAAATATTGAGTGAATTCTATGCACAAAAAGATTTGAAAAGTATGATTTAGTATTTTTTCATATTTAATTTTAATTAATTGAATTAATAATAATAAAAATTCAAATAATTAATAAAAAATGATGAAATAACTCCCTTGAATGTCAATGGGTCGTGCATGGCCTTTGTGTAATGATTCATGGAAGAAATTAAGGCCCATTAGCAATTTTGAGGTATTTGAAGCAAAGTTGACTTTTCAAAATTCCCAAAAATTTCCCAACTTCCACAAGGGATATCTTGCTCAATTTTTAATCTTTGATCATGTTCTTGGACACTTTGGAAAGGTCCTGAAGTCATCTAACCAATTTCTTTGGTCCCATGTCATTTTGATTTACCAATATCAAGTTATGGTCTTTGACTTAAAGTGCCTTTTTGTTAACTTTTGAAAATGACCTATAATGTTGAGATTGATAACTTTTTGTGAGAGCATTTCTTGGACTTGAAGTGTGAATATGAGTTGTAGGAAATGTCATTCTCTTCAAAATGAGCTTTGGATGTAATTTTTCTGATAAACCATGTGGAAGTTATGCCTTGGTCAATTTGCAGTTGACTTTTCCAACTGTCCAAAAATAGAAACTTTTGCATCTTGAGACTTTTTGAGCCATGCTTTGAGAATCATGATCAAGAATTGATCAAATGATGTTTGTGGCTTCAAAATAAAATGTTGACAAAAAATTTTGACTTTTGACTGTCAAATGACCATTTTGCCCCTACAGTTGGCTGTGAAGCAATTAGGGTTTTTGACTGTGCAATTTTGTGCTGTGAGTCTTGAAACTTGGCATAAGGATGCTTGACAATGTTTATAGGCATGTGGGGCTTGATTGGACCCTTGGAAACTTCAATTTCTTTTCCAGAACCAAAACCCTAATTTTTGACTTGTTAGGAGGCAATTGGACTGTGCAACCCTTGGGAGATTTTGAACCTTGTTCTTGGCAAATCTTGAAGAATATGGGAGGGAAAATTTTGGGGTACAACAATTGCCCCTGTTTAATCTTCTTAGACCTGAGGATGTAGATTGGCCGGCGTGCCTTTCGTGATCCGAAGGTTGAAGATGATTGAACACTAGAGTGCCCAGAAATTTGCACTCAGATAGTAGTGTGATGGTGAGAATGGGCTTACACATGCCATTTGGAGATTAGTGGATAGGAGGATGGGCTTATAGATGCCATGTTGAGAGGTGATGGATAGGTGGATGGGCTTATAGATGCCATCTGGGTGTCGGTCGCGTAAGAGATTCCTTAGCAAGGACTTGCGTACCTGAAAAAAAGAAAGATAATTACCTGGCCTGTTATAGGGATTGATCTTCAAACTCTTTATATAGACGCACCCTGGTTGGTTACAGGAATCGAATCTTCAACCTCTTCAGATGTGCCCTGGCGAGATACAGGAATCGAGTCTGGAGCTTCAAAAGGTGATGAATGAATCAGGGATGGTTACTACCTCAACGGGACGATGAGAGAACCTTGGATGATTACTACCTTAACAGTAACGATGAGAGAACCTGGGGCGATTACTACCTCAACAGTAACGATGAGAGAATCTGGGGCGATTACTACCTCAACAGTAACGATGAGAGAACCTGGGGTGATTACTACCTCAACAGTAACGGTGAGAGAACTTGGGGCGATTACTACCTCAACAGTAACGATGAGAGAATCTTGGATGTCTTCTACCGAGTCTTCATCAGGAAAATCTTTAGGAATCGATTTAACTGGACCAGAGAAGGCCTTTGACTGGATCGGCATCAGAAAAATCTTTAGGAGTCGATTTAACTGAACCAGGCAAGGTCTTGGAATCTTCAACTGGAATAAGAATCAGGGAGATCTTAGGGTCGATCTGACTGAACTAGAGAAGGCCTTTGACTGGATCGGCATCAGAAAAATCTTTAGGAGTCGATTTAACTGAATCAGGCAAGGTCTTGAAATAACTTCAATTGGATAAGAATCAGAAAAATCTTAGGGTCGATTTGACTGAACCAGAGAAGGCCTTTGACTGGATCGGCATCAGAAAAATCTTTAGGAGTCGATTTAACTGAACCAGGCAAGGTCTTGGAGTCTTCAACTGGAATAAGAATTAGGGAGATCTTAGCGTCGATCTGACTGAACCAGAGAAGGCCTTTGACTGGATCGGCATCAGAAAAATCTTTAGGAGTCGATTTAACTGAACCAGGCAAGGTCTTGGAATCTTCAACTGGAATAAGAATCAGGGAGATCTTAGCATCGATCTGACTGAACCAGAGAAGGCCTTGGATTAACTTTGACTGGATAAGAATCAGAAAAATCTTAGAATCGATTTAACTGAACCAGACTAAAGTCTTGGAATATCTTTGACTGGATAAGAATCAGAAAAATCTTAGGGTCGATTTAACTGAACCATACGAAAGTCTTGAAATAACTTCAACTGGATAAGAATCAGAAAAATCTTTAGGAATCGATTTAACTGAACCAGAGGATGTCTTGGACATAGCTGAGAACTTAACTGGATCTTTCCTGAAAGGTAAAGGTCAGTCATATGCAATGCATGATATGGATCGAGCCATGATGTTCTCGACATAAATGAGATCGTATGTTCATGATGCATATATGCATGCTATAATGTATGGGAATGCGATGTTTACGAATGTATGTTTTTGTCTAGGAAAGTAAATCCTTGACGGGTGACGGGAAGTCGCATCCTGGGCTGATGTTGGAGAATAGTGCTTTGTTGTCTCCGCTGGGGATGATAGTTGCAAGAATGCCGGTAGGAGAAAATAACTCCGTTGGGGGATAAACTTGACGAAGAGATTACTCTACGGGGAGAAGATTACTCTAGCTACCTTGCTGGGGAACAGTACTCTGTGGGGAGAGAGGTACTTTGCTGGGATGTTGATGGTAACTTTGCTGGGGATACCGTCGTTATGTTGGAAGTGTTAATAGACTCCGCTGGGGATAGGAAGACTTCACCGAGGACGATCTTTCCGTGGCTTTTGGCTGAGGATAACCCAGTTATATCCTGGTAGGGAAATAACCTTTGAATAAAGTCGGTGGACGCGTTCATGCTCTGTAGGGGATAAGCCTCCAGAATCTACTGGGGATAAGCTTCCTGCTGGGGGGATGGATTCAAACTTTCCTGGGGAAATCTTCAGACTGGACTCCCCTGGGGAAATCCTTGAGATATATAGGGGAAGAGATTCCACTGAATGTCTGGTATACCGCCAGGGAACAGTCTTAGACCAAGACTGTCGGGGATGCTTGTTAAGAATATTCGTATATTGTGCTGGGGAATGTTGAGATCTGCTGGAGGATACTCAACTTCCTTAAGGCTGACAGTATAGCTTTGCTTGGGGAGAGTGTACTGATTTGCTGGTTCACTCTCTGGGGAGTTAAGATATCTTGGTTATGTTCTTCAGCTGAACTTACCTTGGTACCTTGGTGGATAGAGCAATTAGGTCGCTTAGACAACTCATTATTGCCCTTGTTTCTAATGTTACCTGTAATTAATCCTTTGTTTCGTATGCAATCATTTATGAGTTAGCAATTATTGTCAAATGCATATATCACAAATTGAACCTTGGACGTTCTTCGCAAAACAAAACAGAAAAGGAAAAATAATTGGCAATTTGTAGCTGAAAAGTGAATTTATATTGATTTTTGAATTGCCTGTAAATAGGCGTTTTATGTACAAGAGGCTGACGTCCTAGTAAAAGAACGCCGCCGAACAAAAGAGTTTATACAAATTTGTACAAGGGAAAATAAAACAGCTGTGTGAAAAGAATAATCTCACTGGGTTCCAACTCTGCTATTGCCTTTATATCTTCAAGCGTCTCATCACTTGATGACCTAGCTGAAGATGAAGCTGATTGATTGATGCCGTCTGAACTTGATGTTGATACCGGGTTCTGGATGCAAGGTGATCCAATGAGACATAGTATTACGCTTTATCCCTAACTTTTGCCTGGACCGCCCTTTAGGGTTTTCAGTCCACTGGGATACCCATTTTTGCCCAAGCCGCCTTTTCAGGTTTTCGACTTGCCGGGTGTACAGATTTTTTTTATTTCATCCCTCATTTTGCCCGAACCCTTTTGGTTCGCCGGGAAGCCCTAATTTTTGCCTAGGTATGTCAACCTAGCGGGTCTTTTTTTCATGCGTAGTATCTTTTTACTATGTCTGCATTGGCGGGGTGAGGAAGGTCGTTACCATCCATGGTGGTCAGAATCATGGCTCCTCCTGAGAACACATGTTTAACCACAAATGGCCCTTCGTATGTAGGGGTCCATTTTCCCCTTGGATCACTCTGAGGAAGGATGATGCGCTTGATTACCAAATCCCCAACTTGATATTCTTGTGGTCTGACCTTTTTGTTAAATTCCCTGATCATACGTTTTTGATACGCCTGACCATGACAAATAGCAGCAAGTCTCTTTTCGTCGATTAGATTTAACTGATCAAGTCGTGTCTGGATCCAATCATCTTCACTCAGATCTGCATCCTTCATTATCCGGAGAGAGGGTATTTGCACTTCGATCGGTAAGACTGCCTCCATACCATAGACCAAGGAGAAAGGAGTTGCCCCGGTTGACGTCCTTGCTGAGTTACGGTACCCATGTAGAGCAAACGGTAACATCTCGTGCCAATCTTTATAGGTCACTGTCATCTTCTGCACAATTTTCTTGATATTCTTATTCGATGCTTCTACAGCCCCATTCATCTTCGGCCGGTAAGGAGAAGAGTTGTGGTGCTGTATCTTGAATTGCTCGCAGAGCTCAGTGATCATCTTGTTATTAAGATTGGTACCGTTGTCTGTAATGATTCTTTCAGGGATGCCGTATCGACAGATCAGGTTGTGCCGAATGAACCGTGCCACAACGTTCTTGGTCACCGTGGCGTAGGAAGCCGCTTCAACCCACTTCGTGAAGTAATCAATCGCCACCAGGATGAAGCGATGCCCATTGGATGTCGTAGGTTTAATCTCGCAGATCATATCTATGCCCCACATTGCAAACGACCAAGGTGCTGTCAATACATTCAGGGGAACCAGAGGAACGTGCATCTTATCTGCATAAATCTGGCATTTATGGCATGTCCGAGAATGTTGGTAACAATTAGCTTCCATTGTGGACCAGAAATACCCTACCCGAAGGATTTTCTTTGCCATAGTGTGTCCACTGGAATGTGTTCCGAAGGTACCTTCATGTAGCTCTGCCATGATCCTTTCTGCTTCAGTCTTATCAACACAACGCAGTAAGGTCGAATCATGGTTTCGCTTGTACAGGATGCCGTTACTGAGGAAGAACTTTGCTGCGAACCTTCTCAGAAACTTCTTATCATTTACAGATGCACCTTCAGGATACTCTTGAGCTTCCAAGTATCTCTTCACCTCATGGTACCAAGGCTTCTCAGTCACCAATTCAGTCTCAAGATCACAACAGTATGCCGGTTCGTCCAGTTTCCAGATGATGACCCGGGGAGCCTCATTGTCCCATTTCACTTTGAACATGGAAGACATTGTAGCTAACGCGTCCGCCAACTGATTCTCCTCTCTTGGGAAATGTTCAAAGGTTATCTCTGTGAAGTGGGGGATCAATGTCAACACACATTCTCTATAAGGAATAAGATTCAGATGTTTCGTATCCCACTCGCCTTTGATCTGATTGATCACGAGAGCGGAATCTCCGAAGACACTCAGAAACTTGATCCTTAAGTCGATCGCAGCTTGAAGACCCATGATGCATGCCTCATACTCCGCCATGTTGTTGGTGCAGTTGAAACATAGCCGGGCAGTGAGTGGAGTATGAGTGCCTTGAGGTGATATGATCACAGCGCCGATACCGTTACCCAAAGCATTGGAAGCTCCGTCAAAGTGCATTGACCATCGGGATCCTTCCTCAGGTCCTTCATCCGGTCCAGGTACTTCACAATCAGTCACAATCATGATGCTCTCGTCAGGAAATTCAAAGTTCATTGACTGATAGTCGTCTACTGCCTGATGTGCCAAGTGGTCTGCCAATACACTTCCTTTGATAGCTTTCTGAGTCGTGTACTGAATGTCATATTCTGTCAAGATCATTTGCCATCTTGCTATTCTCCCAGACAGAGCAGGCTTTTCGAATATGTACTTTATAGGATCCATCTTTGAAATCAACAAGGTAGTGTGAGTCAGCATATACTGTCTCAGCCGGCGAGCAGCCCATACCAAAGCGCAACAAGTTTTCTCGAGTAGTGAGTATCGGGTCTCACAGTCGGTAAACTTTTTGCTAAGGTAATAAATGGCATGCTCTTTTCGGCCAGACTCGTCATGCTGCCCCAGCACACACCCCATTGAGTTATCAAGTACTGTCAGGTATAATATCAGAGGTCTCCCTTCAACCGGTGGCATAAGAATGGGTGGTTCTTGGAGATATTCTTTGATTCTGTCAAAAGCAGCCGGACATTCATCATTCCAACGTACTACCTGATCTTTCTTCAGCAGCTTGAAGATTGGCTCACAGGTAGCGGTTAGGTGCGAGATGAATCGAGCAATGTAATTCAGGCGTCCTAAAAAGCCTCTGACCTCTTTCTCTGTCTTAGGAACTGGCATCTCTTGAATGGCTTTGACCTTGGCAGGGTCCACTTGAATACCCTTATCACTTACAACGAAGCCTAGCAACTTTCCAGATCTAACCCCGAAGGTGCACTTGTTCGGGTTCAACCTCAGCTTGTATAGCTTCAGACGGTCAAACAATTTCTGCAGATGATCAAGGTGTTCTTCCTCAGTTTGGGACCTTGCAATCATATCATCGACATAGACTTCAATCTCATGATGGATCATGTCATGAAATAAAGCAACCATGGCACGTTGGTAGGTTGCCCCAGCATTTTTCAACCCGAATGGCATGACCTTGTAGCAGAAGGTGCCCCACTGAGTAACAAAGGTAGTATTTTCCATGTCTTCAGGATCCATCTTGATCTGATTATACCCTGAAAAACCATCCATGAAAGAGAACACCTTGTGCTGAGCCGTATTGTCAACCAGGACGTCAATGTGAGGTAGGGGAAAGTCATCCTTGGGACTGGCCCTGTTCAGATCCCTGTAATCAACACACATTCTGACCTTGCCATCTTTCTTTGGTACCGGCACCACATTAGCAACCCACTGAGGGTAAGAAGTCACTGCAAGAAACCCGGCATCAAACTGTTTCATAACTTCAGCTTTGATCTTCTCAGACATCTCTGGACGCATACGGCGGACCTTTTGCTTAACTGGAGGGCAGTCTTCCTTGGTAGGCAAATGATGGACCACAATGTCGGTATCCAACCCAGGCATGTCTTCGTAGGACCAAGCGAAGATCTCCACATAATCATGTAACATCTGAGTCAACCGTTGCTTCACGCTGAGCTCCAGATTAGCACCAATCTTAACCTCCTTTCTGTCTGCCTCAGTACTCAGATTTATCGTTTCCACTGGCTCTTCGTGTGGTTGAATTGCCCTCTCTTCCTGGAGTAACAGTCTTGCAAGCTCACCAGGCACTTCGCAATCATCTTCACCTTCATCTTCGACTAAGTTGATCGTATTTTCGAAGTCATAACTGGCAGTAGCAGATTCGTTACCAGTGAGATCCAGAGTGGATTGAAACCTATATGAGTGAGTGTGTGTAAATACATCTGTTTTGCAATAAAAGGAAAAAAAAAGAAAGGGAGCACAAGATTTGAAATGCGAAAAAACGTCCAAGGTCTTTATTCATGATATATGTAAATGACAGTTATAAGCCCTCACAAATGAAGTCAACGGTGCCCCGGGTAAGACACCGGGCCATAAAGTTTCAATTCATTGTTTATTACAAATAACAAAAACAAAGGAATTCATTACTGCGTAACGAATGTAACAGGTGTATGATCTTTCGCGATCCAATTGTTCAATCCACCATCAGTCGTCGGGTAGATCCAGCTATCGAACTCCGATTCTTCCACTTCGTCTTCATCCCCAATAGCATTCACCCCTGGATTGGTGATGAGCACAGGAGGTCTTCTGGTCCTTGCCTTGCGCACAGCCCTCTGAGCCTCTGCAGTAAAACACAGTCCAAACTTGTCAGTTTTAGGAGTGAAATCAGGGAGCCTGCCCCAGTTAGCACATTCACCTTTCTCGATTACAGCCCGGGCATCCTTCAAGGAAGCCATCTTCAAAGGAAAGTCCTCTTCAACCACTGTTTCCGCTGCTTCCAATGTTGGAGGTACCTCTTCAAAATGCTGAAAGGGGGTTTCAATAAACTCCCCGTCCATCTCAATATACCGGAAGGAATTCAAATGGCTCACCATATATTCTTCCTCTCCCTGCACAGTGACGATCTTCCCTCTGACAGGGTACTTGAGCTTCTGGTGTAGGGTGGAGGTTACTGCCCCAGCTTTGTGAATCCAAGGTCGACCCAGCAAATAGGAATAAGATGGACGAATATCCATCACATAGAAAGTTGAGTCGAATACTTGAGAACCCACACGAATAGGAATGTCTACCTCTCCATGAACCATCCTCTTCGATCCGTCAAAGGCTCTGACAATGATGTTGCTAGGTTTCAGCTCCAGGCCCTCATAATCCAACCAGTCTAAGGCCTTTTTGGGTAGCACATTCAGCGAAGAACCGGTGTCCACCAACACTTAGCGAGAGTAGTGCCCCTGCATTCTATAGAGACATGCAGGGCATCATTGTGGTTCTTTCCCTTGGCGGTAAGGTCAGCATCTAAGAAGCCCAAGCCATTGTTAGCTGTCAAATTGGCTACGCAATCAGTAAACTGGTCTGCCGATGTCTCCTGTGGCACATGGGCCGTCTTTAGAAATGAAATCAGGGCCTTAGCATGGACCTCTGAGCATAGTAGTAAGGAGAGCATAGAGATCTTGGAGGGTGTATGCCCCAGCTGTTCAACGACATTGAAGTCGCTCTTCTTGATTATTTTAAGAATTTCCTCCATCTCTTGCTGGGAGGCTTCAACATTCACAGATTTTGGTGCCTCCATCCGGGCAGGCTCATCATCAATCCCTTTGCCCCGAGTATTAGATGACTCGGCAGCAGGGGAAACAACTTGATCAGAAGTGGAAACAGGTGCACTTGCAGGTGTTATAATGAGAGGTCTTCGAATAGCTGGTGGCGCAATGTCAGGCGAGAAGAGCCTGCCACTGCGGGTAACTTTGGCTGGACCGGTAATATTGCTGATGCTGGTACCGGTATTGAACTCTTGCTTTATTCCAAGTACATATACATCTGCCCCATAGTGCCATGGGACAGCCTTATCAGATTCATAGGGGAGAGGCCCCGGAACAGTAATAACAATGGGTGCGACAGTCATGATTTTAACTGGCTTCCTCGGGGGAGCCTTGATTGGATTGTTGAAAATTGTAACGACAGATACTTCTTCCACAGGGACAAACGGAACAACGGTCTTCTTGAACAAAATCTCCTTGCTATCCATCAGGCCTTGGATGCCTAACTTCAGCAACGGACAACCAGTAAGGGAAACGGCACACAAAAGGCAACCCTCGCCACAACCCGAAAATAAACCGGCTAGCAGCAGGTTCCTCTTAACAGTCAACATGGGAGTAGCTACATCATTCACGGAAACGGCATACAAGTCTTCATCCACGACATTTACTCCATGCTGGGGCATAGGAGCAGTCACCACATTTGGCCTCTCAGGCGCCTCAAATTGTATCTCTTTCACGTCAATAAGGTCTTGCACATTATTTCTCAGGGCCCAGCAATCATCAGTAGAATGCCCCGGGCTATCGGAGTGATAAGCACAGCGGGCATTTGGATTATACTTAGGAGAAGCAGTATTCACAACCTTCGGGGCCTCTCTAACAGTCACCAAGTTGGTGGATAGTAGCTGCGGCAAGATTTGTGACAAGGTCATACTCAGCCGGGTAAACTCTCTTCTGGGTCTTTCAGCCCTTTGTTGATTGGTTTGCCGAGGAGCGGCAGCAGGTTTAGCAATCACCACCGCGTTGACAGATTGGCGGCGCTCTGGTTTATCTTGCCTCCTAGGCCCATACACAGCACTGGCCTCCTTCTTAAAAGGTTTCTTCTCAGAACTTGAAGATACACCTTTCTGAATCTTTCCGGACTTCATGCCAGCCTCTATCCTTTCCCCAGTCAGAATAAGGTCCGTGAACCCTGCAAACGAATTGCCAATAAGATGATTAAAGAACGGCCCGGATAGGGTCCCCAAGAACATATCTACCAGCTCACGGTCAGTTAATGGTGGTTGCACTCTGCCAGCCAGGTCCCTCCACTTCTGTGCATACTCTTTGAAACCTTCTCCCGATCCTAACGACATACCCTGGAGTTGGGTACGCGTAGGAGCGAGGTCGGCATTATATTGATACTGCTTGTAAAAAGCAGTTGCCAACTCCTCCCAGTTACGAACTTTGGTCCCATCCAGCTGATAGAACCATTCGAGATGAGTCCCTGAAAGACTCTCCTGGAAGAAGTGGATCCACAAGTTCTTATCCACTGTATACGGCTGAATCTTCCGCACATAAGATCTGAGGTGCAACTTAGGGCAAGACGCCCCGTCATACTTCACGAAAGATGGTGCTTTAAACTTGTGTGGAATGATCACACCAGAAGATAAGCCCAAGTCTCCAAAATCCAGCCCAGGCACTTGTTGAATCTCCATGGCGTTCAGACGGTCTTCCAACTGCTTGTACCGGTCTTCAGTTGGAGGATACTGTTCCTCATTAAAATCAGTCTCGTTGTCAGAGACTACCGGACTTGGAGCCCTTCCCCCTTGGGGACTGTCTTTGCCTACAGAAGAACCAGCTTCCTCATTCTGCAGTGTGTTACCAAACCTCCGGCCTGAGTTGAAAAGAACAGTTCTCTTCTTCTTCTTCTCCTTCTTCAGGAGCAAAGCCTTCAGTTCTTCTTGACCTTGAGCCAGACCCATGATTAGCTCTTGAAATTGTGCGTTCTGCGCCTGAAGGGCCTTGATAGACATCTCGGTAGAGGATTCAGGGTTCATGATGCTGAAATAAACAGCGAAGAACAGTAAGCAACCTGAAAAGAAGAGTACCTGCTATGCATATGATGAATGATATGTGTTTAGGTAATGCATTCAAGGGTTCGAACATTCAAATTTGTTGTAGACAAAAAGGAACACACGTTATCATTAAGGAAATAATTGTTTGGTACATCAGAGCCTCATGGGCAAACATTACAAAAGAAAATCAATCCCAAAAGACACTATGCATCCTCTTCGGAGCAATGTAGGTGTTGAGATTCCTCTCCTCGTGCAATAGGCGGGTAAGCTCCAAGACCTTCTTTTCACTAGCATGTAGACTGGTCTCAAGAGAATTTCGTTCTTCCTTAAGCTGGATCCAGCTCTTCTGCATTTCTTCCCAGGACGTGGGCATGTCAGGATGTTGAATGGTATAGGACACCTCTCCTTCCAATACTGGCTCTTTGATCACAGGGAGAACATGAGGATATGGCATCACTAACTTCTGGGAGCGGGCTCGTACCCACTTGAGATAAGGTTCCAACGGGATGGAATTCCTGTGCCCCAGGGTCTTGCTGTCTATCCTACTTGGCATCCTCCAAGCTCTAATAAATCTCTGGCGAAGTCCTTGTGCATCGTTGTCGAAGTCAAAAACTATGTCAGGAATTAACATGTCATGAGGGCCATCCCTCCGAGCATAAGCAAACTGTCTCCAAGCCAAACATGGGTTGTAAGTAATACCTCCTCTGATTCCAAGTAAAGGAACATTAGGGTACTCCCCGCAATGATCAATGATAATGACATCCTCTCTGGACCGAGAGCACCAAAGTATATCAGCATGTGTAAGAGTCATCAATCATTGTGACCATCTCAAACCCCGCTCATTCTTCAAAACTGATTGCGGAAGGTGCGAAATAAACCACCTTCCCAGGAGAGGAGTGCAGCACATAAGAACACCTCTTTTCCTCATGGTTCGAGTGTAACATGAGTGGAGGATGTCCCCAAGCAACGTAGGTATAGGATTCCTGGACATGAAGATCTGGACAGCACTGATATCTATAAGCTGATCTGGATTAGGGAACAAAACCAACCCATAGACAAGGAGGGCCACAACTTCTTCAAAAGCTTGTAGGTCAAGGGAGTTCCAACATTCTTGGGCCTTCTCAAACAGAAACCTGGATAAGAAACCTCTGATACCACTTCTAACTTCCCAATGTCCCTTGAGGTCAGATGGTTGTAGGTGTAAGGCTTTAGCAATCTCTTCAAGCTTGGGTTCCTTTTCCGTACCGTTGTAGGGTAGTTGGTCAAGGATAGGGATCTTCAGAAGCCGGGAGAACTCTTCCAATGTAGGTACCAGTTGATAATCAAGGAAAGTGAAACAGTGATGCAGAGGGTCGAAGAACTGGAACAGGACTTTTATTATATCTCCCTCAATGTTGGTGTTGACCAAGCTGATGAGTCTTCCATGTCTTTCACTGAATGAAGAGCTCTCGGGAATCTTGGATATAAGCTCCTTAAGCTGAGGAGGGAACCTTACAAGGCTGATTTGAATTGTCTTTCTGCGAACAGTTTCCATGTCCTACAAAACAAGAACAAAGATGAAGATTCGAACCCCTGAAATGGTTAGCCAATGCATATGATGCTGTATGATGTCATGATGCTATGATTAAACACACCACAAATATTTACAAAGGCAAACATGATAAGGCACACAAGTCACACCACAGCCCTTAGAGTTTAGGCCTGCATGGGGTCTGGGTATTACCCTCCTGAAGTTGGTGGGCTCAACCTGTCCTATTAGAAGTAACCGGGTTCTAAGGGTCCCAATATCACTGGATTGCTTTCATTGTTCACCGTTTCGATTTAGCCACTGAACTGGCGACCGAAATATTCCAGGAAAGCAACCCTCAATTGAGTGTAGTATCGAGTATCAACCAACCTCGGACTGCACCAAAGTCAGTTATCTCACTACCCTAAAGAGGCCAAGATAGTTCAATTAAGGTTCCTAAGGTCAGTTGATGCTTCATGACACCACATGGAGGCCCCGTACTCTCCTTGACTGAACTCAAGGGTTACCGGTACACACCAAAGTGCCACATCAACGTAGCAGACTGTTTCAACCATGTCGGTATACCCCGCACAGTTCCCTCACAGCCTTGTTGCTACTTTCTAAGAAGGTATCCCCAGATCCGGGTTAGGATCTATAGAACTCCTGAGACAGTCCCACAATTTAAAGCAAACAGGTCAAAGCAATTGAAAACACAGTTATGAACTATCCTAAGGTACACCTCACTTTATGAGCCAAGCATCCCCAGCAGAGTCGCCAGTTCTGTGATCGATGGATCTGGAACTGAATGTTTAACGTTGGTTCGCGAAATGCTGCGGAAGCAAAAGTCGCCACCGTCTTTTATTTTCTCCAACATGGAAAGGACAAAAGCACAGAAAAATTCCTTATTGAGATTAGTTCTCGGTTCAGGAGGTAGATTTATAGAAAGGGAAGGTGTTAGCACCCTTTCTATCCATGGTTATCCATGGGCTCTTAGATACTTGCTCATTTGTGTTTTCAAAATGTTTATTTGCTTTTCAAAATGTGAGTGGGTTTGAAAAAGTTTCTTTGAAAGTTTCAGATCGACTCTTGTATCAGTCCTCAAGAGTGTTTGAAAATTTGTTTTTTGAAAGCTTTCTGCAAAGTGTCGGTGTGAAAAGAAGTTTTTTTGATTTGTTTTGAATTAGAGCAAGTATCTACGAGTCATCTACCTACCCTAAGGAATTAGGCTGTGCAAATATCCTTAAGGTAGTGCCATCCCACCATTGAGGGGTAGGTAGCACCACCGTTGGAGGTGTTCGGGTCAATTCGAGTTTAGGGACAGTGTGGTCACCAGAGCAATAGTAGGACACCTTAGAAGCTACCCCCATGCCATGTTCATGGACATGAGGACTTACTAAAACGTCCTCTACTCGACGACCACGTTTCGAGGGGCAAGGCAACAGTGAGGCGTACCCTAAGAGTGGTGTGTGAATTGTGTGTCATTTTCAGTTATTTGTTAGTCATGCATTTGGTGAGCTACGCTTTGATTTTATTTGGGCATACATTCTTTCATGTGATTAGCAGTTTAAAGGGTGCGGAAATTAAAATGCGGAAAAATAAAGATCCTACGCTATTACAAGGCGCGGGTCCATACATCGCCAAATTAAACAGAGACCCGATTTGAATAAAAGTGCGGAAAGTAAATGTCCTAATTATCTATTACAAGGCTTTGGGGCAATTACATAAGATTAAAAAGAAAAACAGAAACAAACGCGCAAAAAGGAATTATAATCGAAGGTGCCAGGGCGTTGGACCCTTTAAGGAAATTGAATTGAAATTACAAATTAATTAATGATTAAATAAAGAAAAGAAATTATTTTTATGTTTTTTTTTGGTATTTATGAAAATAAAGAAAATTAATTGGAATTAAAAGTTAAATAAAACCCTAATTATAAATTTGTTTTTTAATTATTAAAAAAAATTGTTTAAGTTTAACCTAATTTAACTCTAATTAATTAATTACAAGTTTATTTACAAAAATAATTAATTATTAATAATAATAAGAATAAGATGAAATTATTTTACTCAGAAAAATCTAAAACCTAATTTCTACCTATTTTAGTTATTTAGAAAAAAAATTAAAGTTTAAACCCTAATATGAAAACTAAATTGATTATTAAATTTATTTACAAAAAAACTATTAATGGATTAAATTAAATATTAATAAAACATATTTTTTGTTTTATGATTTTCTGGTTTTATTATGAAAAGAAAATTATTTGAAGTAAATTAATTAAAAAGTGATCAAAAGAATTAAAAAAATAGAAAAGAAAAGAAGAGAAATTAAAAGATGTACAAACATTGGGGGGTATCTGCCCAAATTGGAGGTGTTTAGAAAGCAATTTGGCCCACTGAAATCTGGCCTTTTTTGACTTTCCAATGATCACGTGTAGATCCATTGACCAAGGTGCATGATGGAATTCCTGTGCTGGCCATCAGATTGAGGTTGATGGACATGTGGCAAGCTTAAGTATGTGCGTACATGGTGGACCACTGGTGGGCAAGGGTACCTGAACACGTTATAAGAAAAAATATAGGGAAATATGGGGGACCTGGGAATCGAACCCAGGTCCCATTGCCTGCATGACAACACATCAACCAACCCAACCAACGCTTGTCTTTGTTAATTAAATGGAATAGAAATAATATAAGGGAACAACACGCTTATGGTACATCACGCGCCAAAAATTCAAACGAGCCAGTCATCCTGGGACACGTACACCTTCTTCTTCGTTTGCCTGAAATTACAAAACAGATAGCGGGGGTTTTAAACCCCCACTAAATAGTACCTGCGAATAATAGCGAATAGGGCATAGTGAAAAAGAAAAAGGGCGCGATGGGTGATTTCAATCCGTTTGGATGTCACGATTCCAATGGTGCTGGTCTTATGGTTCAATTTTTCCAGATACGTAAACCCCTCTTTTGGAGCTTCAAGAACCCTAGAAAATTTTAATGGCAACTTTGCATACAAGCCATATTAATTCAATTGGATAACACCATTAGCTTTAGAATGATCAGGTTAGTATAAATCAAGCATTAAAATGTATGGAAAATGCGTATGAATTAAAATACGAATGTGAACAATATCATGAACAGGGCAAAGTCATTCTACCACTTCTGGATGTATGGAGACTGGAAAAGTATTGAGTCACGTTCAGAAAGGTTCCAGCAATCGTTTGGAATACTTTTTAGGCCTTGAAAGGAGCTCTATCTATGAAAACAGTTTTGAAGTTTTTTTGTGAAAAATACAAATTTGTTCTCTCAGTTCCTGCGCAGCTTTCTTGTTCTTTGCTTTAGGGTTATGTTATGCTTATGTATGTGAACGATTTAGGTTAGAAAAACTGGCCTAAAATCCATGTATTCAATGCTTTTGAATTTCGGATTTTCCATGATCTTTTTCATTCCTTTTTGATGCCAATCATTGCCAATCATATTGAATCTTTCCTTATTGAATAGTGCACGAAATATTGAGTGAATTCTATGCACAAAAATATTTGAAAAGTATGATTTAGTATTTTTTCATATTTAATTTTAATTAATTGAATTAATAATAATAAAAATTCAAATAATTAATAAAAAATGATGAAATAACTCCCTTGGATGTCAAGGGGTCGTGCATGGCCTTTGGGTAATGATTCATGGAAGAAATTAAGGCCCATTAGCAATTTTGAGGTATTTGAAGCAAAGTTGACTTTTCAAAATTCCCAAAAATTTCCCAACTTCCACAAAGCATATCTTGCTCAATTTTTAAGCTTTGATCATGTTCTTGGACATTTTGGAAAGGTCCTGAAGTCCTCTAACCAATGTCTTTGGTCCCATGTAATTTTGATTTACCAATCTCAAGTTATGGTCTTTGACTTAAAGTGCCTTTTTGTTGACTTTTGAAAATGACCTATAATGTTGAGATTGATAACTTTTTTTGAGAGCATTTCTTGGACTTGAAGTGTGAAGATGATTGTAGGAAATGTCATTCTCTTCAAAATGAGCTTTGGATGGAATTTTGCTGATAAATCATATGGAAGTTATGCCTTGGTCAATTTGCAGTTGACTTTTCCAACTGTCCAAAAATAGAAACTTTTGCATCTTGAGACTTTTTGAGCCATGCTTTGAGAATCATGATCAAGAATTGATCAAATGATGTTTGTGGATTCAAAATAAAATGTTGACCAAAAATTTTGACTTTTGACTGTCAAATGACCATTTTGCCCCTACAGTTGACTGTGAAGCAATTAGGGTTTTTGACTGTGCAATTTTGTGCTGTGAGTCTTGAAACTTGGCATAAGGATGCTTGACAATGTTTATAGGCATGTGGGGCTTGATTGGACCCTTGGAAACTTCAATTTCTTTGCCAAAACCAAAACCCTAATTTTTGACTTGTTAGGAGGCAATTGGACTGTGCAACCCTTGGGAGATTTTGAACCTTGTTCTTGGCAAATCTTGAAGAATATGGGAGGGCAAATTTTGGGGTACAACACTTACGAACAAGAATCATTACAAAGTTTGCCTAAACAATAGCCTCTTTTCAAAAATACTTTCAAAAACCACAAAAAGCTCATTTTCAAACAAAAGCAACTGATCTAGCAAGTAATTAAGAGCCCATGGAAAACCATGGATGAAAAGGGTGTTAATACCTTACCTTTTCATAATCTACCCCCCAAACTCAAGAAAACATCTTAAATGTCTTTCCTGTGCTTTTTCACCTTTCCTTTTGGATAAAAGAAAAGTCGGTGACGACTCTTGCTAACCACAACATTTGTGATCAAAACGCAAAACAATCAAGTCATTTCTCCCATCGTATCACAGAACTGGAGACTCTGCTGGGGATACTTATAAAAGTGGAGTTACCTTAGGGCTAGATCATATTTATTTGCCATCGGGTGAAAAGGATAATCAAGAAGGGAAAGGCAAGGAAGCGGATGTCCAACCAGAATCTAAAGAGGAAGAAGAAGAAGAAGATTACTCTGAAGAGCAGTATCCCCCAGCCGACGACAAATACAAACATCTGGAAGAACGTCTAAGTGCAATGGAGATTCAGAAAGTGCCTGGGCTGGACTTTGAAGAGCTGGGTTTAGTGTATGGGATTTTTATTCCACCAAAATTCAAGGAACCAGTGTTCGGTAAGTACGACAAGGTTTCATGTCCCAAGATGCATCTCTGATCCTATGTGAGGAAGATACAGCCTCACACTGCTGACAGAGATTTGTGGGTCCACTTCATTCAAGACAGTCTATCAGGGACTCAACTTGATTGGTTCTATCAACTGGAAAGGGCCAATATTCATAATTGGGAAGACCTTGCCGCTGCTTTTTATAAACAATATCAGTACAACGCGGACCTTGCTCCCACCCGTACTCAACTCCAGAGCATGGTTATGGTTTCAAGTGAAGGTTTCAAAGACTACATTCAGAAATGAAGGGACTTAGCAGGAAGAGTCCAACCTCCCCTTTCTAAAAGATAACTAGTAGACATGTTCCTGGGTACCATATTTGGTTCTTTCTTTAATCATTTAATTGGAAGCTCCTCAGCAGGGTTCACTGAATTAATCTTGACCGGAGAAAGAGTGGAAGCTGGGATTAAGAGTGGGAAGATTCAAAAGGACGCATCCTCCAGCTCCGTGAGAAAACCATTTATTGGGATGAAAGAAGTTGGTGTTATGTATCCTCAAAGGAATCAAGATAGAACTGAACACCGACCAATTGTAGGGGTTGTCATGATCCCTAAGCCTGCACCTACTCAACAAAGAAGCAATCAACCTAGAATAGAAAGACCAGTAAGACAATTTACCTGGATTAATATGACACTATCTCAAGTCCTGCCACATTTGTTGAGATCTGATCTGGTAACTTTGAAGGAAGCTCCGAAGAATCCTAACGCAACCTCTCCTCATTACCATCCTAATGCTCTTTGTGCTTACCATTCAGAAAGCCCAGGCCATGATACCATCAACTGTTGGGCTTTGAAAAACAAGGTGCAAGACCATCTTGAAGCAAAATAAATTATTTTCGGGCTGTGATGAAAGCGGCCACCTCTGTTTATCCATACCAACTAATTGTCATTTACTAAAAGTAGGTGTCCAACGCCTAATGGATGATAAAGAGATTTTATTTGAAAAGACTCCCGTTCCAACCGTTTCTTACAAAGATGTTTCAATAGTAACCATTTCCGCCAATCCTTCCAGGGTCTCCACCAAAAGACCCGTTTGGATTACATCAGTTCCTAAAGTGGCTCCACTGATAATTACTATGCCAGGTCCAATCCCGTACTCATCAGATAAAACTATCTCATGGAACTATGGGGGCGATGTCTACTATCACAGCGTCAAGCAAGATTGGCTGGCTGATGAAGACTCAATTTTTGAGAAGGATGACCCCGACATCGACAACATTGTGGGAACCAGCAAGATAACCCGAAGTGGAAGAATATTCTCCCCAGAGATTTCTCCTCCGAAGAGTGTCACCGGTCCTGTGATCATCCCTGTTTCTGTTCCTGTTGACACTACTACTATTATAATCCCTATGGTTACCCCTACTAACACTCCTACCACCAAGTCGACTGAGACTCGGGGCAAAGTAATTTTGGTTGAGCATGTCTGAATGAAGGCGTAATAAATATCTATCCCCGAGGCCTCCCAAAAGGAGATGGAAGAAATTCTGAAAATTATAAAGAGAAGCGACTACAACATAGTCGAACAGCTACGGCAGACTCCGTAAAAAATTTCCATGTTGGCTTTATTGTTGTGCTCCGAGGCTCATGCGAAGGCCTTGGTGAAATTTCTCAAAATTACCCATGTGCCACAAGAAACCTCTGCTGATCAATTTCAAGACTGTGTGGCCAGTTTGACCGCTGACAATGGTTTAGACTTTTCTGATGCTGACTTAACACCTAGAGGGAGGAAGCACAACGAGGAATTGCATGTCTCTATCGAATGTCGGGGCACAACTTTAGCCCATGTCTTGGTTGATACTGGTTCGTCTTTAAATGTGCTGCCTAAGAAGGCTCTTGATAGATTCGATTGTGAAGGTTTGACCTTAAAACCCAACAACATAGTGGTAAGGGCCTTCGACGGTTCAAGAGAATGGTGCATGGGGAGGTAGACATCCCCATAAAAGTTGGAACTCAAACCTTTGATTCAACTTTTTACGTGATGAACATTCTCCCTTCCTATCCATGCTTATTGGGCCCACCATGGATTCACAACACTGGTGTCGTTACCTCTACATTACATCAAATGCTGAAATACCCAACCAAGGGGAAAATCATTATTGTCCATGGAGAAGAGGAATATATGGTCAGTCACTTAAACTCCTTCAGATGCATGGAATTGGATGGTGAATTCATTGAAACTCCGTTTCAGAATTTCGAGGAAGTCCCACAAACCGTGGCAGTAACCAAGACTGTTTCCCAAGTCCCAAAGATTACAAGACCTCCGCTAAAGATGTCTTCTCTAAAAGATGTCAAGGCAGTGTTGAAGAAGGATCCCAGAAAGCTATACGTTGTTCTCGTGTCGGGGGACCACCCTTGAAGATCAGCAACCATGGAGTCAACGCAGTGGGGGATGATGATGAGGACAACTACGACCTGGAGGAATGGATTTTCCTAACTGTCAATGGAGGGCTCATCAACTGGGAAGCTAAAGACTTTGTCCCAATTACTTTTATCCAACAGTAATTGTCTTTAAATTTTTGTCGGACTTGTAATAATTAAACAATTCAGACTTTTAAAACCTTTCGTCTTACCCGAGGCACAACGATCCATTTGTAAGGTTTGTTACCTCATTTTCATATGTCATCAATGAATCATGGAAGTTTTTGCATACAAACTTTACGCTCTTTGTCTTTCTTTTTACATTTTTATTTCTTTCAAAGATAGATATACTCTTACACACACTCACATTCAAAATGCAGATCTATATCCATTCGGGATCCCATGGGTAACGTTTCTGCTATGGCCTTTTGTGACTCTGAAAATCTAATCTACCAAGCCGAAGACGAAGGTGAGGAAGATTGTGAAGTTTCAGGGGAACTAGCCAGGTTACTACAACAAGAAGAGAGGGCCATTCAGCCCCACGAAGAACCAGTGGACACAATTAACCTAGGTAACGAAGAGGACAAGAAAGAAGTCAGGGTGGGTGTCAATCCTGGCCCATTTTATTTTATTTTTTTATTTTATTTTTATTAGGATTATTATTAGTATTATAATTAATATTAATTTTTATTTTTAGTAATAAAAACCCAAAAAATATTTTTATTTATTATTTTCACATTTTATATTTTATTTTTCTTCATAAACAAAATAATGAAAATATTTCTTTTACATTTTCTTTAGTAATTAAATTTACCTTTTTTAAATACTTAGATAATTTAATTTTAATTATTATTATATTATATTATTTATTTTTCTTATAAAATTAAAATCAATTTAGAATTTAGTACTTTTATTTAATTATTTTTATTTACTAACTTAATTAAATTCACCAAAACCCTAAAGAACTTGTTTTTTTTAAATTAATTTATTCTACTAACTTAATATTAATTTTATTTTTTTTAGTTAATTATTTTATTTTAATTAATTAGGTCAAAAAAACCCTTTTCATGAAAAACCAAACAAAAAAAATTACATTTCTCCTTACATTTCATATTTTTGCATTTTATCCTTATTTTGTACATTTATTCAAATTCAATATGGTTGTAATAATTATTTAGATTTAATTTCTTGCAATATTCTCCATTTGTAATTTGTATACCCCCTCCCCTAAATGATGTAATAGCGTATTAAATTTAATTTCTGCAATTTATCGCTTTATATACAAATGCTAGTAATTAGGGTTTTGTATGGAAAGACTAAAACCAACAAATAGCAGACCATAATCAAAGACAAATCAAGCATGTAAATCAATACACTCACACACATACACCCCTAGGGTAAATCCACTTGGTTACCTTACAAAATGGCCATATTATGCATGTGAGGTATCTTAGCAAAAACAAGCAAAATACAAGATCATATTCCCTCGATGACGCTATCTATGTTGCCTTTCAAAATGATCTTAGTCCCTAAAGAAAAATGCTAAGATATCTTGAAACATTTCTAATCATGGTTATATGATGACCCTTGCCCATCCCTTTTACATCCTAAGATAGGGTTACTTACCAAATCAATGGTAAGATAACAATGTCAAAGGAAAGAGGAAATAAACATGAAAGACTTTTGAGTAGGTAGAATGTTCTTAGTTACTTGCTCAATTTCAAAATCAAAACATCCTTGCTATTTTCAAAACAAATACCTACACTTTCAAAACACCTTTCAAATTTGAAAACATTTTCAAAAGATCAACCCCTTTGTATACATTATTACGAACGAGAATCATTACAAAGTTTTCCTAAACAATAGCCTCTTTTCAAAAATACTTTAAAAAACCACATAAAGCACATTTTCAAACAAAATCAAGTGATCTAGCAAGTAACTAAGAGCCCATGGAAAACCATGTATGAAAAGGGGGCTAATACCTTCCCTTTTCATAATCTACCCCCGGAACTCAAGAAAACATCTCAAAGGTCTTTCCTGTGCTTTTTGACCTTTCCTTTTGGATAAAAGAAAAGTCAGTGGTGACTCTTGCTAACCGTAAAATTTGTGATCAAAATGAAAAATAATCAAGTCAGTTCTCCCACCGTATCACAGCTGCGCATATTCTTTGAATGACTCATTGCCTTTCTGAGCCATTACTCTCAATTGGTCATGGTCAGGCGCCATGAACATATTATACTTATATTGCTTGATGAAAGCTTCACCTAGATCATTGAAGGTGCGGATATTGCTATTGTTCAAACCCATATACCACTTCAAAGCGGTACCGGTTAAACTATCCTAGAAGAAATGAATAAGAAAATGCTGATCATCAGTATGGGTGGACATCTTTCTGATATACATCACCCAGTGGTCACGAGGACAAGATTTGCCTTTGTACCTCTCAAATTCCGGCACTTTAAACTTCATTGGCACCTTTACGTTAGGAACTAAGTAGAGTTCACTAACGTTCTGTCCGAATAATTCTTTTCCCCGAAGAGCCTTCATTTCCTTTTGAATCTCATTAAATTGGTCTTGAAAGTCATCCAATCAGTCATAGAAACCCACTATTTCACTCGGTGGAGGAACGAGACGATAAACTTCATCGTTAACAAACGACATAGCATTCACCGTAGGAGGTGCAATATAATGGATCTCATTTTTAGCAACAGGAGTAACATGCACCACAAGAGGTTTAGGAATAGAAACAGCTCGAGCAAATGGAGCAATTTGGGCATTAAGATTTTAACCTTCTGGCATGAAATTTTCAGGCATTCCCCACGGGTAACCCTGAGACATACGATTTTGAGCAGCAGTAACTGGAGTAACAGAAATGGGAACTGACGGAACAACGGAAGCAACCGTTGTTTGTTGTAGCTGAGCAATATGAGGAGATGGAGGAGTAAGTGGTGGATAATTCTGAGAAGCCACCAACGATTCCATCAAAGCATCCAGATTAGCCACATCTGCCTTCAAAGTAGTAACTTCTTCAAGTAGCTCACGATTCTCTTGTTCAAGATTCTTCATTTTCTTCCTAGAATTAACCGGAGTATTATACCGGTGAGATAACTTGCTTCTGAATGGGGTAGAGAAACACAGTAAGACACCTGGGTATGAACAAAAATGCAAGAAATATGTGCAAGATGTTGCATGGTATGCAATGCATATGATTTATTTATCATTATTAATATTTCAAGGGACTCAAAGAACTTATAGACGATTTGCAAACATTAAAGTACTAACACATTTTGAAATAGTGAAAATTTCTTTATAATAACTTCAGAGTGGATTACAACTTTTAGTACAAGTTTCAATAATCCTAAGTACAAGAGCATAAATATGGAATCCAAAATCCTAAGGAAGCAAAGCTGATGAAGATCTCTCCACACATTGACGCTTTCCCATGAGTCTTGTAATCTGAGCCTTCAATTGCTTGTTCTCTTCTGCATACCTGTCGGTGACTTCTTTCCAATCACCTGAGTCAGGAAGTGAGCAACTAGGTCCAAACCGAGCTCTAGAGGAAAATAAATCCTCTTGCCTCTCCATCAACTCCACAACACGACTCTCAAGAATCTCAATCAAGTCATCCTTCTCTTTCAATTCTGTTTGGTAGTCATCTCTAAAGTTTGACACTTGTTCTTCCAGGCTTCCTTCTCCCACTGCATCCTAACCAAGGCAAGTTGAAGTTCTTCCATATCATCTAAGAGGAGAGGAGTAGTTTTCACAAACATATCAGGTATATGTTCTTCACAATTATATGGCATCTTCAACTGAATTGCCCTTGCTTGTACCCACCGGAGATGAGGCTCCAAAGATACAACTCCTCTTGGTCCTGAGTCTTTTCTACCCTTCCTATGAATATGGCGCCAAGCCTTTGCAATTTCCTCCTTAGCTTGCTTATGATCTTCTACTTCTTTGAGAAAGAACCCACTCAGATGAATACCATTTGGCTTGTCTCTCATTGGATATCCAAGTTGATGATGCACAAGAACATGATTGTAGTTAATTCCTCCCTTTATACCAAGAAGAGGTACATTGGGGTAACCACCACAACTATTGACAATCTCCATATCATAATAAGCCTGATGATACCTAACAATGTCAGAATGAGTGAGAGCCATAATCTTTAGAGCCCAACGAGGTTCCTTCTTGATATCCCAGAAAGCATCAGACTGAGGTAAGTGAGAAATAAACCACTGATATAACAAAGGCGTGCAACAAATGATCATCCCTCCATGATAAAAATCCTGAAGATGAATGGAATAATAAATATCTCCTAATAATGAAGGATTTGGATTCCCAAATAAAAAGATCCTGATGGCATTGACATCCACAAATTTGTCGACATTAGGAAATAAGAACAACCCATAGGCAAGCAAAGCAAAGGTGGCCTCAAAAGCAATTGTACTCTTCATCCTAGAAAAGTAGCAAGCTTTCTCTAATAAAAACTGAGCGCGTAATCCTGTTATTCCTCCTTTGGTAGTCATGTTAGCCTCAATCTCAGGCTTCCCCAAATGAATCATGGCAACAATCTCATGAGACTTGGGCTCTCCCTCTAAACCGGTGAAAGGAACACGATCGGTAACAGGTAAACCCAGTAGGTAAGAATACTCCTCCAATGTAGGCATCAACTGATAATCGGGGAAAGTAAAACACCGATACAAAGGATCATAAAACTGGACCAAAGTAGAAATAATACCCTCCTTCATCCTGAGCTTCATAAGAGACACGATGGATCCATACTTCTTCCCAAAATCTGTAGAACTCTCGATCTCTGGAATCAGACTCATCTATCTTAGGATTTTTGAAACTGTACTTCCAAGTCTTTCTTTTTTCATAATCCATGGTCAAAAAGTACCTGAGATATTTGCAAAAATCCAACTTTAAGTCCCTTGAAACAAATGTTTTAAAGGATGCTCATGGGTGCATGAATGCATGATGCAACAATCACACAAAAGATCACAAACATGGGGGTTCATAAGATCGACGTCATGAGCATGAGGTCAAAGGTACTACCTATAAGGTATGTACTAATAGTTTATCACCTGCCGAAAAAGGTTCTAAAAGGTTCCCAGAGTCTACATCCTTCTTTCAGATATTACCAACATCCCGATTAACTCGGTAATCAGTAATATTCTCAGGAAAAACTCGTCTGAGTGTAGTATCACGTGACAACCACTCCCGGATTACTCCGTCATAGTTTCCACACTACACCTAAAAGGCCAAGATGGGTTAAGGGTTCTACGGTCCTCAGTTTCAGCAGGCTCCCAGGTCGAAAGCAGCACATCTTCCCGATTACTCGGTAAATGACACTACAATTAAAGGGGCCTCCATTGAATGGGGGATCTCATATCTCATTTTTTGGTATTACTCCCTCAAAGTTAACATGACTATACTGCCCGTCCTATCTTAAGTTTTCCCAAGTACGGGTAGATGACTTATGAGAAATCACCAAGCACCCTGAAAACCAGGAAAATCTAGACAAACATATATACATCACATAATATACAATAAACAATAGCACATACATAATATAAACAAAGATATGCTCAACCCACTTAGAGATGGACCATCATTTGGTTGATCTGTCCCTAGTGAAGTCGCCATTTTTCTATAGCGGTAGAAATCTTGAGACTAAACCATTGGATTGGTTTGACTCACACCGATCAAATAAAAATTTCCATCGCGCTTTATTGTTTCCATAGGAATGGGAAAAGAGCGAATAACCCAAAAAAGAGGGGGAGAGCATCTAGGTACGAGGGTTGGTTATGAAAAGGGAAGGTGTTGTACCCAAAAATTTTCCCTCTCATCCTTCAGGAATTCATTCTGAATTCTCAGAGTTTCTCTTAAACAAATCCAAGCCCTGAATCATCATTCCTCTCCAGGTAAACCATTTACAAGAGCAGAATGGTCATTTGCAAGCTCAAAAGTCTAAATTTTTACCTTGAAAAAAAAAGTTAAATTCTATATGCTTAGAATTTTTCTCTAAAAAAAGAGAGAGTGTTTAAGAAAAAAAATGGAACTTCAGAACTTCTGAACCAACCTCCAGGCAGAAACGGTCAGAAGTTGCAAACTGGGCTCAACATATAACATTCAGTCAGAAGGTGTCTCTTCAGCAGCTACACCAACCCAGTCAGGGGTTGTAAACGTGTTTCAACATGTGATCTTTAAACAGAACATTGCTCTTTCAGCAGTTACGCAAGTTCAGCCAGAGTTTGCTAAAGAAATGCAAAGAAGACAACAAAGCCTAAAACTCCTTCAGAACATACTGGGATCAAAAGGTAATGGGATCAGCAGATTGGGTATAATACTGAAGCAGAATCTCTAAGTCCAGAGTTTTCAGAGGCAGATCAAAGGAACATGCTGGAAAGTCTGGAAAACTCTCAGAATTTGCTGAGGCAGCAAGAGGCCAAGGTCAGAGCTTGGTTTACATTGTTCTTTTTGGTGAAGTAGAACTGCTGGCTCAGGTTTTAAGTAATGATGCAAAATCTCCTATTACAAGATTTTTGATTTTGACAAATCTCATCACCATTTAATGCTCATTAATGCTCACAACCACTTTTGAGCATTCATCCAAGGGGTCTCTCCACGTGTGGCATGGTAACACCTTCCTGCAGGCTTAGGCATGGGTCTATGCGCCACTTTTCGCCTATGGGTATCACTTCTCCTTAATCCTTGCTTACTGTTCCAACCTAGGCTGAAAAGTTGTCCGTCATCACAACTTTTCATGAACTCCCTTCAAGAACAAGTTAACCTCTACTGCATAGTATTGGCGCCATTTAATGTTCAAAAATTCACAAAGCCTTGCCTATAAATAGAACACCATCGTCCATTAAAAGAGTGGTAAAAAAAATCCAGAAAAAATCTAGCAAGAAAACATTGTGAAAACTCTGTCAAAATTCCTAGTGTTTCATAACTTTGAATTTCCTGCCTCCAAACTTCATTGATACCCAGTTTTCTCCTTGACTAGAGAACACCCATACAGTTTCTGACCATACATACATATATCTTCTCCATCCACCCATTCTAAAAAAGAACCTGTCCAGCACACCATCAGAGCTAAAGCTAGCTCCAACTCACAGATTTTCTTCCTACAGCAAGGTAAGCACCTGCTGACTCTCATCACGCTGCTAAGCATCATCCGCTTTGCATGCTCAATAAATACAATGTAGATATCATGTTGATGTTGTATGTGTTCTGAGGATTTTCATGCCTCTGAATGCTTAAGTAGGAAGTGGATCAATGTAGAACCTACCTGTGACCTTGTTGGTTTTGTCTTCTGAAACACTTTGATACTTGTTGAGATTGTCCTAGGCATGCCTTCTGTTTTATGGAAAAATAATAAAAATGCAGATGTTCTGACTAGTACAGGGGGAAACCAAGCGCTGACTTTGACGCCAGCATTTCTGAGGCCTGTTTTGCCATCAATAATATCAGAACTTCTGAAAATTATTGTGTTTCCAGCAGGGTCAGAACTTCTGACTTCCCCACTAACAAACTTTTGTCTTAAAGCGCATGGGAGTCAGAACATCTGACCTTCCCACTAACAGGTTTCTGTTTTGCAGGGCATCAGAGTCAGAAGTTCTGACTCACACAGTTTCACTAACAGGTTGATATCCTTCAGCAGGCTTGGGTCAGAACTTCTGACTTCCTCTCGGCAGCGCGCTAGCCCTCTCTATCTTTCTCTTTTTCTTCCCCTTGTTATTTTATTTTCTTATCTATTTTTCTCGTTGAACCACCCCTGTGTACAAGTGTGTATCCCCCACCCCCTAAATATTGTAATAGTGTAGGATTTTACATTTCCGCATTTTTATTGCTTTCAAATGTAAATGCTAGTAATTAGGATATGTATGGAAAGATAAAAATCAATGAAATAGAAAATCCTAATTCAAGATAAAATCATGCATGTAATAAAACACACTTGCACACCAACACCCTTAAGATATCTCCACTTGGTTGCCTAAACAAATGGCCATGGTATGCATGCTAGGTATCTTGGCAAAACAAAATAAAACAAAAGATCATAGTCCCTCGATGATGCTATCTTGGTTTCCTAAACAAAATTATCTAGTCCCTCAAGAATTGCTAAAGATACTTGGCAATATTGCTATCATGGTCAATACGATGACCCATGCTTGTCCCGTTTAACATCCTAATACAAGGTTGTTTACCAAATGCAATGGTAAAACAACATTGTCAAAAGGGTTAAAAACGTATAGGAAAGATCTTTGATTAAAATAGGGTAGACAACTCTTAGTTACTTGATTAAAACTTGCAAAACATCCTTGCTATTTTCAAACACACCTCACAACACAATTTCAAAACATTTCCCAAAAACAAACTTTCAAACCTTGAAAAATATTTTCAAAAGACAAATACACCCTTGTATACATTCAAACAAGAATCTTTACAAAGGTTGCCACAATGATGGCCTCTTTTCAAAACATTTTCAAAACCACACACAAAGCACCATTTCAAACAATTGAAAAGCAAAAGCAAGTGATCTAAACAAATAACTAAGAGCCCATGGAAAACCATGGATGAAAAGGGTGCTAGCACCTCCCCTTTTCATAATCTACCCCCCGAACCCAAGAAAACATCTCAAAGGTCTTTCCTGTGCTTTTTGACCTTTCATTAGGATAAAATAAAAAGTCGGTGGCGAATCTTGCTAAACCGAAACATTTGCAAACACAAACGCAAAACCTCAAGTCAGTTCTCCCACCGTATCATAGAACTGACGACTCTGCTGGGGAATTATCTAAAAGTGGAGTAACCTTAGGGTTTAGATCACCTTTACATGCTTACTTTGTTTGCTTTGATTGCTTTACATTTGGTTCTATTGTTTGGGTTTGAATCCTCCACCCGGATTTTTGGGAAACATTCATAGGTAAATAGCATTACGTTGTGGAAACTATGCGGGGTATACCGACATGGTTGAAGCAATAACTATATTAGTGTGACATATTTGTGGGTACCGGTAGCCTTTGAGTCAATCAAAGAGAATACGGGGACGCTGAGTGATGTCATGAAGCACTAATGGACTTTTAGAACCTTTACTTGACCATCTTGGACTTATTAGGGATAGTGAGATGACCGGCTTTGGTGCAGTCCGAAGTTGGTAGATACTCGATACTACACTCATTAAGGGTTATTATTTTGGAATATTTAGGTCGCCAGTTAAGTGGCTAAACTGAAACAATGAACACATAAAATAATCCAGTGATATTGAGCTCCTTAGAACCCGATTACTATTTATAGGACAGGATGAGCCAACTAGCTTCAAGAGGGTACTTACCTATGAAACCCCTTGCAAGCCTGAAACTAGGAACTTGTGTGACTTGCTTGTACATATACTTGTGCATACATCATGAACATCATAAAGCATCATATGCATCCACTAACCATTTCAAGGGTTCAGATCTTCATCTTTATTCTTGTTTTGTAGGTTATGGAATCACTCCGCAGAAAAACTATTCAGGTCAACCTTGTGAGAATCCATCCTCAACTCAAGGAGCTTACTTCCAAGATTCCATAGAATTCTTTCTTCAGTGAAAGACATGGTAGACTTCTCAACTTGGTCAACTCTAACATTGAAGAAGACATGGTGAAAGTTCTCTTCCAGTTCTTTGACCCCCTACACCATTGCTTCACATTTCCTGATTGCCAACTAGTGCCTACTTTGGAGGAATTTTCTCAACTCCTGAGGATTCCTATTCTCCATCAACTACCCTACAAAGGTACGGAAAGAGAACCAAAGCCTGAAGATGTTGCTCAAGCCTTACACTTGCAACCATTTGATATCAAAGGTCATTGGGAAACCAGAAGTGGTGTCAAGGGTTTCTTGGCAAAGTTTCTGTTTGAGAAGGCACAAGATTGCTGGAATTCTTTAGATCTGCAAGCCTTTGAAGAGATTGTAGCACTCCTCATCTATGGGTTGGTCTTGTTCCCAAACCTTGATCAGCTTATAGATGTGAATGCTGTCAAAAATTTCATATCTCGAAATCCTGTGCCTACATTGCTTGGGGACATCCTACACTCATTTTACACACGAACAATGAGGAAAAAAGGTGTTCTCATGTGTTGTACTCCTCTTCTAGCAAGTTGGTTTATTTATCACCTTCCCCAATCAGTCTTGAAGAATGAGCAAGGCTTGAGGTGGTCACAACGATTGATGACTCTTACACATTCTGATGTTCATTGGTGTTCTTGGTCCAGAGAAAATGTTATCATCATTAATCATTGTGGGGAATTCCCTAATGTCCCACTACTTGGAATTAGGGGAGGCATTACCTACAACCCCTGTTTAGCTCTGAGACAATTTGGGTATGCTCGAAGGGATGGCCCTCATGACATGCTAATTCCTGACTTAGTTTTTTACTTCGACAACGACGCTCAAGGACTACGACAAAGGTTTATCCGAGCTTGGAGGATGCCCAACAAAGTAGACAGTAAGACACTGGGACACAAGAATTCCATCCCCCTTGAGCCTTACCTCAAGTGGGTACGAACCCGCGACCAGAGTCTTATGATGCCTTACCCCTACATTTTGCCTATGATCAAAGAGCCTGTTATGGAAGGAGAGGTTCCATACACCCTCCTACATCCTAACATGCCAACGTCATTGGAAGATTTGCAAAAGAGTTGGATACAGCTCAAGGAAGAACGAAATACTTTTAAAGCCAGCTTCTACGCCAGTGAGGAGAAGGTTTTGGAACTTACCCGTCAACTCCACGAAGAGCAGACTCTTAACACTTACATCGCACCAAAGAGGATGCGCAACATCTTTTTACATTAAGATTTTTGTAATACTTGGCCCATGGGGCATTTACGTACTAACAAATTTCTTCTTATTAATATGACGTGTGTTCTTTTTGTTTGCAACAACTTTGAATTTTTGAATCCTTGAATGCATTACATGAATACATATCATTCATCATATGCATAAACAGGTCTTCACACCAGGTTTCCTTATCTTTCCGCTGTTTATTTTAGCAAGGATGGATATAGAGCAGACGGTCAAAGATCTGCAAGCACAGAATTCACAATTCCATCAACTCCTCATGACCTTAGCAAAGGGTCAAGAGGACCTTAAAGCACTATTAGAGAAAGAGAAATAAATGGAAAAGAAGAAAAAGAAAATAGTTGGTGTGGCCACTATGGGAAGAAGATTTGAGAACCAAGCTAGGAGAGTCCTGGATTTCCCTTCAACGTCTGATGAAGGGGTTGGAAAAGGAAAAGGAGCTGCGGTACCTTCCGAGTCTGAGGTTGAAGAAGAAGAAGAAGAAATGGATAAAGATTACTCTGAGCAGCAGTACCCTCCGGCGGACGATAAGTATAAAAATCTAGAAGATCGGTTGGCAGCCTTGGAGGTACAAAGAGTACCTGGGTTAGATTTCGAAGAACTAGGGTTGGTTGTTGGTATCGTCATTCCCCCCAAGTTCAAAGTACCTACATTTTCTAAATACGACGGTTTGTCATGTCCGAAGATGCATCTGCGGTCCTACGTGAGAAAGATCTAACCTCACTCTTCTGATAAGGATCTGTGGGTCCACTTTTTTCAAGATAGTTTGTCGGGTACGCAATTGGACTGGTTCTATCAACTTGAGAGATCTGATGTTCATAACTGGGAGGATCTGGCTGCTTCTTTCTATCGACAATATCAATATAATGCAGATTTAGCGCCTACTCGTACTCAACTACAGAGTATGGGTATGATCTCTAATGAGGGCTTTAAGGAGTATGCCTAAGTGGAGGGACTTGGCTGGAAGGGTGCAGCCACCATTGTCTAAAAGAGAGCTGGTTGATATGTTTTTAGGGACGCTGTCTGGTCCATTCTTTAATCACCTGATAGGGAGTTCATCGGTAGGGTTCACCGAATTAATTATGACTGGTGAATGAGTTGAAGCTGGCATCAAGAGTGGTAAGATTCAAAAAGATACATTTGCTTCTGCCACTGTCAAAAAACCTTTTCCAACCTAGAAATGATCGACCAAGAGCCAACCAACAAAGAGGAGGAAGGCCTGCTAGGCAGTTCAACAAAATAAACATGACGCCTGCCCAGATCCTCCCCCATCTTTTGAAACTGAACCTTACAACCTTGAGAGATCCGCCACAAAACCCAAATACCTCTTCTCCCTATTATCATTCAAATGCAAAATGCGCATATCATTCTGACAGTGTGGGGCACGACACCAACAACTGTTGGGCCCTTAAAAATAAGATCCAAGATTTAATAGATGCCAAGGAGATGGAGTTTGATTCCCCCGAAAAACATAATGTGATATCCGCTCCTATGACAAAACATGGTCATAATGTCCATGCTATTGTAGAAGATCTTCATGTTACTGCTGTTGATGACTTAATGACTTCGTTGCCAATGATCAAAATGAATATGTTGAAAGCTGGGATTTTCCCAGGCTGTGAAAAAGATTGTTACCTTTGTTCGACCTTGCAATCCGATTGTCCGCTGTTGAAGTCAGGCATCCAACGCCTGATGGATACTCAAGAAATCCTCTTTCAGAAAATTCCTGTTACTCCTTTTATTCCAATTAATGATGTTTCTATAATCACCATTTTCGACAATCTTTCCAAGGTCTCCAAAAGACTTGTTAAGATTACACCCGATCCAAAGTTTGTACCGCTGAAGATTACTATGCCGGGGCCTATCCCATACAAGTCCAATAAGACAATACCGTGGAATTATGGAGGAGAGTTATTCTACCACGGTGTCAAGCAGATTGAATCAGTGGAAAAGAATTCCGACGAAGAAACTCCTGACATAAGAAATATTGCAGGGACAAGTAAGATCACTCGTTGCGGGAGAATCTTCTCTCTGGAGATTTCTCCTCCAAGGGCAATCTTTGGACCCTTAAGTGCTCCTGTGCCAGTCGAGGTATCTATGCGAAGTCCAGTTATTGAAGAAATTGTGACTCCCGAAGATATACCCTCTGTTGATACTACTAAAGGTAAGGGGATCCAAGAAGCGCCCGTCAGGACGAGGGCTCAGACTTTGGTCATCCCCGAGACCACCCAAAAGGAGATGGAGGAGATTTTAAAGATACTTAAGAAAAGCGACTATGATGTCGTAGAGCAGTTGGGGCAAACCCCTTCAAAAATCTCTATGCTAGCTCTATTGCTCTGCTCCGAGGCTCATGCCAAAGCCTTGATCAAATTCTTGAAGACGGCACACGTACCTCAAGAAACTTCTGCGGATCAGTTTCAAGAGTGTGTAGCTAGCCTTACAGCCGACAATGGTCTTGGATTCTCTGATGCCAATCTAACATCTAAGGGAAGAAAGCATAATGATGCGCTGCATGTCTCAGTAGAGTGCAGAGGGACCACTCTTGCTCATGTTTTGGTTGATACCGGTTCATCTTTAAACGTCCTACCAAAGAAATCATTGGATAGACTAGACTGTGAAGGTTTGACCTTAAAGTCTGGTAATATAATTATTAGATCCTTCGACGGTTCTAAGAGGATGGTTCACAGAGAGGTGGACATCCCAATTAAGGTGGGAACGGAAATTTTCAACTCGACTTTTTATGTGATGGACATCCGTCCTTCATATTCATGCTTGTTGGGAAGGCCATGGATCCACAACGCTGGGGCAGTCACTTCTTCTTTACACCAGATGCTCAAGTACCCAGTCCAGGGTAAAATCATAACGGTTCATGGTGAGGAGGAGTATATGATAAGCCACCTTAACTCTTTCCGCTACGTGGAGTTAGATGGTGAATTCATAGAAACACCTTTCCAACATTATGAACAGGTTTCTCCCGAAGTTGCGGTAGCCAAGACAATGACTGCGGTACCCATTATTACCAAACCTGTGTCCCGGATGTAATCCCTTAAAGATGCGAAGGCTGTAATCGAGGAAGGAGGAAGTACAGTGTGGGGTCAACTGCCTGATTTTCTTGTCAAGACAGATAAGTTCGGTTTGGGTTTCACCGTTGCTAGTAAGAAAGTTGTGCGTCGCTCCCGGGCTGGAGGACTGCCACTGAAAATCACTCACCATGGAGTTCATGCTTTAGAGGATGATGAAGAAGGAAGCAATTTTGAAGACTGGATCTTTCCAACCATTTAAGGAGGACTGAACAACTGGGAGGTGAAAGACTTCGTTCCCATTACTTTCATCAATCAGTGAATTATATTTTGAACATTTCCTGTTTGGTCTGTAATAATTATTAAACAATTCGTACACCCTTTTCGCCTTATGCCTTAACCGGGGCATATAGGTCCATTTGTAAGGGTTTTGATTCTTCATTTTCATATTCCATTTTTAATGAATCATGGACGTTTTAATCTATAAACTTTTGTGTTCATTTTATTTCTTTTTACATTTTATTTTGTTTAAAGGTGGTTATCCCTTACACACACCCACACTCACAAAATGTAGGTACCCATCCACTCTGGATTCCATGGGTAACAATTCTGCTATGGCCTTCAGTGACTCTGAAGATCTGGTCAATCATGCCGAATACGAAGGTGATGAAGACTGTGAAGTGCCTGGAGAATTGGCTAGACTTTTGCAACAAGAAGAAAGGGCTATTCTGCCCCATGAAGAGTTGTTAGAGACCATCAATTTGGGTACTGCCGAAGACAAAAAAGAGGTTAAAGTGGGTGCCAACCTAGAGCCAAGTGTCAAGGAGCGCTTAGTTCAGTTGTTGAATGAATATGTTGAGATCTTCGCCTGGTCCTATGAAGACATACCGGGACTAGATACAGATATTGTGGTTCACCATCTCCCTACAAGAGAAGACTGTCCACCAATCAAGCAGAAAGTCTGCCGAATGAGGCCCAATATGTCTGAGAAGATCAAAGCTGAAGTGATGAAGCAGTTCAATGTTGGCTTTCTTGCTGTTACTTCCTATCCACAATGGGTTGCTAACATTGTGCCCATGCCTAAGAAGGACGGAAAAGTCAGAATGTGCATGGATTACAGAGATTTAAACAGGGCTAGCCCTAAAGATGATTTTCCACTACCACACATTGACATCTTGGTTGACAATATAACTCAACACAAGGTATTCTCTTTCATGGACGGATTTTCAAGGTATAATCAGATCAAAATGGCCCCCGAAGATATGGAGAAGACTACTTTTGTTACGCAGTGGGGTACCTTTTGTTATAAAGTGATGCCATTCGGACTGAAGAATGTCGGGGCAACCTATCAGCGAGCCATGGTAGCTTTGTTTCATGACATGATACACCATGAGATCGAAGTCTACGTAGACGACATGATAGCCTGTTCACAAACAGAAGAAGAACACCTCGACCATATGCAAAAGTCGTTTGCCAGGTTAAAGGAATACAAGCTCAGACTGAACCCTAGCAAGTGCACTTTTGTAGTCAGGTCCGGTAAACTTTTGGGATTTATCGTCAGCAACAAAGGCATTGAGGTCGATCCTGTAAAAGTCAAAGCTATACGAGAAATTCCTGTCCCTCGCACTGAGAAGGAGGTCAGAGGTTTCTTAGGACACCTAAACTACATAGTAAGGTTCATCTCTCACCTAACATCTACCTGTGAACCAATCTTCAAGCTATTGAAGAAAGATCAGGCGGTTAAATGGAATGATGATTGTCAAATTGCTTTCGATAAGATCAAGGAGTATTTGCTGGAACCTCTTATCTTGATGCCACCCATCGAACGAAGTCCATTAATCATGTATCTGACTGTTTTGGATAATTCAATGGGGTGCGTATTGGGACAACATGACGAGTCTGGCCGAAAAGAGCATGCCATTTATTACCTTAGCAAAAAGTTTACCGACTGTGAGACCCGATACTCACTGCTCGAGAAAACTTGTTGCGCTTTGGTATGGGCTGCTCGCCGGCTAAGGCAGTATATGTTGACACATACCACTTTGCTGATTTCTAAAATGGATCTGATCAAGTACGTCTTCGAGAAGCCTGCTCTGTCCGGAAGAATCGCTAGATGGCAGATGATCCTCACCGAATATGATATACAGTACACAACCCAAAAAGGGGAGTGTGCTAGTCGATCATCTTACCCACCAAGCCGTTGAAGATTACCAATCCATGAGGTTCGACTTTCCTGACGAGGATTTCATGACTTTGAGCAACATTGAAGAAAACAGACCGTATGACGGACCTGAACAAGGATCCTGATGGACTCTGTACTTTGATGGTGCCTCTAACGCACTTGGGAACGGTATCGGCGCAGTACTTATCTCTCCAGAAGGTTTCCATACACCTTTCACCGCTAGACTCTGCTTCAGCTGCACCAACAACATGGCCGAGTATGAAGCTTGTATATTTGGTCTCAAGGCTGCTATTGACTTGGGAATCAAATCTTTGATTGTATTTGGGGACTCAACTTTGGTTATCAGTCAAATCAAAGGAGAGTGGGATACTAAACATCCAAACCTCATCCCTTACAAAGAACATGTCTTGACATTGTTACCACATTTCGAGCAGATCACCTTCGAGCACTTCCCGCGAGAAGAGAATCAGTTGGCGGATGCGTTAGCTACAATGTCATCCATGTTTAAACTTAATTGGGATAATGAGGCTCCTCAAATCACCATTAAATGAATGGACGAACCGACACATTGTCACGAGATTAATACCGAAGAAGTAGTGGACCGACCTTGGTTTCATGACGTCAAAAGGTATCTCGAAGCACAAGAATACCCTGAGGGAGCTTCAGTCAATGACAAAAAGTTCTTAAGGAGGTTCGCGGCCAAGTTCTTTCTGAGCAACGGTATCCTATACAAGCGCAATCTTGATTGTGTCCTACTCTGTTGTGTAGACAAGGTTGAAGCTAAGCAAATCATGGCTGAACTACATAATGGAACCTTTGGCACCCACTCAAGCGGTCATACGATGGCTAACAAGATTCTACGGGTAGGCTACTACTGGTCTACCACGGAAGCTAATTGTCATCAACATTCTCATACTTGTCACAAATGCCAAATCTATGTTGATAAAATACATATTCCTCCGGTTCCTCTTAATGGCCTAACAACTCCTTGGCCATTCGCGATATGGGGAATCGACATGATTGGAGAGATCAAACATACAACATCCAATGGACACCATTTCATCCTGGTAGCCATTGATTACTTTACCAAGTGGGTCGAAGCAGCTTCCTTCGCGTCCGTTACAAAGAATGTGGTTGCCCGCTTCATCATGCAGAACCTCATATGCCGGTATGGTATCCCCGACAGGATCATCACCGACAACGGTACAAATTTGAACAATACCATGATCACCGCTCTGTGCGAGCAGTTCAAGATTCAACATCATAATTCATATCCCTATCGGCCTAAGATGAACGGTGTTGTCGAAGCCGCGAACAAAAATATCAAGAAGATCATTCAAAAGATGACAGTCACCTACAAGGACTGGCATGAGATGTTACCGTTTGCTCTACACGGGTACCGTACCACGACACGCACTTCAACTGGGGCAACACCCTATTCTTTGGTATACGGCATGGAAGTTGTTTTACCTATCGAGGTTCAGATTCCCTCCTTGAGAATCATGAAAGATGCTGGTTTGAGTGAAGACGATTGGATTCAGACCCGACTTGATCAACTTAACTTGATTGATGAAAAACGACATACTGCCGTTTGTCATGGTCAGGCGTATCAAAAATGTATGATCAAGGCTTTCAATAAGAAAGTTAAGAGACAAGTATATCAAGTCGTGGACCTTGTAATCAAGCGAATCATCTTGCCGCAAAGTGATCCCAGGGGAAAATGGGCTCCTACTTACGAAGGACCATTTGTGATCAAAAACATCTTTTCTGGCGGGGCAATGATCTTAACCACCATGGACGGTGATGACCTGCCGCACCCTGCGAACGCAGACATAGTCAAAAGATACTACGCATAAATGACCCGACAAGTTGAAAACCCGAAAGGGCGACTTGGGCAAAAGTGGGCATCTCGGTGAATCGAAAACCCGAAAGGGCGGTTCAGGCAAAAATTAGGGATAAATATAAAAAAATTTGTACACCCGGCAAGTTGAAAACCCGAAAGGGTGACTTGCGCAAAAAAGGGTTTCCCGATGGATCGAAAACCCGAAAGGGTGATCCAGGCAATAATTAGGGAATTAAAGCGTATGACTATGTCTCGTCGGATGACTTTAAGGGCAATATCTTCATGGACAACCTCCAAGCTTCTGATCAATCCAATCATCTGCGGACGAAGCAACGAATGGACAAGATACTCAGAGTTACGAAGGCTATAGCAGAATGGGAACCCCATGGAAATGTTACACATATCCATCTTTCTTTGTATAAAATTTTTCTCAATTTTATGACAACATTCTCTTACTAGGATGTTTGTCTCCTTTGTACAAAAATACTCACACAAAGTTAATACAAAGATACTTCAAAGTGCCGAAAATTATTTGCCTTTTCTTTCTTTTGTGTTTTATTTGAAAACATCCAATGATTTATTAAATGAGCATATGCATTTGAATATAATCACTGCTTACAAATAAAACAGAATGAGGAAGAATAATTATTGATAGGATGAAAGTGTAGGAAAGTGTATTTAGACTATTCCAGGAGAAATCCCCTGCAATACATCATCTAGATCCTAGACGGAATTAAAGCTTTGAGATGCATATCCCCAGCGGAGTTAAGTTTCAAGAATCCCCGTCAGAGCTGAGTTTTCAAATTCCCAATCCCCGGAGGAGCAAAACCTTAAACTTTAAACCCTCTGAGAAGATGAAACTTTCTTCCCAAACGAAGCCAAACCTTCAGCCTCTAAACACCAATGGAGACCATCCAGTTTCCTCCATTGTCCCTGAAGAGTCGCTTTAAAACCAGATAATTCCCCAGAGAGTTATTCTTCCCCAGTGAAGTCACCATAATCAAATCGGTACGTCATTAAGATCCCCAGCGGAAAGGAAACTCTGATCTACCAATCCCCAGCGGAAAACATTCAGTTTTCCCATGATAGCCCCTAACAGAATGAAGATTCTCATTCGTGAAGTCCCTAGCAGTTTGGCCTCTCCCCACGGAGGTTATCAAAATATTGAATCTCCAGTAGTGGTCATGGATTTATTTTCCCCACAAAGTTATTTCCCAGCAGAACGAAGATTCTTGTTCTTATTTCTCCAATTGAAGCCTCCAAGGTTTCAATTCCCCAGTAGAGGTCTTCAGAGTTTCCCTATTCCCCAACCGAGTAAGGATTCCCATTGGTGTACTCCCCAACTATGGTCATCAAAGTTCTCTGGATTCCCCAAGCAGGTTTTTCAAGCAGACTTAATGATTCTTACATCCCTGCAGAGTTTGTCAAGGTTCTTGTTAATTCCCACAAGTCACCAAGGATTTTCTATCTCCAACATCGGTCAAAGGATTTATTTTCCCCGGCAGCAGTCGAAGATTTCATTATCTCCAGTATCAAGGATATATTTTCCTCAGCAAAACAGCTAATCAGCTTACATGCACATACATTACATTCATAAATCATGAACATTGATAAAACACATATATTGCATCATACATTTCATGTAACATAACATTTATGTTTCAGTTGACCTTTTACCCTCTTCAGGATAAAATTAACAGCTACCCAAAACAGATGATCAAAGCTCAGAAAACGACACAGAGAGGCTCTGGACATGGACGCTATCCTATTTGATTATTCAAATCAAGGGGCAGATTCATGTTCCAATTATGAAGCCTGGATTCGACCAGATTTTATCCTGACTATACTGAAGTGCGGAGATCGACTGGAAAATAGTAGAATCCCCTGCAAGTTCTTCTGAAACCTGGATGTTGACCAAATAGGAAGTAAGGTATTGTGAAGCCTGGATGTTGACCAGATAGCAATACAAGATTGTGAAGCCTGGATATTGACCAGATAACAGTAAGGTACACTATGAAGCTTGGATGTTGACCAAATAACAGTATACTCGGCCAATTACTTTGAAGCCCGGAGATCGACCGTAAAATAGTAGAATCCCCTGCAAGTTCTTATGAAACCTGGATTTTTACCAGATAGGAAGTAAGGTATTGTGAAGCCTGGATGTTGACCAGATAGCAATACAAGACTGTGAAGCCTGGATATTGACAAGATAACAGTAAGGTACACTGTGAAGCTTGGATGTTGACCAAATAATAGTTTACTCGGCCAATTACTTTAAAGCCCGGATTCAACCAGATATTAGTAGGACCCAAAATCTAAAGAAAGACCGGAGGCGACCGGATAACCACTTGATTTCCTTCTGAAGCCTGGATGTCGACCAAATAAGAAGTAAAGACTGTGAAGCCTAGGTGTTAACCAGATATTCGTTCACTGTCACCTCCTCAACCCAGAGATGACTCCCCGGTAGAATAACAGACGACTGAAGTTCTATTTCTACCACGACAGAGACCAACATTCCCCCGACGTAGTTCTCCTCAAATAACAGGCATACATGCTCTCGCAAAGGGATCTCTTATGCGATCAACATTCTTGGATGGCATCTTTAAGCCCATCTCCAACAAGATTCAATCACATCTCCAAATGGCATCTTTAAGCCCATTTCCTCAACCACAGTGTGACGAGTGAAAATTTACGGGAATTCTAGTGTCCAATCCTCTTTTACCTTTGAGTCACGAAAGGCAAACTCGCCAATCTAACTCTTCAGGTTCAAGAAGATTAAACATGGGAAGCTGTTGTACCCCAAAATTTGCCCTCTCATCCCTCAGGAATTCATTCTGAATTCTCAGAGTTTCTCTTAAAAAAATCCAAGCCCTGAATTATCATTCCTCTCCAGGTAAACCATTTACAAGAGAAGAATGGTCATTTGCAAGCTCAAAAGTCAAAATTTTTACCTTGAAAAAAAAGTTAAATTCTATATGCTTAGGATTTTTCTCTAAAAAAAAAAGAATGTTTAAGAAAAAAATTGGCACTTCAGAACTTCTGAACAAACCTCCATGCAGAAACGGTCAGAAGTTGCAAACTGGGCTCAACACATAACATTCAGTCAGAAGGTGGCTCTTCAGCAACTACACCAGCCCAATCAGGGGTTGTAAACGTGTTTCAGCACGTGATCTTTAAACATAACATTTCTCTTTCAGCAGTTACGCAAGTTCAACCAGAGTTTCTTAAAGAAATGCAAAGAAGACAACAAAGCCTGAAACTCCTTCAGAACATACTGGGATCAAAAGGTAATGGGATCAACAAATTGGGTATAATACTGAAGCAGAATCTCTAAGTTAAGAGTTTTCAGAGGAAGATCAAAGGAACATGCTGGAAAGTCTGGAAAAATCTCAGAATTTGTTGAGGCAGCAAGAGGCCAAGGTCAGAGCTTGGTTTACATTGTTCTTTTTGGTGAAGCAGAACTACTGGCTCAGGTTTTAAGTAATGATGCAAAATCTCCTATTACAAGATTTTTGATTTTGACAAATCTCATCACCATTTAATGCTCATTAATGCTCACAACCACTTTTGAGCATTCATCCAAGGGGTCTCTCCACGCGTGGCATGGTAACACCCTCCTGTAGGCTTAGGCATGGGTCTATGCGCCACTTTTCGCCTATGGTATCACTTCTCCTTAATCCTCGCTTATTGTTCCAACCTAGGCTGAAAAGCTGTCCATCATCACAACTTTTTATGAACTCCCTTCAAGAACAAGTTAACCTCTACTGCATAGTATTGGCTCCATTTAACGTTCAAAAATTCACAAAGCCTTGCTTATAAATAGGACACCATCGTCCATTAAAAGGGTGGTAAAAAAAATCCAGAAAAACTCTAGCAAGAAAACATTGTGAAAACTCTGTCAAAATTCCTAGTGTTTCAGAACTTTGAATTTCCAGCCTCCAAACTTCATTGATACCCAGTTTTCTCCTTGACTAGAGAACACTCATACAGTTACTGGCCATATATACATATATCTTCTCCATCCACCCATTCTAAAAAGAACTTGTCCAGAACACCATCAGAGCTAAAGCTAGCTCCAACTCATAGATTTCCTTCCAACAGTAAGGTAAGCACCAGCTGACTCTCATCACGCTGCTAAGCATCATCAGCTTTGCATTCTTAATAAATACAATGTAGATATCATGTTGCTGCTGTATGCGTTCTGAGGATTTTCATGCCTCTGAATGCTTAAGTAGGAAGTGGATCAGTGTAGAACCTACCTGTGACCTTTTTGGTTCTGTCTTCTGAAACACTTTGATAGTTGCTGAGATTGTCCTAGGCATGCCTTCTATTTTATGGAAAAATAATAAAATTTCAGATGTTCTGACTAGTACAGGGGGAAACCAAGCGCTGACTTTGACGCCAGCATTTCTGAGGCCTGTTTTGCCATCAATAATATCAGAACTTCTGAAAATTATTGTGTTTCCAGCAGGTTCAGAACTCCTAACTTCCCCACTAACAAACTTCTGTCTTGCAGCGCATGGGAGTCAGAAATTCTGACCTTCCCACTAACAGGTTTCTGTTTTGTAAGGCATCAGAGTCAGAAGTTCTGACTCATACAATTTCACTAACAGGTTGATATCCTGCAGCAGACCTGGGTCAGAACTTCTGACTTCCTCTCGGAAGCACGCTAGCCCTCTCTCTCTTTCTATTTTTCTTCCCCTTGTTATTTTATTTTCTTATCTATTTTTCTCGTTTAACCACCCCCGTGTACAAGTGTGTACCCCCACCCCCTAAATATTATAGCGTAGGATTTTACATTTCCGCATTTTTATTGCTTTCAAATGTAAATGCTAGTAATTAGGATATGTATGGCAAGATAAAAATCAATGAAATAGAAAATCCTAATTCAAGATAAAATCATGCATGCAATAAAACACACTTGCACACCAACACCCTTAAGGTATCTCCACTTGGTTGCCTAAACAAATGGCCATGGTATGCATGCTAGGTATCTTGGCAAAACAAAACAAAACAAAAGATCATTATCCCTCGATGACCCTATCTTGGTTGCCTAAACAAAATGATCTAGTCCCTCAAGAATTGCTAAAGATACTTGGCAATATTTCTATCATGGTCAATACGATGACCCATGCCTGTCCCGTTTAACATCCTAATACAAGGTTGTTTATCAAATGCAATGGTAAAACAACACTGTCACAATGGTTAAAAACGTATAGGAAAGATCTTTGAGTAAAATAGGGTAGACAACTCTTAGTTACTTGATTAAAACTTGCAAAACATCCTTGCTATTTTCAAACACACCTAACAACATAATTTCAAAACATTTCCCAAAAACAAACTTTCAAACCTTGAAAAATCTTTTCAAAAAACAAATACACCCTTGTATACATTCAAACAAGAATCATTGCAAAGGTTGCCACAACGATGGCCTCTTTTCAAAACATTTTCAAAACCACACACAAAGCACCATTTCAAACAATTGAAAAGAAAAAGCAAGTGATCTAAACAAATAACTAAGAGTCCATGGAAAACCATGGATGAAAAGGGTGATAGCACCTTCCCTTTTCATAATCTACCCCCCGAACCCGAGAAAACATCTCAAAGGTCTTTCTTGTGCTTTTTGACCTTTCCTTAGGATAAAATAAAAAGTCGGTGGTGACTCTTGCTAAACTGAAACATTTTCGAACACAAACGCAAAACCTCAAGTCAGTTCTCCCACCATATCACAGAAGGTATTAGCACCCTAAACATCTACGATACTCCACAGGAACCTCTTTGAAAATTTGTGTATTTTGGCTACAGGTGTTATATACAAAAATATATGGTGGAGATGGGAAAAGAAATACTTTTTACAATTTTGCACCAACCGCGGTTGCGAACCTTTAGTGCCTACGTACCACCTTCCGTGCAATAGGGGGTCAGGGTACTCGTAGTTCACCTTTAAAAAATTTAAAACATAAGTGTGTTAGTTAATTTTAAGAGATGAGACATCATCGTCATATCTGAATGGAAGAACATACTTACTACCCATGATCATGATAAAGGAGACTTTGCATCATCTCAAAGTGGATGATATAGCTTGGATTTAAAAATCAACAAAAACTTGCTCAACACCTAAGTGGAAAATATCTCACTTCACTACATATCGCAGAAGTATAGTAGCTCGCATCACTACAAGGATCAACAAGAGTATAACCTTTTTGAGAAAATTTTAAAGTAAAAAGCCAAAGTGGAAAAATGGTTTGAATAAGTTTGATTGACTTTTAGTCTTCTCACAAAAAATGAAAAAGTGTGATTAAGTTGATTAAAGTTTGTTTAAGAAAGTGTTTTTGAAAATGCATGGACCTAAGTCCAAGTTTATTATGAAAGCGATTCAAGTTTAGAAAATAAGAATAGTTTTGAAAAGGAGGGAGAAGACTTTTGAAACTAAAGAAGATGGGAGGAGATGAAGGGACTATCATAATGCATAAGGTAAAAGCTAGGAAAAAGAACCTTCTAACCAACAAGAAGCCAACACTTGACATAATGAGTCAATGTAGAATTATCATCCTTTAGATTGAAACTAAACAAGCAAATATATTAAACCTATTAAGAATACCAAACTTCGGATGCAGTAGGTCTTCACAAAAATTGGGCAGAGTAACGCCTGTATATAGAGAAATCCTCAATCACGGACAAAGCATATAATCAGAATAACCTACACACAAATAAAATTAACCCAATGTCTTGGGGTGAACTCCAAGAACTCTAGATAAAATAACAACATAAGTCACAAGGTCTCGAGGGTAGTCAAGGCTTCTAATCATAGATCTAAGAGGTCTATAACTCCATAATACCAAGGATAGTAACCAAATAGTCCTAGTAACCTTAAAGTTTTTTATTGTTCAAGTTGGTTATTAAGTGTCTTCAAAAAATAAAATGAAAAGCTCAAGTGAGCAAAACAAAAAAAGACATAAAGATAAATGCTCAAGTAAGCAAAGATGAAAATAGCATGAAATGTAAATGCTAAAGTAAATGGTGCATAAAATAAAGATATAAGATAAAGGCCATAAGTAAAAAAACATAATAAAAGTCAATTGTTAATGAGTTAGGAATTAGAGGTTAGTTGAATGACCATCTTGAAACTTGCATTCAAAAACTCATTAGAAGATTGATAAAATTAAAGCTTCTCAACAACAAGTTTCATTTGCTTTTTGTCAAGTATATCATTCATTTTAAAATTCTCGAGGCAACAACAAATGATCAACGATTTTAAATGATTCACTTAGACCAAAATTTATGATGGTTCATTAGAGGATTGATAAGACCAAAGCCTCATAACAATAAACCTCAAGGTTATTGGATCAAAGGTTTCAAATTAAACATAGTTGGGCTTGCAAACATAGGTTTGGGCCACGAATGATCATTTCTCGAATCGGGATAAAATTTAACGTTATGTTAAGCAATTGTAAGTGAACTTATATAGAAGTCACACCTATTTTGAGGCTGGTCAATAGTAATCTATGTACCATATGTTTGGAGAAATGATATGTAGATCATCCTCTAACAACATGTAGCACAAGTGAGAATGAGATAAGATGAAGAGGGATGGGAAGTATTTAAACCAAAGAATTTAATCAAAACTATCATTAAAATCATTCATCCATTTTGGTGGAGTTAAACTCAACACCCAAGATCCAATGATGTTAATGAAGCTCATGATCAAAAATCACATAGCTCAAGCTCAACCATAATATATTCAAAAATAAAATTGCATTTAATAAGCAAAATAAAAAAAAAAGAAAATGATTTTTAAATTGTTTTTATGTGAAAATAAAAGGCAAAATAACAAACAATATTCAAAGTATCAAATAAAAATTAAAAGAAAATATAGAAAAGTCAAAGATGATCACAAGTATTTTTACATATTTTTTAGCAGGTTTTTTAAAATAGAAAAGTATTTTTAAATTATTTAAAATCATTCAAGTGAAAAAGATCAAAAATATTAAAAATCAAAATAAAATTCTAGAAAAAATTTCAGAAAGTCAGAATTAAAGAAAATGATCTTGATGAATGTTTTCAGAATTTAAAAATACCAAAAAAGTATTTTTAAACAATTAAAAACAAGTCAACACAAAGAAAAATCATAAAAAATACCAAATCTGAAAATAAAATCAGGAAAAAAATAAAAATCAAAAAGAGAATATTTAAAAATATTTTTGTGAATTTTTTTCATAATTTTTGGGTCAGAAATGAATTTTCTATGATTTTTCAAGTTCAAAACAATTAAATATAAAAAATAAGGAACAAAAATAAAGTCAGAAAATTATGGACTATTGGATGAGAGTCAAAACACGTTAGTAAACAGATCTAATGAATCTGGCGCGCTGTGCATATCATGATCTTTTTTGGAAATCACACCAAATCATTTTTTAATAATGAAAAGCAATAAAAAATTTGGCGCGTTGGATAGAGTCAAACTAATGAAAGAAGTCAAATACAATGGTCCTCAAAATGCGCGTATAGTAAGACAACCTCGTACCATTAGACCCGCCTCTTCAAGACATTCTAATGGTACTCTCACGCAAAATTTATGTAAGCTGAGCAAGGCTAGATTTGCAGAAAACCAGAAAAAATAGCAAGCACGAAAGTTCCAAGTATCTCTCTCAATTCTCAATGAAAATGAAAACCGTAAGAAGTGTGAGAATTAGATGAATGAGTAGAATAGAACAAGGATTTATTTGGTTTAATTTGGTTTATAATTCTACTTGCACGAAGTAGTAGAAAATTTCTCTAAAACTGGACTTGGTTAGCACGATTTAGGACACTTCAAGGCTTGGTTCTTCTTCTGTTAGCTTCTGTGAAGTTCAAGGATAAAGAATCAACAAAGAAATTGGATTGAAAAGTGGAGAAAAGATGAATTCAAAAACTCAGAAAAGTAGGTTATGCAGAGAGTTTGGCAGGGTAATTTTGGTTGTCCAAGCTTGAGAAAATGAGAGGAGTGAGGTCCTCTATTTATAGGGAAGCGAATGGTGCAAAGAATTGAGAGGAAAAGTTTGGAGAGAAATTGGATGGAGCCCTAAAGTGAAAAATGTGTGACTCCATGTGCATCAAAACTCCTCCAATTCCTGCGTTTTGATCCTTAATTCAACTTTGGGAATTCATTAAACATGTTTAAATCAAAAACGCGTGCTAATTTTGTGTTTAGAAGCTAGATTATGGATTTCAAATTCTGACTTGGAAGAAAAAATCAATTTCAAGTAGCTGACTTTAAACTCATGGTTTGCACGATTTAGGGAACCTTAGGACTTGATTCTTGATGCATTGGAAACATGAGGTAACATTTTTCATAATGTGCCAAGAAAGAGGTCATTTGGATGCTTGAGCTAGAAGTTGTGCTTGGTCAAAATTAGGAAAAATGTCCTGACTTTTATACTTAGAAATTTTTTTGCCATTGATAGATGCTCCCTCAGGGTACTCTTGAGCTTCGAGGTACCTCTTTATTTCATGAAACTAAGGCCTTTCTTCTACTGCATCAGTGTCAACCTCGTAGTAATGTGTTCGTTCGTCTAGTCTTTCGATAGTAATTTTAGGAGCCTCGTTTTCCCATCTGACTTTGAACATAGATGACATGGTTGTCAATGTGTCTCCCAACTGATTCTCTTCTCGTGGGATACGTTCAAAAGTGATTTCCTCGAAGTACAAAATTAGAGCCAATACATGCTCCCGATAAGGAATGAGATTTGGATGCTACATATCCCATTCTCCCTTGATTTGACTGATGACTAGGGCTGAATCCCTATATACATTCAAGAATTTGACTCTTAGGTCAATAGCAGCTTTGATACTCATGATGCACGCTTCATATTCGGCCATGTTGTTGGTACAATCAAAGAAAAGTTTGGCGGTGAAAGGCATATGGAAACCCTTGGGAGAGATAATCATAACCCCAGTTCCGTTACCAAGTGCGTTGGAAGCTCCACCAAAAACCATAGTCCATCGGGATCCTGGCTCAGGTCCTTCATACGGTTCAGGTTCTTCATAATCTGTAACTAGCATGATATTCTCATCCAGGAACTCTAAATTCATAGATTGATATTCGTCTATGGCTTGATGCGCCAAATGATCTGCCAGTACACTTCCTTTGATAACCTTATGAGTGGTGTACTAAATGTCATATTCTGTCAAGACCATTTTCCATTTGGCTATTCTTTCAGAGAGGGCGGGCTTATCAAATATATATTTTATGGGATCCATTTTAGAGATCAACAAAGTGGTATGAGTCAACATATATTGTCTTAGTCGGCGAGCAGGCCATGCCAAAGCTCAGCAAGTTTTTTCGAGCAGTGAGTATCTTATTTCACAGTTGGTAAACTTTTTGCTAAGGTAGTATATTGCATGCTCTTTTTGACCAGACTTGTCATGCTGCCCCAATACACACCCCCATTGAATTCTCTAGCACTGTTAAGTACATGATCATAGGTCTTCCTTCAACTGGTGGCATCAGAATTAGAGGTTCTAGGAGGTACTCCTTGATCTTGTCAAAAACTGTATGGAAATCGTCGTTCCATTTTACTACCTGATCTTTCTTCAGCAACTTGAAGAGCGAATCACAAGTAGCGGTTAAATGAGAAATAAATTGGGCAATGTAATTCAGTCGTCCTAAGAAACCCCTGACTTCCTTCTCAGTACGGGGAGTGGCATTCCTTTAATAGCTTTGACTTTGGCGGGATCAACTTTAATACCTTTTCCACTAACGATGAAACCCAGAAGTTTACCAGATCTCACCCCAAAAGTGCACTTGTTTGGATTCAACCTCAGCTTGTACTTCTTCAGTCTCTAAAATAACTTGTGTAGATGGTCAAGATGTTCTCCTTCAGTTTGAGATCGGGCTATCATGTCATCAACGTAAACCTATATCTTATGGTGAACCATGTCATGAAACAAAGCTACCATAGCACGTTGATATGTTGCGCCGACGCTCTTCAACCCAAAAGGCACGACCTTGTAGAATAAAGGGCCCCATTGTGTGATAAAGGTAGTTTTCTCCATGTCTTCAGGTGCCATCTTAATCTGATTATAACCCAAGAAACTGTCCACGAAGGAAAATACCTTGTGTTGAGCAGTGTTGTCGACCAGATCATCGATATATGGAAGCAGGAAGTCATCTTTTGGGCTTGCCCTGTTCAGATCCCTTTAGTCTACACACATACGTACCTTGCCGTCTTTCTTTGGTACCGGAACCATATTTGCAACCCATTAAGGGTATGATGTAATAGCTAATAAACCTGCGTTGAATTGTTTCATAACTTCAGCCTTGATCTTTTCGGACATCTCAGGACGCATACGACGAACCTTCTGCTTTATTGGAGAATAACCCTCTTTCATTGGCAGATGGTGAACTATAATATCGGTATCGAGTCCTAGCATGTCTTCGTACGACCAAGCAAAGATCTCAACATAGTCATATAACATCTGGATTAATATGTTCTTGACACTGTATTCTAGATTGGCACCTATCTTGACTTCTTTCTTGTCTGTTTCTATACCCAAGTTTACAACCTCAACTAGCTCTTCATGCGGTTGTATAGACTTTTCCTCTTGCACTAACAGTCTTGCAAGTTCTCTAGGTATTTCACAATATTTCTCACCTTCGTCCTAGGCTTGGTAGATTGGATTTTCATAGTCACAAGTGGCAATAGCAGAATCGTTATCAACGGGATCCAGAGTGGATGAGGATCTGCAATTTATTGTGTGGGTATGTGTAAGAACGCATAGCTATTTTGAAAGTGTAATAAAGTAAAAAGAAAAATAAAGAGCACAAAATTTGAATGCAAAACGTCCAATTCTTTATTAAATGAAAATATGCAAATGAAATGACAACCCTTAACAAATGGACCATTGTGCCCCAGGTAAGGCACAAGGCTTAAAGTCATTAAAAATTACATAACCAAAACTTTGAAAGCAATAAAACACAAAGTAGATATTAATCCCGACTAAAGGAGATTGAGATAAGGTCTCTAGTCTTAGAATTGTTGGGCCCATTGTCGATGGTAGGAAAGATCTAGCTGTCGAGGTCATAATCATTGTCGGCATCTTTTACAGTGTTGAATCCATTATTGCTGATGCAGAATGGTGGTCTTCCAGCATGCGCACAATGAATAACCCTCTCAGCCTCTACAGTGAAACCCAAACCAAATTTGTCAGACTTATACAGAATGTCAGGAAGCAGTCCCCAAGTAGTGCAACCACCTTCTCCTGCTACAGCTCTAGCATCCTTCAACGAATCCATCATAGGAGGAACCCTGGTTCCTTGGGAATAACAAAAACGTCTTAAGTAGAGGTAGAAGGGACAAATTCAAAAGTCTGGAAGGGAGTTTAAATGAATTCTCCGTCCATATCAAAATACCTAAATGATTTTAAGTGACTCACCATATACTCTTCTTCATCGCAGACTATAACAACCTTTTCTTCCACATGGTACTTTAGTTTTTGATGCAACGTAGAGGTAACAACACCCGCCCCATGATTTCAAGGGCGTCCGGTTAAACAAGAATAAGCTGGTCGGATATCCAGTACATAAAAGGTAGATTCAAAGACCTACAAAACTACCTTAATCAGAAGATCCACTTATCTGTGTACCATCCTCATTGAACTGTCAAAGGATCAGACTATAATATCATTGGGTTTCAGCACAACCCCTTCACAATCAAGCTTGTCGAGAGCACCCTTTGGCAAGACATTCAGCGAGGAACCCATATCTATAAATACATGCGCTAAAATAGTGCCTCTGCATTTGTTGTACCTCAAAATTTTCTCTCCCATTTTCACTCAAGACATGCCTCTAGAGGTCCTCATCTGCTCAAGGATGACCAAGAATTGACCAGACAAATTCTCCTCCTAAGGCAACAAACCTCAACTAGGGTTTCAATTTTAAGCAAGATGTGTAAGTCCCAAGGATCCCAATGGTTCTTCAGTGTCCTAATATGTTCTCAAGATCATTCATGCCAAATTTCACGCCTTGAGCAATAAGTTTGTTTAGTCAACTGCTCAAATGCCTGAAAATCGACTATACTAAGTCAAAAGTCAACGATGGCCCAAACACAGTCAAACTTCAAGATTTTGGGTCAACATTAATATTTTGAAGTATTATCTATCATTTGATCAAGGGTTGATCATGATTCCTCAAGAAATGCTCTTAACTCATCAAAAGTCAAGAATGGCAAATTAGGGTTTCTACAGGAAAAGTCAACCAAACTTTGACCAATCATAACTTTTCATAATTTATTAGAAATTTTCCAACCAAGGCTCATTTTGAAGAGAATCCAATTCCCTACAACTCCTCTTCATCCCTCAAGTCAAAGAAATTCCTCAATCAAAATATACAAGTTCATACATTATAGGTCCTTTCAAAAAGTCAACAAAAACACCTTTTGGGTAAAAGCTCCTTACATGAACAAGGAAGATCCAATTGAGATGAAACCAAAAAGGTTGTTTATAGGACATCCTAAGCTCTCTAGAAAGTCCAAGAACACCCTCTTAGGGTTAAAAATGAAAGAGATATGCATTTCTAAAGTTCACCAATTTTTGGAAATGTGCATGAAGAAAATAATGACCAAACTTGAATTTTTTCCAAAGGGGCCCATGCTTTCATGCTAGAAACTTATTCCTAACATGGCCCGCGACCCCTGGGCTCACTCATACATTATTTCATTATTTTTATTATTTGTTTTGATTTTTTATTCATTAAAATAAAAATAAATCAAATAAAATAATGAAATAATAAAATAAAATCCAAGATTTGTTTTTATAACCACATGATGAGTCTAGAATCAGTTGGAAAATCAAATATTTCGTGCAAGGGATGATTGGAACAAAAAGAGCATGATTTGGCCTATTTTAGAAACTAAAAATATCCATGGAAAATCAAATATTTTCTCCATAATTCTTCAAGATTGCATCCAATTTTGTTAACCTAATTCATTCCATTATATACTCATAACATTCCCAGAACAAAAAAAGAAGGGTTGGCCGCACGAAATTGACACAAGAACTTCAATTTTTTTCACAAAAAGTGGCAATCGGTTGACCTCTACAGAGGGATTCAAGAAGTTTTGACACTTGCAATCAATTTCTGGGCACATTGGGAAGCTAACTGGATCATTTGCATGGATCAAGACATCCAGAACAAGCATCTACAACATCACGGTTTACTTCTAGTTTTTGAATTCGATTCTGATAATATATGCATCATAAATGAATTTTGAGTATGTATTCATGTTTATATGATCATTTAGAACATGTTTGAATGATTAATTTTTTGTTTTGATGCATGTTTGACCACATGCCATTGTTAGGGTTTCAAGGTCCATTTTGGGGTTTTTCATTACAGGCAAAAGAAGGATAACATTGTATTCACGAGATCAAACCCAGTTGATCTATGTATTTACATTAAATTTATATTTCCTGTGGTGAATTTTGGAAATATGCATGTCCTTTAGTGAAGGCCATGTCCGTAGGTAAAAGTCTTCTGGGCTAAAATGACAGCCACTAAAGAAGATGATAGTATGGCGTTACCTATTTAGGTCATTTGAATTGCGCGTGTTTTTCTTATATACTGACCCTTTATTAAATAAAATATATTCTGCTTGTTTTATACAACGAATGTGAAGTTGGCTCAGATGGCAAAGGGGAAGGATAGCAATATGGAAAATTATCTTGACCGAATATGATATCCAATACACAACCTAGAAAGCAATCAAGGGAAGTGTACTAGCTGATCATTTGGCTCATCAAGCTGTGGATAACTACCAGTTCATGAATTTTGAGTTCCCGGATGAGAATATTATGCTAGTGACTGACTATGAAAAACCTGGACCGAATGAAGCACCTGAAGAAGGATCCCTGTGGTACGGTGGGAGAACTGACTTGGGATTTTGCGTTTGTGTTCGCAAATGTTTCGGTTTAGCAAGAGTCGCCACCGACTTTTTATTTTATCCTAAGGAAAGGTCAAAAAGCACAGGAAAGACCTTTGAGATGTTTTCTTGGGTTCGGGGAGTAGATTATAGAAAGGGAAGGTATTAGCACCCTTTCTATCCATGGTTATCCATGGGCTCTTAGTTACTTGCTTAGATCACTTGCTTTGCTTTTCAATTGTTTGAAATGGTGCTTTTCAATTGTTTGAAATGGTGCTTTTCAATTGTTTGAAATGGTGCTTTGTGTGTGATTTTGAAAGATTTTTTGAAAAGAGGCCATCGTTGTGGCAACCTTTGTAATAATTCTTCTTTGAATGTATACAAAGGTGTTTTTGTATTTTGAAAAGTTTTCAATGTTTGAAAGTAGGGTTTTGAAATTGTGTTGTGAAGTGTGTTTTGAAAGTAGCAAGGATGTTTTTGCAAGCTTGATCAAGTAACTAAGAGCTATCTACCCTATTTTACTCAAAGATCTTTCTTATGTTTTTTAACCCTTTTAACAGTGTTGTTTCACCATTGTATTTGGTGAACAACCTTGTGTTAGGATGTTAACGGGACAGGCGCGGGTCATCGTATAAACCATGATAGCAATGGTGTCAAGTATTTTTGGCAATTTTCTTGAGGGACTTGATCATTTTGTTTAGGCAACTCAGATAGAGTCATTGAGGGACTATGATCTTTTGTTTTGTTTTTGTTTTGCCAAAGTACTTGACATGCATATCATGGCCCATTTTTGAAGGCAACAAGTGGATTGAAACCCTAGGGGTGCAAGTGTGCATGTGTGTTATTTTCATGCTTTGTTTTTTATTAGTGATTGTCTACTTGTTGATTTTATCTTGCCATACATATCCTATTTACTAGCAGGCATATAAAAGTAATAAAGCGCATAAAGATAAAATCCTACACTATTACAACCATATTGAATTGCATGAAAATATAAAGGCAAAAATAAAATAAAAGCAAGAAAAATGAGGGTCTTTTGATTGAGGCAGAAAACCCTTCGATTCTGCACTTTCTAGCTCTCTTCAATTTGGCCTGAAAAGGGTGAAGGAATGAATTTCGACTGAGGCCTCACAGTCAACATGTTGTGCCTTTCGATTAGGACCAGTGGGACAGCATGTTGTGCCTTTCGACTGGGCCTGGAACCAGTATAAGATGCAATCTGCCTTTCTGCCTCCTTCGACTAGGGGTTGAAAGCAGTGAGGGAGTGGCTTTCGATTTTCCTTTGTCTCCTTCAACTGAGGGTTGGAGTCAGTTGTTCTATCTTTTGTTTAAGGCATGGAAACAGAAAGGTTATGGATTTCGTCTGAGGTCTGGAAACAACAAGGTTCTGGCTTTTCCATAGGCTCCTTGCTGACTCCTTGTAAGCATATTAGGCCCTCAAATGGTGATTCGAAAGGCTTGTGCAGCTAGCCAATCGAAGGGTATAACAAACCTGTCTCAAGTTCTTAAAATGCAACATCCAAACATAACTACAGTCCAGGGGTTAGCACAAAAACCAATGGGTCTCAAAGTCTAAATTATAACTAATTAAGGTTGAGTTTTCAGAATAAGAGCAGTCAGAATCTAATGCTAAAACATGGTCTAGAAATATCTACATTTTTCTTTATTGGCATGTGCATATGGTGTTTAAATGAAAGAGTTCCAAGTTTAGAGAGAACTTACCTCTTGAAGTGTTTAATCGAAAGAGCTGTAGGTGACTTCTTTTATGGTGGAGGGAGCTTCGTTGGGATCTTCCTGAAGCTAGTTCTGTTACTGCTTGGTTTGGGAAGTCACTGAATCTAAAGAGAGTATATGATGGTGATGTGTGAATCTAAGGTTGCTACAGTTTAGGGGAAGTAAATCGAAAGGTACACTACTGAGGCCTTTTTTTACAAAAAAAAACATCTTAGAGTTTTGAAGGTTTGAGAATGTTGGAGAGTTTGAGAATATGGGAGAGTTTGAGTATTTTTTATGATTTTTTCTCTAGCAAAAATCTGGACCCTTTCTTTGTCAATGGTTTCTCTATTTATAAAGAAAAGGTTTGGGAGTTTAAACAAAAAGGTGTCTTGGCTGAAACGTGAATATTAAGCTAAGTCAGATTTTCCAAGATCCCAAGGTGAAGTACTGAAGTTGTTGGTTAAAAGGGGCTGACTCCCCTGACTTATGGTGAAGTACAAATAGGATTCAAGCAAAGCATGGGCTTAGGACAGGATTTGTACTAACAAATTCACTTTCAAGAAAATAATCTTCTGGACAAAGGTTTGATCACCTGGACAATAACTTAATCCAAAGTGTAAGCAATTAATTATGGAGTGAAATACAAGCATTAAGGCTTGTAAAGTAAGATCATGTAGCATGGTCCAAAGATTTGATCAGTGTCCTTTCAAAATCCTATTTTCCACTTGTGTCGAAGATTTCTAGAAATGTGCTAAAGAAGAATGCGTCGAAGGATTCAGAGTTGGGTTTGAAGGATGCTGATTCAAAGGGAACCAAAACTCCAATAGAAGCTTTTGCGTGAAGGTGGCTCATGTCCAATCGAAGGCTTGCATGCCAGGGGTTACATGTGGTCAAACGAAAGAGTGTACATAGAGGGTCCCTGTCTTGTGACTTCATGCCAACACGTAAAAGATCTATGTTCGAACGAAGCTTGTATAAAGGGAACCAACATGTCCAAACGAAAGGTGCATGTAGGAGGACAACATGTTCAGATTTGAAAGAGGCATATAGGGAACAAAAAGTGAAAATCGAAGGATGCTAAAAGAGAGCCTTTTGCCTTGGAAATGAAATAGATTACAAGAGGCTTTTTTCCTTGTGAATCCAAACCAAAATGTGCCAGAGGCCCATGCCTAGTCGAAGGATGCAATCCAAGCTTGTATCAAAAGAGGCCAAAAGGCCAATCGAAGAACACTTGTATTTCTCCAATATTTTGTCAAAATCATATTTTTATCTGTTTTCTCCCTTTTTGACAGTTTCCTTTTAATTTTGGTACTGGAAAATTCCAAAGTACTTGTGCAAGCTCGAACCTTAAGAATCCTTGTGAGAAAGGCCTTGAAGAATGAGAGGGAAAATTTTGGGGTACAACAGTTGCCCCTAATCAATCTTTTTGAACCTGAAGAGTTAAATTGGCAAGTTTGCCTTTCGCGACTCGTCAAAACATAGGTGCGGGAATGGGCTTAAAGATGCCATTTGGAGATGGTAGAATCTTGCTGGAGATGGGCTTAAAGATGCCATCCAAGGATGTTTGTTGAACTGCAATTTTGTAGGTCAGAAGAATGAGCATCAAAACGGTATCCGTGTTTGGAATGCATTTGAACTGTATCTTGAGACTGAGTCTGTATGAGCAAGAGAATGGCATCCGTGTCTGGCGCGTATCTGAGCTGTAACTGTATTTGAACGTTGAATGAATATCAGAATGACTGCCGTGTCTGAAGTGTATCTGTATTGTATCTGAAGTTGAGATCTGTATGAGTAGCAGAATGACTTCCGTGTCTAGAGTGTATCTGGAACCGTAACTGGGAGCTGAATAAGTGACAGAATGACTTCCATGGCGACTACACTTGGGAGAATCAAACTGCTGGTGTAAAGGCCAGAATGGCATCCGTGTTTGGAGCGTATTCGAACTTGAAGTTGATAGTTGAATCTGAATGAGAGATAGAATGGTCGCCGCGTCTGGAGCGTATCTAGTCTGTATCGGATTGCTGAAGTCTGGATGAGTAGTAGAATGATCGTCGTGTCTAGGGTGTACCTGTACTGTATTTGAATTGAAATTCCAAATGAGTAATAGAATGACCGTCGTATCTGGGGTGTATCCATACTGTATCTGAATAATGGTTAATGATAGTCTTTTAATCTTATCCTGAAAAGGATAAAATGTTAGCTAAAACACAAAGTTATGTTGCATGATATGTATGATGCAATGAACTGTATTTCATCATTGTTTATAATATATGAATGTAATGGTTATGCATGTAAGCTGAGTAGTCGTCTTGTTGAGGAAGATAAAATCCGGATAACTGGAGATAACAAAATCTTTGACTGCTGCCGGGGAAAATAAATCCATGACCGAAGCTGGGGATTCCAAAAATCTTTGATTACTGAAGATGAGAAATCCTTGCTGACTGCAGACTGCTTGGGGAATAAGGAAAACTTTGAAAATCTCTACTGGGAAGTTAAAACCTGGGAGACTTCTGCTGGAGAAATGAGACTGAGAATCTTCAATCTGTTGGGAAATATCTATGTGGGGAGAATGTTCACTATTCTAGTTCTGCTGGGGATAGGATTTTCAGGGGTTTTGGGCTCCACTGGGGATCTTGAAACTTGACTCTGATGGGAATTTTTAAATTCAACTTAGCTGGGGAATCCAGCTTTAGAAAGCATTTGCTCTGCTGAGAATCCTGAAGTTTAACTCTGTTGGGGAAATATATTCCAAATTTTAACTCTATTGAGGATCCGAATGATGTATCGTAGGGGATTTCTTCTGAAATGGCATAAAGATATCTTCCTACACCTTCAACCTATCAGTAATCATCTTTTCTCAATTTCGTTTTATTTGTAAGCAGTGATTATGTTCAAATGCATATGCCTATTTAACAAAACATTGGACGTTTTCAAATAAAACATAAGTGTAAAAAGAAAAGAAAGGCAAGCAAATTTCTGCACTTGGAAGTGTATTTTTATTAACTTTTGGGAGTATCTTTGTACAAAGGAGACAAACATCCTAGTAAGAGAATGTTGTCGCAAAAATTGGAAAATTTTTATACAAAAGAAAGATGGCTATGTGTAACAATTCCATGGGATTCCCATTCTGCTATAGCCTTCACAACTCTGAATATCTTGTCCATTTGTTGCTTCGTCCGCCGATGACTAGGTTGATTAGAAGCTCGGAGCTTATTGATGAAGAGATTGTTCTTTAAAGTGATCCGACGAGACATAGTCGTACGCTTTAATTCCCTAACTTTTGCCTGGACCGCCCTTTCGGGTTTTCGATCCACCGGGAAACCCTTTTTTGCCCAAGTCGCCCTTTCGGGTTTTCAACTTGCCGGGTGTACATATTTTTTTTGTTTTGTCCCTAATTTTTGCCTGAACCGCCCTTTTGGGTTTTCAATTCACCGGGATGCCCATTTTTGCCCAAGTCGCCCTTTTGGGTTTTCAACTTGTCGGGTTGTTTTATGCATAATATCTTTTAACTATGTCTGCGTTCGCAGGGTGTGGCAAATTGTTGCCGTCCATGGTGGTCAAAATCATTGCCCCACCAGAAAAGATGCTCTTGATCACAAATGGTCCTTCGTAAGTAGGAGTCCATTTGCCCCTGGGATCACTTTGTGGTAAGATGATCCGCTTGATCACAAGATCTCCGACTTGATATACCTGACGTCTGACTTTCTTGTTGAAAGCCTTGATCATCCGTTTTTTATACGTCTGACCATGACAAACAGCAGTAAGTCGCTTTTCGTCGATCAAATTAAGTTGATCAAGCCGGGTCTGGATCCAATCGTCTTCACTCAAACCAGCGTCCTTCATAATCCTTAAGGAAGGAATCTGAACTTCCATGGGTAGGACAACCTCCATGCCATACACCAAAGAAAATGGTGTTGCCCCTGTTGAAGTACGTGCCGTGGTACGATATCCATGCAGAGCAAACAGTAACATCTCATGCCAGTCTTTGTAGGTAACTGTCATTTTTTGAATGATCTTCTTGATATTTTTGTTCGCGGCTTCAACAACACTGTTCATCTTCGGCCGATAGGGAGATGAATTGTGATGATAAATCTTGAACTGTTCGCATAGAGCGGTGATCATAGTATTGTTCAAATTTGTACCGTTGTCTGTGATGATCCTGTCGGGGACACCATACCGGTATATGAGATTCTGCTTGATGAAACGGGCAACCACATTCTTCGTAACAGAGGCAAAGGAAGTTGCTTCAACCCACTTGGTAAAATAATCAATAGCGACCAAGATGAAGCGATGTCCATTGGACACCGTGGGCTTAATCTCTCCAATCATGTCAATGCCCCACATTACGAATGGCCAAGGAGCTGTCAGAACGTTGAGAGGAATAGGAGGAACATGTACTTTGTCGGCGTAGACTTGGCATTTGTGGCAAGTATGGGAATGTTGGTGACAATCAGCTTCCATGGTAGACCAGTAGTAGCCTGCCCTTATAATCTTCTTAGCCATCGTATGTCCGCTCAAATGGGTGCCAAATGTACCACTGTGTATTTCAGTCATGATCAACTCTGCTTCAGCTTTATCCACACAACGATGTAGAACACAATCATGGTTGCGTTTATAAAGGATGCCATTGCTTAGGAAGAACTTGGCAGCAAATCTCCTTAAGAACTTTTTGTCATTGACGGAAGCTCCTTCGGGGTATTCTCTAGTCTGGAGATACCTTTTGATTTCATGAAACCAAGGTTGTTCCACTACTATTTCGGTATTAATCTCATGACAGTGTGCAGGTTCGTCCATTCGCTTGATGGTGATTTGGGGAGCCTCGTTATCCCAGTTGAGTTTAAACATGGAAGACATTGTAGCCAGAGCATCTACTAGCTGATTCTCTTCTCGCGGGAAATGCTCGAATGTAATCTGCTCGAAATGAGGCAACAAAGTCAGGACATGTTCTTTGTATGGGATAAGATTAGGATGTTTGGTGTCCCACTCTCCTTTGACTTGACTGATAACCAAAGCCGAGTCCCCAAATACGATCAAAGATTTGATCCCCAGGTCTATAGCAGCCTTGAGACCAAAGATGCAAGCTTCATATTCAGCCATGTTGTTGGTACAGCTGAAGCAAAGTCGGGCAGTGAAGGGTCTATGGCAACCTTCCGGAGAAATGAGTACCACACTGATACTGTTGCCAAATGCATTTGAAGCATCATCAAAGTACAGGGTCCATCGGGATCCTTGTTCAGGTCCGTCATACGGTTCGTTACCTTCGATGTTGTCTAATGTCATGATGTCCTCGTCTGGGAAGTCAAATCTCATAGATTGATAATCTTCGACGGCTTGATGAGCTAGATGGTCAGCTAGTACACTCCCTTTTATAGCTTTTTTTGGGTAGTATACTGAATGTCATACTCAGTCAGGATCATCTTCCATCTAGCGATTCTTCCAGATAAAGCAGGCTTCTCGAAGATATACTTGATCGAATCCATTTGGAAATCAGCAAAGTGGTATGAGTCAACATATACGGCCTTAGCCGGCGAGCAGCCCATACCAAAGCGCAACAAGTTTTCTCGAGCAGTGAGTAGCGAGTCTCACAGTCGGTAAACTTTTTTCTAAGGTAATAAATGGCATGCTCTTTTCGACCAGACTCGTCATGTTGACCCAGCACGCACCCCATTGAGTTATCCAAAACAGTCAGATACATAATCAACGGCCTTCCTTCGACGGGTGGCATCAGGATAGGAGGTTCTAGTAAATACTCCTTGATCTTATCAAAAGCAACTTGACAATCATTGTTCCATTCAACTACCTGATCTTTCTTCAACAGTTTGAAAATTGGCTCACAGGTAGATGTCAGGTGAGAGATGAACCTCGCAATATAGTTCAAGCGTCCCAAGAATCCTCTAACCTCCTTTTTAGTACGAGGGGCGGGCATTTCTTGTATAGCCTTTACTTTAGCATGATCGACCTCAATACCTTTGTTGCTGACAATAAATCCCAAAAGTTTACCAGACCTAACTCCAAAAGTGCACTTGCTTGGGTTCAGTCTGAGCTTATACTCCTTTAACCTGGAAAACAGCTTTTGAAAATGTTCAAGGTGCTCTTCTGCTGTCTGTGATCGAGCTATCATGTTGTCTACGTAAACTTCGATCTCATGATGTATCATATCATGAAACAAAGATACCATGACGCGTTGATAGGTTGCCCCTGCGTTCTTCAGTCCGAACGGCATCACTTTGTAGCAGAAGGTACCCCATTACGTGACAAAGGTAGTTTTCTCCATGTCCTCGGGGGCCATTTTAATCTGGTTGTAGCCGAGAATCCGTCCATGAAGGAGAAAACCTTGTGTTGAGCTGTGTTGTCAACCAAGATGTCGATATGCGGTAGTGGAAAATTGTATTTAGGGCTAGCCCTGTTCAAATCCCTATAGTCCACACACATTCTGACCTTGCCGTCCTTTTTGGGTACGGGCACAATGTTAGCAACCCATTGTGGATAGGTTGTAACAGCCAGAAAACCAGCGTTGAATTGCTTCATTACTTCAGCCTTAATCTTCTCAGACATGTCAGGCCTCATTCGGCGAACCTTTTGCTTGATCGATGGACAATCTTCTCTTGTAGGGAGACGGTGAACCACGATATCGGTGTCTAGCCCTGGCATGTCTTCCTAAGACCAAGCAAAGATTTCAACATATTCGTTCAACAACTGCACTAAGCGCTCCTTGACACTCGGTTCCAGGTTGGCACCCACTTCTACTTCCTTCCTGTCCTCCTCTATCCCTAAGTTGATGGTTTCTAGCAACTCTTCATGAGGCAGAATGACCCTCTCTTCTTGTTGTAGAAGTATGGCTAACTCTCCCGGCACTTCACAATCTTCGTCAACTTCGTACTCAGCATGATTGACCAAATCTTCAGAGTTATCAAAGGCTAAAGCAAAATAGTCACCCATGGAGTCCGGAGTGGATGGGTACCTGCATTTGTGAGTGTGGGTGTGTGTAAGGGATAGCCATCCTTAAACAAACAAAAATGCAAAAGGAAAGAAAATGAACACGACAGTTTATAGATGAAAAACGTCCAATGATTCATTAAAACATGGCATATGATTATGAAGAAAATCAAGCCCTTACAAATGGACCTACATGCCCCGGGCAAGGCATGAGGTGAAAATAGTGTGCGAATTGTTTTAGTTATTACAGACCATAAAAACGGGAAATTGTTCAAAGATAAAATTACTGGTTGATAAAGGTGATAGGAACAAAATCCTTTTCTTCCCAATTGCTCAAACCCCCTTCGACAGTCGAAAAGATCCAGTCTTCAAAATGGCTCTCCTCCTCTTCATCTTCTACAACATTGATTTCATGGTGAGAAATCTTGACGGGTGGTCTTCCAATCTTAGAGTGACGCATAGCCTTTTGTCCTGCAGCAGTAAACCCTAAACCAAACTTGTCCGTCTTATGGGGAAAGTCAGGCAATTGTCCCCATACTGTGCTCTTCCCCTCCTTAATCACAACCTCTGCGTCTTTGAGAGATGCCATCCTAGATGCATGCTTTGGAACGATAGGCGCCTCGACCATTGTCTTTGCAACTGCTACCTCGGGAGAAACTTCCTCGAAATGTTGAAAAGGTGTTTCGATGAACTCGCCATCTAACTCCACATATCGAAAGGAATTGAGATGACTAATCATGTACTCTTCCTCGCCATGCACAGTTATGATTTTACCCTTAACAGGATATTTCAGCATTTGATGTAAAGAGGAGGTAACTGCCCCGACATAATGGATCCACGGTCTTCCTAGCAAACATGAGTACGAAGGACGGATGTCCATTACGTAGAAGGTGGAGTTGAACACTTCGGTGCCTACCTTGATAGGAATATCAACCTCTCCGTGAACCATTCTTTGGAACCATCGAAAGCCCTAACGACGATGTTACTAGGTTTGAGGGTCAAACCTTCGTAATCCAAATGGTCTAAGGCCTTCTTTGGCAGCACATTCAGGGAAGAACCAGTATCAACCAAGACATGGGCGAGAGTGGTTCCTCGGCATTCAACTAAAACATGTAACGCATCATTGTGCTTTCTTCCTTTAGGAGTTAAGTCAGCATCGGAAAAGCCCAGGCCATTGTCAGCAGTAAGACTGGCCACACAATCCTGAAATTGGTCAGTCGAGGTCTCTTGGGGTACATGTGCCGTCTTCAAGAATTTAATCAAGGCCTTAGCATGGGCCTCTGAACAGAGTAGGAGGGCCAACATTGAAATTTTAGAAGGGGTCTGCCACAGTTGTTCTACAACATCGTAGTCACTTTTTCTGATTATTTTTAGGATTTCATCCATTTCCTTCTGAGTGGTTTTCGGGATAACCACAGCATGAGCCTTCGCCCTGACAGACATTTCCAGTATCCCCTTACCCTTGTCGGTATTATCAGCATATGGTCTTTCTTCAGGAGTGTTTAACTCTTCAAACACTGGGCCTTGCACAGAGGGTCCAACAGGTGCAGAGGCTTTTAAGGGTCCGAAAACTGCTCGGGAGGGAGCAATCTCCGGAGAAAAGATTCGGCCACTGCGGGTTATCTTGCTTGTACCTGCGATGTTCTCTATATCAGGGTCTTCTTCAGAAATCTCTTGGACTGTTTCGATTTGTTTGATGCCGCGGTAGAAGATTTCTCCCCCATAGTTCCACGGCATCATTTTTCTTGATTGGTACGGGACAGGTCCCGGCATGGTGATCTTTAAAGGTACACATTTAGAGTCGGGTGTAATCCTGACAAGCCTTTTGCAAGCCTTGGGAGGATTGTCGAAAATGGTTATGATAGCAATATTGTTGGTTGAAGTATCACAAGTATCAGGAGTAATCGAGTTGAAAGTGTTAACAGGGGTTTTCTGGAAAAGTATTTCTTGAGTATCCATGAGGCGTTGGACACCTGACTTCAACATTGGACAGTCACCTTGAATGTTCAAACAAAAATAACAGTCTTTACCACAACCAGGAAAGATCCCGACTCTCAACAAATTTTCTTTAATCACTAACAAAGGAGTCAACAGATTGGCAACATCAGTAACATGGAGGTTTTCCAAAATGGCATGCACATTATGGCCGTGCTTGGGCATCGGAGCGGATATAACATTGGGCTTCTCAGGAGCGTCAAATTCAACCTCTTTGGCATCAATTAAGTCCTGAATTTTGTTCTTAAGTGCCCAGCAATTATTGGTATCGTTCCCAGCACTGTCGGAATGGTAAGCACCCTTGGCGTTAGAGTGATAGTATGGAGAGGAAGTGTTAGGGTTTTTTGGCGCCTCCTTCAAACTAGTCAGATTCAACTTCAACAAATGGGGAAGAACATGTGCGGGTGTCATGTTGATGCGGGTGAACTGCCGTTGTGGCCATTCTACCCGTTGTTGATTAGGTCTCGACTGATTGTTATGAGGTTGATTGTTTGACGAATTTTGAATCATCACGGCTCCTACAGTTGGCCGGTGCTCAGTTCTTCCCAATCCCTTCTGAGAATACACAGCAGATGCTTCTTTCTTGGCTGGAAAAGGTTTTTAACAGTTGTGGATGCAGAGGCATCCTTTTGAATCTTTCCACTTTTAATACCGGCCTCCACTCTTTCGCCGGTCAGAATCAGTTCAGTAAATCCCGCAGAAGAGCTCCTGATTAGATGGTTGAAGAAGGGGCCAGACAGGGTCCCCAAAAAGATGTCAACTAATTCCCTATCTGATAGCGGTGGCTGCACCCTTCCCTCCAGGTCACGCCACTTCTGGGCGTACTCCTTAAACCCTTCATTTGAAGCTATCCCCATACTTTGTAACTGGGTACGAGTGGGCGCCAAATCAGCATTGTACTGATACTAACGAGAGAAAGCAGCTGCCAAGTCTTCCCAATTGTGAACCTCTAATCTCTCGAGCTGATAAAACCAATCTAACTGAGTTCCAGACAAGCTGTCTTGGAAAAGTGTACCCAGAGGTCTTTATCGGGTGAATGTGGTTGGATCTTTCTAACATACGACCTCAAGTGCATCTTAGGGCAAGACAGACCGTCGTACCTGGCAAATGTTGGCACTTTGAACTTGGGAGGGATAACAATCCCAGCTACCAACCCCAATTCCTCAAAATCTAATATGGGCACCCTCTGTAACTCCATAGCTGCCAATCTGTCTTCAAGGTTCTTATACTTGTCATCCGCTGGTGGATACTGTTGTTCTGAATAGTCTTCATCTTCTTCCTCTACCTCCTCTTCTACCTCAGACTCAGAAGGTACAGTAACTCCTTTCCCCTTGCCAATCCCTTCGTCAGACGTTGAAGGAAACTCAAGAGTCCTTCTAGCATCGCCCTCAAACCTTCTTCCGAAAGTGGCTACCCCCGGTCTCTTTTTCTTTTTCTTCTCTTTATTCTTCTCTAGCAGAACTTTGAGATCCTCTTGACCATTTTCCAAGGTCATGAGGAGTTGCTGAAATTGTGAATTTTGTGCTTGTAGATCTTTTACTGTTTATGCATATGATGAATGGTATGTGTTGTACCCGAAAATTTGCCCTCCCATATCCTTCAAGATTTTCCAAGATCATGGTTCAAAATCTCTCAAAGGGCTACGGAGTCAACCAACCTCCTAACACAGTCAAAATTAGGGTTTTGGTTCTTGCAAAGAAATTGAGGTTTTCAAGGGTCCAATCAAGTCCCATATGCCTATAAACATTGTCAAGCATCCATATGTCAAGGTTCAAGACTCACAGCATCAAATTGCACAGTCAAAAACCCTAATTGCTCCACAGTCAACTGTAGGGGCAAAATGGTCATTTGACAGTCAAAAGTCAAAAATTTTGGTCAACATCTTATTTTGAAGCCACAAACATCATTTGATCAATTCTTGATCATGATTCCACCAGCATGGCTCAAAAGGTCTCAAGATGCAAAAGTTTCTATTTTTGGACAGTTGAAAAGTCAACTGCAAATTGACTAGGGCATAACTTCTTCATGGTTTATCAGAAAAATCCCATCCAAAGCTCATTTTGAAGGGGATGACATTTCTTACAATTCATCTTCACACTTCAAGTCCAAGAAATTCTCTCACAAAAAGTTATCAATTTCAACATTATAGGTCATTTTCAAAAGTCAACAAAAAGGCACTTTAAGTCAAAGACCATAACTTGAGATTGGTAAATCAAAATGACATGGGACCAAAGGCATTGGTTAGAGGACTTCAAGACCTTTCCAAAATGTCAAAGAACATGTTCATAGCTTCAAAATTGAGCAAGATATGCATTGGAGAAGTTGGGAAATTTTTGGGAATTTTGAAAAGTCAACTTTGCCTAAAACACTTCAAATTTGCTAATGGGCCTCAAATTCTTCCTTGAATCCTTACCCAAAGCCTATGCACGACCCATTGAGCTTAAAAGGATTTATTTTCTTATTTTTAATTAATTAATTGAATTTTTATTCTTATTAATTCATTTAATTAGTTTTAATTGTAGAAAAATATCAAATAATGCTTTTCAAATCTTTTTGTGCAGCAAATCATACTAGGGCAAGCTGGAAAGTCGTTTCACATTCAAAAAGGGAAGATTTTCCATGATTGGCAAGGGTTTCCATGAAAAAAGATTGAAAAAGATATGATGAAAATCAAAGATTCAAAACATTAATTCATGGACTTATGGGCTTATTTTTTGACCTAGAATCGTTCATATACTTATGCAAGACCTAACCTAATATAAACACACACGAAAAGCTGCTCACAAACATAGAACCAATTTGCAAATTTTCACCAAAAAGCTTGAAACTGATTTCATATTTGCAGGGCGATTCAAGGCTTAAAACCTTTTCCATTACGTTGCTGGACCTTCCAGGAAACTATTGGCATCAAGAACAAGTCCCCATACTCCAAGAAACGGTAGAACAGAATCACGCTTTTCACAAAAATGTCCATAATCGAATTTTAATTTCCATGCATCATTCATGTGTTTTGATTGTTGATTCATGCTACTAACATCTCCCTGAAACTTTTGGCATAGTTTAATTGTTCTAAAAATGCTTGAATCGAAATCTGCCATTGATGAAACCTAGGGTTTCAGAACTTCAAAATTGGGGGTTCTCATATATGGTAAAATTAGACCACCAAACCTGTATGGACATATTCGTGGCAACAAGACGAATCGTTTGAAACAATCGCGCCCTTTTTATATTAACCCCTCTTCTAATTGCTATTTTTACAGGTTTCAGTTTGTGGGGGTTTAAAACCCCCGCTACTTGTTTCATAGTTGCAGGAAAACGAAGAAGAAGCCTGGCGTGTCATCACATGGTTGGGCAGTTCAAATCTTGGCGTGGTTTTTTTAATAATTCAGCATAATTGAGTTTTTTCATATATATTAATTGTTGCCCATTATGTTAACAAACGCGCACAACAGCTCAGTTGGTGGAAGACGTGGTTGGTAAGCATTGGGACTTGGGTTCGATTCCCAGGTCCCCCCACATATTTCATGATTTTTGTCCTAACGTGTTCAAGTGCAGCGCTCACTCAGTGGTTCAGCATACACGCTCATGCTAAGGCCTGCCAAGTGGACATGAGATCAATCCAAAGGCTGCAGAAGGAGGTCTATCATGTACCTCAGTCAACCAAGGCGCACTCAAGCGTGGAAAGTCAAACAAGGCTCTATTCTATTGGGCCAGATTGCTTCAATTTACCTCCATTTGGGCCTGATACCCCCCATTGGTTTGCATATTTTTAATTCTATTTTCTTTTCTTTTAATCATTTAATTGTTTTAATTGTTTTTTTTTATGTTTCACCATAAATTAATTTTCTATAATAAAAACAGAAAATCAAAAAATAAAATATATTTAATTATTATTATTTCACCATTAAAATATTTTTGTAAATAAAACTAACAATTAATTTAGTTAATTTAGGTTTTAAACTTTAATCTTTTCTTAATAAATAAAATATGTAGAATTAGGTTTTTTTAACATTTTCATCTTTTTCTTAATTAAATCATTTTCCTCATTATTTATTATTATTGTTAATTACTATTTATTTTTGTAAATAAACATGTAAATTAATTAATTAGCGTAAATTAGGTTAACTTGGATATTTTCTTTAATAATTAAAATAGATTTAGAATTAGGGTTTCCTTTTTAATTTTAATGTTCTTTATTTCATAAATACAAAAACACAAAAAAACAATTTCTTTTCTTTCTTTAAATAATTATTAGACTTTAATTTCGTTTAATTTCAAGCAAAGGGTCAAAACCCTCGGACGGTCAATTTTAATTTCTATCTCGCGCATTATTTTCTTTTGAATATTATGTAACTGCTCAGGATTGTAATAGTAATTAGGTTTACCCTATTTATTTACTTTCCGCATCTTTTATCAAACGGGTCTTCGTACTTTGGCGATGTATAGACCCGCGCCTTGTAATAGCGTAGCTTTTATCTTTCCGCATTTAAATTTCCGCACTCTTAAATTCTAAATTGCATGAAAGAATGTATGGTTAATTAAAAACAAGCGTAGCTCACGATGCCATGATCAAAGATAACTGTTAAACTGAAAACAACACACAAATTCACACACCACTTCTAGGGTACGCCTCACCTGTTGCCTTCGAAACGTGGTCGTCAAGTATAGGACGTTTTAGTAAGTCCTTATGTCCATGATCCAGTTGCCTCGAATCAGTTGCCTCGGAATAGTTGCCTCGAAACGGTTGCCTCGGATTAAAAAAGGATCAAGGATATAAGGGTAGCTTCTAAGGTGTCCTAACCATTGCTTTGGTGACCACACATGTCCCTTATAATCGAATTTACCCGAATAACTCCAACGATGGTGCTACCTACTTCTCAATAGTTGGATAGTACTGTCTAAAGGATTCTTACACAGCCTAATTCCTTATAGTAGGTAGATTTCTCCTGGGTACTTGCTCTTTCGAACAAACAAAAACATCTTTTTGCACTTACACTTTCAAAAAGTTTTCAAACAAATACTTCATACACTCTTGAGGACTGATACAAGAGTTACCTAGAAGTCTTTCAAACTAAACTTTTTCAAACCCACTCACATCTTGAAAAGCAAACATCATTTTGAAAACATAGTGAGCAAGTATCTAAGAGCCCATGGATAACCATGGATAGAAAGGGTGCTAACACCTTCCCTTTCTATAAGTCTACCTCCCGAACCGAGAAACTATCTCATAAGGAATTTTGCTGTGCTTTTGTCCTGTCCATGTTGGAGAAAATAAAAGACGGTGGCGACTCTTGCTTCCGCGACATTTCGCGAACCAGCTTTAAAACAGTCAGTTCTATTTCCACCGATCACAGAACTGGCGACTCTGCTGGGGAAACTATAAAAGTGAGGTGTACCTTAGGACTAAGATCACTTGTGTTTTCAATTGACTGAATTGTTTGCTTTATTATTGTGGGTACTGTCTTAGGAGTTCTATAGGTCCTAACCCGGATCTGGGGGATACCTTCTTAGAAAGTAGCAACAAGACTGTGAGGGAACTGTGTGGGGTATACCGACACGGTTGAAGCAGTCTGCTACGTTGATGTGGCACTTTGGTGAGTACCGGTAACCCTTGAGTCCAGTCAAGGAGAGTACGGGGCCGCCGCGTGGTGTCATGAAGCATCAACTGACCTTAGGAACCTTAATTGAACCATCTTGGCCTCTTTAGGGTAGTGAGATAACTGACTTTGGTGCAGTCCGAGGTTGGTTGATACTCGATACTACACTCAATTGAGGGTTGTTTTCTTGGAATATTTCGGTCGCCAGTTCAGTGGCTAAATCGAAACGATGAACATAGAAAACAATCCAATGATATTGGGACCCTTAGAACCAGGTTACTTCTGATAGGACAGGTTTGAGCCCACCAACTTCAAGAGGGTAATACCCAGACCCCATGCTGGCCTAAACTCTAAGGGTTGTGGTGTGACTTGTGTGCTTTACCATGCTTGCTTTTGTAAATACTTGTGGTGTGTTTAATCATAGCATCATAACATCATACAGCATCATATGCATTGACTAACCATTTCAGGGGTTCGAATCTTCATCTTTGTTCTTGTTTTGTAGGACATGGAAACTATCCGCAGAAAGACAATTCAGATCAGCCTTGTAAGGATCCCTCTTCAGCTTAAGGAACTTATATCCAGGATTCCCGAGAGCTCTTCTTTCAGTGAAAGGCATGGAAGACTCATCAGTTTGGTCAATACCAATATTGAGGAAGATATGATAAAGGTCCTCTTCCAGTTCTTTGACCCTCTGCACCACTGTTTTACTTTCCTGGATTATCAACTGGTGCCTACATTAGAAGAGTTCTCCCGGCTTCTGAAGATCCCTATCCTTAGTCAACTACCCTACAACGGTACGGAAAAGGAACCCAAACTTGAAGAGATTGCTAAAGCATTACACCTACAACCATCTGACATCAAGGGACATTGGGAAGTTAGAAGTGGTATCAAAGGGTTCTTGGCCAGGTTTCTGTTTGAGAAGGCCCAAGAATGTTAGAATTCCCTTGACCTACAAGCCTTTGAAGAAGTTGTGGCCCTCCTTGTCTATGGTTTGATGTTGTTCCCTAATCCAGATCAGCTTATAGATATCAGTGCTGTCCAGATCTTCATGTCCAGGAATCCTATACCTACGTTGCTTGGGGACATCCTTCACTCATGTTACACTCGAACCATGAGAAAAAGAGGTGTTCTTATGTGTTGCACTCCCCTCCTGGGAAGGTGGTTTTTTTCGCACCTTCCACAATCATTTTTGAAGAATGAGCGGAGTTTGAGATGGTCACAACGATTAATGACTCTTACGCATGCTGATGTACATTGGTGTTCTCGGTCCAGAGAAGATGTCACTATCATTGACCGTTGCGGGGAGTTTCTTAATGTTCCTTTACTTGGAATCAGAGGAGGTATTACTTACAACCCATGTCTGGCCTTGAGACAGTTTGGATATGCTCGGAGGGATGGCCCTCATGACATGGTAATTCCTGACATAGTTTTTGACTTCGACAATGATGCACAAGGACTTTTCCAGAGATTTATCAGAGCTTGGAGGATGCCCAACAGGGTAGACAGCAAGACACTGGGGTACAGGAACTCCATCCCGTTGGAACCTTATCTCAAGTGGGTACGAGCCCGCTCCCAGAAGTTAGTGATGCCATATCCTCACGTTCTCCCTGTGATCAAAGAGCCAGTCTTAGAAGGAGAGGTGTCCTACACCATTCAACATCCTGACATGCCTACATCCTGGGAAGAAATGCAGAAGAGCTGGATCCAGCTTAAGGAAGAACAGAATTCTCTTGAAGCCAGACTACATGCTAGTGAGAAGAAGGTCTTGGAGCTCACCCGCCTACTGCACGAGGAAAAGACTCTCAACGCTTACATAGATCCAAAGAGGATGCGCAGTGTCTTTTGGGATTGATTTACTTTGTAATGTTTTCCCATGAGGCCTTGATGTACTGAACAATTATTTCTTAATGATAACGTGTGTTCTTTTTGTCTACAACAAATTTGAACTTTCGAACCCTTGAATGCATTGCATAAACACATATCATGCATCATGTGCATAGCAGGTACTCTTCTTTTACAGGTGGTTTAATCTTCTTCGCTGTTTATTTCAGCATCATGAATCCTGAATCATCTACTGAGCAGTCCATCAAGGCCCTTCAGGCTCAGAACGCCCAATTCCAAGAGCTGATCATGAGTTTGGCCCAAGGTCAAGAGGAGTTGAAGGCTCTGCTGGTCAAGAAGAAAAAGAAGAGAATGGTACTATTCAACACGGGCCGGAGGTTTGGTAACACACTGCAGAATGAGGTTGATCAAGCTGGTTCTTCTGTAGGGAAAGGCAGTCCCCAATGGGAAAGGGTTCCTAGTCCGGTGGTCTCTGACAACGAGACTGATTTTAATGAGGAGCAGTATCCTCCAGCTGAAGACAAGTACAAGCAATTAGAGGATCGCCTGAATGCCATGGAAATTCAACAAGTGCCTGGTTTGGATTTCGGAGACTTGGGTCTATCTTCTGGTGTGGTAATCCCACACAAGTTCAAAGCACCATCTTTCGCAAAGTATGACGGGGCGTCCTGCCCTAAGCTACATCTCAGATCTTATGTGCAGAAGATCCAGCCATATACTGTGGACAAGAACTTATGGATCCATTTCTTCCAGGAGAGTCTTTCAGGGACTCATCTCGAATGGTTCTATCAGCTGGATGGAACCAAGGTTCGTAACTGGGAGGATTTGGCTACTGCTTTTTACAAGCAGTATCAGTATAATGCCGACCTCGCTCCTACACGTACCCAACTCCAGGGTATGTCACTAGGATCGGGAGAAGGTTTTAAAGAGTATGCGCAGAAGTGGAGGGACCTGGCTGGCAGGGTGCAGCCACCGTTAACCAACTGTGAACTTGTGGACATGTTCTTAGGGACCATATCCGGGCCGTTCTTCAATCATCTCATCGGTAATTCATCTGCAGGGTTCACAGATCTCATTCTGACTGGGGAAAGGATAGAGGCTGGTTTGAAATCAGGAAAGATACAGAAAGGTGCGTCCTCAAGTTCTGAGAAGAAGCCTTTCAAGAAGGAAGCCAGTGCTGTGTATGGGCCTAGGAGGCAGAATAAACCAGAACGCCGCCAAGCTGTCAACGCGGTGGTAATTGCAAAGCCTGTTGCCGCTCCTCGGCAACCTAACCAACCAAGGGCTGAGAGACCCATACGAGAATATACTCTGCTTAGTATGACCTTGTCACAAATCTTTCCGCAATTGCTATCGACCAACTTGGTAACCGTCAGAGAAGCTCCGAAGGTGGTAAACACAACCTCTCCGAAGTATAATCCAAATGCCCGCTGTGCTTATCACTCTGATAGCCCGGGGCATTCTACTGATGATTGTTGGGCCCTAAGAAATAAGGTTCAGGACCTTATTGATGCGAAGGAAATACAATTTGAGGCGCCCGAAAGGACCAACGTTGTGACTGCTCCTATGCCCCAGCATGGAGTAAATGCTATTGAGGAAGACTTGTATGCAGTTTCTGTGGATGATGTTGCTACCCCTCTATTGACTGTCAAGAGGAACCTGTTGCTAGCCGGTTTATTTCCGGGTTGTAGCAAGGGTTGCCTTCTGTGTGTCGTTTCCCCTGCTGGTTGTCCGTTGCGAAGTCAGGCGTCCAAAACCTGATGGATAGCAAAGAAATCTTGTTCAAGAAGACCGCTGTTCCTTTTGTTCCCACTGAAGAAGTATCTGTTGTCACCATCTTTAACAATCCTACCAAGGCTCCCCAGAGGAAGCCAGTCAAAATCATGTTTGTTGCACCCATTATCATTACTGTTCCGGGGCCCCTCCCCTATGAGTCTGACAAGGCTGTCCCATGGCACTATGGGGCAGATGTGTATGTACTTGGAGTGAAGCAGGAGTTCAACACCAATACCGGTATCAGTAACATCACCGGTCCCGCTAAAGTTACTCGCAGTGGCAGGCTCTTCTCGCCTGACATTGCGCCACCAGTTATTCGAAGACCTCTTATCATAACACCTACAAGTGCGCCTGTTTCCCCTTCTGATCAAGTTTCTACCCCTGCTGCCGAGTCATCTGACACTCGGGGCAAAGGGATTGGTGATGTGCCTTCCCGGATGGAGGCTCCAAAGACTGTTAATGTTGAAGCCTCCCAGCAAGAGATGGAGGAAATCCTCAAGATTATTAAGAAGAGTGACTTCAACATCGTTGAGCAGCTGGGGCATACCCCCTCCAAGATCTCCATGCTATCATTGCTGCTGTGCTCAGAGGCCCATGCCAAGGCCCTGATTTCATTTCTGAAGACGACCCATGTGCCACAAGAGACATCTGCGGACCAATTTACTGACTGTGTGGCCAATTTGACCGCTGACAATGGTTTGGGTTTCTCGGATGCTGATCTGACCGCTAAGGGAAAGAATCACAATGATGCCCTGCATGTCTCCATTGAATGCAGGGGAACTACTCTTGCACACGTGTTGGTGGACACCGGTTTTTCGCTGAATGTATTGCCCAAGAAGGCCTTAGACAGGTTAGATTGTGAAGGTCTGGAGTTGAAGCCTAGTAATATTATTGTCCGAGCCTTCGACGGGTCGAAGAGGATGGTACATGGTGAAGTGGACGTTCCAATTCGTGTTGGTTCTCAAGTCTTTGATTCAACGTTCTATGTGATGGACATTCGTCCATCCTATTCTTGTTTGCTGGGTCGACCTTGGATCCACAAGGCTGGGGTTGTGACCTCCACTCTACACCAGAAGCTCAAGTACCCTGTCAGTGGGAAGATTGTTACTGTGCAGGGGGAGGAAGAATACATGGTTAGTCATCTGAACTCGTTCCGGTATATAGAGATGGACGGGGAGTTTATTGAAACCCCCTTTCAACATTTTGAAGAGGTACCTCCAACATTGGCGTCAGCAGAGACAGTAATTGAAGAAGGCTTTCCTCTGAAGATGGCTTCCTTGAAGGACGCCCGGGCTGTAATTGAAAAAGGTGAATGTGCAAACTGGGGCAGGCTCCCTGATTTTACTCCTAAGACTGACAAGTTTGGGCTGGGTTTTACTGCAGAGGCTCAGAGGGCTGTACGCAAAGCAAGGATCGGAAGACCTCCCGTGTTCATCACCAATCCGGGAGTGAATGCTATTGAAGGCGATGTGGAGGAATCAGAGTTTGATAGCTGGATCTACCCGACGACCGATGGGGGACTGAACAATTGGACTGCAAAAGACTACATACATGTTACTTTTGTTACGCAGTAATGAATTCCTTTGTTTTTTATTTGTAATGAACAATAAATTGAAACTTTATGGCCCGGTGTCTTACCCGGGGCACCGTGGCTTCATTTGTGAGGGCTTATTACTTGTCATTTCCATATATCATGAATAAAGACATTGGACGTTTTTCGCATTTCAAATCTTGTGCTCCCTTTCTTTCTTTCTTTATATATTGCAAAACAACTATATTTACACACACACACACCTATACAGGTTCCAATCCACTCTGGATCTCACTGGTAACGACTCTGCTACTGCCAGTTATGACTTCGAAAATCCGATCAACTTAGCCGAAGACGAAGGTGAAGATGATTGTGAAGTGCCTGGTGAGCTTGCAAGACTGTTATTCCAGGAAGAGAGGGCCATTCAGCCACATGAAGAGCAAGTAGAAACGGTAAATCTGGGTACTGAGACAGATAGAAAGGAAGTTAAGATTGGTGCCAATCTGGAGCTCAGCGTGAAACAACGGTTGATTCAGATGTTGCATGATTATGTGGAGATCTTCGCCTGGTCTTACGAAGACATGCCTGGGTTGGATACTGACATTGTAGTGCATCACCTGCCTACCAAAGAAGAATGTCCTTCGGTTAAACAAAAGGTCCGCCGTATGCGTCCAGAGATGTCCGAGAAGATCAAAGCTGAGGTTATGAAACAATTTGATGCCGGGTTTCTAGCAGTGACGTCTTACCCTCAGTGGGTTGCCAACGTGGTTTCGGTGCCGAAGAAAGATGGTAAGGTCAGAATGTGTGTTGACTACAGGGATTTGAACAGGGCGAGCCCCAAGGATGACTTCCCTCTGCCTCACATCGACGTTTTGGTTGACAATACTGCTCAGCACAAGGTGTTCTCCTTCATGGATGGTTTTTCAGGTTATAATCAGATCAAGATGGCTCCTGAAGACATGGAGAAGACTACCTTTGTTACTTAGTGGGGTACCTTCTGTTACAAGGTCATGCCTTTTGGACTGAAAAATGCGAGGGCAACCTACCAACGTGCCATGGTCGCTTTGTTTCATGACATGATCCATCATGAAATCGAAGTATACGTCGATGATATGATTGCAAGGTCTCAAACTGAGGAGGAACACCTTGACCATCTGCAAAAGCTATTTGACCGGTTGAAGTTGTACAAGCTAAGGTTGAACCCAAACAAATGCACATTTGGGGTAAGATCTGGAAAGTTGCTAGGCTTCGTCGTGAGTGACAAAGGTATTCAAGTGGACCCTGCCAAGGTTAAAGCCATACAAGAGATTCCAGTTCCCAAGACAGAGAAAGAAGTCAAAGGCTTTCTAGGATGTCTGAATTATATTGCTCGATTCATCTCGCATCTAACTGCTACCTGTGAACCAATCTTCAAGCTGCTGAAGAAACATCAGGTAGTACGTTGGAATGATGAATTTCAGGCCGCTTTCGACAAAATCAAAGAGTATCTCCAAGAACCACCCATTCTTATGCATCCGGTTGAAGGGAGACCTCTAATACTATACTTGACGGTACTTGACAGCTCAATGGGGTGTGTGCTGGGGCAGCATGACGAGTCTGGCCGAAAAGAGCACGCCATTTACTACCTTAGCAAAAAGTTTACCGACTGTGAGACCCGATACTCACTGCTCGAGAAAACTTGCTGGCTTTGGTATGGGCTGCTCGCCGGCTGAGACAGTATATGCTGACTCACACTACTCTGTTGATTTCAAAAATGGATCCAATAAAGTACATATTCGAAAAGCCTGCTCTGTCTGGAAGAATAGCAAGATGGCAGATGATCTTGACAGAATACGACATCTAGTACACGACTCAGAAAGCAATCAAGGGAAGTGTATTGGCAGACCATTTGGCACACCAGGCAGTGGACGACTACCAGTCAATGAACTTTGAATTCCCCGACGAGAGCATCATGGTAGTAACTGATTATGAAGTACCTGGACGGGATGAAGGACCTGAGGAAGGATCCCGATGGTATATGCACTTTGATGGAGCGTCCAACGCTTTGGGTAATGGTATCGGCGCTGTGATCATATCCCCTCAAGGCACTCATACTCCACTCACTGCCTGGCTATGTTTCAACTGCACCAACAACATGGCAGAGTATGAGGCATGCATCATGGGTCTTCATGCTGCGATTGACTTAAGGATCAAGTTTATGAGTGTCTTCGGAGATTCCACTCTCGTGATCAATCAGATCAAAGGCGAGTGGGATACGAAACACCCAAATCTTATTCCTTACAAAGAGTGTGTGTTGACATTGATCCCCCATTTCACAGAGATAACTTTTGAACACTTCCCAAGAGAGGAGAATCAGTTGGAGGACACGTTAGCTACGATGTCTTCTATGTTCAAAGTCAAATGGGACAATGAGGCTCCCCGGATCATTATCTGGAAACTGGACGAACTGGCATATTGTTGTGATCTTGAGGCTGAGGTGGTAACTGAAAAACCCTGGTATCATGAGGTGAAGAGGTATTTGGAAGCTCAAGAATACCCTGAAGGGGAATCCATCAATGATAAGAAATTTCTGAGAAGGTTCGCAGCGAAGTTCTTCCTCAACAATGGCATTCTATACAAACGAAACCATGATTCAACCTTACTGCGTTGTGTGGATAAGACTGAAGCAGAAAGGATCATGGCAGAGCTACATGAAGGTACCTTCGGAACACATTCCAGTGGCCACACCATGGCAAAGAAAATCCTTCGGGCAGGATATTTCTGGTCCACAATGGAAGCCGACTATTACCAACATTCTCGGACATGTCATAAATGCCAGATTTATGCAGATAAGGTGCACGTTCCTCCAGTTCCTCTGAATGTCTTGACTGCACCTTGGCCTTTTGCAATGTGGGGCATTTATATGGTCGGCGAGATTAAACCTACGGCATCCAACGGGCATCGGTTCATCTTGGTAGCGATTGATTACTTTACGAAGTGGGTTGAAGCAGCTTCCTATGCTACGGTAACCAAGAATGTCGTAGCACGATTCATTCGGCATAATCTGATCTGTCGATACGGCGTCCCGGAAAGAATCATTACGGACAACGGTACCAATCTCAATAACAAGATGATCACTGAGCTCTGCGAGCAATTCAAGATACATCACCACAACTCTTCTCCTTACCGGCCGAAGATGAATGGAGCTGTAGAAGCGGCAAATAAGAATATCAAGAAGATTGTGCAGAAGATGACAGTGACCTATAAATATTGGAACGAGATGTTACCGTTTGCTCTTCATGGGTACCGTACCTCAGCAAGGACGTCAATCGGGGCAACTCCCTTTTCCTTGGTCTATGGCATGGAGGCAGTCTTGCCGATTGAAGTCCAGATACCCTCTCTCCGGATAATGAAGGATGCAGATCTGAGCGAAGATGACTTGATCCAGACTCGACTTGATAAATTAAACCTAATTGACGAAAAGAGACTCGCTGCTATTTGTCATGGTCAAACGTATCAGAAACGGATGATCAGGGTATTTAACAAGAAAGTCAGACCACAAGAGTATCAAGTTGGGGACCTGGTAATCAAGCGCATCATCCTTCTTCAGAGTGATCCCAGGGGCAAATGGACCCCTACGTACGAAGGGCCATTTGTGGTTAAACATGTCTTCTCAGGAGGAGCCATGATTCTAACCACCATGGATGGTGACGACCTTCCTAACCCCGCCAATGCAGACATAGTAAAAAGATACTACGCATGATAAAATACCCGCTAGGTTGACATACCTAGGAAAAAATTAGGGCTTCCCGGCGAACCAAAAGGGTTCAGGAAAAATGAGGGATGAAATGAAAAAATCTGTACACCCGGCAAGTCGAAAACTTGAAAAGGCGGCTTGGGCAAAAATGGGTATCCCGATGGACTGAAATCCCGAAAGGGCGGTCCAGGAAAAAGTTAGGGATAGAGCGTAATACTATGTCTCATTGGATCACCTTGCATCCAGAATCCGGTATCAACATCAAGTTCAGACGGCATCGATCAATCAGCTTCATCTTCAACTGAGCAGCCAAGTGATGAGACACTCGAAGATATAAAGGCGATAGCAGAGTTGGAACCCAGTGGGATTATTCTTTTAACATAGCTGTTTGGTTTTCCCTTTTCACAAAATTGTATAAACTCTGTTGTTCGGCGGCGTTCTCTTACTAGGACGTCAGCCTCTTGTACATAAACGCCTATTTACAGGCAAATTCAAAATCAATGCAAATTCACTTTTCAGACCAATTGCCAATTGTTTTTCCTTTTTCTGTTTTGTTTTGCGAAGAACGTCCAATGTTTGATTTTGATATATGCATTTGACACTAATTGCTGACTCATAAATATTTGCATGCGAAACAAAGGATTAATTACAGGTAACATCAGAAACAGGGGCAATAATGAGTTGTCTAAAGCAATCTAATTGCTCTGTCCACCAAGGTACCAAGGTAAGTTCGGCTGAAGAATGTAACCAAGATATCTTAATTCCCCAGAGAGTAAGACAAAATTCAACAATTCTCCCCCAAGTAGAGGTGGTCTCCAATCAGCCCGAAAAGGCACAGTATCTCCAGCAAGTCAGCGACACTCTCCCCAAGCAGAGTTAGACCACTGTCAGCTTTAAGGAAGTTGGACTATCCCCGAAGATCTCAACATTCCCCAACGGAGTACACAGACACTCCTAACAAGCATCCCCGGCAGTCTTGATCTAAGATTGTTCCCCGGCGGTATACCAGACATCCAACGGAGCCATTCCCCAGTGCAATCTCAAAAGTCTCCCCAGAAGAGTTGAATCCATCTCCCCAGTAGGAAGCTTATCCTCAGTAGATTCTGAAAGCTATCCCCTGCATAGCACGAACGCGTCTCCCGGACTTCATTCAAAGGTTATTTCCCCACCAGGATATAACTGGGTTATCCTCAGCTAATTACAACGGAAAGATCGTCCTCGGCGAAGTCTTCCTATCCCCAGCGGAGTTCATCAAACCTCAACAAAGCTTATCAACGGTGGTATCCCCAGTGGAGTTATCACCAATCTCAGCAAAGTACCTCTCCTTCCCCACAGAGTTCACTCCCCGCAGAGTAATCCATCCGCCAAGTTTATTCCCCAGCGGAGTCATCTTCTCCTACCGGTATTCTTGCAACCATCATCCCCAGCGGAAACAAAAAAGAACTACTCTTCAACATCAGCCTAGGATTAGACTTCCCGGCACCCGTCAAGGACTTACTTTCCTAGACAAAAACACATTTCATAAACATCACATATTCATACATTATAGCATGCACATACGCATCATAAACATACAATCTCGTTTATTTTGAGAACATCACGCATGTCATACATCGTGACATCGCATACAACTAACGTTTTGTCTTTTCAGGACAAAAGTCAGTACAAAGATAATTACTATCAACTGTCGTGATTCCAGATCCGATTCCTGTATCTTGCCAGGGTGTATCTGTTCCAGACTCGATTCCTGTATCTTGCCAGGGCACGTCTGAAGAGTTCGAAGATCCGATTCCTATATCTTTCCAGGGTGTATCTGTTGACGACTAATTCCAGACTCGATTCCTGTATCTTTCCAGGGCACGTCTGAAGAGTTTGAAGATCCGATTCCTGTATCTTGCCAGGGTGTATCTGTTGACGACTAATTCCAGACTCGATTCCTGTATCTTGCCAGGGCACGTCTGAAGAGTTTGAAGATCCGATTCCTGTATCTTGCCAGGGTGTATCTGTTGACGACTAATTCCAGACTCGATTCCTATATCTTGTCAGGGCACGTCTGAAGAGTTTGAAGATCCGATTCCTGTATCTTGCCAGGGTGTATCTGTTGACGACTATATTCCAGACTCGATTCCTGTATCCTTCCAGGGCCCGTCTGAAGAGTTCGAAGATCCGATTCCTGTATCTTGCCAGGGTGTATCTATTGACGACTATTCTCTGGACTCGATTCCTGTATCTTGCCAGGGCACGTCTGAAGAGTTTAAAGATTCGGTTCCTGTATCCAGCCAGAGCACATCTACATAAAGAGTTTGAAGGTCAACTCCTGTAACAGGCCAGGTAATTTTCTTTCTTTCTCAGGTACGCAAGTTCTCGCTAAGGAATCTCTTACGTGATCAACACCTAGATGGCATCTGTAAGCCCATCCACATACCAACAACTCCAAATGGCATCTATAAGCCTATTCCCGACAAGGTACTGTCACACTTCCAGATGGCATCTATAAGCCCATCCTCCTATCCTCCTATCCATCAGTCTCCAAATGGCATCTGTAAGCCCATTCCCACCATCACACTGCTGACATTTTACTATGTGAGTGCAAATTTCTGGGCACTCTAGTGTTCAATCATCTTCCACCTTCGGATTACGAAAGGCACGCCAGCCAAATCTACATCCTCAGGTCTAAGAAGATTGAACAGGGGCAACTGTTGTACCCCAAAATTTGGCCTCCCATATCCTTCAAGATTTGCCAAGATCATGGTTCAAAATCTCTCAAAGGGCTACACAGTCAACCAGTCTCCTAACACAGTCAAAATTAGGGTTTTGGTTCTTGCAAAGAAATTGAGGTTTTCAAGGGTCCAATCAAGTCCCATATGCCTATAAACATTGTCAAGCATCCATATGTCAAGGTTCAAGACTCACAGCATCAAATTGCACAGTCAAAAACCCTAATTGCTCCACAGTCAACTGCAGAGGCAAAATGGTCATTTGATAGTCAAAAGTCAAAAATTTTGGTCAACATCTTATTTTGAAGCCACAAACATCATTTGATCAATTCTTGATCATGATTCCACCAGCGTGGCTCAAAAGGTCTCAAGATGCAAATGTTTCTATTTTTGGACAGTTGAAAAGTCAACTGCAAATTGACCAGGGCATAACTTCTTCATGGTTTATCAGAAAAATCCCATCCAAAGCTCATTTTGAAGGGGATGACATTTCTTACAATTCATATTCACACTTCAAGTCCAAGAAATTCTCTCACAAAAAGTTATCAATTTCAACATTATAGGTCATTTTCAAAAGTCAACAAAAAGACACTTTAAGTCAAAGACCATAACTTGAGATTGGTAAATCAAAATGACATGGGACCAAAGGCATTGGTTAGAGGACTTCAAGACCTTTCCAAAATGTCAAAGAACATGTTCATAGATTCAAAATTGAGCAAGATATGCATTGGAGAAGTTGGGAAATTTTTGGGAATTTTGAAAAGTCAACTTTGCCTAAAACACTTCAAATTTGCTAATGGGCCTCAAATTCTTCCTTGAATCCTTACCCAAAGCCTATGCACGACCCATTGAGCTTAAAAGGATTTATTTTTCTTATTTTTAATTAATTAATTGAATTTTTATTCTTATTAATTCATTTAATTAGTTTTAATTGTAGAAAAATATCAAATAATGCTTTTCAAATCTTTTTGTGCAGCAAATCATACTAGGGCAAGCTGGCAAGTCGTTTCACATTCAAAAAGGGAAGATTTTCCATGATTGGCAAGGGTTTCCATGAAAAAATATTGAAAAAGATATGATGAAAATCAAAGATTCAAAACATTAATTCATGGACTTATGGGCTTATTTTTTGACCTAGAATCGTTCATATACTTATGCAAGACCTAACCTAATAGAAACACACACGAAAAGCTGCTCACAAACATAGAACCAATTTGCAAATTTTCACCAAAAAGCTTGAAACTGATTTCATATTTGCAGGGCGATTCAAGGCTTAAAACCTTTTCCATTACGTTGCTGGACCTTCCAGGAAACTATTGGCATCAAGAACAAGTCCCCATACTCCAAGAAACGGTAGAACAGAATCACGCTTTTCACAAAAATGTCCATAATCGAATTTTAATTTCCATGCATCATTCATGTGTTTTGATTGTTGATTCATGCTACTAACATCTCCCTGAAACTTTTGGCATAGTTTAATTGTTCTAAAAATGCTTGAATCGAAATCTGCCATTGATGAAACCTAGGGTTTCAGAACTTCAAAATTGGGGGTTCTCATATATGGTAAAATTAGACCACCAAACCTGTATGGACATATTCGTGGCAACAAGACGAATCGTTTGAAACAATCGCGCCCTTTTTATATTAACCCCTCTTCTAATCCCTATTTTTACAGGTTTCAGTTTGTGGGGGTTTAAAACCCCCGCTACTTGTTTCATAGTTGCAGGAAAACGAAGAAGAAGCCTGGCGTGTCATCACATGGTTGGGCAGTTCAAATCTTGGCGCGGTTTTTTTAATAATTCAGCATAATTGAGTTTTTTCATATATATTAATTGTTGTCCATTATGTTAACAAACGCGCACAACAGCTCAGTTGGTGGAAGACGTGGTTGGTAAGCATTGGGACCTGGGTTCGATTCCCAGGTCCCCCCACATATTTCATGATTTTTATCCTAACGTGTTCAAGTGCAGCGCTCACTCAATGGTTCACCATACACGCTCATGCTAAGGCCTGCCAAGTGGACATGAGATCAATCCAAAGGCTGCAGGAGGAGGTCTATCATGTACCTCAGTCAACCAAGGCACACTCAAGCGTGGAAAGTTAAACAAGGCTCTATGCTAATGGGCCAGATTGCTTCAATTTACCTCCATTTGGGCCTGATACCCCCCATTGGTTTGCATATTTTTAATTCTATTTTCTTTTCTTTTAATCATTTAATTGTTTTAATTGTTTTTTTTTTAATGTTTCACCATAAATTAATTTTCCATAATAAAAACAGAAAATCAAAAAATAAAATATATTTAATTATTATTATTTCACCATTAAAATATTTTTGTAAATAAAACTAACAATTTATTTAGTTAATTGAGGTTTTAAACTTTAATCTTTTCTTAATAAATAAAATATGTAGAATTAGGTTTTTTTTAACATTTTCATTTTCTTAATTAAATCATTTTCCTCATTATTTATTATTATTGTTAATTACTATTTATTTTTGTAAATAAACATGTAAATTAATTAATTAGCGTAAATTAGGTTAACTTGGATATTTTCTTTAATAATTAAAATAGATTTAGAATTAGGGTTTCCTTTTTAATTTTAATGTTCTTTATTTCATAAATACAAAAACACAAAAAAACAATTTCTTTTCTTTCTTTAAATAATTATTAGACTTTAATTTCGTTTAATTTCAAGCAAAGGGTCAAAACCCTCGGACGGTCAATTTTAATTTCTATCTCGCGCATTATTTTCTTTTGAATATTATGTAACTGCTCAGGATTGTAATAGTAATTAGGTTTACCGTATTTATTTACTTTCCGCATCTTTTATCAAAGGGGTCTTTGTACGTTGGCGATGTATAGACCCGCGCCTTGTAATAGCGTAGCTTTTATCTTTCCGCATTTAAATTTCCGCACTCTTAAATTCTAAATTGCATGAAAGAATGTATGGTTAATTAAAAACAAGCGTAGCTCACGATGCCATGATCAAAGATAACTGTTAAACTGAAAACAACACACAAATTCACACACCACTTCTAGGGTACGCCTCACCTGTTGCCTTCGAAACGTGGTCGTCAAGTATAGGACGTTTTAGTAAGTCCTTATGTCCATGATCCAGTTGCCTCGAATCAGTTGCCTCGGAATAGTTGCCTCGAAACGGTTGCCTCGGATTAAAAAAGGATCAAGGACATAAGGGTAGCTTCTAAGGTGTCCTAACCATTGCTTTGGTGACCACACATGTCCCTTATAATCGAATTGACCCGAATAACTCCAACGATGGTGCTACCTACTTCTCAATAGTGGGATAGTACTGTCTAAAGGATTCTTACATAGCCTAATTCCTTAGAGTAGGTAGATTTCTCCTGGGTACTTGCTCTTTCGAACAAACAAAAACATCTTTTCGCACTTACACTTTCAAAAAGTTTTCAAACAAATACTTCATACACTCTTGAGGACTGATACAAGAGTTACCTAGAAGTCTTTCAAACTAAACTTTTTCAAACCCACTCACATCTTGAAAAGCAAAAATCATTTTGAAAACATAGTGAGCAAGTATCTAAGAGCCCATGGATAACCATGGATAGAAAGGGTGCTAACACCTTCCCTTTCTATAAGTCTACCTCCCGAACCGAGAAACTATCTCATAAGGAATTTTGCTGTGCTTTTGTCCTGTCCATGTTGGAGAAAATAAAAGACGGTGGCGACTCTTGCTTCCGCGACATTTCGCGAACCAGCTTTAAAACAGTCAGTTCTATTTCCACTGATCACAGTATGTTATTCATGTAATGCATTTAAGGGTTCAAAAATTCAAATTTGTTGCAAACAAAAAGAACGCACGTCATATTAAGAAGAAATTTGTTAGTACATAAATGACCCATGGGCGAAATGTTACAAAATTCTTAATGTAAAAAGACGTTGCGCATCCTCTTTGGTGCGATGTAGGTGTTGAGAGTTTCCTCCTCGTGCAGTCGGCGGGTAAGCTCCAAAAGCTTCTTCTCACTAGCATAGAAGCTGGCTTCAAAAGTATCCTGTTCTTCCTTGAGTTGGATCCAACTCTTTTGCATTTATTCCCATGATGTTGGCATGTCAGGATGTAGGATGGTGTATGGAACCTCTCCTTCCATAACAGGCTCTTTGATCAAGGGGAGAATGTGAGGGTAATGCATCATAAGATTCTGGGAGCGGGCTCGTACCCACTTGAGGTAAGGCTCGAGGGGGATGGAATTCTTGTGCCCTAGTGTCTTACTATCCACCTTGTTAGGCATCCTCCAAGCTCTGATGAACCTTTGTCGAAGTCCTTGCGCATCGTTGTCGAAGTCAAAAACTAGGCCAGGAATCAGCATGTCATGAGGGCCATCCCTCCGAGCATATCCAAATTGTCTCAAAGCTATACAGGGGTTGTAGGTAATGCCCCCCCCTAATGCCAAGTAATGGGACATTAGGGAATTCACCACAACGATCAATGATGATGACATTTTCTCAGGATCGAGAACACCAATGTACATCAGAATGTGTGAGGGTCATCAATCGTTATGACCACCTCAAACCCTGCTCATTATTCAAAACTGCTTGTGGAAGGTGAGAAATAAACCACCTTGCAAGGAGATGAGTACATCACATGAGAACACCTCTTTTCCTCATTGTTCGTGTGTAAAATGAGTGTAAGATGTTTCCAAGCAATGTAGGTATGAGATTCTTGGATATGAAAATCTTGACAGCATTCACATCTATAAGTTGATCAGGATTTGGGAACAAAACCAACCCATAGATAAGGAGTGCCACAATCTCTTCAAAGGCTTGTAGATCAAGATAATTCCGGCATTCTTGTGCCTTCTCCAACAAAAACTTTGCCAAGAATCCCTTGACACCACTTCTGGTTTCCCAATGCACCTTGATGTCAGATGGTTGCAAGTGTAATGCTTGAGCAACATCTTCAGGTTTTGGTTCTTTTTCATACCGTTATAGGGTAGTTGATTAAGAATAGGAATTCTCAGGAGTTGAGAAAATTCCTCCAAAGTAGGCACCAATTGGTAATCAGGGAATGTGAAACAGTGGTGTAGGGGGTCAAAGAACTGGAAGAGAACTTTCACCATGTCTTCTTCAATGCTGGTGTTGACTAAGTTGAGGAGTCTACCATGTATTTCACTGAAGAGAGAATTCTCTCGAATCCTGGAAGTAAGCTCCTTGAGTTTAGGAGGGATCCTCACAAGGTTGACTTGAATTGTTTTCCTGCGAAGAGATTCCATGACCTACAAAACAAGAACAAAGATGAAGATCCAAACCCTTGAAATGGTTAGTGGATGCATACGATGCTTTATGATGCTCATGATGTATGCACAAGCATATGTACAAGCAAGTCACACAAAACCCTAGTTTCAGGCTTGCATGAAGTTTCATAGGTAAGTACCCTCTTGAGTTTAGTTAGCTCAAAACCTGTCCTATAAATAGTAACCGGGTTCTAAGGAGCTCAATATCATTGGATTATTTTCTATGTTCATTGTTTTGGTTTAGCCACTTAACTAGCGACCAGAATATTCCAAGAAAACAACCCTCAATGAGTGTAGTATCGAGTATCTACCAACTTCGGACTTCACCAAAGCCGGTCATCTCACTACCCGTAATAAAAGGCCAAGATGGTCAAGTAAGGTTCTAGTTCATTAGTGCTTAATGACATCACTCAGCAGCCTCGTATTCTCTTTGATTGACTCAAAGGCTACCGGTACTCACAAATATGTCGCACTAATATATCTATTTCTTCAACCGTGTCGGTATACCCCGCACAGTTTCCACAATGTATTGCTATCTATGAATGTTTCCCAAATCCGGATGGAGGATTTCAAGCCCAAACAAGAGAACCAAAAATGTAAAGCAATCAAAGCAAACAATAATCATGCAAAGGGTGATCTAAGCCCTAAGGTTACTCCACTTTTAAAGATTTCCCCAACAGAGTCGCCAGTTCTGTGGTACGGTGGGAGAACTGACTTGGGATTTTGCGTTTGTGTTCGCAAATGTTTCGGTTTAGCAAGAGTCGCCACCGACTTTTTATTTTATCCTAAGGAAAGGTCAAAAAGCACAGGAAAGACCTTTGAGATGTTTTCTTGGGTTCGGGGAGTAGATTATAGAAAGGGAAGGTATTAGCACCCTTTATATCCATGGTTATCCATGGGCTCTTAGTTACTTGCTTAGATCACTTGCTTTTCTTTTCAATTGTTTGAAATGGTGCTTTTCAATTGTTTGAAATGGTGCTTTGTGTTTGATTTTGAAATATGTTTTGAAAAGAGGCCATCGTTGTGGCAACCTTTGTAATAATTCTTGTTTGAATGTATACAAAGGTGTTTTTGTCTTTTGAAAAATTTTCAATGTTTGAAAGTAGGGTTTTGAAATTGTGTTGTGAAGTGTGTTTTGAAAGTAGCAAGGATGCTTTTGCAAGCTTGAGCAAGTAACTAAGAGCTATCTACCCTATTTTACTCAAAGATCTTTCTTATGTTTTTTAACCCTTTTAACAATGTTGTTTCACCATTGTATTTGGTGAACAACCTTGTGTTAGGATGTTAACGGGACAGGCGCGGGTCATCGTATAGACCATGATAGCAATGGTGTCAAGTATTTTTGGAAATTTTCTTGAGGGACTTGATCATTTTGTTTAGGAAACTCAGATAGCGTCATTGAGGGACTATGATCTTTTGTTTTGTTTTTGTTTTGCCAAAGTACTTGACATGCATATCATGGCCCATTTTGTAAGGCAACAAGTGGATTGAAACCCTAGGGGTACAAGTGTGCATGTGTGTTATTTTCATGCTTTGTTTTTTATTAGTGATTGTCTACTTGTTGATTTTATCTTGCCATAAATATCCTATTTACTAGCTAGCATATAAAAGTAATAAAGCGTAGAAAGATAAAATCATACACTATTACAACCATATTGAATTGCATGAAAATATAAAGGCAAAAATAAAATAAAAGCAAGAAAAATGAGGGTCTTTCGATTGAGGAAGAAAACCCTTCGATTATGCACTTTCTAGCTCTCTTCGATTTAGCCTGAAAAGGGTGAAGGCATGACTTTCGACTGAGGCCTCACGGTCAGCATGTTGTGCCTTTCGATTGGGACCAGTGGGACAGCATGTTGTGCCTTTCGACTGGGCCTGGAACCAGTATAAGATGCAATCTGCCTTTCTGCCTCCTTCGACTGGGGGTTGAAAGCAGTGAGGGAGTGGCTTTCGATTTTCCTTTGTCTCCTTCGACTGGGGGTTGGAGTCAGTGGTTCTATTTTTTGTTTGAGGCATGGAAACGGAAAGGTTATGGATTTCGTCTGAGGTTTGGAAACAACAAGGTTCTGGCTTTTCCACAGGCTCCTTGCTGACTCCTTGTAAGCATATTAGGCCCTCAAATGGTGATTCGAAAGGCTTGTGTAGCTAGCCAATCGAAGGGTATAACTAACCTGTCTCAAGTTCTTAAAATGCAACATCCAAACATAACTACAGTCCAGGGGTTAGCACAAAAACAAATGGGTCTCAAAGTCCAAATTATAAATAATTAAGGTTGAGTTTTCAGCATAAGAGAAGTCAGAATCTAATGCTAAAACATGGTCTAAAAATATCTACATTTTTCTTAATTGGCATGTGCATATGATGTTTAAATGAAAGAGTTCCAAGTTTAGAGAGAACTTACCTCTTGAAGTGTTTAATCGAAAGAGCTGTAGGTGACTTCTTTGATGGGGGAGGGAGCTTCGTTGGGATCTTCCTGAAGCTAGTTCTGTTACTGCTTGGTTTGGGCAGTCACTGAATTGAAAGAGAGTATATGATGGTGATACGTGAATCTAAGGTTTCTACAGTTTAGGGGAAGTAAATCGAAAGGTACACTATTGAGGCCTTTTTTTACAAAAAAAAATCTTAGAGTTTTGAAGGTTTGAGAATGTTGGAGAGTTTGAGAATATGGGAGAGTTTGAGTATTTTTTATGATTTTTTCTCTAGCAAAAATCTGGACCCTTTCTTTGTCAATGGTTTCTCTATTTATAGAGAAAAGGTTTGGGAGTTTAAACAAAAAGGTGGCTTGGCTGAAACGTGAATATTAAGCTAAGTCAGGTTTTCCAAGATCCCAAGGTGAAGTACTGAAGTTGTTGGTTAAAAGGGGCTGACTCCCCTGACTTATGGTGAAGTACAAATAGGATTCAAGCAAAGCATGGGCTTAGAACAAGATTTGTACTAACAAATTCACTTTTAAGAAAATAATCTTCTGGACAAAGGTTTGATCACCTGGACAATAACTTAATCCAATGTGTAAGCAATTAATTATGGAGTGAAATACAAGCATTAAGGCTTGTAAAGTAAGATCATGTAGCATGGTCCAAAGATTTGATCAGTGTCCTTTCAAAATCCTATTTTCCACTTGTGTCAAAGATTTGTAGAAATATGCTAAAGAAGATTGTGACGAAGGATTCAGAGTTGGGTTTGAAGGATGTTGATTCGAAGGGAACCAAAACTCCAATAGAAGCTTTTGCGTGAAGGTGGCTCATGTCTAATCGAAGGCTTGCATGCCAGGGGTTACATGTGGTCAAACGAAAGAGTGTACATAGAGGGTCCCTGTCTTGTGACTTCATGCCAACACGTAAAAGATCTATGTTCGAATGAAGCTTGTATAAAGGGAACCAACATGTCCAAACGAAAGGTGCATGTAGGAGGACAAAATGTTCAGATTTGAAAGAGGCATATAGGGAACAAAAAGTGCAAATCAAAGGATGATAAAAGAGAGCCTTTTTCCTTGGAAATGAAATAGATTACAAGAGGCTTTTTTCCTTGTGAATCCAAACCAAAATGTGCCAGAGGCCCATGCCCAGTCGAAGGATGCAAGCCAAGCTTGTATCAAAAGAGGCCAAAAGGCCAATCGAAGAACACTTGTATTTCTCCAATATTTTGTCAAAATCATATTTTTATCTGTTTTCTCCCTTTTTGACAGTTTCCTTTTAATTTTGGTACTGGAAAATTCCAAAGTACTTGTGCAAGCTTGAACCTTGAGAATCCTTGTGAGAAAGGCCTTGAAGAATGAGAGGGCAAATTTTGGGGTACAACAATCCCGATGGGTTATGATTTTTGACGGAGCCCTGAATGCACTCGGCAATGACATTGGTGCTGTAATTATATCTCTTGAAGGTTGTCATACTCCTTTCACTGCCGAATTGTGTTTCAATTGTACCAACAATATGGAGGAGTATGAAGCATGCATCATGGGTCTCAAAGCTTCTATTGACCTGAGGATCAAGTTCTTGAGTGTTTTCGGGGATTCGGCCTTGGTAATAAGTCAGATTAAAGGAGAGTGGGATACGAAGCGCCCGAATCTCATCTCATACAAAGAGCATGTGTTGACATTGCTTCCACACTTTGAAGAGGTCACCTTTGAACATTTTCCACGAGAAGAGAATCAGTTAGCGGACGCGCTAGCTACCAAGTCATCTATGTTCAAATTCAAGTGCGACAACGAGGCTCCCCGAATCACTATCGAGAGGTTGGATGAACTAGTATACTGCTATGAGATTGACACTGAAGAAGTAGCAGACAAACCTTGGTTTCATGAAGTTAAAAGGTATCTCGAGGCTCAAGAATATCCCGATGGGGCATCTGTCAATGGTAAGAAGTTTCTGAGAAGGTTCACCGTAAATTTCTTCCTCAGTAATGGAATCCTCTACAAGCACAACCATAACTCTACTTTACTTTGGTGCATAGACAAGAGCGAAGCAGAGAGGATTATGGTTGATTTACACGAAGGTGACTTTGGAACCGATTCTAGTGGACATACCATGACTAAAAAGATCCTACGGGCAGGATACTATTGGTCCACTATGGAAGCAGACTACTATCAGCATTCCCGAACTTGTCACAAATGCCAGATCTATGCTGATAAGGTGCATGTACCTCCGGTTCCCCTGAACGTCTTGACGGCTCCTTGGCCCTTTGCAATGTGGGGCATTGACATGATCATAGAGATTAGACCTACCACTTCCAATGGGCATCGCTTCATTCTGGTGGCCATTGATTATTTCACAAAGTGGGTTGAAGCTGCCTCTTTTGCTACTGTTACCAAGAATGTTATGGCGCGGTTTATCTAGCATAACCAGATTTGTCGGTAAGGTGTGCCAGGGATAATCATCACTAACAATGGTATAAATCTAAAAAATACGATGATCACAGAACTCTGTAAACATTTCAAGATCCAGCATCATAATTCTTCCTCTTACCGGCCGAAGATGAATGGCACTGTGGAGGCTGCTAACAAGAAGATTAAGAAAATTGTACAGAAGATGACAGTGACATATAAAGATTGGCATGAGATGATATCATTTTCTCTTCATGGTTACCACACCTCAGCACGAACGCCGACAGGGGCAACACCCTACTCTCTAGTATATGGTATGAAGGCCGTCCTGTCTATTGAAGTCCAGATTCCTTCTTTAAGGATCATTAAGGATACGGGTTTGAATAAAGACCATTGAATCCAGACTCGATTTGACCAACTAAATCTGATTGATGAGAAAATGCTTACTGCTGTCTGTCATGGTGAAATGTATCAGAAACAGATGATCAAGGCTTTCAATAAAAAGGTCAGACGTCAAGTATATCAAGTCGGGGATCTAGTTATCAAGCGAATCATACTACCACAAGGTGATCCCAAGGGAAAATGGACTCCCATATACGAAGGGCCATTTGTGATCAAAAGCATATTTTCTGGTGGAGCCATGATTCTGACCACCATGGATGGTGACGACCTTCCTCACCCTGTTAATGCGGACATAGTGAAAAGATACTACGCATGAATAAAGACCCGCTAGGTTGACTGGCCTAGGAAACAATAAGGGCATCCCGGTGAACCAAAAGGGTTAGGGCAAAAATTAGGGATGAAAACAAAAATATATGTACACCCGGCAAGTCAAAAACCTGAAAAGGCGGCTTGGGCAAAAAAGGGTATCCCGTAGGACTGAAAACCCGAAAGGGCGGTCCAGGCAAAAGTTAGGGATTTTAAGCGTATCACTATGTCCTATTGGATCACCTTGTGACCAGACTTCAGTATCAACTATCGAGCTCAAGGGGTACCGACCATTCCAGTCAGCTTCAGACAAGTAGCAAAGTGATGAGACACTCAAAGACATAGGGGCAATAGCATAATTGAAACTCAATGGGATTATTACACATAGTTGTCTTCCTCTCCTTGTACACTATTTTGTATAGTTTTCACTCTCACGGCGGCGTTCTCCTACTAGAATGTTAGCCTCTTTGTACAAAATGCTTGTCATAGGAAAATTTCAGAAATAAATATAAATCATTTCTTTGGAAGTACAAAATTGTTCGTTTTTCTTTTTCCTGTTTTATTTTGCAAAAAAAAACGTCCAATGACTTATTCTTGACATATGCATTTGAATATGATTGCCATTTACAAATACTTGCATAAGAAACAGAAAGACAATTGCTCATGACTTTAAAGAACGAGGCAAAGTCTAAAAAAACCATTTCAGTCCCAACAAGTTACTCCTTCCAGCAGGTACAGGGGCAGAGACAGTTTTGAGACGAAGTCACCATTACATATGACCCTGTGACTTCTATGTTCCCCACAAAGTAGAAACAACCAAAGGTTCGATCTCTCCTTCCCTAGGCAAGAATTATCTTCTCCAGCAAAGTTCCTTCAAAGATCTAAAATTTGTATTCCCCAGCCGAGTTGTATGATCCAACAATTATTAAACCTCCTCCTGAGTAGAGTTTATTTCTCTAACTACGGAAGTTCATTCCCCAACAGTGTTTATTTCTCTAAAACGACAGAATCTTCCAATAAAACATCTCCCTCCATAAAGTTTATTCTCAAGCAGAGTCAATCCCCGGCAGAATATCAATAGACAGAAAGAGGAAATCCCCAGCGAATCATCTCCATTCATCATTCCCAGTTGAAATGAAGGATTCGGCCTCTAAATACTCTTCAACAGCAGTCTGGAACTTACTTTCCCAGACTAAGAAACATCACAATAGCATTCCATATTCATACATCATGTCATGCGCATACACATCACATACAACACAATCTCATTTATTTTGAGAACTTCATTACACAATGCATTTCATGCATCACGACATTGCATACGACTAACTCTTCACCTTTTCAGGAAAGATCAAGTCAACAAAAACCTTTGAATACTTACATGACCTAGCAGTAATGATGGGCTATTTCAGCATCTTCCTCAAATAGATTTTCTCAAAATACCTTCTCTAATTCAATCGGATCAACACTAGGATCTCTCTGATTTCTATTCCAGTTGAAGATACTACAAGACTTTTGCCTGGTTCAGTTGAATCAATACTATGATTCTTATGATTTCCATTCCAATCAAAGTTAACAAAAGACCTTCTCTGGTTCAGTCAAATCAACACTAGGATCTCTCTGATTTCTATTCTAGTTGAAGATATTCCAAAACTTTTGTTTGGTTCAGTTAAATCGATACTAAGATTTTTCTGATTTCCATTCCAGTAAAAGTTAATTCAAGACCTTCCTCTGGTTCAACTAAATCGATACTAAGATTTTCTTGATCTCTATTCCAGTGGAAGACAACTCAAGACCTTTCTCTGGTTCAGTAAAATTGACACTAATATTTTTTCTAATTTCTATTCCAGCTAAAGAAACTGTGAAGCCTAGACACGACCGGATAACAGCCCAAGTCACTGAAGCCTGGATTCCAACCAGACAACAGTCTAAGAAACTGCAAAGCCTGAAGTACGACCAGATAACAGTTTAATCTCATTTCCCCAGTAAGTCGCTGTGAAGCCTGGAATACGACCAAATAGCGGCCAACCTTATTATCCTTAACAAGTCACTGTGAAGCCTGGATCCCGACCAAATAGAAGTTCACTTTCATCTCTTCAATCAAGAGATGAATTCCCAGTAGAGTAATGGACAACTGAAGCTTCTAAACTCTATTCCTAAAATAGAGACCAACATTCCTCAGCGGAGTCCTCCTCAACACCAGGAATAGGAGTTCCCACAAAGGAATATCTCATGAAATCAACATTGTGCCGGACGACATCTTTAAGCCCATCTCCGACGACTCTCCGTCATATTCTCTGGATGGCATCTTTAAGCCAATCTATGACGATCTCCCGTCACCTTCTCCAAATGGCATCTGTAAGCCCATTCCTGATATTAACTACACAGTCAAGTATCATCTCAGACGAGTGCAAATTTATCGGCACTCTAGTGTTCAATCATCTTCCACCTTCAGATCACGAAAGACAGACCAGCCAACCTACATCCTCAAGTTTAAGAAGATTGAACAAGGGAAGTTGTTATACCCCAAAATATTCCCTCACATTTTCACTCAAGACATGCCTCTAGAGGTCCTCAATTGCTCAAGCATGACCAAGAATTAACCAGACATATTCTCCTTCTAAGGCAACAACGCTCAACCAGAGTTTAAATTTTAAGCAAGATGTGTGAGTCCCTAGGATCCCAAAGGTTCTCCAGTGTCCTAATATGTCCTCAAGATCATTCATGCCAAATTTCATGCCTTGAGCAATAAGTTTGTTTAGCCAACTGCTCAAATTCCTGGAAATCGACTGTACTAGGTTAAAAGTCAACTATGGCCCAAACACAGTCAAACTTCAAGATTTTTGGTCAACATCAATATTTTGAAGTATTACCCATCATTTGATTAAGGTTTGATCATGATTCCTCAAGAAATGATCCTAACTCATCAAAAGTCAAGAATGGCAAATTAGGGTTTATATAGGAAAAGTCAACCAAACTTTGACCAAGCATAACTTTCACATACTGTATCATAAATTTTCCATCCAAGGCTCATTTTGAAGAGAACTCAATTCAGTATAACTCCTCTTCATTCCTCAAGTCCAAGAAATGTAAGTTTAAGATTGCACCTAAGAGGGGGGGTGAATTAGGTGGTGGTCGATTTTTGATTTATTTTACACTTTCTGGTTTTGTTTTAGTGCTATGGAAAACGGTAAAGTGCAGAAAGTAAAGAGACACGGAGATTTATCCTGGTTCCTTCCACAACCCGGAAGTACGTCCAGTCCCCTTGCAAACACGCAAGAGATTTCACTATTTTGTTAGAACTTTTACAAGACTCTTCCTAGTCTTATCAACTAAAGACACTAACAAATACCAAGAACACCCTCTTGGATTTCCAATAAGTCTCTTGAGAACAATCCTCTCAAAAGATACCTCTTGTTTCCAACAATGGACAACAAGGTACAAAAGTATTCTAATACTTAATTCCAACAATCCTGGAAATAAGTTACACTTAGTATAATTCTATGAAATATGATTTCTTGAAAGATATTGATCACATAGAGTGACTTCTTTCTTATCTTGTAAGCAATTCAAACTGTAACACAATGGTTAGAAAATGCTCAAAGATTTCTGTTCTTATATGTGTGAAGGTGCAGAAAATCTTTGTTCTTAAAAATTAAGAAATATGAAGTTTGAATATTTTACAAAGTTCAGAATTATTGCATGAGAGAAGAGTTGTTTTATAATTTGAAAGATTTAGTATTTAAAGCAATCAAGATACCTTTCCAAATGGATACCACTCTTCTGTTTGTAAAACTTGAGAAGATGCAATGTATGACCATGCAACCATTGGAGAAAAGGTGTGAAGGATATCTTGAATCAAGTTCAGATTTTTCAAAAATTACAACGTGTAAATCGATTAGCATTAGATGTAAATCAATTGCACGAGTTTGTAACGTTCTTGTTTTCAAAAATTTTGAAGTGTAAATCGATTTACATGATATGTTAATCGATTTACTAGTGTTAAAATATTAACTCAGTTTATTAATCAATCGATTTACACTCCATGTAAATCGATTGCTGCCAGGGGCAATCAATTTTTGAAAAAACATGTGTAAATCGATTTACATGATGTGTTAATCGATTTACATTAGTGAAAAACTTAGAATTTGCTTTAAACTTTAAGTGAAGTGTTGTGGCAAGTGTGTACATCATTTTTGAGCATTTCTAATCAATTTAGTTCAAATGAGAATTGATATACTTGTTTGCTTGCCATGATCCTTGAAGCTTTGAGTGAATGATGCTTTAAGCTAATTCCACTTCTTTTCCTTCTTTCCATAGTGCTTGTTTGTCTTTCATCAAAACTAAAGTTGAGTTGAGGCTTGAGATTACATTCTCCCCCTTTTTGATGATGACAAACCATCTTTCTTTATGAGTTGTTCAGAATTGGAGCAAAAGGAGTTTTCTCCCCCTAAGATAGATTTCTCCCCCTATGGAGAAAAAGATTTGAAAACTTGCCCTGAAAAGAAAACTGAAACAAACAACCATAAAGTGCTATCACATCCTTCTCCCCCTTTGACATTATCAAAAAGAAGGGAAAAATGTAACATAAGATGATACTTATAACAATTTGAAACATTTTCTAAGCCCATATATATGTACATTTATGTATAGTTAAGGATAGAGTGCACCTTATATATCTTGTTCATCTAGGATTCCGAGTTCACGACGAATTTTGAAGAATGCATCCATTGCAAGTGGTTTTGTGAAAATGTCCGCGAGTTGATTTTGAGTGTCCACAAAAGTAATCTCGACATCTCCTTTGAGTACGTGATCTCTGATGAAATGGTGTCTGATGTCAATGTGTTTTGTCCGGGAATGCATAATTGGATTTTTTGTAATGTTGGTCGCACTTGTGTTATCACATCGAAGTGGAATGCATCCAAGGTTTACTCCATATTCAAGTAACTATTGTTTTAGCCAAAGAATTTGAGCGCATCCACTTCCAGCCGCAATGTATTCTGCTTCGGCAGTGCTGAGAGCGACACTTGCTTGCTTTTTGCATGACCATGAAACCAAGGCATTTCCGAGAATGTGACATGTTCCACTTGTACTTTTGCGATCAGTCTTACAACCTGCATAGTCAGCATCAGAATAACCAACTAGATTGTACATACTACTTTTTGGATACCATAATCCGACGTTGGTTGTTCCTTTGAGATATTTTATTATGCGCCTGACTGCTGCAAGGTGAGACTCTTTAGGATTGGCTTGATATCTTGCACATAGGCAAACACTGAACATGATGTCAGGTCTACTTGCTGTTAAAAAGAGAAAAGAGCAATCATTCCACGATACTTAGTTATGTCAATAGAGTTCCCTGATTCATCTGGATCAAGATAGGTGCCGGATCCCATAGGAATTGCACTTTCTTTACTGCTTTCCATATCAAACTTCTTTATAAGGTCTTTGCAATATTTTGATTGGTTTATGAAGATACCGTGTTTGAGTTTCTTAATTTGAAGACCGAGAAAGAAATTCAATCTTCCCATCATAGACATCTCAAACTTTCCTTACATCATAGATGAAAATTCCTTGCACATATTTTGGTTAGTTGAACCGAAAACAATATCATCTACATAGATTTGTACAAGTAAAGTATGATGATTAACATTTTTTATGAAGAGAGGGGTGTCAACTTTACCCTTTACAAACCCTTTTTCACATAGGAATGCACTTAGTCTATCATACCATGCCCTTGGTGCTTGCTTCAGCCCATAGAGAGCTTTCTTCAATTTGAAGACATGATTAGGATGTTTGAAGTCTTCAAATCCGGGAGGTTGCTTTACATAGACTTCTTCATTTATGAATCCTTTGAGAAATGCGCTTTTACATCCATTTGAAAAAGTTCAAAGTCCAATGAGCATGCATATGCAAGTAATAGTCTTATTGCTTCCAAACGTGCTATTGGAGCAAAAGTTTCTTAAAAATCAATTCCTTCCTCTTGGTTGTATCCTTGAGCAACTAGTCTTGCCTTATTTCGAGTGATTATACCATTTTCATCCATCTTGTTTTTGAATACCCATTTGGTTCCAATGATACGTTTATTTCCTGGATTAGGAACAAGTTCCCAAACTTCGTTCCGCTCGAATTGGTTTAGCTCCTCTTGCATGGCAAGGATCCATTGATCATATTCTAGTGCTTGAGCCAATTTGGTAGGTTCAACTTGAGATACAAAAGCCATATTTAAGCATGCATCCTTAAGATTTAGCCGTGTAGATACCCCTTTGCTAATATCTCCAATTATGTTGTCAATTGGATGATCACGATGAGTTCTCCATTCTTGAAGAAGACCATTATCATTTCCATTTTGATGTGAAAGTTCATGTGTTTGTTCCGGGTTGACAATTTTGCCACCTTCGCATGAACTCTCATGAGGTAAATCTATAGAATCATCATCATCACAAATAACAACTTCCTCCTTGAAGGTGTTAGATTCATCAAAAGAAACATGCATTGATTCTTCTATAGTTAAAGTTCTTTTATTGTAAATTCTAAAAGCTTTGCTAGAAAGGGAGTAACCAAGAAAAATACCTTCATCCTATTTTTCATCGAACTTACCGAGATTGTCTTTGTCGTTGTTAAGGACAAAACATTTGCACCCGAAAATGTGAAAGTGAGAGATATTTGGTTTTCTTCCTTTGTAAATCTCATATGGAGTTTTCTTTAGTATATGTCTTATGATCACGCGATTGCTTACGTAACATGTCGTGCTTACCGCATCCGCCCAAAAATATTTAGGCAAACTTGAGTCACTTAGCATGGTTCTTGCAAGTTCTATCAAAGACCTATTTTTCCTTTCAACTACTCCATTTTGTTGTGGAGTTCTTGGTGCTGAAAAATTGTGGAAGATCCCATTTTCTTCATAAAATTCTTCAAACAGACTATTTTGGAACTCTCCACCATGATCACTTCGGATTGATGTTATCTTTAATGACTTCTCATTTTGAACTTGTTTTGAATATCTCTTGAATGCCTTGAATGCGTCATTTTTGTGCACTAAAAGCAAAGTCCAAGTAAAATGGGAAAAATCATCTACAATAACTAAAGCATAAATGTTACCTCTGAAGCTTCTTGTTCTAGATGGACAAAAAAGATCCATGTGCAACAATTGAAGTGGTCTTGTTGTTGAAACCACATTCTTTGGTTTGAAAGTTGATTTGGTTTGTTTTCCCTTTTGGCATGCACTACATAATTTGTCTTTGATGAATTTCATCTTAGGTAGACCAATAACTAAGTCATGCTTAAGTAATTTGTTCAAGTGCTCCATGTGTATGTGAGCAATCCTCTTGTGCCATAACCAAGTGTTGTACCCAAAAATTTTCCCTCTCATTTCATCAACATTTTCTCACCACAAGACCCTTGGAGCTCAAGATCAAGTTAGGGTTTGCTCTGCTCAAGACTCCTCCTTACACTGTTGACCCAAATTAGGGTTTGAGTTTGCACAAATATGTTTTGACCTAAAATTCCCAAAGTGACTTTCATGCTTCATGTTGGACTCAAAAGTTTATCCATACCAAGTTTCAAGCCTTGATTCCAATCTTTGCCCAGTCAATTGGACAGTTGACCTAGAAATCAGCTGTATTAGGGAAAAGTCAACTATGGCCAATTGACAGTCAAACTTCATGATTTTTGACCCACATCAACATTTTGAACTCATATGGACCATTTGATCAAGTTTGGGTCACAATTCCACAAGAAATTTGATCAGATCACCAAAAGGGTAAAATGGTCATTTTTAGGGTTTTGACTGCACAAAGGCAATTTTTGACTATTTGACCTAACCAATGGCAAAACAAGCTCATATATGGGCTCAAGGACTCAATTGCATTGTCTTGACACATTCAACAAGTTCAAAAGATCTCAAATGCACAAGATTGATAGATGAATTTTCCAGTCAACTGATCAAAATTTGACTGTATACTGAAAAGTCAAACTTTGACTTTTTGGTCAAAATCAAGTGTCAAGATTCATTTTTCATCAAGAAATATCAAATTATGAAACTTGTTCATCAAGAAACCCAAAATTGCAAATTAGGGTTTAGAATGAGAAAATTTCATAACTTAGAATTTTTCTAAGTTATGAAACTTCCTTATTTTTTCCTAACTTTGTCCCATTTTTTCATCAAGATAAAATTGGATTAAAACAAAACTCAAAACATGAAAGTTTTAGTCCATTGCAAAATCTACAACTTTTATTCACAAAGTTTCCTCAAAAGAAGCTTGTAGATCAAGTTATGATTTTTGGAACAAGGGTGCAAAACATTCTTAACTTAGAAAATTTTTGACCTATTCTAGGCAGGATTTTTGTCCAACTTCATGGCCAGTTTTCACATGGTTCCACTTGGAATTTCAATTTGCATTACAAAGATGGATTGTAGTAAACATTCCAAGCTTTCCAAATTGTCCAAGAACTTCTCAAACATCCTTGTGGTTAGGGAGAATCGAATTGGCAAAGTTGGGCAAAAGTCACTTTTGTTCATGACAAATGCATGTTCATACATTGGCATTTTTCAAGTCAGCTTGTACAAGCTAGATTACAGGCCTCTAATCCTCTTCACACTCAATAATTAAATGCCAAACCATTGTGTTCAAGCATTATTTTGATCATTTGGTCATTACATGCAAGATTAATCTTTAAATGGAAAAAGCATATTTGCCTTTTTTGAAAAGGTACACTTTATGTCAAATTCAAAATCCAAGAGGCATGGGCCAGATCTTTGAAGCTAGCATTTGCACACAAATCCCTATGATCAAGAAGAAGATACGTAGCATGCTCAAGGACTTGATACAGACCTATAACCCAACTTGTATTTCCTTACTTCAAAACGAAGCAAGATTGCAAAACACATAGAATCTCTCATTCCTGTAAACACTAACCTAAGCAAACTTTGTTCTCATCTTTCACACTCCCTAACTGACCTAAAGCATGATTCCTTCACCCTCAATCCATCCTCATATCCAAAAGCATAGTTTTTCTGCAAAACAGAGTCCTTGCTGCAGATTGACTTCCACAGTCCATTCCACCCGTGCACTTTGGCCAAAAGGAGTTCAAACATGTTCCATACCACCCACTGAAGCTATCCCAAGAATTGAACACAAACTGTAACATCCCTAACATCACTTGCCATTTTCAGTTTTCAGTTTTGCAGGTGGACTTCCATAGCTTGATTCAGAGAGATTCAAAGCAAGCTAAGCATATGAGAAGCATCCTTGGGCTTCAGGCAAGTTGTACCAAAGTTCAAACTCCATTGAAGATACCTCCATTGCTGCACACGACTCAAGCTGAATAGGTAAAAATATGAACTTCTATCTCTCTATCCATGCATGATTAGGCTTAGGTTTGTGAAGAAAATATGTTCTACTCATAGCCCTGAAACCATCCATGTATTTACTTTTCATTTATATTGAGTGTGCTGTGAGAATTTTGGCCATGAACATTGGAAAAAACTTTGGTCAGAAATTGGGGATGAAGAAATTCTCCCTCATTTCTGAGAGTTAGGTCAAGATTTTTATATGTATGAACTCGTGATTTAATGCTCTACATTGTTTATGTTATGAGTTTTGGCTAAAAATCAAGGAATCAGGAGTTAGTGTTGAACAAGGAAGGGCGCGCGTTTTTTGTTTCAAATGGCTGGAGGTTGAAGACAGAGTTGACTTGGGCTGGGCCTGAGTCAACTTGCTGTTTGCACCCCTTTTTTAGTTTTACACCCTCCTGGCCCATTGTGTGATATTTTATTCATTTTTTATTTTTTCTTTTTGATTCTGACTTATTATTTTTTGCTCAAATATAAAAAATATAAAAAATATTTTTCCACCCATTTTTGCATTTTATTTGGAATTTATTTGTTTTATTTGAACGTATACATGTAAAATAAATATAAATACCTTTTTATTTAAAACATTAAAAATAACACAAAAATATATTTTCAGCCATTATTTTTATTTACCTTTTGAAAACATTTTCTAAAAAATATACTTTATTGTAAATAATTAATATTTTTATTTTTGTACATATTTAGTATATTTAAATATATATAATATAAATACTTATACATTTATTAGAATATTTAGGATAAAATATGAAAATAATACATTTTTTATTTTTATTAATATATGACATTAAAAAATACCCTTTTTACAATATACTTCTTTTTTTTATTTTTTGCATAAATTAATTTATAATATTGTATATAATTAATAAATAATTGCTATTTATTCAAAAATTAGGGTTTTTCCCTAAAACCATAAAAATATCAAAAATTAACCTTTTTATTTTTGTTTATATTTTACATTAAAAAACACTTTACATACATAAAAAAAACATTTTTGTGCATAATACATTTTGCATATTTATTGTATTTATTTAATTATTGTACAATTAAATAATTTGTATATTCAATATGGATGTAATAGTTTTAGATTTAATTTCTTGCTAAATATCCCCCCATTCAAACATTTGTACCCCCATCCCCATAATCATGTTGTAATAATTTAGGACTTTAAATTTCCGCATTTAAAAGCTTTCAAATTATGCCATGATAGACTTAGGGTTTGTATGCAAAATCAACCAACAAATAGCTTGACTAATGCAAAGACAAAAAAAGCATGAAAATGGACAACACCAACCACACTTGCACCCTTAGGGTTACTCCACTTGTTGCCTTCCAAAATGGGCCATGTTTGCATGTTGAGTTTCTTTGGCAAAACAAAAACAATTCAAATGATCATAGTCCCTCGATGACGCTTTCTCAAGTTGTCTAAAAATGATCAAGTCCCTTAAAGAAAAAAATTGCCAAAGACACTTGGCACTATTGCATTCATGGTCTAAACGATGACCTGCGCCCGTCCCGTTAACATCCTAACACAAGATTGTCCACCAAATACAATGGTGGAACAATACTGTTAAAAGGGTTAAAATATAGGAAAGATCTTTGAGTAAATTTAGGGGTAGACAACTCTTAGTTACTTGATCAAACTTGCAAAAACAAATCCTTGCCATTTTTCAAAACACACATCACAACACAATTTCAAAACAAACATTCAAAACATTGAAAACTTTTCAAAATACAAATACACCTTTGTATACATTCAAACATGGATCATTACAAAGGTTGCCACAACAAATGGCCTATTTTCAAAACCTCTTTCAAAATCACACACAAAGCACCATTTCAAACAATTGAAAGCACCATTTCAAACAATTGAAAATGCAAGGCAAGTGATCTAAGCAAGTAACTAAGAGCCCATGGATAACCATGGATAGAAAGGGTGCTAATACCTTCCCTTTCTATAATCTACTCCCCGAACCCAAGAAAACATCTCAAAGGTTTTTGCTGTGCTTTTTAACCTTTCCTTAGGATAAAATAAAAAGTCGGTGGCGACTCTTGCTAAACCAAAACATTTGCAAAAACAAACGCAAAACCCAAGTCAGTTCTCCCACCGTATCACAGAACTGCCGAATCTGCTGAGGATCTAGTTAAAAGTGGAGTAACCTTAGGGCTTAGATCACCCTTTTGCATGACTAATTGTTTTCTTTGATTGCTTCATATTTTGGTCCTCTTGTTTGGGCTTGAAATCCTACATCTGTATTTGGGAAACATTCATAGATAGCAATACGTTGTGGAAACTGTGCGGGGTATACCGACACGGTTAAAGCAATATCTATATTAGTGCGACATATTTGTGAGTACCGGTAACCCTTGAGTTCAATCAAGGAGAGTACGGGGCCGCTGAGTGATGTCACTAAGCACTAATGACCTAGAACCTTACTTGATCATCTTGGCCTTTTATTAGGGGTAGTGAGATGGCCGGCTTTGGTGCAGTCCGAAGTTGGTAGATACTCGATACTACACTCATTGAGGGTTGTTTTCTTGGAATATTTTGGTCTCTAGTTAAGTGGCTAAACCAAAACAATGAACATGGAAAACAATCCAATGATATTGAGCTCCTTAGAACCCGGTTACTATTTATAGGACAGGTTTTTAAGCCAACTTCACTCAAGAGGGTACTTACCTGTGAAACCTCATGCAAGCCTGAAACTAGGGTTTTTGGTGTGACTTGCTTGTACATATGTTTGTGCATACATCATGAACATCATAAAGCATCATATGCATCCACTAACCATTTCAAGGGTTTGGATCTTCATCTTTGTTCTTGTTTTGTAGGTCATGGAAATTCTTCGCAGGAAAACCATCCAAGTCAACCTTGTGAGAATCCCTCCTCAACTCAAGGAGCTCACATCCAGAATTCCATAAAGCTCTCTCTTCAGTGAAATACATGGTAGACTACTCATCCTAGTCAACACCAGCATTGAAGAAGACATGGTGAAAGTGTTGTTCCAGTTCTTTGACCCCCTTCACCACTGTTTCACCTTCCCCGACTATCAATTGGTTCCCACTTTGGAGGAATTTTCTCAACTCCTGAGAATTCCTATTCTTAATCAACTACCCTACAACGGTACAGAAAAAGAACCAAAGCCTGAAGATGTTGCTCAAGCACTACACTTGCAACCATCTGACATCAAGGGGCATTGGGAGACTAGAAGTGGTGTCAAAGGCTTCTTGGCAAAATTCTTGTTTGAGAAGGCACAAGAGTGTTGGAACTCCTTAGATCTGCAAGCCTTTGAAGAGATTGTGGCACTCCTCATTTATGGGTTGGTCTTGTTCCCAAATCCTGACCAACTTATAGATGTCAACGCTGTCAAGATTTTCCTATCCAGGAATCCCATACCTACATTGCTTGGGGACATCCTCCACTCATTTTACACACGAACAATGAGGAAGAGAGGTGTTCTCATGTGCTGTACTCCTCTCCTTGCTAGGTGGTTTATTTCTCACCTTCCACAATCTGTTTTGAAGAATGAACAAGGCTTAAGGTGGTCACAACGGTTGATGACCCTCACACAGTCAGATGTACATTGGTGTTCTCGGTTCAGAGAAGATGTCATTATCGTCGATCATTATGGTGAGTTTCCTAATGTTCCATTACTTGGCATTAGGGGAGGAATTACCTACAACCCTTGTCTAGCTTTGAGACAATTTGGATATGCACGGAGGGATGGCCCTCATGACATGCTGATTCCTGACCTAGTTTTTGACTTCGACAACGATGCGCAAGGACTTCGCCAAAGATTCATCAGAGCTTGGAGGATACCTAACAAGGTAGATAGCAAGACACTAGGGCACAAGAACTCCATCCCTCTTGGGCCTTATCTCAAGTGGGTAAGGACCCGAGCCCAAAGTCTTATGATGCCTTACCCTCATATTCTCCCATTGATTAAAGAGCCTGTTAAGGAAGGAGAGGTTCCCTACACCATCCTACATCCTAACATGCCAACATCATGGGAGGAAATGCAGAAGAGTTGGATCCAACTCAAGGAAGAGCGGAATACTTTTGAAGCCAGCTTCTATGCCAGTGAGAAGAAGGTTTTGGAGCTTACCCGCCGACTTCACGAGGAGGAGACCCTCAACACCTACATCCCACCAAAGAGAATGCGCAACGTCTTTTTACCTTAAGAAGTTTTTGTAATATTTGGCCCATGGGGAATTTATGTACTGACAAAATTTCTTCTTATTAATATGACGTGTGTTCTTTTTGTTTGCAACAAATTTTGAATTTCTAAATCCTTGAATGCATTACATGAATGAACATATCATTCATCATATGCATAAATAGGTCTTCACACCAGGTTTCCTTATCTCTCTGCTGTTTATTTCAGTAAGATGGATCTCGAACAGACGGTCAAAGATCTGCAGGCACAAAACTCGCAGTTTCAACAGCTCCTTATGACCTTGGCAAAGGGTCAGGAGGATCTTAAAGCATTGCTAGGGAATAAAGAGCAAGAAAAAGGAAAAAAGAAGAAGAAAAGAGTTGGGGTAGCTACACTGGGAAGAAGGTTTGAGAATGAAGCTAGAAGAGTTCTTGAATTTCCCTCCGCATCTGATGAGGGAACCGATAAAGGAAAAGGAGATGCACTACCTTCTGAGTCTGAAGCTGAAGAGGAAGAGGTTGAGGAAGATGAAGACTACTCAGAGCAGCAATACCCACCAGCGAACGACAAATACAAAAACCTGGAGGATAGACTAGCAGCTATGGAGCTGCAAAGGGTTCCTGGGTTAGATTTTGAAGAATTGGGATTGATTGCTGGAATTGTGATCCCTCCAAAGTTTAAGGTGCCAATTTTTGCAAAGTATGACGGACTGTCTTGCCCGAAGATGCACCTGAGGTCGTATGTCAGGAAAATTCAATCTCATTCATCCGATAGAAATCTTTGGGTACACTTCTTCCAGGATAGCCTGTCTGGTACACATCTAGATTGGTTTTACAAGCTTGAGAGGTCAGAGGTACATAGTTGGGAGGATTTGGCAGCTGCCTTCTATCGCCAGTATCAATATAACGCTGACTTGGCGCCAACCCGTATTCATCTACAGAGTATGGGAATGGCCTCAAATGAGGGATTCAAAGAATACACCCAGAAATGGCGCGACTTGGCCGGAAGAGTGCAGCCACCTCTTTCTGATAGGGAACTAGTTGATATGTTCTTGGGGACCCTATCTGGCCTGTTCTTCAACCATTTGATCGGGAGCTCTTCCGCAGGGTTTACTGAATTGATTCTGACTGGCGAACGGGTGGAAGCTGGTATTAAGAGTGGGAAGATTCAAAGGGATGCCTCTGCATCTACAACTGTTAAAAAGTCATTTCCAGCCAAGAAGGAGGCAGCTGTTGTGTACTCTCAAAAGGGATTGGGGAGAACTGAGCGTCGGCCGACTGTAGGGGCCGTAATGATATAAAATTCGTCAAATGATCAGCCTCGTAACAACCAATCCAAACCAAATCAGCAACGGGTAGAACGGCCATAACGACAGTTCACCCGCATCAATATGACGCATGCACAAGTTCTTCCCCATTTGTTGAAGTTGAATCTGACTGGTTTAAAGGAGGCACCGAAAAACCCTAACACCACATCTCCATACTATCATGCTAATGCTAAATGTGCCTATCATTCTGACAGTGCCGGGCATGACACCAACAATTGTTGGGCGCTAAAGAATAAAATTCAAGACTTGATAGACGCAAAAGAGGTTGAGTTCGACGCACCCGAGAAGCCGAACGTGATATCCACTCTGATGCCGAAGCATGGTCATCATGTTCATGCTATTGAAGAAGATCTGTATGTTTCTGCTGTTGATGATCTGGTAACTCCATTACTAACAATCAAGTTAAATCTGTTGAAAGCTGGGATTTTCCCAGGATGTAAAGAAGACTGCTACTGTTGTTCCTCCCTACCAATCGACTGTCCATTGCTGAAGATAGGCATCCAAGGCCTAATGGACAGTCAACAAATTCTTTTCGAAAAGATTCCTGCTACTCCAACCCCTATCAAATATGTGTCAATAATCACCATTTCCACCAATCTTTCCAAGGTCCCTAAAAAGCCTGTTAAGATTACATCCACTACGAAGATTGTTCCTCTGAAAATAACCATGCCTGGGCCTGTCCCCTACAAATCTGACAAATCAATACCATGGAATTATGGTGGAGAAATCTACTACCATGGTGTTAAACAAGTAGAGATAACTGAAGAGAGCTCTGACGAAGAGGATGCCGACATTGGAAACATTGCCGGTACAAGCAAGATTACCCGAAGTGGGAGAATTTTCTCTCCAGAGATTGCCCCTCCAAAGGCAATCTTTGGACCCTCAACTGCTGCCAAAGTTACTCCTGCACCGATAAAACTTTCTGCAAGAACTCTGCTGATTGAAGAAGCTGTTACTCCTGTGGTTTTCCCTCCTACTTCTGCTGATAAGGGGAAAGGGATCCAAGATGAGCTCGTCAGGACGAGGGCTCAGCCATTGGTCATTCCCGAAACCTCTAAGAAAGAAATGGAGGAGATTCTGAAAATAATTAAGAAGAGTGATTATGATGTGGTAGAGCAATTGGGGCAGACCCCCTCGAAGATCTCCATGTTAGCATTGCTGCTTTGTTCTGAGGCTCATGCCAAAGCATTGATAAGATTTCTGAAGACAGCCCATGTACCCCAGGAAACCTCAGCCGATCAATTCCAGGATTGTGTAGCCAGCCTTACCGTAGACAACGACATGGGTTTCTCTGATGCTGACCTGACTTCGAAAGGAAGAAAGCATAATGACACATTACATGTGTCAGTAGAATACCGAGGAACTACTCTGGCCCATGTTTTGGTCGACACTGGTTCTTCTCTGAACGTGCTGCCTAAGAAAGCTCTGATTCGATTAGATTGCGAGGGCTTGGAGCTGAAACCAAGTAATATCATTGTCAGGGCCTTTGACGGGTCTAAAAGAATGGTACATGGGGAGGTCGACATCCCTATCAACGCAGGAACTGAAGTATTCCACTCAACTTTCTATGTGATGGACATCCGTCCGTCATACTCTTGCTTGCTAGGAAGACCATGGATACATAATGCTGGGGCAGTCACTTCCTCCCTACATCAGATGCTGAAATACCCTGTCAAAGGAAAGATCATAACCGTACACGGTGAAGAGGAATATATGATCAGTCACCTAAACTCCTTTCGGTATGTGGAAGTGGAGGGTGAATTCACTGAAACACCGTTCCAACACTTCGAGGAAATTGCTCCCGAGGTTGCAGTAGCAAAGGCAGTAGCTGAGGAGCCCAAGCAGGTGGCCAGGATGGCATCTCTGAAAGAGGCAAAGGCTGCAATGAAGGAGGGAAAGAGCTCAACATGGGGTCAATTGCCTGACTTTCCCCACAAGACAGACAAGTTTGGGTTGGGATTTACCGCTGCGGGGCAAAAAGCTATGCGTCGCTCAAAAATTGAAAGAACACCCATCAAGATTTCTCCTCATGGAATCAATGCTTTGGAAGACGAAGACGAAGAGGGTAACATTGAGACTAGATCTTCCCAACCATCGAAGGGGGACTACACAACTGGGAGGCGAAAGACTTCGTCCCCATTACTTTCATTAATCAGTAACTTATCTTTCGAACATTTCCTGTTGGTCTGTAATAATTACATTTGAACAATCTGCACACTACTTTTTCACCTCATGCCTTGCCCGGGGCATGTAGGTCCATTTGTAAGGGTTTTGATTCTCTTCATATTCATATGCCATGTTTAATGATTCATTGGACGTTTTTCATTGATAAACTGCTGTGTTCATTTTCTTTCCTTTTGCATTTTTGTTTGTTTAAGGATGGCTATCCCTTACACACACCCACACTCACAAATGCAGGTACCCATCCACTCTGGATTCTATGAGTGACTATTCTGCTATGTCCTTCAATAACTCTGAAGATTTGGTCAATCAGGCTGAGTATGAAGACGACAAAGATTGTGAAGTACCAGGCGAGCTAGCCAGACTTCTACAACAAGAAGAGAGGGCCATCTTGCCTCACGAAGAGTTGTTGGAAACTGTCAACTTAGGAACAGAGGAAGACATGAAGGAAGTACAAGTGGGTGCCAATCTGGACCAAGTGTCAAGGAGCACTTGGTACAGCTGTTAAATGAATACGTTGAAATATTCGCCTGGTCTTATGAAGACATGTCGGGTTTAGACACAAATATCGTGGTTCACCGTCTCCCTACAAGAGAGGATTGTCCACCGATCAAGCAAAAAGTCCGCCGAATGAGGCCCGACATGTCTGAGAAGATTAAGGCAGAGGTAATGAAGCAATTCAACACTGGCTTTCTGGCTGTTACATCCTATCCACAATGGGTTGATAACATCGTGCCAGTACCTAAAAAAGACGGCAAGGTCAGAATGTGTGTGGACTACAGGGATTTGAATAGGGCCAGCCCTAAAGATGATTTTCCGCTACCGCACATCGACATTTTGATTGACAACACAGCTCAGCACAAAGTGTTTTCCTTCATGGACGGATTCTCGGGCTACAACCAGATCAAAATGGCCCCCGAGGACATGGAGAAAACAACCTTTGTTACACAGTGGGGAACCTTCTGTTACATGGTGATGCCGTTTGGGCTGAAGAACGCAGGGGCAACTTATCAGCGCGCCATGGTAGCTTTGTTTCATGATATGATACATCATGAGATCGAAGTTTACCTAGACGATATGATAGCTCGATCACAAACAAAGGAGAAACACCTTGAGCATTTGCAGAGGCTATTTGCCAGGTTGAAAGAGTACAAACTCAGGCTGAATCCAAGTAAGTGCACCTTTGGAGTTAGGTCTGGTAAACTTCTAGGATTTATTGTCAGCAACAAAGGCATTGAGGTCGATCCAGCAAAAGTGAAAGCAATACAAGAGATGCCTACCCCCCGTACTGAAAAGGAGGTTAGAGGATTCTTGGGGCGTTTAAACTATATTTCCAGATTGATCTCTCATCTGACGTCTACCTGTGAGCCATTTTTCAAATTATTGAAGAAAGATCAGGTAGTCGAATGGAACGACGATTGCCAAGCTGCTTTTGATAAGATCAAGGAGTATTTGCTATAACCTCCTATTCTGATACCACCCGTCGAAGGAAGGCCGCTGATCATGTATCTGACCGTTTTGGATAACTCAATGGGGTGCGTATTGGGCCAGCATGACGAGTCTGGTCGAAAAGAGCATGCCATTTATTACCTTAGCAAAAAGTTTACCGACTGTGAGACTCGCTACTCACTGCTCGAGAAAACTTGTTGCGCTTTGGTATGGGCTGCTCGCCGACTAAGGCAGTATATGTTGACTCATACCACTCTGTTGATTTCCAAAATGGATCCTATCAAGTATATCTTCGAGAATCCTGCTTTATCTGGAAGAATCGCTAGATGGCAAATGATCTTGACTGAGTATGACATCCAGTACACCACCCAAAAAGCTATAAAAGGGAGTGTACTAGCTGACCATCTAGCTCATCAAGCTATGGAAGATTATCAGTCCATGAGATTCGAATTCCCGGACGAGGACATCATGAATTTGGAAAACATTGATGGTAACGGACCGTATGAAGGACCTGAAAAAGGATCCCGATGGACCTTGTACTTTGATGGTGCTTCAAATGCACTTGGAAATGGTATCGGTGCGGTACTCATTTCCCCGGAAGGTTGCCATACACCTTTCACGGCCCGAATTTACTTCAGCTGCACCAACAACATGGCTGAATATGAAGCTTGCATCTTTGGTCTCAAGGCTGCTATAGACTTGGGGATCAAATCTTTGATCGTATTTGGAGACTCGGCCTTGGTTATCAGTCAAATCAAAGGAGAGTGGGATACCAAACATCCTAATCTTATCCCATACAAAGAACATGTCCTGACATTGTTGCCTCATTTCGAGCAAATCACCTTCGAGCATTTCCCGCGAGAAGATAATCAGCTAGCAAATGCTCTGGCTACAATGTCTTCCATGTTTAAACTCAACTGGGAAAACGAGGCTCCCCAAATCACCGTCGAGGGAATGGATGAACCTGCGCATTGTCATGAGATTAATACCGAAGAAGTAGTGGAACAACCCTGGTTTCACGAAATCAAAAGGTATCTCCAGACTAGAGAATATCCTGAAGGAGCATCCGTAAATGACAAAAAGTTCCTAAGGAAATTTGCTGCCAAGTTCTTCCTGAGCAACGGCATCCTCTATAATCGCAACCATGATTGTGTTTTACTCCGCTGTGTAGACAAAGCTGAAGCAGAGTTAATCATGACTGAGATACACAGCGGTACATTTGGCACCCACTTGAGCGGGTATACAATGGCTAAGAAGATTCTAAGGGCAGGCTATTACTGGTCTACCATGGAAGCTGATTGCCATCAACATTCCCATACTTGCCACAAATGTCAAGTCTACGCTGACAATATTCATATTCCTCCTATTCCCCTCAATGTTCTGACAGCTCCTTGGCCATTCGCAATGTGGGGAATTGACATGATTGGAGAGATCAAGCCCACAGCGTCCAATGGACATCGCTTCATCCCGGTCTCCATTGACTATTTTACCAAATGGGTCGAAGCGGCTTCCTTCGCCTCTGTTACAAAGAATGTGGTTGCCCATTTCATCAAGCAAAACCTCATATGCCGATATGGTGTCCCCAACAGGATCATCACAGACAACGGTACAAATCTGAATAATACTATGATCACTGCTCTATGCGAACAGTTCAAGATTTATCATCACAATTCATCTCCCTATCGACCAAAGATAAACGGTGTTGTTGAAGCTGCGAACAAAAACATTTAGAAGATCATTCAGAAAATGACGGTCACCTACAAGGACTGGCACGATATGCTACCGTTTGCTCTGCATGGATACCGTACCACGGCACGTACTTCAACAGGGGCAACCCCATTTTCTTTAGTATATGGCATGAAAGCTGTCCTACCCATGGAAGTTCAGATTCCTTTTTTAAGGATTATGAAGGACGCTGGTTTGAACAAAGACGACTGGATTCAGACCCGACTTGATCAACTCAATTTGATCGACGAGAAGCGACTCGCTGCTGTTTGCCATGGTCAGACGTATCAAAAACGGATGATCAAGGCTTTCAACAAGAAAGTCAGACGTCAAGTATATCAAGTCGGAGATCTTGTGATCAAGCGGATTATCTTACCGCAAAGTGATCCCAGGGGCAAATGGACTCCTACTTACGAAGGACCATTTGTGATCAAGAGCATATTTTCTGGTGGTGCAATGATTCTGACCACCATGGACGGCGACGATTTGCCTCACCCTACGAACGCAGACATAGTCAAAAGATACTACGCATAAAATAACCCGACAAGTTGAAAACCCGAAAGGGCGGATTGGACAAAAAAGGGCATCCCGGTAAACCGAAAACCCGAAAGGGTGGTTCAGGCAAAAATTAGGGATAAAACAAAAATAATCTGTACACCCGGCAAGTTGAAAACTCGAAAGGGCAGCTTGGGCAAAAAAGGGTTTCCCGATGGATCGAAAACCCGAAAGGGCGATTCAGGCAAAAGTTAGGGAATTAAAGCGTATGACTATGTCTCGTCAGATCACTTTAAGGACAATCTCTTCATCAACAAACTCCAAGCTTCTGATCAATCCAGTCATCGGTGGATGAAGCATTGAATGGACAGATATTTAGAGTTGTGAAGGCTGTAGCAGAATGGAATCCCATGGAATTGTTTCACATAGCCATCTTTCTTTTGTATAAATTTTTCAATTTTTTACGACAACATCCTCCTACTAGGATGTCTGTCTCCTTTGTACAAAGATACTCACAAAAAGTTAATACAAATACTTTTTCAAATACAGAAATTTGCTTTGTCATCCTTTTTCTCTTTTTGCACTTATGTTTTATTTGAGAAACGTCCAATGTTTTGTTAAATAGGAATACGCATTTGAACATAATCATTTCCTTACAAATCAGGAAAGATGATTACTGATAGGTCGAAGGTACAGATAAATATCTTGATACCCTTTCAAAAGGATTCCCCAGCAGTTTTGAACTCCAAATTCCTCAACAAAGTCAAAACCCAGAACTTAGTTCCCCAAAAAAGAGCTAAACTTCAGGATCCTCAGCAGAACAAAAGCTTTCTCAAAACTGATTTCCCCAGCCAGAGAGCCTTCCAGAACTCAATTCCCCTCAGAGTTAAGTTTCAGTATCCCCAGTGGAGCCTTAAAAATCTGGAAATCCTATCCCCGGCGGAGCTAAAGATTCCAACTATCAATCCCCAGCGGAACTAGACTGGTGAACCTTCTCCCCACAAAGATACTTCCCACCAGACTAAAGATTCTCAGTCTTACTTCCCCAGCATAAGTCTACCAGGTTCTGGACTCCCCAGTAGAGATCATCAGAATTCTCATTCCCTATAAGTCACCAAGGAGTTCCAATCCTCCGCAGTGGTCCTAAGATCCCTCAACAATTGAAGATCTTGCATTCCCCAAGCAGAATGAAGACTCTCATTCTCAGTTCCTCACAGGATATTTAGATATTCCCCAGTGAAGATCTCCTTAGGACATGAATCCCCAGTAGATCGGCATACAACCCAAGCTCCTAATTCCCCAACAGTAGTCAACAAGGATGTCTCATCTTCAGCAATCCAAAATTCTTACACTCCCCTACAGCAGCAAGGATTCACTTCCCCTGGCAGCAGTCAAGATTCTATTATCTCCGGCTATCCAGGATTCATCCATCCTCAGCAAGATAGCTCATCAGCTTACATGCGCATTCATTACATTCATATATCATAAACATTAATATAACATACATATTGCGTCATACATATCATAAAACATAACTTTGTGTTTTAGCTAACATTTCATCCTTTTCAGGATAAGATTAAAAGGCTATCATTAACAATTATTCATATACAGTATAGATACACCCCAGATACGGCGGTCATTCTATTGCTCATTCAGAATTTCAAGTCAGATACAACACAGATACACCCCAGACACGGCGGTCATTCTACTACTCATTCAGACTACAGCAATCAGATACAGACCATATACGCTCAAGACACGGCAACCATTCTATCTCTCATTCAGATTCACTTATCCACCTCAAGGTTCAATGCATTCCAAGCACGGATACCATTCTGACCCTTACAATAGCAGTTTGATTCTCCCCAGTGCATTCGCCACGGAAGTCATTCTGTCATTTATATAGATCCCAGTCACAGTTTCAGATACAATCTAGACATGGAAGTCATTCTATTACTCATACGGATCTCAATCCCAGTTACAGTTTCAGATACACTCCAGACACGGAAGTCATTCTGCTACTCATACAATTTTTAACCTCAGATAAAATACAGATACACTCCAAACACGACAGTCATTCTGATATTCATTCTACATTCAAACACAGTTATAGCTCAGATGCGCCCCAGATACGAAGGCCATTCTTTTGCTCATACAAACCCAGTCTCCAGATATAGCTCAAATGCATTCCAGACACGGATACCATTTTTGATCCTCATTTTTTCTGACCAATCACATTGCAGTTCGACAAACATACCAGATGGCATCTTTAAGCCCATCCCCGACAAGATTCTGTCACCCCTCCAGATGGCATCTTTAAGCCCATCTCCAAATGGCATCTCTAAGCCCATTCCTGCATCCATGATTTGACGAGTGCAAATTTAAGGGCACTCTAGTGTCCAATCTCCTTTTACCTTCGAGACGCGAAAGGCAAACTTGCCAATCTAACTCTTTAGGTTCAAGAAGATTGAACAGGGGCAACTGTTGTACCCCAAAATTTTCCCTCTCATTTCATCAACATTTTCTCACCACAAGACCCTTGGAGCTCAAGATCAAGTTAGGGTTTGCTCTGCTCAAGACTCCTCCTTGCACTGTTGACCCAAATTAGGGTTTGAGTTTGCACAAAGATGTTTTGACCTAAAATGCCCAAAGTGACTTTAATGCTTCATGTTGGACTCACAAGTTTATCCATACCAAGTTTCAAGCCTTGATGCCAATCTTTGCCCAGTCAATTGGACAGTTGACCTAGAAATCAACTTTATTAAGGAAAAGTCAACTATGGCCAATTGAGAGTCAAACTTCATGATTTTTGACCCACATCAACATTTTGAACTCATATGGACCATTTGATCAAGTTTGGGTCACAATTCCACAAGAAATTTGATCAGATCACCAAAAGGGTAAAATGGTCATTTTTAGGGTTTTGACTGCCCAAAGGCAATTTTTGACTATTTGACCTAACCAATGGAAAACCAAGCTCATATATGGACTCAAGGACTCAATGGCATTGTCTTGACACATTCAACAAGTTCAAAAGATCTCAAATGCACAAGATTGACAGATGAATTTTCCAGTCAACTGATCAAAATTTGACTGTATACTGAAAAGTCAAACTTTGACTTTTTGGTCAAAATCAAGTGTCAAGATTCATTTTTCATCAAGACATGTCAAATTATGAAACTTGTTCATCAAGAAACCCAAAATTGCAAATTAGGGTTTAGAATGAGAAAATTTCATAACATAGAATTTTTCTGAGTTATGAAACTTCCTTATTTTTTCCTAACTTTGTCCCATTTTTTCATCAAGATAAAATTGGATTCAAACAAAACTCAAAACATGAAAGTTGTAGTCCATTGCAAAATCTACAACTTTGATTCACAAAGTTTCCTCAAAAGAAGCTTGTAGCTCAAGTTATGAGTTTTAGAACAAGGGTGCAAAACATTCTTAACTTAGAAAATTTTTGACCTATTCTAGGCAGGATTTTTGTCCAACTTCATGGCCACTTTTCACATGGTTCCACTTGGAATTTAAATTTGCATTACAAATATGGATTGTATTACACATTCCAAGCTTTCCAAATTGTCTAAGAACTTCTCAAACACCCTTGTGGTTAGGGAGAATCGAATTGGAAAAGTTGGGCAAAAGTCACTTTTGGTCATGACCAAATGCATGTTCATACATTGGCATTTTTCAAGTCAGCTTGTACAAGCTAGATTACAGGCCTCTAATCCTCTTCACACTCAATAATTAAATGCCAAACCATTGTGTTCAAGCATTATTTTGATCATTTGGTCATTACATGCAAGATTAATCTTTAAATAGAAAAAGCATATTTGCCATTTTTGAAAAGGTACACTTTATGTCAAATTCAAAATCCAAGAGGCATGGGCCAGATCTTTGAAGCTAGAATTTATACACAAATACCTCTGATCAAGAAGAAGATATGCAGCATGCTCAAGGACTTGATACAGGTCTATAACCCAACTTGCATTTCCTTACTTCAAAACAAAGCAAGATTGCAAAACACATAGAATCTCTCATTCCTGTAAACACTAACCTAAGAAAACTTTGTTCTCATCTTTCACACTCCCTAACTGACCTAAAGCACGATTCCTTCACCCTCAATCCATCCTCATATCCAAAAGCACAGTTTTTCTGCAAAACAGAGTCCTTGCTGTAGATTGACTTCCACAGTCCATTCCACTCGTGCACTTTGGCCAAAAGGAGTTCAAACATGTTCCATACCACCCACTGAAGTTATCCCAAGCATTGAACACAAACTGTAACATCCCTAACATCACTTGCCATTTTCAGTTTTCAGTTTTTCAGGTGGACTTACATAGCTTGATTCAGAGAGATTCAAAGCAAGCTAAGCATAGGAGAAGCATCCTTGGGCTTCAGGCAAGCTGTACCAAAGTTCAAACTCAATTGAAGATACCTCCATTGCTGTATACGACTCAAGCTGAACAGGTAAAAATATGAACTTCTATCTCTCTATCCAGGCATGATTAGGCTTAGGTTTGTGAAGAAAACATGTTCTACTCATAGCCCTGAAACCATCCATGTATTTACTTTTCATTTATATTGAGTGTGTTGTGAGAATTTTGGCCATGAACATTGGAAAAAACTTAGGTCAGAAATTGGGGATGAAGAAATTCTCCCTCATTTCTGAGAGTTAGGTCAAGATTTTTATATGTATGAACTCGTGATTTAATGCTCTACATTGTTTATGTTATGAGTTTTGGCTAAAAATCAAGGAATCAGGAGTTAGTGTTGAACAAGGAAGGGCGCGCGTTTTCTGTTTCAAATGGCTGGAGGTTGAAGACAGAGTTGACTTGGGCTGGGCCTGAGTCAACTTGCTGTTTGCACCCCTTTTTTAGTTTTACACCCTCCTGGCCCATTGTGTGATATTTTATTCATTTTTGATTTTTTCTTTTTGATTCTGACTTATTATTTTTTGCTCAAATATTAAAAATATTAAAAATATTTTTACACCCATTTTTTCATTTTATTTGGAATTTATTTGTTTTATTTGAACGTATACATGTAAAATAAATATAAATACCTTTTTATTTAAAACATTAAAAATAACACAAAAATATATTTTCAGCCATTATTTTTATTTACCTTTTGAAAACATTTTCTAAAAAATATACTTTATTGTAAATAATTAATATTTTTATTTTTGTACATATTTAGTATATTTAAATATATATAATATAAATACTTATACATTTATTAGAATATTTAGGATAAAATATGAAAATAATACATTTTTTATTTTTATTAATATATGACATTAAAAAATACCCTTTTTACAATATACTTCTTTTTTTTTATTTTTTGCATAAATTAATTTATAATATTGTATATAATTAATAAATAATTGCTATTTATTCAAAAATTAGGGTTTTGCCCTAAAACCATAAAAATATCAAAAATTAACCTTTTTATTTTTGTTTATATTTTACATTAAAAAACACTTTTACATACATAAAAAAAAACATTTTTGTGCATAATACATTTTGCATATTTATTGTATTTATTTAATTATTGTACAATTAAATAATTTGTATATTCAATATGGATGTAATAGTTTTAGATTTAATTTCTTGCTAAATATCCCCCCATTCAAACATTTGTACCCCCATCTCCATAATCATGTTGTAATAATTTAGGACTTTAAATTTCCGCATTTAAAAGCTTTCAAATTATGCCATGATAGACTTAGGGTTTGTATGCAAAATCAACCAACAAATAGCTTGACTAATGCAAAGACAAAAAAAGCATGAAAATGGACAACACCAACCACACTTGCACCCTTAGGGTTACTCCACTTGTTGCCTTCCAAAATGGGCCATGTTTGCATGTTGAGTTTCTTTGGCAAAACAAAAACAATTCAAATGATCATAGTCTCTCGATGACGCTTTCTCAAGTTGCCTAAAAATGATCAAGTCCCTTAAAGAAAAAAATTGCCAAAGACACTTGGCACTATTGCATTCATGGTCTAAACGATGACCCGCGCCCGTCCCGTTAACATCCTAACACAAGATTGTCCACCAAATAAAATGGTGGAACAATACTGTTAAAAGGTTTAAAACATAGGAAAGATCTTTGAGTAAATTTATGGGTAGAAAACTCTTAGTTACTTGATCAAACTTGCAAAAACAAATCCTTGCCATTTTTCAAAACACACATCACAACACAATTTCAAAACAAACTTTCAAAACATTGAAAACTTTTCAAAAGACAAATACACCTTTGTATACATTCAAACATGGATCATTACAAAGGTTTCCACGACAAATGGCCTATTTTCAAAACCTCTTTCAAAATCACACACAAAGCACCATTTCAAACAATTGAAAGCACCATTTCAAACAATTGAAAATGCAAGGCAAGTGATCTAAGCAAGTAACTAAGAGCCCATGGATAACCATGGATAGAAAGGGTGCTAATACCTTCCCTTTCTATAATCTACTCCCCGAACCCAAAAAAACATCTCAATGGTTTTTGCTGTTCTTTTTAACCTTTCCTTAGGATAAAATAAAAAGTCGGTGGCGACTCTTGCTAAACCGAAACATTTGCGAAAACAAACTCAAAACCCAAGTCAGTTCTCCCACCGTATCACACCAAGCGTCATTGTTTTTTACCATGAGACATTGTACCTTCATAGACAAATCATCTAAAGTAATCATAAAAATATTGTTAGATCTTATACCTTTGAGTTTTACCTCATTGGTTGCCTCATTCATAATTAGGCATTCTTCTTTGTTGAATTTGATTTTGAACCCTTTATCGCAAAGTTGACTTATGCTAAGAAGGTTGTGCTTTAATCCTTCAACAAAGAGAACATCCTCAATTTGAATGGATGGAGGTGTGCCAACTATTCCAACGCCAAGAATCTTTCCTTTGGTGTTGTCTCCATAGGTGACATACCCTTTGGCTTTATGTACTAGATATGAAAATTGGTGTACATCTCCTGTCATATGCTTTGAACATCCACTGTCAAGATACCAAAGGTTTGATGTGGATTTCAAGCATACCTACAAAAACAAATTATTTCTTGTTAGGTACCCAAGTGGCCTTGGGTCCTTCATAGTTAGTTCCCTTTTCACCCATGCATAGTGTCCACTAGCCATACTGAAATTTCTAATATAACATGCATTAGGTGTGTGTCCAAAAATACCACAGTAAAAACAATTTGGAACAAATTTTCTCTTGTATCTAGGAATTTTTTTCTTTTAGATACATTAGGCTTTTTCTTTTGATGATTATGAATAACTTGCTTATTTTCTACTATCTTGGGATTGGAACTATTACTAGCCTTTACAAAAACAGTGGGATTGTTACTTGGTTTCTTAGTATTCACATAACCAAGACCTCTTTTATCATTTGAATAACGTTGTTGGCTTAGTAATCCTTCCAATCCTATTTGTCCTTTTTCATATCGTTCAATGACTCTTTTCAATTGAACAATTTGAAAGACATTTGATTCACACTTGGTGCATGCAAAGTTTTCCTTTTCTTTTATAAAATTATGTTTTTGAAGATCAAAATATTTAGTCATGGTGTCAATTTTTTCGAGACAAATTAGAAGTTCTTTTTCTTGGCTTGACACCTTTTTGTATAAACTTTTGCATTCTTTCAAGAGTTCATCAATGGAACCTTGAACATCATCATCAAAAAGATTAAATTCATTACTAACCTCTTCTTCGTCATCGGAGTGATGCGATGCCATTAAGGCTAAATTTGCACATTTGTCGCTTTCCGATTCCGATGTACTACTCATATCATTATCTTCCCATGCTATGTAGGCTTTCTTGTGTTTTGAGTCCTTTCCTTTGAATCCGTTTTTCTTTGGGAGATTTGGACAGTTTGGCTTGATATGTCCTTGCTTTCCAAATTCATAATATGAGACATCTTGTGTTTATGTGGAGGCTTCTCTTTTCTTGAAGTGCTTTCTCTTATTTGCATGAGATCCGCCCTTGTCATTTCTGCCAAAAAACTTCCCAAGTCTTTTAACAAGAAGCATGAAATTTTCATCTTCTTCCGGATTGTCTTCTTTTACTACTTCCTTTGAATCAATTTTTAAAGAAATGTTTTTGGTATTCTTTTCTAGATTCTCATGTTTTTCAAGTCTACCGAGTTCCGTTTCGTATTCTTGAAGTTTGCCAAATAATGTAGCGGAAGTCATTGCGGAGAGACTCTTCTTTTCTAAGATTGTCGTTACCTTTGGTTGCCATTCCCTAGTCAATGATCTAAGGACTTTCAAGTTGAGTTCATCATTTGTCAAGGTTTTACCAAGATCAGTTAAGTGATTTTTTAAGTGGATGAATCTCTTTTGTAGGTCAAGAATGGTTTCTCTGGGCTGCATTCAGAATAACTCGTATTCTTGACTTAAAGTATCCAGCCTTGATCTCTTAACTTCAACGGTTCCTTCAAAAGAATACTGCCAGGGATGGGTGTTGAACCCACTCCCTATGCTCTTTCATCCAGCACTTTCACCACTACGCCAGGCGTGCGCCTGTGCCTAGGAAAGGGAACCAACGTGTTTTGTTATTATCCTGCAAAACATGAAAAAATATGAAAAACAGCAAAATGCCAAAAGCAGGGATCGAACATGTACCATTGCATAGTAAAGCCTCATCATGCGTGTTTTAACCACTGGGGTAGTGATACATCCATTTTCTAAAACAAAACAAAACATATATAATATAAAAAACATTGCATGAACCAGAGAGGTGCCAGAGCCCTAGCTCCGATCGTCTTCTCTTGTAGTTTCTTTTCTTCCAACCTTCGAAATAAATAGTATGAGAGATCCAAGGGGTCCCTACCCCCCTAAATCAAGGCCAACAAATTCATTGGAATGGTTAGTTTGGGCTAAAATGTATTGTAACAAGAGATATGTCCATAACACATGGAATCAGTGCAATCATAGTGATGTACGATTCTGACAGCATGGGACGCTTGCGATGGTCCAACTCTGCACTAATGAACCTCAGAAACACATCAATAACATTAGATTCAATAAAAGCATCAAGAAAAATAAAATATAAATTTATGAAAAAATAATGAAACGATGATGCGTGCAGTGGTGTTTCGAGAGCTTTGGATCATTAGGTTCAATCCATTCTTACTCTGTAATTCCCCTAGAAGTTAATGGAATAGTTTTTTTGACCTCGAGGGAGGCTTGAGACTAGGGTTTCTATTTTCCCTAATTCTTTATATTTTTGAGTTTTGGAAGAGTGTTTTTTCACAAGGTTTTTAATGGCCTTCATGTCTGAATTGAATGAGATTATATAGTTTGCATTTAGGTCAAAGGATCATGGGCTTGGACTCTTGTAATAAGCCTGATCTTATTTTATTTTATTTTGAATTTTAAATAAATAAAAATAAAATAAAATAATTAAAAACCCAAGGAAGTGCATGAGAAAGATCTGAAGTGTATATGATGTGTAGAACATGTTTGGTCTTTGAACCAAAAGCCCATTAGCCCAAAAAATCAAGCTTGCTCAATTTGAACTTCACGCATTTGCTCAAAATTTCCCAACTTGCACTAGTCATAAGTTTCTAAATCTTTAACATTTGAAGGTGATCTTGGACTTTTTGGAAATCTTAAGATGTCCTCTATAATCTCTATGTTGACAATCTTTGCATTTGAAGACTTTATCTTAATGTAAGGTTCCTTGACAAAAAGTGTCTTTTTGTTGACTTTTGAAATGACCTATAATGTATTGGCCCATATCTCTCAAATGAAGACATTTTTGGACTTGAGCTTAGGGGGACATAGTTGTAGAGAATTTAATTTCCTTCAAAATGAGCTTTGGTTGAGGAAAATTTGATGAAGCATATGAAATTTATGCTTGGTCAAAGTTCATTTGACTTCTCGTTAAGAAAACCCTAATTTGACAACTTTTGACTTTTGATGATTTGAGAGTTTTACTTGATAAATCATGATCAAACCTTGATAAAATGATGAATATGACTTCAAAATATTGATGCTGACCAAAAATCTTGAAGTTTAATTGTATGGTGACCATAGTTGACTTTTTGCCCAATACGGTTGATTTTCAGTCATCTAAGCCATTGACTGAGCAAACTTGTGATGCAAAGCATGAAACTTGGTATGAGCATTCTTGGAGACATATAAGAGACCATGAAATTTACTTTAGACCTTAGAAACCCAATCTTCCTTGAGAAACACAAAACCCTAGTTGTAGGTCAATTGCTTAGGAGGAGAATTTGTCTGATCAATTCTATAGCAACCTTGATCATTTGAGAACCATAGGAGAATGTCTTGAGTAAAAAGGGAGGGCAAAATTTGGGGTACAATAGCGTCATACACTTTCTATCATACAAAGCCTCATACGGTGCCATCCTAATACTCGAATGGAAATTTTTGTTATAAGTAAACTCAATCAAAGACAAATAATTATCCCAAGCACCTCCTTGTTCCAATACACAAGCTCTCAAAATATCCTTAAGTGACTGAATCATCCTCTCAATCTTACCATCTATTTGCAGATGATAAGAAGAACATAAATGCAACTTCATACGTAAATCATTTTGTAAACCTTCCCAAAACCTCGAAGTAAATCTCATATCCCTATCTGATACAATACTTGACGGAATACCATGCAAACTTACAATCCTCTCAATGTACAAATTTTCAAGCCTCTCCATCGGATAATCCATTCTCATCAGAATAAAGTGAGTAGATTTCATCAAACTATCCATAATAACCGAAACAACTTCATAATTACTCGGCATTCTAGGTAAACTAGAAACAAAATTCATAGAAATACTATCTCATTTTCATTCAGGAATGGATAATGGTTGCAACAAACTAGACGACTTTTGATGCTTAATATTCGACTTCTGACAAGTCAAACAAGAATACCCAAATTCCATAATCTCTTTCTTCATACTTGACCACCAAAATAATTTCCTTAAATCTTGATACATCTTAGTAGCTCCAGGATGAATACTCAATCCACTACAATTCCCTTCCTCAAGAATCCTTTTCCTCAAATCAGATAAATCTGAAACACAAACTCGATCATAAAATCTCAAGATACCATTCTAATCAATACGGAAATCGCCACCTTGAACTTGATTAATCAACGTAAACTTATCCACCAAAACCAAATCAGATTTCTGACCCTCTCGAATCTCATCAAGAATGCCACTGGTAAGCTTCAACATACCAAGCTTAACTCCATAAGAAGTCTCTTCACAAACCAAACTCATATATAGAAATTGCTCAAGTAATTCCAACTCTCGTACCATAAACATCGACATATGCAAAGACTTCATACTTAATGCATCAACCATAACATTTTCTCTACCCGGATGGTAATTCAAATCAAAATCATAATCCTTCAAGAATTACAACCATATTATTTGTCTCATATTCAACTCTTTATGATCAAATAGATACTTCAAACCCTTGTGTTCACTAAACACATCAAATCTTGATCCAAACAAATAATTCCTCCAAAGTTTCAATATAAACACAATAACAGCTAACTCTAAATCATAAGTCAGATAATTTCTTTCATGCACTTTAAGTTGCCTTGAAGCATAAGCTACAACTTGTAGATTATGAATCAACACACCTCCTAGACCCATCAATGAAGCATCACAATACACAATAAACAGTTATGCTAGATCAGGCAAACTCAAAGTAGGAGCGATTGTCAACCTTCTCTTAAGCTCTTGAAAAAAAACTTCACATTGTGCAGTCCAAATAAAATATTTTACCCTTCCTAGTCAACCACGTCAATGACAAATATAACTTAGAAAAACCTTTAATAAACTTCCGATAATAACATGCTAAACCAATAAAACTTCTAATCTCGGAAACAAATTTCGGAGCTTCCCATTGAGACACAACCTCACTCTTCGACGGATCAATAGAAATACCACTTTTCGATATCACATGACCAAGAAAACTCACTTTATTAAACCAAAACATACACTTAGAAAACTTAGAATACAATTACTTCTCTTTCAACACAGATAACACAATCCTCAAATGCTCAACATGATCTTCTTCACTCTTCGAGTAGATCAAAATATCATCAATGAACACAACCACAAACTTATGCAAATACTGATGAAAAATCATATTCATGTATTTCATAAATACACCAGGTTCATTGGTCACACTGAACGACATCACAAATTACTCATAATGATCATACCTTGTTTTAAAAGCAACCTTATGAATATCTTCAGCCTTCACACAAATATGATGATACCTAAACCTCAAATCTATCTTGCTAAAAACATAAGCACCAACCAATTGATCCATCAAATCATCAATCCTCAGAAGTGGATACTTATTCTTGATAGTCACCTTGTTTAATTGTCTATAATAAACATATAATGTCATAGTACCTTCTTTCTTCTTAAGTAAAAAAAACAAGTGCACCCCACGGTGACACAATAGGATGAATAAACCTCTTCTCAAGTGAATCCTAAAGTTGACTCTTCAACTCTTTCAATTCAGATGTTGATATCCAATACGAAGCCATTGAAACTGGACTAGTTCCAGGAATTAAATCGATCATAAACTCCACCTCACGCTCTGGAGGCAAATCACTTACATTATCAGGAAACACCTTAGGAAAATCACGAACTACTGACAATTCACTAATTGTTTGATTCCCATGAACATTCAATGTTTCCATCAAAGCCAACAACACAACATCATCCTACACCGACTCATTCACTTTTTTGTCATACACAAACAAATCTCTCTCAAAACTAGAATCACGAAAGATAATTGTCTTGTCAAAACAGATGATGTAAACATGATTGTATTCCAACCAGTTCATCCCAAGAATAACATCAAGTTAATCTAATGGAAGACACACTAAATCAACTCCAAAGTCTTTACCAAAAATACTCAATGGATAATTCAAACACACATATGAAGTAGTCACTGAACCCATAGCAGGAGTATCAATAAGCATACTTCCATTTATATCAGATAACTCAAGATTCAATCTCTTACCACAATCTAAAGAAATGAAAGAATATGTTACACCAGTATCAATAATAGCAATCAAAGGTGTACCATTAATAAAGCACATACCTCATATTAGTCTATCCTTAGCAGCAGTCTCAGAACTAGATAAAGTAAACAATTTCCCTCTCGCTTGCTCTTTCTTTGGTTTGTCACACCTGATACTAATGTGCCCTTGCTCACCATAGTTGTAACAAGTCACATTCGCACCACCTCTGCAATCATTAGCTTTGTGACCAACCTTACCACACTTGAAAAACTTCACTTTAGCACTTGGACATTCAGAAACATTATGTCCTTTAACGCCACACCTATAACACTTAACTAGAGTAGGAACTCCTTGCCAAGTCGGCTTCTTGTCATCACCAGCTTCCTGTTTCCCTTTACCGACATAAGGTTTTCCTCTAAATTGCCCTTTTCCCTTCTTATCATGCAAAGCCTTATAAGGAGAAATAATCTCTCGACTATCCTCATCATAGATCCTACTCTTGTTAACCAGCTCAGAAAATCTAGTAATCTGCTGATAACCCATAGCCTTCTTGATCTCATACCTCAAACAATTCACAAACTTAAGACACTTAGATCTCTCAGCATTAGCAGTGTTGTAATAAGGACAAAACTTAATCAGCTCCTCAAAATTTGCAACATACTCCACCACAGTTCCATTACCCTACTTCAGCTCAAGAAACTCAATATCCTTCTTACCACACACATCTTCAAGGAAATAGTTCTCCAAAAATGGATCCCTAAAAAGTTTCCAAGTAACCTCAATAACGTCTTCATCAAACCTCTGAACAATGTTACTCCACCAATACTCAGCTTCCTTCTCAAGCATATGGGTGCCAAACTACACCTTCTCCGCATCAGAATAATTCATGAGCCGAAATATTTTCTCAATTGCTTTCAGCCAAACTTGTGCTTCGTGAGGTTCATGAGCTTCTTCAAAAATTGGCAGATTGTTCCTCTAGAACTTCCCCAAAGCACGGATTTCATCATCTTCATTCATGTTACCAGCATTGACGTACGGTTGTTGCCCAATAGCACCAGCCAACATATCCAACACTTCAACAATCGCATCATCATTCCTTTCGGAAACAATCATCCTAAAATTCCAAACAACCAACAACACTCATCAGACAAACAATGTCGTTTGTGTATATGACACACATATCGAATACAAAAGGAAATAAACACATTAATAACCTATCCAACTGACCAACCATGTTTGATACAACTAACGTAACACCCTCTCTACCCCGCATAAAATAAATAGCATAATTAGAGTAAATTAGCATGCATATCAACAAGGGCATCACATTAATTCACAAAACTCAAGAAATACAAATGCACTGGTCATGATCAAAACACACATTTAGAATTATGTTATGTACACTAACATGTATGCATCTCACAGTGGATTAATTCTCTTTCAAAATAATACTAATGATTAAAATCTCATACTGACAATCATATCATAAAATATTAGACACTAAAGGTCATCCATCACATATTCTCAACACAACATAAATATCCTGAGAGTATAACAACATCTCTCAAATAATCATGAATATAATAAAATAAATGAATCCAAATGTTCCCCGTGTTACATAGACCAGAGAATGACTCACTACCTAGTAAAACAGAAAAATATATGACTAGATCCTCCAACTACTTCTTGCAAGAAGCACCACTGCTATCCTCGGTACATGAGAGATATCGTATAAAACACCATTCCAACAGAAGGGTGAGAATTCATATTATTATGGAAATATATAATAATAAGTAATATATTACAAACATACATCAAATGAATTCATCACACTTCACATAGTCATGCATTCAACATACTTCAACACAATTCACACGACTACATACAACATTGCTCAATGATTCAAGATTCAAAGATAAGCAATCACAATTACCACAAAGTAACATTCACACCAATATTACATATAACACACCAACACAACATTTCACATCGACACATCTGACTTCAATGCAACTCAACGATGCAATATGCATGTGGTATCAAATGTTATCCATATAGGTCCTTCCAGGTCCACATCTCTAAGATAAATAACCATTAATAAAAGCCCGATTCAGCCTTAAGCTTTCAAACCCCTCAGTGTTAGCTTTGGGACAAGTCACTAGTTTCCAAGGAATTACCAAACATTGCCTCTTGACAAAAATTATGCATGTGCAATCTCAACATAAATATGCAATTAAGATCATCTCCATATCTTAATCATACAAGCATATTTCACATGATTCAACACATTTGAATTATGTTCACCAAATTGCACAACATACATCAATCATGCCATCATTCACATACAATGCATTCTCATAGCATTAATCATATAAACACATAATTATAACATATAGAAAACAAGTCCAAACTATGTTATATTAAATCAACATCAATTCCCAATAATTACGTACACAAAATCAAATAATCGTTTCTCATCAAAAGTCATCTAAAACCAATCCAAAACATATTGAATAATTTATTAAATTTCATGTAAATCAATGATAAATCATAAACATCCATAATCCAGAACAGTTTCAAGAAATAATTATTTTCACATTCCAGACTACGCTAAAAGCCCTATATCGTGCTAAGCGGCCTTTGGAAATTGCAGAAAAATTTTGTTACGGACAGTTCTGCCTTGTTACGAATTTGTCCATCCAAATCACATTCAAACATATATATTTCACCAATTAAATGTATTATAACCTATATCTAACATATAACATCAAATACAAACATCAAAACATAATTTCCAACATCTATTTCATGATTTCATATTCAAACCCTAACATGTCAAAATCTAGAAATTGAAGAATAAATCCCTAATTTTATGTTACTACCCATCACATACCATTACATATACCCATAAATCAAAGAATACCCACCCTTACCTTAGATGTAGATACTTTAGGGTTCTTCCTTCTTTCTTCCTCTTTTCTCCTCTCTTCTTCTCTTATTTTCTCTTCTCTTATTTCTTTCTTTCTAATTCTTTTTCTCTTTGTTTTACAACAACCCTTACTAACTCTTGTTTTTCTCTATTGGGTTTAACCCAGTCTCACACTAAACCATCACCAAGGCTCAATTACTCAAATAACATATATATTCCAATTAAATCAATTATTCACATAATCACACAAAATAAAATAATTAAATAACTATCAACCAAATAATAATTAACAAAATAAATACTAATAAAATAATTAGTTAATAAAATTGGGGTGTTACATCTGGCGACGACTTACGCTTATGTTTCACCGGGCGATGGAGGGGCGAGTGGAGTTAATCATTTTTTAAGTTGTTTCTGCCTTGCTTCGTTATTGTGTTGCCGGGAAAGGAATAAAGGCATCGTCGGGCGAGGATTTCCTTTATCAGGCGATGGAAGATATTTTTCTCTAGTTTCCTGCATGGTGCAGGGTGGGCCAAGTAATAAAGGTGCATCACGGAGCGACGGAATTCCAATGTCGGGCAATGCGCGTGGAACAAAATTTTGTTTATATTTCTAATTCATTTCATTTGTTAAGGTTATGTGTTTGAGGATAGTTTTAGCTCCAAAATTCATCAACCCTCATTTTTCACTAGGATTAGCTTAGACAATAACTATGAAACTTGCATACGGATGATCCGAGGTGGATTTCTCTTTGATCGGTGCTGACAAACCGAGAGATATGTGGTTCATTTATCTTCTTCTTTGTGTATTATTTAGTTTTTTTTTTTTATATGTATTTACTTTGAACTCATGTATATTTGTCGTTCATGGCGTTGTATAAAGCTTGCTTTACAAATCTTTGTCAATTGATTATCTTGGAATTTTGCTCAGTACTTAGGGTTTGGGTTGATATAGACATATACTGCTCAAATTTTTATCTAGGATGATTATCTATTGGTGTCTAGATTCTACAGATAGATTTAAAGCTATTATTTACTTAGGTTGTGAGTGATACATAGTGATATTGATGAATATTGTAGGTTGAGTTAAGTTTGTGAGGAGTGGATTATATGCATGCATGATAAGTTTCCCCTGTGAAGAATGATTTTATTTTCTATTCTTAACTTTTAATTCCCGCATTTACCACTTTAAACTCATTTAAACCAAACTCACAAATGAGAGATTTGTCGAACGAAAATTCATAGCACTAATCCTTGTGGAGACCATATGATATAACCTATAAAAATACTTACTTTTGCTTGCCGCTTTACCGCTTCAGCAAAATGGCGCCGTTGTCGGGGATTGGTGTTTTTATTGAATCACATCGCGATAGTTTCTTTGTTTTTTAGTTTTGTAGATATCGTATATATTGTCTATTTTCACTTGTTTATATTGATAGTTGTATATGTTTACTATACTTGTGAATTTGTATGTGTTTTCTTTACTTGTGAATGTCGTATACTTCTTTGGTTCCTTTCACATTTACTTGTGTGTTTTGGTTAGAAATAGTCGGATATAAGCAACTTGGAGGAATATGTATAAATAACAGGCGTCGAGCTTACGACGTAAAAAAAACATGTTTTATTATTTTCATTTTTTTAGTTTAGGTAGTCTGTTGATTGTTGTTTAAATAAGTTCAAACTGGAACTGTTCTAAAATCTTAAATTTTCCCTTTTCAACTTGTTTATTCACTTTTTTACGTTTTTCTGAAAGCTTGCTTTTATTAGATTAAGGAAATGTGTATGTGTATAAGTCTATTTTTCTAAATTATTTTATTGTTGTTTGGGCTCAATTTTGGTTCGGTAACTTAAAGAATTTTGAAGTGATTGTCCATATTTGAGTGTTAAAACTTGCAGATGTATGGTAATGATATTTTTTGAAGTTAGTACACGCCAGGTACTCATTTATCACTCTCTATAGCATAACATGTTTAGGAAACTTTTCATTTGTATCATTACCATACCATTCATTCTTTTTGCATTGCTTTTTTTTATTGAATCACTTTAGTTTTCTTTTTACCCCCAAATATGAGGAAGCATTCCATTATTCATATATGCTGGAGGCCATATTTCTTGTTTTAACTGGATTTCATTATGTTTAATCTTTTGTTTTTGTTGATTATATGAAAGCATGAATGTGATCAAGGCATTTTGTTTGATTTTGAGCACGACTATCTAGCCAAATAGTTAATTCACCTTGTGAGTGTGTGGACTTTTGTTAACCCCTTTTGAGCCTTTTTGTCAATGTCCATGTTGTTTTTGAACTTAATGCATGTATATGAGTGTTTGGTTTTCCTTTTTGAATGGACATTGATTCTTTGTTTTCTTGAACCCTCAAATATGATTTTTAGTTGAATTTTTACCTTGGCTTAGAAAGTAGGGAGTATTCACTTTAATGTTGATTGGATTCAAGTTTGGAAGAGCAATGTTTGCTTGCTCATGTGTTGATTGCTATGAGGTAATGAAAGAGAAGAAAAAAAAGAAGAAAAAAAATAAAGAAAAAGAAAAGAAAAAGAAAGGAAGAATTAAAAAAGCTTTGAATAAGAAAAACAAAAAGAGTATGGAATAATGTTGTGTAAATAAGTCTTGTGATTGGTGTGAAATTTGGGATCAAAGAAGAAGTTGATTGGAATTCTGTGTTTGAAACTTTGTGAGTTGATCACTCCCTTAGGTTTAGGCAAGTTTTTGTTTTGATTAGCTTTAGGAATTTCCCCTTGTTTGTTAACTAAGCCACATTACAACCTTGAAAAACCCTTGTGATTCTCCCCTTTGTATTTTCAATGTGAATTTTTGGATGAATGCATAATTTAGTCTTTTGTTTGAAAGATTGTTGGATGAGTGTCAATGTTCCTCACCTTTGTGTGTTCTTCATCTACCGATGAATTTTTACTAGGTGTGATTCATGATTAAGCTTGTTTTGTTTTAGAATGTTTAGTATGATTTTTGTACCTAGGATTCGTTTCGTTTACATGTTGTCGTTGTAGGATTGTGGTAAGTATTTACCTTGCTTGTACGTTTCTGTTTGAAACATACATTTGTTTTCAATTTTCAAACTTGTTAGTTCATGATTCTTTGGTTTATTACTTTTGCTTTTTTAAGTTTGTTTGGTCTTGTTTAAGGACAAACAAGTTCAAGTTGAGGAGAGTTTGATAAGTGAAAATTGTAGTTATTTTTGGATATACTTCTGTTGCACTTTTGTTAATATTTTGTGAATAATTCCCCACTTTGTTGGTAAATTCATTTAGTTTGTATATATTTGTGTTTTCGTGTACATAGTGTATCGTTTGATAGTTTTATATCCATTTTGTAGGTATTTGATCATTGTTGGATCAAGAGGAATAAAAGCTCCAAGGTGCAATTTTAATCAATAAAGGAATAATGCAAAAGAAGAAAAGCCATTGCAAGCTGTGCAGAATGGGCAACAAAAGGTTTTATTCTAGTGTGCATCACTAGGTGAAGCTCTGGAAACGAGCTTGCACTTCTGTGTCGTCGGGAGATGAAGAGGCGAGAGGAGTTGATCATTTTTCTAGTTGCCTCTGCCTTGATTTGATGCTGTGTTGTTGGGCGAGGAATAAAGGTGTCGTTGAGCAAAGGTTTCCTTCACCAGGCGATGGAAGATATTTTTCCCCAGTTGCCTGCATGGTGTAGGTTGGGCCAAGTAATAAAGGTGCATCATGGGCGATACAATTCCAGCGTCGGGCGATTCATGCGAAACAAAATTATGTTTATATTTACATTTCATTTCATTTCATTTGTTAAGGTTATGGGATTGGGGATTTTGAAATTTAACTCCGCTGGGGACACTTGGCTCTAGGTTGGCACCCACTCTAACTTCTTTTATGTCTTCCTCTGTACCCAAGTTGATTGTCTCTAACAACTCCTCGTGAGGTAGAATAGCCCTTTGTTCCTGTTGTAGCAGTCTAGCCAATTCTCCAGGCACTTCACAGTCTTCATCACCTTCGTATTCGACATGGTAGACCAGATCTTCAGAGTCACTGAAGGCCATAGCAGCATTATTACCCATGGAATCCGGAATGGATGGATACCTGCATTGGTGAGTGTGGGTGTGTGTAAGGGATAGCCACCTTTAAACAAATAAAAATGTAAAAATAAAGAAAATGAACACAAAAGTTTATATGTGAAAACGTCCATGATTCATTAAAATGGCATATGAAGATGAAAAATCAAACCCTTACAAATGGACCTATGTACCTCGGGTAAGGCACAAGGTTAAAAGTGTACGAATTGTTTAAATATTACAAACCAACAGAAATGTTTGAAAGATAAATTACTGATTGATAAAAGTAATGGGAACAAAGTCATTTGCCTCCCAATTGCATAATCCTCCTTCAGCAGTAGGGAAAATCCAGTCTACCAAATTGCTCTCCTCTTCACTATCCTCCAAAGCATTGACTCCATGATAGGTGATCTTCACTGGTGGCCCTCCAGCCCAAGAGCGGTGCACAACCTTTTGAGCAGAAGCAGTGAAACCCAAGCTGAATTTATCAAATTTAAAGGGAAAGTCTAGAAGTTGCCCCCAGATTGTGCTTCCTCCTTCTTCAATCACAGCCTTTGCATCTTTGAGAGACGACATCCGCGGCGGAGGCCTGGTAACCATGGGTACAGAAGACACTGTCTTGGTTTCCTCAACCTCTTCAGAAACTTCCTCGAAGTGTTGGAAGGGGGTTTCGATGAATTCGCCATCTAATTCTACATAGCGAAAAAAATTAAGATGGCTTATCATGTATTCCTCTTCGCCGAGAACAATCACAATTTTCCCCTGGACAGGGTACTTGAGCTTTTGATGCAGAGTTGAAGTGACGAATCCAGCATGATGAATCCAGGTCTTCCCAACAAGCAAGAATAGGAGGGAAGGATGTCCATGACATAAAACATGGAGTTGAAGGTTTCAGTTCCCACTTTGATCGGTATTTCCGCCTCCCCGTGGACCATCCTTTTAGAACCATCAAAGGCTCTGACAATGACGTTGTTGGGCTTCAAAGTCAGACCCTCACAACCCAGCCTATCCAATGCCTTCTTTGGCAAGACATTCAGCGAAGAGCCAGTGTCTACCAGAACGTGTGCTAGAGTAGTCCCTCTGCATTCCACCGAGACATGCAAAGCGTCATTATGTTTTCTCCCTTTGATTGTTAGATCAGCATCAGAGAATCCTAGACCATTGTCGGTTGTTAGGCTAGCTACACATTCCTCGAACTGATCTGCGGAGGTTTCCTGTGGCACATGGGCCGTCTTTAAAAATATGATCAAAGCTTTGGCGTGAGCTTCTGAACAAAGAAGTTGGGCCAACATAGAGATCTTTGAGGGGGTTTGCCCCAGTTGTTCCACAACATTATAATCGCTTTTCTTGATTATTTTCAAAATCTCTTCCATTTCTTTTTGAGAGGATTCATGGATGACCAATGGCTGAGCCCTCATCCTGACAGGCTCTTCTTGGATCCCTTTCCCTCTATCATCAGCAACAGAAGAGGGGGCACCCACAGGAGTCACAACTTCTTCAATAATTGGAGATCTTGAAGATATATTGACTGGCGCAGGGGTAACCTTAGGAGCAGCTGAGGGTACGAAGATTGCCTTTGGAGGGGCTATCTCTGGAGAAAAAATTCTTCCACTGCGGGTGATTTTACTGGGTCAGGAAATGTTTCCAATGTCATAGGTCTCTTCATCAAAACTCTCTTCAGTTGATTCAATTTGTTTAATACCGTGGTAGAAGATCTCTCCCCCATAGTTCCACTGTATTGATTTGTTGGACTTGTACGGGATAGGCCCCAGCATAGTTATCTTAACAGGTCTTTTGGAGACCTTGGAAAGATTAGAGGATATGGTAATTATTGAAGTATCATTGACAGAAGTCGGTGTAACAGGAGTCTTTTCAAAAAGGATTTCTTTGTTATCCATTAGGCGTTGGATGCCTAACTTCAACAATTGACAGTCGGTTGGTAAGGATGAACAAAGGTAGAAATCTTCTTCACAGCCTGGGAAAATCCCAGCCTTCAGCAAATTCAACTTGATTATCGGTAGCGGAGTAATCAAATCATCAACAGTAGCAACATATAGATCCTCTTCAACAGCATGGGCGTTGTGGCCATGATTTGTCATTAGAGTAGATATCACATTCGGCTTTTCAGGGGCGTCGAATTCAACTTCTTTAGCATATATTAAATCCTGAATCTTATTCTTGAGGGCCCAACAACTGTTGGTGTCGTGCCCCAGGCTGTCTGAATGATAAGCACACTTGGCATTGGGATGGTAGTGTGGTGACGAAGTGTTAGGGTTTTTAGGGGCCTCTCTTAAACTGGAAAGATTCAACTTCAAGAGATGGGGTAGAACCTGAGCAGGAGTCATGTTTATCCGTGTGTATTGCCATGCAGGCCTTTCCACCCTTGCTTGGTTGGTTATGGGTTGATTGTTTCTAGGCTGATCAGCTGCAGACTTCTGAATCATTACGGCCCCCACCGCTGGCCGGTGCTCAACTCTTCCTTGATTTCTTTGGGAGTAAACAACTGATACTTCTTTCTTTGCTGGAAAAGTCTTTTTGATAGCAGCGGAAGCAGATGCATCCATTTGAATTTTCCCGCTCTTGATGCCGGCTTCAACTTTCTCACCAGTTAGAATCAACTCGGTGAACCCCGCAGACGAACTTCTAATTAGGTGATTGAAAAAGGGACCTGACAGTGTACCCAAGAACATATCAACTAGCTCCCTCTCAGATAGAGGTGGTTGTACTCGTCCTGCCAAGTCTCTCCATTTCTGGGATACTCTTTGAAACCTTTATTTGAGACCATGCCCATACTCTGTAATTGAGAATGGGTTGGTGCTAAGTCTGCATTATATTGATACTGCTTGTAGAAAGCAGCAGCCAAATCCTCCCAGTTATGCACATCAGACCTCTCTAGCTGGTAAAACCAATCCAACTACGTCCCCGAAAGACTGTCTTGGAAGAAATGGACCCACATATCCTTGTCAGAAGAATGTTGTTGAATTTTTCTAACATAAGACCGCAGGTGCATCTTGGGACAAGACAAACCATCGTACTTATCAAAAAGAGGCACCTTGAACTTAGGGGGAATCACAATTCCAGAAACCAAACCTAGATCTTCAAAGTCCAGCCTAGGTACTCTTTGCACTTCCATAGCTGCCAGACGTTCTTCCAGATTCTTGTATTTGTCGTCTGTAGGAGGGTACTGCTGTTCAGAATAGTCCTCATCCTCTTCTTCTTCTTCTTCCTCAGACTCAGATGGCACTGCATCTCCCTTTCCTTTTCCTACCCCTTCATCAGATGTTGAGGGGAAATCCATGACCCTTCTGGTTTGACGTTCAAATCTTCTACCCAGAGTAGCCACACCAACCCTCTTCTTCTTCTTTTTCTCTTTTTCCTTTTCCAGTAGAGTCTTGAGCTCCTCCTGACCCTTAGCCAAGGTCATGAGTAGCTGTTTGCACTGTGAATTCTACGCTTGCAAGTCTTTGACCGTCTGCTCAATATCCATCTTGCTGAAATAAACAGCAGAGAGATAAGGAAACCTGGTGTGAAGACCTGTTTATGCATATGATGAATGATATGTATTCATGTAATGCATTCAAGGATTCAGAAATTCAAAATTTTTTTAAACAAAAAGGGACACACGTCATATTAATAAGATAGAATTTGTTAGTACATAAATGCCCCATGGGAAAAATAATACAAAATTCTAATGTAAAAAGACATTGCGCATCCTCTTTGGTGCAATGTAGGTGTTGAGAGTCTGCTCTTCGTGAAGTTGACGAGTAAGTTCTAAAACCTTCTTCTCACTGGCGTAGAATTGGGATTCAAAAGTATCGCATTCTCCCTTGAGTTGTATCCAACTCCTTCGCAAATCTTCAAGCGATGTTGGCATGTCAGGATGTAGGAAGGTGTATGGAACCTCTCCTTCCATAACAAACTCTTTGATCACAGGAAGAATGTAGGGGTAAGGCATCATAAGACTTTGGGCGCGGGTTCATACCCACTTTAGGTAAGGCTCAAGAGGGATGGAATTCTTGTGTCCCAAGGTCTTACTGTCCACCTTGTTGGGCATCCTTCAAGCTCAGATAAACCTTTGTCGAAGTCCTTGATCGTCGTTGTCGAAGTCAAAAACCAATTCTAGAATCAGCATGTCATGAGGGCCATCCCTTCGGGCATACCCAAACTATCTCAGAGCCAAACAAGGGTTTTAGGTGATGCCTCCCCTAACTCCAAGTAGAGGGACATTAGGGAATTCCCCACAACGATCAATGATGATAACATTTTCTCTGGACCGAGAACACCAATGAACATCTAAATGTGTAAGAGTCATCAATCATTGTGACCACCTCAAACCTTGTTCATTCTTCAAGACTGATTGGGGAAGATGAGAAATAAACCATATTCCCAGTAGAGGAGTGCAACACATGAGAACACCTTTTTTCCTCATTGTTCGAGTATGAAATAAGTGTAGGATATCCCCAACCAATGTAGGCACCGGATTCCGAGATATGAAGATCTTGACAGCGTTCACATCTATAAGCTAGTCAGGGTTAGGGAACAAGACCAACCCATAGATGAGAAGAGCCACAATATCCTCAAAAGCTTGTAAACCCAATGAATTCCATCAGCTTTGGGCCTTCTCAAACAGAAACTTTGACAAGAAGCCTTTGACACCACTTCTAGTTTCCATATGACCTATGACATTAGATGGTTGCAAGTTTAGGGCTTGAGCAACATATTCAGGCTTTGGATCTCTTTCCGTACCATTGTAGGGTAGTTGATTGAGAATAGGAATTCTCAAGAGTTGAGAAAATTCCTCCAAAGTAGGCACAAGTTGGTAATCAGGAAATGTAAAGCAATGATGCAAAGGGTCAAAGAACTGGAAGAGAACTTTCAGTATATCCTCCTTAGTGCTGGTGTTGACTAAGTTGAGAAGACGACCGTGCCTCTCGGTGAATGGAGAATTCTCAGGAATCTCTGAAGCTAGCTCCTTAAGTTGAGGAGGAATTCTCACAAGGTTGACCTGAATAGTTTTCCTGCGGAGTGATTCCATAACCTACAAAACAGGAACAAAGATGAAGATCCAAAATCCTTGAAATGGTTAGTGGATGCATATGATGCTTCATGATGCTTATGATGTATGAACAAGTATACGTACAAACAAGTCACACAAGTTCCTAGTTTCAGGCTTGCATGGGGTTTCATAGGTAAGTACCCTCTTGAAGTTTAGTTGGCTCAACCTGTCCTATAAATAGTAATCGGGTTCTAAGGAGCTCAATATCACTGGATTATTTTCTGTGTTCATTGTTTCAGTTTAGCCACTTTACTGGCGACCGAAATATTCCAAGAAAACAACCCTCAATGAGTGTAGTATCGAGTATCTACCAACTTCGGACTGCACCAAAGCCGGTCATCTCACAACCCCTAAAAAGGCCAAGTTGGTCAAGTAAAGGTTCTAAAAGTCCATTAGTGCTTCATGACATCACTCAGCGGCCCCGTATTCTCTTTGATTAACTCAAAGGCTACCGGTACCCACAAATATGTCGCACTAATATAGCTATTGCTTCAACCATGTCGGTATACCCCGCACAGTTTCCACAACGTATTGCTATTTACCTATGAATGTTTCCCAAATCAGGGTAGAGGATTCAAACCCAAACAACAGAACAAAATGTAAAGCAATCAAAGCAAACAAGGTAAGCATGTAAAGGTGATCTAAACCCTAAGGTAACCCCACTTTTAGAATAAATCCCCAGCAGAGTCTCCAGTTCTGTGATACGATGGGAGAACTGACTTGAGGTTTTGGGTTTGTGTTCGCAAATGTTTCGGTTTAGAAAGAGTCGCCACCGACTTTTTATTTTATCCAAACGAAAGGTCAAAAAGCACAGGAAAGACCTTTGAGATGTTTTCTTGGGTTCGGGGGGTAGATTATGAAAAGGGAAGATGCTAGCACCCTTTTCATCCATGGTTTTCCACGGGCTCTTAGTTACTTGTTTAGATCACTTGCTTTTGCTTTTCAATTGTTTGAAATGGTGCTTTGTGTGTGGCTTTGAAAATATTTTGAAAAGAGGCCTTTGTTTAGGCAACCTTTGTAATTATTCTTGTTTGAATATATACAAAGGTGGTTGTCTTTTGAAAAATGTTTCAATGTTTGAAAGTTTGTTTTGAGAAATGTTTTGAAATTGTGTGTGTTTGAAATTAGCAAGGATGGTTTGCAAGAGATCAAGTAAGTAGGAGTTGTCTACACTACTCAAAGATCTTTCCTACACATTTTTAACCCTTTGACATTGTTATTTTACCATTGTATTTGGTAAACAACCTTGTATTTGGATGTTAAACGGGACGGGCGTGGGTCATCGTATGACCATGATAACAATTGTGCCAAGTATCTTAGCAAGTTTTTTGAGGGGCTAGATCATTTTGTATAGGCAACCAAGATAGCGTCATCGAGGGACTATGATCTTTTTTTCCAAGATACCTAGCATGCATACCATGGCCATTTTTAAGGCAACATGTGGATGAAACCCTAGGGGTGCTTGTGTGCATTGTGTTGTCGTTTTTCATGCATTTTTGTCTTGTGTTTAGTCATGCTATTTGTTTTGTTTTTGGTCTTTGCATACAAACCCTAATCTTACTATCATGGCATATAAAGCAATAAAATGTGTAAAAGTAAATCTAAGACTATTACAACATTATTACGGGGGAGGGGGATACAAGTTTGAATAAGGGGATATTGCTCAAAAATAAACCCTAAAACTATTATTACAACCAAATTGAAATATTGCACAAATAAATAAATAGACAAATATTTAAATGTACAAATAAATATAAATATGCAAAGGATGTTTTTGTATTTATTTTATGTATGTGAAATAAATTATTTTTGTCTAAAAATAAGAAAAATATTAATGATTATTTTTTGAAAGGGTAGAAACCCTAGTTTTGGTTTTAAAAGAAAATATAAATTCTAATTATTTATTTATTTATTTATGTACAAGAAAATAAATACAAATATATATAAAAATGTTAAAAAATAATATTTGTGAGAAAATAATATTTTAAGTGTATAATATAATAAAATATTTATATGTAAGTATTTTAATTTTATTTACAAATTTATTTAAGAAAATAAATGTATTTAACCTAATAAACTATTTTTTGTCATAAAAAATAATAAAAATAATAAAATAAAATGTAAAAATTTAAGAAAATATTTTTGGTGATTTTTAATATTTAGAAAAAATAAATAAAAGTCATAAATGTAAAAGAAATAAAGAAATATACAAAAATAAATCAAATGGGCCAAGGGGGTGCAAAAAGAAAAGAAGGTGGTGCAAATAGCCAGCAAGAGCCAGGCCCAACCCAACTCACTTCATCCCTAACCTCTGGAAACAGAAAACGCGCGCATCCTTGTTCAAAACTATATCTCCTGCATTTGTGCTTAAAAACAAAAACTTGCAACATGAAAGTTATAGCTCATCATCACACGATTCTAACCATATAAAAAACTTGATCTAACTCTAAGAAACCAGGGAGAATTTTATCACCCCCAATTTCTGACCTAAAAAATTCAGCAACTTTAACATCCAAATTCTCCTAGCTCAGCTAACATAAATGAATTTTATGCATATGTACAGTTCAAGGACATTAAGGGCTACATTTTTTCTTCACAAACCTAAGCCTAATTATTCCTAAATAAGGAGATAGAAGTTTAAGAAATACCTGTTTCAGTCAAGTTCGAATATGGCAATGCAGTAACTTTCAGTGAGGCCTGAGGTTCTTTTGAGCTTGCTTGATGTTCCCTTGACGTTTCCCAATGCTTAGCTTGCTTTGAAATGGCTTGAGTCTCCTTGTACAAGTCAACCTGCAAACTCAAAATTTAAAAATGGTGAAGCTTAAAAATGAAGTTACAGTTGATGAACAATGGCTTGGATAGTTCAGGTGGGTTGTTTAGAAAGTGTTTGAAGTGGTTTGGGACAAAACACACGAGGCAATGTGAAGATGGCTTGAGTTCTGCAGGGCTTGCCCTGTTTTGGGAAGAAGTTAGTGTTTTATTGTTTTAGGGTGTTTGAGAGGCTTTTAGCTCGGGTTTCTGGCTTGGTGTGATATGCTGAACTTGTTTGAAATGTGCACAAAGTTTGGTTTTATCAGCTTGAAGAGTTGTGGTGTTTTTGCACACTTTCTTGCTTTTGAAGCAAAAGTGAAATGACAATGCTCAAGAGCCTATACAGGCCTGCTTCTTAGCTGCACATAGTTGGTGTAATTTGCCTCAAGTTTGTGGACTTTGTTTGCTGCAAAAGATTGGGTCCTTGGCTCAAGATAAACAAAGTTGCTAAAAGTGACCTTTATCAAAATGGCATTGTTATCTTTTTGCCATTTTTGGAATAGTTCTTTATACAATGCTCTAAAGCTCAGAACAAAGCCTTAATACAATGTGTTTGCATTTAATTTATGAGTGTAGAAAGGATTAGAACCTGTAAACCAAGTACAAGCAAGGTTTGGACAGATTTTGCAACTTGTAGCATGGTGTAAAATGCCTTGGACAAAAGTGATGATTTGCCAATTTCAAACTTTCGATTCTCCCTAACCATGAATGATCTTGGAGAGTTCTTGGACATTTTGGAAAGCTTGTAGCATGCTCTACAATCCATATTTGAAATGAATTTTGAGATAACAATTGGAACTAGGTGAAAAATTTCCATGAAGATAGGTCAAAATCCTGCCTAAACTAGGGCAAAATTTCACTAAGTTAAAAGTTTCATGGACCCTTGTTCACAAAATCATAACTTGAGATCCAAGCATATTTTGGGAAAAACTTCTGAATAAAAGTTGTAGATTTTGTGGAGGAATACAACTTTCATGCTGGAGGTTTTCTTTGAATCCAATTGCATCATGGTGAAAAAGTTAGGAAAAGTTGGGGAAAAATAAGAAATTGTTATAACTTAGAAAATTTCTAAGTTATCAAAATTTTCCATTTTAAACCCTAATTTTCAATTTTAGGTTTCTTGGTGAACAAGTTTCATGTTTTGACACATCTTGATGAAAAATGACCCTTGGAACTTGATTTTTACCAAAAAGTCAAAGTTTGACTTTTCAGTGCACAATTGATTTTGATTAGGTTATTGGAAAATTCATCTGTCAATCCAATGCATTTGAGATCTTTTGAACCTTATGATTAGGTCAAGATGATTACATTGAGTCTTTGATACCATGCTTGAACCCAATTTGCCATTGGCTAGGTTAAAAATAAGAAATTGCCCTTCTGCAGTCAAAACCCTAAAAATGACCATTTTGCCCTTTTGATGCTCTGATCATATTTCTTGAGGAGTTGTGGTCCAAACTTGATCAAATGGTTCATATGAGTCTATAATGTTGATGTTTATCAAAAATTATGAGGTTTGACTGTAAATTGGCCACAGTTGACTTTTTCCCCAATATAGCTGACTTTTAGGTCAACTGTCCAATTGACTGGGAAAAAATTTGATTCAAGGCTTGAAACTTGGTATGGAAAATTTTGGAGTCCAACATGAAGTATGAAAGTCACATGAGGCATTGGAAGTCCAAAAATACATGTGCAAACTCAAACCCTAATTTCAGGTCATCAGTGCAAGGAGATGTCTTGAGTTGAGCAAACCCTAGCTTGGTCTTGAAATCAAAGAGGTCTTGTAAGGAAAATCTTGATAAAATGAGAGGGAAAATTTTGGGGTACAACAACATGGAAGATCCAATTGAGATGAAACCAAAAGGTTGTTTAGAGGACATCCTAAGCTCTCTAAAAAGTCCAAGAACACCTTCTTAGGGTTGGAAATGAGAGAGATATGCATTGCTAAAGTTGACCCATTTTTGAAAAAATGCACAAAAGTCAATGTGAGCAAATTGGATCTTTTAAACTAATAGGCGTGGGTTTTAGGTCTCAAACATATCCATGGACTTATTCAAGATATTTAAATCCATTATTTTATTTTTATGAGATTTCTTTTTATTTATTTGAATTTTTATTCATTTAAATCTTCATAAATTAAATAAAATAGTAAAATGATGAATTAAATCCAAAGATTTGTTTTATGATAAGATCATGAGTCTAACATGAGAAGATTGAATACAAATTTCGAGTAAGGGCTGAATGGAGAGAAAAAGAGCAAGTTTTGGCCAAATTTAGAAACATATAATTCTATGATTCAAATCAAATCTTTTCCATTAAATCTCCATGATTCTAACCATTTTTGTTGCCCTAATACATCCCAATATATAAACACAACATTGTCAGACAAAAAGAAAAAGGGTTGGCCTAACAAAACTCACGTTCAAAATTCCAAAATTTCAAGAGAAAAGTGCCAATCAGATTTGGAGTTGCAGAAGGATTCAAGGCATTCTGAAGCTTGCAATCAATTCCTGGAGGCATTCTGAAGCTAGCTGCATCGCTCCCAAACGCCAAAGCTCCAAGAATCGTGCCCAATACAGTCACGGTTGGTTCTTTCTTTTTGAAAACTATTATGGTCATACGTTCATTATAAATGGATTTGGATCATGCATTCTTGCTTGTATGAATAATTGGAACATATTTGAATCGTTAATTGCCTGTTTTGATGAATGTATGACAATATGCCATTGTTAGGGTTTTGACCTTTGATTTAGGGTTTTCAGATGCAGGCAAAATTGGGCCTAAAGAAGAGTACCATCATGCTCAGGGGATCAAACCAATTGATCCATGGCCTTAAACTGAATTTATATTGCGTTCTGTAGATTTTGGAAATTGCAGGTGATTTAGTGACAGACACTGTCCGTAGGTAAAGATGCATAGGCTAATACGACAAAGGGTTGGGGAAGACGATTGTGTGGTGCAGCCTGGTTCGCTAGTTTGAAATAGCGCGCGGTTTTTGTTTAAAAGAAATTCTGACCATTATTTTGAATATATTGTTTTGTGATTGTTTTATGCAATGAATGACAAAATGGCCCGGTGGTAAGGAAGAACGCGTGTGAAGTGAAAGACCTGGGTTTAATACCCAGGTCAGGTGTTTTAATTTTCTAACGTGCATATTGCAGATCCAGTGCTTGCAGGCTATAGAGGTGCATCACATACCATCAACTCACCAGCCATCAGATCTGCATTGTTCCAGATCCAATGCTCCTGGGTGCAACCCCACCATAGACCTTCCAGATGCAGCATTACTGGATCACACACTGTATGGGCCACCAGATCTAGGCCCTAACAAAAATTCCAGCATGCACCCCCTAATATGAGTTTCTCACCCCAGACCTATTCATTCTTTTTTCGTTACTTTATTTTTCTTTTTTTAGTTTATATTTTTTATTTTTTAAAATTCTTTTTTTTCAATCATAAAATCATAAAATCATAAAATCATAAAAAATAGGACTTAGGTTTTTTTATTAAAATTAATTCTTGCAAATTAATTTAATTAACTTTAATTTGTTTTCCTTAATTTAAAATTAATTAGAGATTACATTAAGTCTTAAATTTTTTTCATAAAATACCAAAAAATATATATTTAATAAGAAATTAGACAATTAGGGTTTCAAATGTATTTCCGTCTTAATTTTCGCATGTTGTTATTCTTTGTACGATTATTTTTTTGGTAATTATGTAACTGTGCCCGGTTTGTAATAGCTTAATTAGGGTTTTTAATTTCCGCACTTTACATTTTCAGTAATATATAATTGTAATTGCCCTGTAGCCGTGTATCAACTTAGGAGCGTTTGTTTCCTACAATTTACTTTCGCACTATATTATATGCTTGCATATAAACTGTTAGTAAATTAGGCGTGCATGACAAGAATTAATCAATCAATCATTAGATCACTAACATCAAGATAAAATACCTAAAAAAAGTACATTGTTGCACACTTGCACCCCTAGGGTATTTCCCACTTTGGTTGCCTTCGGAAATGGTCATGTCCCTCGAACGTAGGGATACTCTTGGCAAAGACCCTCAGTTTATAGTCATCATAAAGATCACAGTCCCTAAATGTCCCTCAAGTTTCCTAAGAGAAATGATCTTGTCCATCGATGTTGCTTACGAATATATGATGGCATTCCCTTAGAACTGCTAAGGTGTCTCTACATGTTGCTCTCAATGACCAAAAATGTCCCTTCGATCGTCCCTCAACATCCATCGATAGGGCTACCTACTAACTAATAGTAAGATAGCACTATCTAAAGGGTGGGAGGAAAATAACATCCTTTTTCGAGTAGGTAGATAGCTGTTAAGTACTTGCTCAAAGAACAACTTTTCACACCACTTTCAAAACTCTTTTTTTCTTAAAAAAACGCTTTATCACACTCTCGAGGACTGATACAAGAGTTATCATAAAGAAAACAAAGCCTTTCAAAATAAACAAACACGAAAACAATTTTAAAAAATGAGCAAGTACCTAAGAGCCCGTGGAAAATCACGGATGAAAAGGATGCTAACACCTTCCCTTTCCATAACCTACCCCCTTACTCAGAAAATCTCGAAAAAGGTTTTTTTTCTGTTCTTTTCACCCTTTCCTTTGCTGGATAAAAGAAAAGTCGGTGGCGGCTCTTTCTTATCGTAACATTTGTGAATACAAAATGCAAACCAGTATTAATAGTCGGTTTTGCCACCGTATCACAGAACTGGCGAGTCTGCCGGGGAAACATAAAAGTGGGGTTACCTTAGAGTCTAGTTCGTTGTAAATTGCTTTACCTTGTATGCTTTGTTTGCTTTACTTTTGAGGGTTTTGTTTAGGTTAATATAGATCCTACACCTAGACCTGGGGCACCTTTTTGGTAAGTAGCAATAGATCGTGGAAATTGTGCGGGGTATACCAACACGGTTGAAGTGATAGCTACGTTAATGTGACACTTTGGTTGGTACCGGTAGCCCTTGAGTTAATCAAGGAGAATACGGGGCCGCTGCGTGGTGTCATGAAACATCAATTGGCCTTAGAACCTTTAATTGACCAACTTGGCCATTAGGAAGTAGTGATATAGTCGTCTTTGGTGTAGCCTGAAGTTGGTTGATACTCGATACTACACTCATTGAGATTTGACTCCCGAGTTTTGTTTGGTGGCAAGTTAGTTTTCTATCAGAACGAAACTTGTGGGAAAGATCAGTGATGTTGAGATCCCTTAGAACCCGATTACTATTTCTAGGACAAGTTGAACCAACTAAACTTCAAGAGGGTACTTACCTTAAAACCCAATGCAAGCCTAAACCTAAGGCTGCTTGTGTGACTTGTTTGCTTTTTACTTGAATTACTTCCAGGGTTTTATTATCTAACAACATGATTTCTTTGCAGGATTTGTTTACCGTCATTATCGAATAACCTGGATTTCTTGCAGGGCTTACATGCTTACGCCACGTTACATTTTTGCTTAGTGCATAGCATACACATCATAGCATCATACCATAGCATTTCCTTAACCATTTCAAGGATCTCGAGGGCCTGTGATGTAGGTTATGATGAACCAGACGTCTAGAAAGGGGAAAGAGGATTTATTTTCCTCTAGCCAATGTCGTCCAAAGATCAAAACATGATAACTTGAGTAAGAGGCTATGACCCACTTGATATGGTGAGATTGATTCTCGTAGAAGCACATTCAACAATTTGAAGTTCTTCAATCAAAGTTGCAGTTAACTCCTAACATTTTCTTGTGTTTACCCTGCGATATCTTTGAAAACATTTACACATCATGCATGTCATTACATAACAGGTCTTCCAGTACAGGTCTCTCAGGTTCTCGCGGTTTATTTCAGCAAAAGAAATGGCTCTCAAACAAATAGTAAGAGATCTCCAAACTCAAGAGGCTCAGTTCATGAAAATGTTCTTCAACCTATCCAAGGGGCAGGAAGAATTGAAAACACTCCTCAATGGGAACTTCACCAAGAAACATCCTGACAACAATAAGGATGGCCGGTTGGAACAACTGCAAGCTAAGATGTAAGCAATGCGAATCCAGATGCTGGGGTAGATGGCTCTTATCCAAAGCCTAGCCCGGGGACAAGAAGATTTGAGAGCCCTTATCACCAAGCTTCATCAAGACGGATGCAAATGTATGAGGAAAACATCCGAGGCTGGGGATCAAGTCATGGGACAAAAAGTTGGCTTGGAGAGTAGAGCTTTCCAAATTGCTGCTACGTCACAATCCCAACCACAACCTCGCCAACAATGACCGAGTAATCAGCAAAGACAAGATAAGCCCAAGAGGTAGTTTACCAAAATCAATATAACATTGTCTCAGGCATTGCAACATATGTTGAGGATGAATTTGATTACGTTGATAAGACCTCATCCAAACCCCAAAACTTCCTCCCCTAACTTTAATCCTGATGCAATATGTGCCTACCATTCTGATAGTCTTGGACATGATACGAATGACTGTTGGGCATTGAAAAGTAAGATTCAGGACTTGATCAACGAAGGAGTGCTGGAGTTCACACAAGATGGCCAAACTAAATTATTATGCCGTCTCTCAAAGACACACCATATGAAGTGACAAGTTCAGACAAAGAGGATTTTTCTTCATTTGAATTCTTAATTTGTAAATTTCTTTTGATTGTTCGAACATTTGTTTCATGTCAAACTTTGTTACTTTATCAATGCATTGCATATGTCTGTTTTGAATCAATTCATTCGTATTCACTATATTTAAACTGCTTTCCTTTTTAGTGATACTCAACTCTTGATCAAAAGCTCTGAGCCTTTAGAGGGAGGATGACAAAAAAAATACCACAATCTCTATAGTATGCTTTTGAACAGACTCTGTTGACGATGTACATACGTTGTTTCAAATTCTAAATAATGGAGTTACAAGGAAGATTATCCATAGTCAACCCCTTTGAGCCTAAGGAGTAGGAGGTTTGTTTTATTTTCACACAAATTAAAACCTTAATCATAACCTGGGGCAGGGTAGTTTCTCAGTTAAAAGGTACATTCAATCGCAAGCTTTCCCTTCATACACGACAAGTGGTGTCTGAGGAATCATTCCTAAAACGGAAGACAGTGAGGGTTCCGCATAATCATTGAAACAGGCAGTCATTACTTTAAAAAAAAGCCCATTAAGTCAAAACCTATTAAGGAGACTTAAGAAAAAACTGGGGCATCCCGCTGACTGTAATCACAAAAGAAACAGTTCAGGCAAAAGTAGGGATAAAAAAAAAGAAAAAGAGGTCTTACAAATCCTCAACAAAAGAAAAGGTTACAAAAATGACTGACTTCTCACACAAGCGTTCAATTTTTGAACCATCACCAAGTATTAGAGCGAAGATTCCAGACTCAATTAGGATCTAAACGCACAATTAACTGAGCATAGTACTGAAGAACATCACGAAGAGCGGGTTGGGTACAAATAAAATTTGAGCCTTTATCATTTGTTTCTTGAACCGTGAACCAGGCCATATTATAACCCTTAAAAGTTCTAGCTGAAGCATGGGTTAGTTCGAAAGCATACTATTACAAAAGGTGTCCTGACTCTTGTAGGGTTCGCTATAAATCCTGAGCTGACATCGCAGTTTTACAAAATTTGTTTGTTTTACTAAAAATGAATTTTCAAACTTCAAGACAGACATAAGCTTTACATTCTTAAAATACCATTATTTGTATATGACTATTTGTTCAACAGCAGAGAAATTCGCACGACAGATATTCGATGAACAGAAATCTTCTCAGTGGACAGAATCACCTTAGATGGAAAGACATTCCAGTGACAGGCCTTTCATAATCAAGGGGAATAACATGATGTCCAGATGATATGGGGCAGTCAAGTCAAGGTTCAAGGAATCTCAAAAATGCCAAATAGCCAGGGGCAGATCTCCGTCTGAATCACTTAGGGCTATGGACATGAATTCCAGCAACGAATCATGTATTTTCAAAAAAAACATCTTCTAGAAGTACGAAAACACTTACTACTATGGGCAATGACAATTTTTCGTATCCGGTGAACATGGACATAGTCAGAAAATACTATGCATGAAAAAAACCCGCTAGGTTGACATGCCTAGGCAAAATTAAGGGCATCCCGACGAACCAAAAGAGTTCGGGAAACAAATTAGGGATATATACAAAAAATTATACACCCGGCAAGTCGAAAACCTGAAAAGGCGGCTTGAGCAAAAAAGGGTATCCCGGTGGACTGAAAACCTGAAAGGGCGGTCCAGGCAAAAGTTAGGGATTAAAAATGTACGACTATGTCCCGTCATCTTGTCACTTGTCTATCAATAGAAGACTTATCATCCTGATCAACATTTACTAAGCACCCCATGAGTTGGGATGACACTTAAACCATCCACAAAGCCTTCACAGGTGCTTTCTCCAGCATGGTACAAGGGTGGAGACATTTTGAGATGAAGTCACAACTACATACGACCCCGTGACATTTATGTTCCCCACAGAGTAGAAACAACCAAAGTTTTAATCTCTTCTTCCCCAAGAAGGAGTTACCTCCTCCAACAAAGTTCCTTGAGAGAGCTGAAATCTGTATTCCCTAGCCAAGTTTTATAATTTCAAACAGTTTATAAAACCTCCTCTCGGATAGAGTTTATTTCAAACTGTTAAAGTCTATTTCCCAACAGAGTTTATTTCTCTACATCAGAAAAATCTTCCAACAAGGCATCCTCTTCCCAAAGAGTTATTCTCAGGCAGGAGTTAAGAATCCCTGGTAGAATATCCTTAAATGGAAAAGGAAATCCCCAGAAAATCATCTTCATTCATCATCCCCAGCGAAAATGAAGGATTCAACTTCCCAATACTCTTCAGCAGCACTCAGGGATTTACTTTCCCAGACTAAGAAATATCGCAACAGCATCCCATATTCATACATCATGGCATGCACATACATATTTCATTCAACATAATCTCATTTATTTTGAGAACATCATCACAGTGCATTTCATACATCATGACATTGCATACGACTAACTCTTTACTATTTTCAAGAAAGATCAAATCAACAAACACCGTTGACTACTTACGTGACCTGGTAGTCTTCTCAAAAGCTACGTCTAATGAAGAGCTATTTCAGCATTTTCCTCAGAAAGATGTTCTCAAAAGACCTTCTCTGGTTCAGTTAGATCGATACTAAGATGCCTCTGATTTCTATTCTGGTTGAAGATATTCCAAGACTTTTGTCTGGTTCAGTTAGATCGATACTAAGATTTTTCTGATTTCCATTCCAATCAAAGTTAATTCAAGACCTTCTCTGGTTAAGTTGGATCGATACTAATATCTCTCTGTTTTCTATTCCAGTTGAAGATATTCCAAGACTTTTGTCTCGTTCAGTTAGATCGATACTATGATTTTTTCTGATTTCCATTCCAGTCAAAGTTAATTCAAGACCTTCTCTGATTCAGTTGGATCAATACTAAGATCTCTCTGATTTCTATTCCAGTTGAAGATATTCCAATACTTTTGTCTGGTTCAATTAGACCGATACTAATATTTGTTTGATTCCATTCCAGTAAAATTTAATGTAAGACCTTCTCTAGTTCCGTTGGGTCGATACTAAGATATCTCTGATTTCTATTCCAGTTGAAGATAATCCAAGACTTTTGTCTGGTTTAGTTAGATCGATACTAAGATTTTTTATGATTTCCATTCCAGTCAAAGTTAATTGAAGACCTTCTCTGGTTCAGTTGGATCGATACTAAGATCTCTCTGATTTCTATTTTAGTTGAAGATATTCCATGAATTTTTTCCTGTTCAGTTAGATCAATACTAAGATTTTTCTGATTTCCATTCTAGTCAAAGTTAATTCAAGACCTTCTCTAGTTCAGTTAGATCAATACTAAGATCTCTCTGATTTCTATTCAAGTTGAAGATAATCCAAGACTTTTGTCTGTTTCAGTTAAATCGACACTAAGATTATTCTGATATCCATTCCAGTCAAAGTTAATTCAATACCTTTCTTTGGTTCAGTTAAATCGACACTACGATTTTCCTAATTTCTATTCCAGTTAAAGAAACTGCAAAGCCTGGAGTTAGACCAGATAGCATTTAATTTCACGTTTCCCTAGTAAATCGTGTGAAGCCTGGAATATGATCAGATAGCAGTCAGCCTTATTATCCTCAACAAGTCACTGGGAAGCCTGGATCCTGACCAGATAGCAGTTCACTTTCGTCTCTTCAATCAAGAGATGACTCCCCATTAGAGTAATAGACAATTGAAGCTCCTAAACTCTATTTCCATAACAAAGATCAACATTCCTCAATAGAGTCCTCCTCAACAATAGGAATGGGGATTCCCATAAAGAATATCTCATGAAATCAATATTGTTCTAGATGGCATCTTTAAGCCCATCTCCGACGACTCTCTGTCATATTCTATGGATGGCATCTTTAAGCCCATCTACGACGATCTTCCTTCATCTTCTCCAAATGTAATCTATAAGCCCATTCCCAATATTATCTACACAGTCAAGTATCATTTCGGACGAGTGCAAATTTCTGGGCACTCTAGTGTTTAATCATCTTCCACTATCAGGTTTAAGAAGATTGAACAGGGTTAGCTGTTGTACCCCAAAATATTCCCTCTCATTCTACTGAAGACATGTCCATTGAGATCCCCAACATTCCCTAGGATGATTAAGAATTGACCAGGAAAGCTCTCCTCCTAAGGCAATGAACCTCAAACTAGGGTTTCAATTTTAAGCAAGATGTGTGAGTCCCAAGGATACCAAATGTTCTCCATTGTCCTAATATGTCCTCAAGATCATCCATTCTAAATTTAATGCCTTGAACAACAAGTTTGCTCAATCAACTGCTCAAATGAATGAAAATTAACTATACTAGGTCAAAAGTCAATTGTGGCCCAAATACAGTCAAACTTCAAGATTTTTGGTCAAAATCAACGTTTTGGAGTGATATCTATCATTTGATCAAGTATTGATCATGATTCTTCAAGAAATGCTCCTAATTCATCAAAAGTCAAAAATTGCTAATTAGGGTTTCTATAGGAAAAGTCAACCAAACTTTGACCAGGCATAACCTTCTCATACTTTATCAGAAATTTTTCCACCAAGGCTCATTTTGAATAGAATCCAATTCCCTACAACATCTATTCAGCCCTCAAGTTTAAGAAATGACCCAGTTAAAAGATACAAGCTCAGACATTATAGGTCCTTTCAAAAAGTCAACAAAAACACCTTTTGGGTCAAAGCTCCTTACATGAAAATGGAAGATCCAATTGAGATGAAACCAAAAGGGTTGTTTAGAGGACAGCATAAGCTCTCTAAAAAGTCTAAGAACACCTTCTTAGGGTTGGAAATGAGAGAGATATGCATTGCTAAAGTTGACCCATTTTTGAAAAAATGCACAAAAGTCAATGTGAGCAAATTGGATCTTTTGAACTAATAGGCGTGGGTTTTGGGTCTCAAACATATCCATGGACTTATTCAAGATACTTAAACCCATTATTTTATTTTTATAAGATTTGTTTTTATTTATTTAAATTTTTATTCATTTAAATATTCATAAATCAAATAAAATAGTAAAATGATGAATTAAATCCAAAGATTTATTTTATGATCAGATCATAAGTCTAACATCAGAAGATTGAATCGAAATTTTGTGCAAGGGCTGATTGGAGAGAAAAAGAGCAAAATTTTTCCAAATTTAGAAACATATAATTCTAAGATTCAAATCAAATCTTTTCCATTCAATCTCCATGATTCTAACCATTTTTGTCGCCCTAATACATCCCTATATATAAACACAACATTTCCAGACAAAAAGAACAAGGGTTGGCCACACAAAACTCACGTTCAAAATTCCAAATTTTCAAGAGAAAAGTGTCAATCGGATTTGGAGTTGCAGAAGGATTCAAGGCATTCTGAAGCTTGTAATCAATACCTGGAGGCATTCTGAAGCTAGCTGCATCACTCCCAAACACCAAAGCTCCAAGAATCGTGCCCAATACAGTCACAGTTTGTTCTTCATTTTTGAAAATGATTATGGTCATACGTGTATTATAAATGGATTTGGATCATGAATTCTTGCTTGTATGAATGATTAGAACATATTTGAATCATTAATTGCCTGTTTTGATGAATGTATGACAATATGCCATTGTTAGGGTTTTGACCTTTGATTTAGGGTTTTCAGATGAATACAAAATTGGGCCTAAAGAGGAGAACCATCATGCTCAGGGGATCAAACCCAATTGATCCATGGCCTTAAACTGAATTTATATTGTGCGCTGTAGATTTTGGAAATCGCATGTGATTTAGTGATGGACATTGTCCGTAGGTAAAGATGCATAGGCTAATACGACGGAGGGTTGGGGAAGACGATTGTGTGGCGCAGCCTAGTTGGCTAGTTTGAAATAACGTGCGGTTTTTGTTTAAAATAAATTCTGACCATTATTTTGAATATATTGTTTTGTGTTTACTTTATACAATGAATGACAAAATGGCCTGGTGGTAAGGAAGAATGCGTGTGAAGTGAAATACCTGGGTTAGATACCCAGGTCAGGTGTTTTATTTTTCTAACATGCATATTGAAGATCCAATGCTTGCAGGCCATAGAGGTGCGTCATATACCATCAACTCACCAGCCATCAGATCAACATTATTCCAGATCCAGCGCTCTTGGGTGCAGCCCCACCATAGACCTTCCAGATGCAGCATTGCTAGATCACACGCTGTATGGGCCACCAGATCTGGGCCCTAATAAAAATTCCAGCCAGGACCCCCCAATTTGGGTTTCTCACCCCAGGCCCATTCATTCTTTTTTTGTTACTTTATTTTTCTTTTTTTAGTTTATATTTTTTATTTTTAAAATTCTTTTTTTCCAATCATAAAATTTGAAAATCATAAAAAATAGGACTTAGGTTTTTTTTATTAAAATTAATTCTTTCAAATTAATTTAATTAGCTTTAATTTTTTTCCTTAATTTAAAATTTATTAGAGATTAGGTTAAGTCTTAAATTTATTTTCATAAAATACCAAAAAAAAACTTAATAAGCAATTAGACAATTAGGGTTTCAAACGTATTTCCGTCTTAATTTTTGCATGTTGTTATTCTTCGTACGATTTTTTTTTGTAATTATGTAACTGTGCCCGGTTTATAATAGCTTAATTAGGGTTTTTTAATTTCCGCACTTTACATTTTCAGTCATATATAATTGTAATTGCCCTAAAGCCGTGTAATAACTTAGGAGTATTTATTTCCTGTAATTTACATTCCGCACTATAATATATGCTTGTATATAAAGTGTTAGTAAATTAGGCGTGTATGACAAGAATTAATCAATCAATCATTAGATCACTAACATCAAGATAAAATACCAGAAAAAAGCACATTGTTGGACACTTGCACCCCTAGGGTATTTCCCACTTTGGTTGCCTTCAGAAATGGTCATGTCCCTCGAACATAGGGATACTCTTGGCAAAGACCCTCAGTTTACAATCATCATAAAGATCATTGTCCCTAAATGTCCCTCGAGTTACCTACGAGAAATGATCGTGTCCCTCGATGTTGCTTACGAATATATGATTACAGTCCCTTAGAACTGCTAAGGTGTCTCTACATGTTCCTCTCAATGACAAAAAATATCCATTCGATCGTCCCTCAACATCCAACGATAGGGCTACCTAATCACTAATAGTAGGATAGCACTATCTAAAGGGTAGGAGGAACAGAACATCCTTTTTCGAGTAGGTAGATACATGTTAACTACTTGCTCAAAGAACAACTTTTCACACCACTTTCAAAACTCTTTTTTTTTTCTTAAAAAAAATGCTTTATCACACTCTCGAGGACTGATACAAGAGTTATCCAAAAGTAAACAAAGCCTTTCAAAACACACAAACACGAAAACAGTTTTCAAAAATGAGCAAGTACCTAAGTGCCCATGGAAAACCATGGATGGAAAGAATGTTAACACCTTCCCTTTCCATAACCTACCCCCTAACTCAGAAAATCTCGAAAAAGGTCTTTTTCTGTTCTTTTCACACTTTCCTTTGTTGGATAAAAGAAAAGTCGGTAGCGACTCTTACTTATCGCAACATTTGCAAATAAAAAATGAAAACCAGTATTAACAGTCGGTTCTGCAATCGTATCACACTCTCATACCGCTGAAGGAAAATTGTGATCCAAAATGCCGCAAAAAATTAAATTTTTCCTTTAGTGATCCTTACGAATGGGCATGGTTAGTGATAAAAATCATTACCTCTTGTGATGATTCATACCTTTGATGTTGTGATCACGAACGTTGGTGAATAGAAATATCTCTACTCAGCCCACAAGAATAGATCACTTATGGACACAATGCTAACTTCTTACGAGCAGAAACTTTGAGTGAGAGAGTGAGACAAAATACGACTAGGGTTTCAAGACCGAATTTTCATCAACTAAAATGCTTTAGCCTTAGGGTTCTATTTATAGAACCATTTATGTGGGTTACAAGCTAAAAGCCCAATTAAGGATGCAAGCTAAAAGCCCAATTAAGCATATGAGTATCATACCTTATGATATAACGCATATCACTTAAACGCATTGTACCTTATGGTGTTCCTTATTTACTATATCTCTCATCAACCTGCCCTTATGTGTGTGACCCTGTAGGTTTTTGTGACATTTGCAATTATATTAAATCACACATTTAACATAATAAACAGTGAACGGTATCTAGCAACACATCACTGCCACCCAAGCACAAAAATGTCATATGATCTGACAAAACCTTTTCGTGATAATATTTGTGTGTATAATTACCCTTTTGCCATTATGTCTATATTAAACAAAAGGCATAAACCGTATCACCCTTTTCCAGTTTAATATTGGGCCCTTAGACATTTATCCTGTTATGTAGTGTAATACGGTGGCAGAACGGACTGTTGTACTAGTTTTGCATTTGTATTCATAAATGTTGCGGTAAGCAAGAGTCGCCACTGTCTTTTCTTTTATCCAACAAAGGAAAGGGTGAAAAGAACATAAAAAGACCTTTCGAGATTTATTTTTGAGTAAGGGGGTAGATTATGGAAAGGGAAGGTGTTAGCACGCTTTCCATCCGTAGTTTTCTACGGGCTCTTAGATGCTTAGCTCATTTGAAAAATACCTTGTGCTTTGTGTGTTAGAAAAGTATTTTGAAGAAAGCGCCTTGGTGCGACGAACTTTGTAATGTTTCTCGGATTGGTAGAGAAAGTATACAAAGTGTTTTGAAAATGTTTTTGAAAGAAGTTTTATGTATATGTAAAAGTTTGTTTTGAGCATAGCATCTAAGAACTATCTACTTTTACTATAAAGGATTTGTTCTTTTCCTCTTTTCCTTTAGACAGTGCTATCCTACTATTAGTGAGTTGATAGCCCTAGTCGTTGGATGTTTAAGGGACATTCGAAGGGACATTTATACAGTCACAAAGGCAACTGGACAAGAAACTTTAGTAACTACCCTAGGTTTTTTAAGATCACACCGAGGCAACGTCAAGAGGATCATCGAGGGACTTATGATCTTTTAACCGGAGGGTAGCCACTAAAATCTCACGTTTGCTAGCATTTTGTTTGTTATTCTTTCCATACAATCCTAGTTAGCATGCATCTAAAAAGTAAATAATTTGCAGTAGTTAAAAGTGTGGAAATGTAAATCTAACTATTACAAGGCTCCAGGGAGGGGATTATTTACATGTCCAAAACTTGGAGGAAATAAAGCATTAAATGTAAAAGTACTAGTTATTGTCTATTAAATCCCGGTAAGCAGTTACAATAATATGAAAAAGGTAGAATGCGAAATATAATAACGCGCGCGAATTGAAAGGACGTCTAAAAAAACCTAGAAATAAGAAAAATCTTTTTGTTTGCTTTTGATTTCATATTAAGAAAATAGTTGAATTAAAAGTAATTAATCCAGATCTATATTTTAAGAAAAAAAAGGTTAATTATTAAAGAAACATGAAATTTAAAGAAAAGGAATTAATTCTATGTTTTTTTTTTGTTGATATTTTTGTTATGAAAAGGAAAATGAATTAAAATAAAATTATACCTAAGTTCTATTAATTTTAATTTAAAAAATGTTAAAGTGATTAGTTGATTAATTTACAAAATTAATTTAATAAAAAAACCTAAAACTATATTTTTTTTATTTTTTTCTAATTTTATATTGTTATTAAAAAATGTTTTGAAAAAGTTAATAAATATAAAGCAAATAAATAAGTAAGCTAAAAAGAAAACAAAAAATGAAATGGGCCTGGATGTCAGTAGAAATATGGGGGGTATAAGATTCGAAATTCACTGAGCCCAAGTTGCTGTCAGCCCAAATGTGTTATAGGATTCAGTGACGGAGGTTGTTGAGGGTGCATGATGGACTACACGTTGAGAGAACTGGATCTAGATTAGATGGTGGTGATATGATAGTATATGGTGCACATTCTTGGCTTGTGGACATTGGATCTGCAAGTAAAATTAGAGGAAAAAACAAAATGCAAGAGGCAGGGGTCGAACCCCTGCCCTCACATGAAACACGTTAAAATATTCACAATGATTGTTAATAACACAAATATGGATGTAATAGGTATTTACATGGCGTGAATATGCAATTTCGATTTCAAGATACCTTACCAACCGGTGATGCATGGATCTAGTGATCTAAGATGTTGCAAGCCTTGAGAATGGATGGAATAAGTTCCTAGGAATCTTAGGAATACGATTGAGTAGTTGGTATGGATGGATGATGGCTGAAAAACTTAGTTTCGAATTTCATAACTTTTATGCTTTTTTTGTGAAATTTATGGGAACTCTCTAGAAATGATTTTTGTGTCCTTGCCTCATGCCTTGGTCTTGTATTTATAAAGGAAGAAGAGCGCTAGCAAAGATGATAAGAATCCACCCATAATGGCCTTCTTTCAAACCAAAATCAAACACATTAAAAAAGTTCCAAAAATGCAAATTCTTGCCCATTTTGAGGTGAAATGCACCTGGCCTCCTTTGCACGAAATTTTGGAGCCAAAAATAATTCAAACCATCAGCCCATATTGTCATAACCAATATTTACTATTTTATGCAATTTTATTAAGTTTTTATTTGAATAAAATAAATAAATATGGATAAAATAGGTATAAATGGAAAGGAAACATAGAAATTATTTTAGAGGTCTCTCATAAGGTTAGGAAGATGTTTTAATTCCAAGAAGTTAGGCCATTGACCTAAAAGTTTAAGTTTGTCCAATGCCCAATTCTTGAAATTTCCCAAATTTTCCCAACTTGGGAAAATCGTAACTTGCTCAATTTTTATCCAATGATGGTGATATGGGACTTTTTGGAAATCCCAAGATGACCTTTCCGATCTCTATGTTGACCATTTTTGCATTTGGAGAAATCATCTTAATCTAAATGGTCTTGGCAAAAAATAACTTTTGTTGACCTTTTGAAAATGACCTGTAATGTATGAACTTGTATCTTCCAAATGGTGCATTTCACGAACTTGAAGATAAAAGAGAAGTTGTAGGGAATTGGATTCTCTTCAGAATGAGCTTTGGTTGGGGAAAAATGGATGAAGTATGTGAAAGTTATGCCTGGTCAAAGTTCAATTGACTTGTTCTAGGAAACCCTAATTTAGCAAATCTTGACTTTTGATAATCTGAGGACTTTCCTTGAGGAATCATGATCAACCCTTGATTAAATGATGAATATCACTTAAAAATATTGACGTTGACCAAAAATCTTGAAGTTTGACTATATGTTGACCACATTTGACTTTTGACCTAATATAGTTGATTTTCAGTCATCTGAGCAACTGACTGAGCAAACTTGTGATGCAAGGCATGAAACTTGGCATGGACATTCTTGAGGACATATTAGGAACCATGTTAATCACTTGAGGCCTTTGAAACTCAAACGTCTTTGTGAAAAATGAAAACCTAGTTAGAAATCCATTGCTTATAAGGAGAATTTGGCTGGTCAATTCTTGGTCAACCTTGAGCAATTGAGTACCTCTATCAGCATGTCTTGAAAAATGAGAGGGAAAATTTTGGGTACAATAGCTGCCCCTGTTCAATCTTCTTAAACCTGGTGATTTAGATTGGATTGTCTGTCTTTCGAGATCTGAAGGTGGAAGATGATTGAACACTAGAGTGCCCAGAAATTTGCACTCACATGAAGCAACGCTGTTGGTTGATGATATCGAGAATAGGCTTACATATTCCATTTGGAGGAGATAACGGAGAGTCGTCAGAGATTTGCTTATATATGCCATCCAAAGTAACTGTTGATAGGAGTATTAGAATGAACCTGTGTCTAGTTTTATCTGAATGAAATGCTGGAAAGAGCATGTGTCAAGCAGCGTCCAGAAATGTATTAGAATGCAATCCTGTGAGGCTGCTTCAGGATCATCATGTGTTAGACTACATCTAGAAATGTCATAGTAGGAACTTGTGTAAGATCACTTTAGGATGAGCCCGTGTGAAGCTGCATCTAAGAGTTTATTAGAGGGAACCCGTGTAAGATTGTTTCAGGATGAGCCTGTGTAAAGCTGCATGTGAAAGGTTATTAGAGAGAACCCACGTAAGATTGCCTCAGAAAGAGCCCGTGTAAAGCTGCATATCAGGAGGAGAAGGAATCTGTGTAATATTGCTTCAGGATGAGCCAGTGTAAAGCTGCATCTGAAAGGTTATTAGAGGGAGCCCATGTAAGATTGCTTCAGGAAGAGCCCGTGTAAAGCTGCATTTCAGAAGGAGAAGGAATCCGTGTAAGATTGCTTCAGGATGAACCCGTGTAAAGCTACATTTGGAAATTGTGAGAAGGAATCCGTATAAGATTGTTTCAGGATGAGCCCGTGTAAAGCTGCATCTGGAGATTATGAGAAGGAACCCGTGTAAGATTGCTTCAGGATAAGCCCGTGTAAAGTTGCATCTGGAGATCATGAGAAGGAACCCGTGTAAGATTTCTTTAGGATGAGCCCGTGTGAAGCTGCATCTGAAAATTGCGAGAAGGAATCCGTGTAAGATTTCTTTATGATGAGCCCGTGTAAAGCTGCATCTGGAGATCATAATAAGGAACCTGTGTAAGATTGCTTCAGGATGAGCCCGTGTGAAGCTACATCTGAAAATTGCGAGAAGGAATCCGTGTAAGATTGTTTCAGGATGAACCCGTGTAAAGCTGCATCTGGAGGGATATTAGAAGGAACCCGTGTAAGATTGCTTCAGGAAGAGCCCGTGTAAAGCTACATTTCAGGATGAGAAAGAATCCATGTAACATTTCTTTAGGATGAACCCGTGTAAAGTTGCATTTGGAAATTGTGAGAAGGAATCTGTGTAAGATTGTTTCAGGATAATCCTGTGTAAAGCTGCATCTGGAAATATATTAGAAGGAGCCTGGGTAGGACTGCCTCAGCTGGTCGTGTAGATAGTTGCCTCGTCTTGTCTCGGGAATTGATCCACAATCAGTTGTTCGCAGATAGTAGCCCTTCCTGGTTTCAAGAATTAATCTGGAACTATTTTTGTTGGTTGTTGAGATAGTTCCCATGTCTGGTTTTAGGCATTAATGCATGGCCTATTTTTGGTTAGTCACATAGATAGTATCCCTGTCTGGTTTTGGGAATTAACCCATGGTCTGCTGTATTTCTTGGTAAACCTGTCCTTCCCTGGGAGTTCATACCACTTGGTCGTGTAGATAGTTTCCCCGTCTGGTTTCAAGCATTAATCTTTGACCTACTATGCCTAAGTTGATAGTATTCGTCTGTCTGAGAATTCAACCTTGTAACATGGTGGGAGAACTTACTTGGATGTTTTGCGTTTGATCGGAATTGTTGCGGATAGCAAGAGTCGCCACCGACCTTTCATTTATCCAAACAAAGGAAAGGTTAAAAAGAACAGGAAAGACCTTTTGAGATTATTTCTTAAGTTCGGGGGGTAGATTATAAAAATGGAAGGTGTTAGCACCCTTTTCATCTGTAGTTATCTATGGGCTCTTAGTTGCTTGTTAGATCACTTGCTTTTGTTTGAAAATGTGCTTGTGGTGTGAGTTTGAAAGTATTTTGAAAACGTCTTTGTAATGATTCTCGTTTCTATAAGAATGCGTACAAAGTGTTAGTTTTGAAAATAGTTCAAAGAGGTGTTTTCTGGAATGTGTTTTTTGAAAGTGATGCTGAAAAGTGTCTTTGTAATAATTCTCGTCTCTATAAGAATGCATAGGGACTAGATCGTTTACCGAAGGAAACATCGAGGGACTACGATCTTTTATCGAGGGTCTTTGCTAAAATGCCCATATTCAAGGGACATGACTACTTTCCGGGGAAAGAAATGAGATCAACCTAGAGGTTCATGTTTGCAAAGTGTGTTTGATTGCATGCATTTTGTCTTTGAATTTTAGGTTCCCTAGTTGTTGGTTTTATCTTGCCATACATCCTAATTACTAACATTTGTACAAAAGCAATAAAAATGCAGAAAATAAAGATCCTACACTATTACAACCATATTGAAAAGCAAGAAAATGTAAATACAAAATAAAATAAAAGAAGGAAAAATGAGTGATTCGATTTGGGAAGCAGAACCCTTCGTTTATGCCCTTCATGGCTTCCTTTGATTTGGCCTGGAAGTAGCAAGGACATGCCTTTCGATTTCATCCCTTTCGTGTTTCTTTCAAATGGGACCTGGAAGTCAGTGTATGGGTAGCTTTCAATTCTGCCTTTCTGCTTCCTTCGAATGGCCTGGGTGTCAGTGTATGGTGAAGCCTAAGGCCACACTCTTTGTTCTTCTTGCAACTGTGAAGCAGTCAAGGGTGAAGCCTAAGGCTTCATTTAACATAAGAATTTTTATTTCATTTAGGGTCTGTACAGGTTAGCTTTGACGTATAATTGGACAATAAAAAGCATGCAATCGAAAGTATAGAAATGAAAAGGGAGAAAATGTTATTTACATGTTATGTTTGAAACGAAAAGCTTAAGGTTAAGGGGACTTACCTTGCTTGACGTTGGAATGTAAGTGTTTGACCTTGAGCTGCAACCTAGATGCTCCTGGATTCGAAGGAAAGAAACAAGTGTGGCATTTCTTTGACTAGATTCGAAGGAAGGAACCAAGCGTTGGATCGCTTAAGATTCGAAAGAGAAAAAAGAAACAAGAGTTATGTTTCTTTAGATTCTGGGTTTGTATTTAGTGTTTGATAATCTTAAGAGTTTAAGAGTTTTTAGAGTGTTTGATGATTTTTTGAAGATTCTTTCCACCACCCCAAAGTCTCTGGATGTGTTGTCCATCCCATTTAGATGTTATGGAGCCTCTTATTTATAGGCGAAGTTGGCTGAGCTTTAGGAGGGAAAACAAAAAAATTCGAACAAATTGAGTAAACTGTTTTTTGTAGCTTTCGAGGGGCAGTGTTCGTATGCCAAATTGGTGCAAGAATAGGGGTAGTGTTTCAGGACTGCTGTGCAGTAGTTTTAGAGAATTATGGCCAGTGTATCATTCCTGAACTTGGCAGCAAGCATATTTTGATATATCCACCTTTCGTTTTGACCACCTTCGAATAGATCTTTCTTCAAGAAATATTATTTGATTTTCATCCAACAAGTGTCTTTCTAATGGGTCATCTATATATCTTTGAAAGGGCCAAATATGTGTCTTTTGATTGGACCATATGCATCATTTGTGGGCACCATTTTAAATTCTTCGAATGGGTCACCAAGACATTTCTTTCGAATGGGGAACCCAGACATGTCTTTCGAATGGGACACCCATTGTATGCCATAGTGTAGTAATTATGTGTGATCGAAACAGACTGTTTCCAAAGGAAATATTGCCCATTCAAAGCTAGCGTGAAAAATGGCCCATGCTTTGTGGGCACCATTGCCTTGTGAATGCTAGCCATGGGGAAGCCTTTTCCTTGTGCATACTAGCCTGAAGGGAATCCTGTATTTTGTGAATTGAATGAAGCATGCAAAGGGGGGAAATGGCTTCTGAATCGAAAGGAAGCTGCAGGAGGCCATTGCCTTGTGCCTGCTGGCCTGAAGAAGGTCATTGACTTGTGAATTGGGAGAAAACGTAAAGAAGACACTTGTCTTCTGAATCAAATGAGGATAGTAGGAAGCCACCCATTTCTGAATTGAAGGACATCAACAGGAGGATTTTCCTCTTTGAATCAAAGGAGGCTACAGGAGGCTCTTTGCCTCGTGCCTGTTCGCCTGGTGGGAGCCTCTTGCGTGCAAGAAGGAAGCTATGGCTCAATCGAAGGCTGTATGCAGCTAACCATTAGTTTGTGAATCAAAGCAAGCATGGAGAGAATTAATTGTCCAACCAACACAGGTATGCATACATTAGATGTCCAATCAAAGCAGGCATGGAGGCCACCATTACATTGTGGATCGTGTGAGGCCAATGGTGTAGTCGAAGCTTGCATGCAGGACGTCATTGCTTTGTGGATCGAATGAGGCACAAAGGATGGATCGAAGGAGGAATGAAAGGGACCATAGCCCAATCGAAGCAAGGGGAATCGAAGAAAACTTTTTTTCTCCAATTGTCAAAAAGATTATTTTTATCTGTTTTGCCCTTTTTTAACAGTTTCCACTTTGACTTGATGCTGGAAAATCCAATTGTACTTATGTAAGCTTGAATTTTGAGAATCCTTGTGAGAAATGCCTTGATAAATGAGAGGGAAAATTTTGGGGTACATCATCTGCCCCTGTTCAATCTTCTTAAACCTGAAGAGTTAGATTGGCGAGTCTGCCATTCGTGACTTGAAGGTGGAATATGATTGAACACTAGAGTGCCCAGAAATTTGCACTCGATGATGTGGTGGTTGATTGTGTAGGGAATGGGCTTAAAGATGCCATTTGGAGAGATGATGGATAGTTGTCAGAGATGGGCTTATAGATGCCATCCAAAGGTGATTGTTGACAGAAATTAGACTAAGTCTAAACTTGACTTCAATTGGAAAAGAATCAGAATAAATCTTTGGTCGATTTAAGCTGAACCAGAATAAGTGCCTACCGGAACAGAGTCAGCATAAGCCATTGATCGATTTATACTGAACCAGCAGAGGTCTAGAAAAGAATCAGAATAAATCTATGGAGAAATTTATCTGAACCAGAGAAAGTGTCTACCGGAAAAGAATCAGGATAAACCATTAATCGATTTAAACTAAACCAACAAAGGTCTTGAATATTCTTTAACTGGAAAGAATCAGAACAAATCTTTGGAGCGATTTATCTAAACCAGAGAAAGTTTCTACCAGAAAGGAATCAGGATAAATCATTGATCAATTTAAACTGAACCAGCAGAGGTCTGGAAAAGAATCAGAATAAATCTTTAGAGCGATTTATCTGAACCAGAGAAAGTGTCTATCGAAAAGGAACCAGGATAAACCATTGATTGATTTAAATTGAACCAGCAGATATCTTGAATATTCTTTAACTGGAAAGAATCATAACAAATATTTGGAGCGATTTATCTGAACCAGAGAAATTATCTACTGGAAAGGAATCAGGATAAACCATTGATCGATTTAAAATAAACCAATAATGTCTTGAATATTCTTTAACTAGAAAGAATCAGAATAAATCTTTGGAGAGATTTATTTGAACTAGAGAAAGTGTCTACTGGAAAGGAATTAGGATAAACCATTGATCAATTTAAACTGGACCCGCAGAGGTCTTGAATATTCTTTAACTGGAAAGAATCAGAATAAATCTTTGGAGCAATTTATATGAACTAGAGAGAGTGTCTACCGGAAAGGAATGAGGACAAACCCTTGATCGATTTAAACAGAACAAGCAGAGGTATTGAATATTCTTTAACTGGAAAGAATCACAATAAATATTTGGAGCGATTTATCTGAACCAGAGAAAGTGTCTATTGGAAAGGAATCAGGATAAACCATTGATCAATCTAAACTGAACCAGCAGAAGTCTTGAATATTCTTTAACTGGAACTAATCAGAATAAATCTTTGGAGAGATTCATCTAAACCAGAGAAAGTGTCTACCGGAAAGGAATCAGGATAAACCATTGATCTATGTAAACTGAACCAACAGAGGTCTTGAATATTATTTAACTAGAAAGAATCAGAATAAATCTTTGGAGCGATTTATCTGAACCAGAGAAAGTGTCTACCAGGACGGAATCAGGATAAACTATTGATTGATTTAAACTGAACCAGCAGAGGTATGAAGGAAGTTTTTGTCATGTAAGTAATCACCCCATCCTATTTCAAGAATTGATCTACAATTAATTTGTTCACAGATAGTCGTCCTGTCTTGTTTCAGGTGTTAATCTTGAAATGTTGAAAACTGTTGACGATAACTATCTATTGATTGATCTTTCCTGAAAAGGTAAAGAGTTAGTTGTATGCAATGTCATGATGTATGAAATGCATGGCCTAATGATGTTCTCAAAATAAATGAGATTGTGCTATATGCGTTTCGTATGCAGCTATCACGTATGAAATGTAAATGTTGTTGGAATGTAATTTTTTGTATTGGAAAATAAATTCTTGACAAGTGTTGGGGAGTTTTGGGAAGTTAAATCTCGGACTGCTGTCGAAGATGAAGAGTATGTGCATCTTCAAACTTAGTTTAGAATGTTTTCGCCGGGGATTCCCGTTTTTGTTGTTTTGAGGAGAACTCCACTGGGGGATGTTGATTTTGCTTGAGAAGAAAACTCTATGGAGAGTGTTGATTTCTTCTTGGGGAAAAGAGTTCAGGATTTTCAGTTGTCTGTTTCTCTACTGGGGAGCTATCTCTTGATAGTAGAGAAAGGGAGTTAACAACTTGTTGGGGACAAAGAAGTTAACTGTTATGTAGTTATCTCCCAGGTTTTGCAGCAACTCACTGGGGATTGTAGAGAAGTCTACTGGGGAAGAGGAGTTGTTGTCCCTTTATTTGTGATAGTCTGAGAGGCAAATTCAAGTTGGGGAATCTTATTGGTTGTTGGGGAAATAAACCCTGTCACCAATCTGTTGGAGAGGTGTTTTCTTTTGGCAGAACTCCTTGAGGATTCTTGAGATCAACTCAGTCGAGGAGAAGTTTTCAGAGATTGAAACTCTGGATGGGGATCACCCTATGAAAAGGACTTTGTGGGAGATTTGTAATATCCCCTAGTAGCAAGTGTTTGTAGTATTGCCAGGAAATGTTTGTCGGACTGTATGTAACCCTTTATTGGAATTCACGTTCAATTCCCCAAGTAATTCAGATACAGACTGACCCCTGCTTTTTCAGCATGTCTTGGGAGATTTTTTGGAATCTTGACTTGACTGCCCTGGATGGGTTGGACAATAATCATGTCATGCCCATTTCTTATAGGAGATTTTGTCATTGGAAGCGTCATCCTATTTGAAGTGATTCTATTTATTGAGAGAGTTATTTTTTGTTCACTGGATATTCTTCATGTGAATTTCTCCACTGTCAAACAATTAGCCATATGCAAACAATGATATTCAAATAATGCAAATTTTATGTTTGTCTTGAAATTTTGAAAATGCGTTTTAGTAGATAAAAGAATTTTTGTAAGAATGTGAATTCAACTCAGGATTTAGAGTACGCCTTACAGGAGTCAGGATACCTTTTGTAACAGTATGCTTTTGGACTAACCCATGCTTCAATTAGGACTTTTGAAGGGTTGTAACATGGTCTAGTTCACGGTTTAAGAAACAAAGGATAAGGCTCAAAGTGTACTTGTACCCGTCAATTCTTCGTGATGTTCTCTAGTCCTAAGCTCAATCAATTATGCGTTTGAACTCCTATTGAATCTGGAATGATGGTTCAGATATTTGGAAGTTTATTTGAGAAGGAATTCATTTTTGCAACACTTTTCATGTTGTCGAGGCTTTATAGTGATTTCTTCTTGATTTATTATCCCTGGTTTTTTTTTGCGTGACTGTTCTTGTTTTGAGATTACAGTCAGCGGGATGCCCTAGTTTTTCTTAAGTCTCCTTCGCAGGTTTTGACTTAGTGGGAATTTCTTTTGAGAGATAATGACAGCCTATGTGATAAGGAACCATCGTCGTCTTTTGATTCCAGAGGAAAGTTTTTTATGTCATTTGTTGTATACGAAGTGAAAGTTTGCGATTGAACACGCATTTGAATTAACTGAGAGACTACCCTGCCCCAGGTTTTGGTTAAAGGTTTCAATTTGTGTAAAAGAGGAAACCCCTACTTCTTTGGATCTAAGGGGTTGACTATGGATTATCTTCCTTATAACTCCAGTGTTTTAGGAATTGAATCAAACGCTTGTACATCGTCAGCAAGGTCTATTCAAAATCATACTGTATGAGATTATGGCATTGTTTTCGTCATCCTCCCTCTAAAGGTTTGCAACTTTTTGAAACAAGAGTGGAATATCATAAAGGGAGTAAAAAAGCATAGTTTAAAGATGAATGTATTAATTCAAGACAAACATATTTAATGCATTAATGAGAATAACCAAAGTCTGACATAAAGATAAGTGTTTAAGCAAACAAAGAAATTACAACTGAAAATTCGAATAAACAGAAAATTTCCTTGCCCAGATTGTCACTTCATATGGATGCCTTTGAGGGGTGATATAAGAATTCCAGTTGATCTTCTTGTGTAAACTCCAGCACTCCTTTGTAGATTAGGTCTTGAATCTTGTTTTTCAACGTCCAACAACTATCAGTATCGTGCCCCAGACTGTTGGAGTGATATGCACACCTTTCATTGGGATGGTGTTGTACCCCAAAATTTTCCCTCTCATTCCTCAAGAATTCTCTCACAAGATCTTCCATGTCGTCAAGTTTGCAGCACTGATACATCTATTTAGGTTTGGATTTGGCACAAGGGCAAAATGGTCAATTGCATACTGAAAAGTAAAACTTTGACTTTTGGATCAAAATCAAATTTGAAGAATCACATTTCATCAAGTCATGTTAGAATATGAAGTTTGTTTCATTAAGAAAGTCAAAAGTCAAAATTATGTTGAAAAAGTCAAAGTTCTAAACACTTAGAAATTTTTCTAAGTGTTAAGAAAATATTATAAGTTCAGAACTTCTAGAAAGATTTTCACCATGATGCAAGTTGATTATGGAAGAACTTATGACACAAGAGTTGCATATTTCAATGAGATCTAAGACATTGCAGAACAGAACTTCTTCTAGAAATGCTGGGATTTAAAGTTATAAATCTTTGAAGACACGTCCATGAAACTGAAGCACTCAGTACATTCTGGGCATTTCCAAGACAGAATTTGGTTAGAACTTCTGGGCCAATTTTCACATAGGTTCAATCAGATTTTGCAAGAGTAATTCGAAGAGGGTCTGCAAAGCATGTTACAAGCTTTTTGAAAAGTCTGAGAACTCCTTCAGAACATGCTGGAGCAAGGAGGTTCATTGATCAGAAGTTAGATATTTGTTCTAAGTTACGTTGATGCTGAACTTCTGATCCAGATTTAAGCTATGATACATAATCTCATATTGCAGGGTTTCTATTTTGATAAATCTCATCATCATTTAATGCTCACATCCACTTTTGAGTCTTTATCCAAATGATTTCCCCACGTGTGGCATAGAAGTACCATTGTTGTCCTTGAAAAGCAAACTTTTGTACAAAGTTTATGCTGGGCCCGTGCTTTACTTTTTCTTTTGAGGGTACTTTCCCATAAATCATGCTTACAAATTCAGATTAGGTGCGGCTAAAGCTGCTAACCACCCTACTTTGTGCCTTGAACCATACTTGTTTAAACTTGCTTCAAGAACAAGTCAGCGCCATAGCATATGATGGCTGTACTCTGGACTTCTCCAAGCTCTTAAATCCTTTCCTCTAAATTGAACTTAATTGGCAACTTTGAAAAAGGTCGAAAATTTGAGAAGAAAGCCCTAAAACCTTGCTGAAAATTCCCAAGAACTTGAAGCTACAGCCAAAACACAAAACCTGCTAAGCTTTTGTTTTTTTTACATCCAAACTCTAATTTTTCTTGCACATTTCTTGGCCAAATCACCCACACAATTTCTGATGTACATTTAGAAATCGTCCCAACTTCTGTTTTCGGACTATAACACAATCTTCACCAATCTCCATTTCAAAAATCAGAACTTTGCTTCTTGGCTGCTCCAGAATATTCCAGCCATTCATAGTTCAAGTTAAGGGTTGTTCTAGCTTTCTAGGAATAGGAGGAAGCTGACCAGAACATCACAACAGTCAGAACCAGGCTCTAATTCACATAACAATTTACACCTGTAAGGTAAGTTTCTTCTGACTTTTACCTCATTACTTAGGCATTCTTAGGCTTGCATTTCCAAAGATACAATGTAGACATTCTGACTCTGATTCTGTACATATTCATAGATTTAATATATTTTGCCTAAGTAGAGAGGATTTGAGATCAGAACTTATTGAGGAAATTAGGGTTCAAAATTATGATTAGCAAAAGTCATGCTTGCTTCTGATTTACAGTTTTGATGTTTTGTACTTCTGAAACCATGATAAAGTTTTCCATGACTGCTATGTTTGCATTTTCCATTCTTGTTGAGAAATAACTAGTTACAGATGCTCTGGCTGGCATGGAGAAGAAGGTGAAGTTCATCATCAGAACTTACTTTGTAATATATGTTTATGTTTTTGCTTCTAATATCAGATGTATAGCCACTCTAGTGGTAGAGAGCACGCGCATAAGACATTAGTGTTAAGGGTCCTGATTTCTATCTCAATAAAAACATTTTTATGTTTATTTCCTGACATTTTCCCCCATTATTTGTCAAACAATAACCCTGGACCGGAACTTCTAGATTTTCCCATCCAGCATCATTGACACCTCACCTACCCATTACAAGAGCTTCTAGCTTGTCAGTAACACTAGAACTTTTAGGTTCCCAGCTACGTCAGAACTTCCAGACTCTCTCAACAACCAGAACTTATGACCTTCCAGTAACATTAGAAATTCTAGGTTCCCAGTTGCATCAGAACTTCTAGGATTTCCCTTGTTCCCAGCAACCCCAGAACTTCAGTGCACCCGGATCCAAAACTTCTGGCTTTCCCTATTTCTGCTAACATTTTTTTATTTGCAGTGCATCAGAGTCAGAACTTTTGATCCCTATCCTTTCAGCAATGTGCTGATTCTGAATCATATTCCCTTATTATTTCTATTAAATTTTATTTTCATTAATCAAAAATAACAAAAATACTTTATATTTATACAATTTTCTTTATTTCTTTTAAAACAAAAAGACTAAAAATATTTTCTTAAGCCAATTTATTTCTTCTCTTGACAAAAACAAAACAAGTTTATTTCTCATTTTTTGCACATTTATTTATATTCAATATGGTTGTAATAGATAATTATAATTTTATTTCTTGCAACCCCCATTTGTACATTTGTATCCCTATCCCCAAGTGATGTAATAGCGTAGTAAATTTACTTTCTGCAATTTATCGCTTTCATACAAATGCTAGCAATAGGGTCTGTATGGCAAGATTAAAATAAATACTTAGAAAAACACTAATCAAAGACTAAATGCATGCAAATCAAACACACTTACACACTTGCACCCCTAGGGTTAACCCCACTTGTTGCCTAAAAATGGTCATGTTATGCATGTGAGATGTCTTAGCAAAACAATCAAAAATACAAGATCTTAGTCCCTCGATGACACTTCAAATGTTTCCTTACAAATGATCTTAGCCCCTCAAGAGAAATGATAAGATATCCCACAATATTGCTATCATGACTATATGATGACCCACGCCCGTCCCTTTACACCCAAAGGTAAAGCATCTTATCAATCAATGGTAAGATAGTAACATCTAAATGAGGAGGAAAAGAACAAAACTTTTAAGTAGGTATAAACGTTCCTAGTTGGTTGCTCATTTTCAAAACACAAACACCTTTTCAAATGCACCAACACTTTCCATGAAATATTTTCAAAAAATTCCAACACTTTGTATATATTCTTATAAAGACAAGAATCATTACAAAGTTTTCCTAAACGAAGGCGCTTTTCAAAAATACTTTCAAAAAAACACCACCAAGCACATTTTCAAACAAAAGAAATGATCTAGAAAGCAACTAAGAGCCCATTGATAACTATGGATGAAAAGGGTGCTAACACCTTCCCTTTTCATAATCTACCCCCTGAACTCAAGAAATAATCTCAAAGGTCTTTCCTATTCTTTTCACCCTTTCTTTATTGGATAAAAGAAAATTTGGTGGCGACTCTTGCTATCCGTAACAATTGTGATCAAACGCAAAACATCCCAAGTCAGTTCTCCCACCGTGTTACAGAACTGGCGACTCTGCTGGGGAGATATTAAATTAAAAGTGGTATTACCTTAGGGCTAGATCACCTTTACGTGCTTTTCTTTGTTTGACTTGTTTTCTTTACATTTTGGTTTCTTTGTTTGGGCTTGTTTTGATCCTCTACCCGGATTTGGGACACCTTTTAGGTAAGTAGCAATAGATTATGGAAATTGTACGGTGTAGACCAATATGGTTGAAACAATGGCTACGTTAGTGTGACACATTTGTTGGTACTTGTATCCCTTGTGTTGAATCGAAGAGAATACAGGGTCGTTGAGTGGCGTCATGAAGCACTAACTGACCTTAGAACCTTAATTGAATAACTTGGCCATTAGGAAGTAGTGAGATAACCAGTTTTAGTGGAAAGCTGAAAATTGATCGATACTCGATACTACACTCATTGAGATTTGAATTTTGGGATATCTCGGTCGCAAGAAAAGATTGATTGTGCAGAGACAATTCCTAAAAGAAAGGTCAGTGATATTTTGATCCCCTAAAACTCGATTACTATTACTAGGACAGGTTGAGCCAACAGAACTTCAAAAGGGTACTTATCTATCAACTCCATGCAAGCCTAAACCTATGGACTTGTCTAATTTGTGTGTACATAACAACTTGCTTACTTGTACATAACATCATAAACATCATAACATCATAATCATTCTCACTAACCATTTCAAGGATTTAGGAATTTATCTCTATTTTGTTTTGTAGGCCATGAATTACATCCAAAGAAATACCATCAGAATCATCTTCGTGGAAGCACACCCTCAACTACAAGAGTTAGCATCAAGGGTGCCTGAAGACTCTCCTTTCACCAAAAAATTTGGTCGACTCCTCAGTTTGGCTACCTCCAATTTACAAGAAGAGATGATGTGCGTTCTCTTCCAATTCTTTGATCCCATACATCATTGCTTCACCTTCCCTGACTATCAGTTGGTACCAACACTAGAAGAATTCTCTCTACTATTAGGAGTGCTCGTTCTTGATCAAGCAAAGTTCACCGGTTTAGAAGGGATTCTGAAACCTGAAGTCATTGACGAAGCCTTGCATCTAAAGAGAGCCGACATTATAGCAAATTGGGAGACAAGAAGCGGAGTCAAAGGGTTCCTAGCCAAGTTCTTATTATAGAGGGCTCGTTCATTTTTAGAAGATATGGATTTTCAAGCCTTTGAAGACGTCCTGGCCCTTCTCATCTATGATTTGGTTCTTTTTTCCAACTCTGACCAATTCATAGATGTGAATGCCATCAAAGTCTTTCTCTCTCGTAATCCTATACCTACCTTGCTGGGAGACATCTTACATTATTTCCATACTCGCACCATGAAGATAAGAGGTACTCTCTTGTGTTTTATTCCCCTACTTTCCAAGTGGTTTACTTCGCACTTACCTCGATCAACATTGAAGAATGAGCAAAGATTGACATGGTCTGAAAGTATGATGTCCCTCACCCACTCTGATATTCATTGGTGTTTGAGATCCTTGGAAGATACTTCTATCATTGACCATTGTTGGGAATTCCCTAATGTCCCTCTGCTTGGCATTAGGGGGGGGGGGGTATCACCTACAACCCTTGCTTAGCGTTACGACAATTTTGATATGCCCAAAGGGATGGTCCTCATGGTATGCTCATCCAAGGAAAGGTGTTCGATTACGAGAGTGATGATCAAGGCTACCGTCAGAGGTTTGTGTGAGCTTGGACGATGGTAAATAAGGCAGATAGTGAGATGCCGGAACTCAAGAATTCTATTCCCTTTGAACTTTACCTTAGGTGGGTACGAACTCGTGCTCAGAAGCTCATGATGCCTTACCCCTCCATCCTACCAGTTATCGTGGAGCCTGTTGCTGAAGGAGAAGTCCCGTATACTGTCCTCCATCCCAACATGCATACTTCTCTTGAAGACTTACAAAAGGGTTGGATTCAGCTAAAAGAAGAGCGAGACACCTTCGAATCTCGATTCTACACTAGCAAGAAAAAGGTTTTAAAGCTTACAAAGAAACTACATGAAGAACAGAGCTTGAACGCTTACCTTGCACCAAAGAGGATGCGTTCGACCTTTTTGTCTTAGAAATTTATTTTATAAGCCCAAGGGGCACGTTGTAACCATTTTGAACTAATTAATGCAATTTTACGTCTGTTCATTCTTTGTATAGACAAATTTAAATTTTACAAATCCTTGAAATCATCTGCATACACACTTTTCATGCATCATAACATAACAGGTTTTCCACAACAGTTTTCCTTATCACTCTGCTGTTTATTTCAGTAAGATGGATATCGAGAAAATAGTGAAAGATATGCAAGCACAAAACTCCCAGTTTCAAGAGACTCTGCTGACCTTGGCTAAGGGACAACAAGAGTTGATGACGTTGTTGGAATCCAAAAAGAAACCAAAGAGGAAAGCCCTAGTCAACATGTGTAAAAGATTCAGAGAGCCAATCCGCCAAATACCAATAGCTGAAGATTCATATGAGGAAGACGAGAATCAAATTGGAGAAGAAAAGAGTACCCAGGCCGGTTGTATCAATGATTAAGTGTTCGATGATGAAGACTATTTTGATGAGCAGTATCCTCCTGCCGGTGTTAAGTACAAGCAGCTAGAGGATAGATTAAAGGCCGTTGAGATTCAAGTTATCTCTAGTTTGGATTTTGATGATTTGGGTTTAATATCTGGGGTTGTCATTCCCCACAAATTCAAGATACCAGTCTTCGTTAAATATGATGGGGTTTCCTTCCCAAAGCTTCATCTGAAGTCTTATGTGCGCAAGATACAACTGCACACCTTCGACAAGAAACTTTGGGTCCACTTCTTTCAAGAAAGCTTGGCTGGGACTCAACTAGAGTGGTTTTACCAATTGGAGGGTTCCCATATCCATACATGGGAATACTTGGCCATTACTTTATATCACCAATACCAGTATAATGCTGACCAGGCGCCGACTAGAGTTCAACTACAAGACATGATAATGGGTAAAAACGAAGGGTTCAAAGAGTACGCCCAGAAGTGGAGGGATCTTGCCAGTAGGATCCAACCACCATTAACTGATAGGGAACATATTGACATGTTTATGGGTATGTTATCTGGTCCATTTTTCAACTTATTGGTTGGTTGTTCTTCATCCGATTTCACTGAGCTGATCTTGACTGGTGAAAGGGTCGAAAGCGGTATCAAGAGCGGGAAAATCCCCATGGGATCTGCTTCCACCTCCAATCCCGTAAAGAAACCCTTCACTGGGAAGAAAGAAACTAATGTTGTGTATGAGGAAAGGGCCCGTACCAAGAAGGATGATCGTCCGTCTGTTAATATTCTTTGAATTTCCAACCCAACTCCTGTTCAAAGACAATCTTCCAATCATCAATGATTTGAGGCTCCGTGAAGACAAAACACAAGGATAGGCATGTTGCTATCCCAAGCCTTACAACACCTGTTAAAGGCTAGTTTGGTGACACTGTGTGATCCTCTGGCCAATCCAAATACCTGCTCACCTAAATATAATCTGAATACCAAGTGTGCATATCACTCGAATAGTCCTGGGTATAAGACCGATCAATGTTGGGCATTGAAGAATAAAGTTCAAGACTTAATAGACAATAAGACCATCAAATTCGATCCACCTTCAATTCCCAATGTGATAACGGCACTAATGCCAAACCATGGCAAAGGTGTCAATGTAATTGAAGACACCATTTTTGTTTCCTCCGTCGAAGACTTAACCACTCAGTTAACCACTATCAAAAAGAATTTGCTGAAAGTAGGGGTTTTACATGGCTGTTTGAAGGACTGTGATTGTTGCGCCAAACAAATTAATGGATGCAAATGGCTGAAGGAAGGCGTTCAACACCTGATGAATAGCCATGAGATCCTATTTGAGAAGACTTCGTCCGCCAAAAGTTTGACAAAAAAATTGAAGACCTCTCCATCATAACAATTTCAAACAAGCCTCTTAGGATCTCCTCCAAGGGTCCTATCGGGATTTCAAATGAATTGACTATTGCTCCTATGATAATTACCGCCCCTGGGCCAATTCCATACTCTTCCAGCAAAGCAGTGCCATGGAACTATGGCGCTGAGGTGTTTTACCACGAAATAAAGCATGATGTTTGGATTGAAGAAAACAAGGCTGATGACATTGGTAACGTTACTGGCTCCAGTAAGGTGACCAGAACTGGGAGAATATTTTTGCCCAACATTTCACCACCAACTGCTACAACGGCACCTGTCTGCATTATCACTGCTAAGCCTGGTACTGGAAGTAAAGGTAAAGAGAAAGTAGTTGAGCCTGCTGAGACAGAGACGCCTGCAAAAGATGTTGCTACTGAGGAACCTTCTGCTCAAGAAATGGATAAAATATTGAAAATTATAAAGAGGAGTGATTTCAAGATAGTGGAACAGTTGGGGAAAACCCCTTCCAATATCTCTATGTTATCTTTGGTACTCTGTTCTGATGCTCATGCCCGAGCATTAATCGAATTTTTGAAGAAGGCTCGTGTCCCTCATGAGACCACAACTGACCAGTTTTAAAGTTTTGTAGCAAGCTTGAAGGCAGACAACGGTTTGGGATTCTCAGATGCTGATCTGACACCACTTAGAAGAAACAATAACAAAGCTCTACATGTTTCTGTTGAATGTAAGGGGACTACTCTAGCACATGTTCTGGTTGACACTGGCTCTTCTTTAAACATTCTACCCAAAGGCGCTTTAGACCGGTTAGACTGTGAAGGATTAGTTTTGAAGCCAAGTGACATTATTGTGAGGGATTTCGATGGATCCAAAAGGACGGTTCATGGAGAGGTAGATCTCCCAATTAAAGTAGGCTCACAAATTTTCAACTTTGCTTTCTACATCATGGACATCCGTCCTGCCTACTCCTGTTTGTTGGGTCGCCCTTGGATCCATGGAGCAGGGGTAGTAACGTTAACCCTTCATCAAAAGCTCAAGTACCCGGTCAAGGGAAGGATCGCCACTGTTTGTGGTGAGGAGGATTTCATGGTAAGCCACCTCAATTCCTTCAAATATGTGGAGATGGATGGCGAATTTATAGAAAACCCGTGCCAAGATTTTAAAGTTGTTCCGCCTATGGTTGTTACTGCTAAAATCTCCTCCGACATGCCCAAAGCTGTTAAAGTTGTGCCAAAGATGGTTTCATTCAAAGATGCTTGTGCCGCGGTCAAAAAAGGAAGTTGTGATACCTGGGGAAAATTCCCCGAGATCCCGTTCAAAGAAGACAAATGTGGGTTGGGTTTCACTATCAAGGCTTAGAAAAAAGTGAGACGCATTCGTGCGAAAAAGCCACCTCTCCGTATTGGAAATCATGAAGCAACCCTACCCAGGTTCCTTCTCACAATCTCCAAATGCAGTTTTACACGAACTCATCATGAGGCAACCCTACCCAGGTTCATTCTCTTGAATTTCCAGATGCAGTTTTACACGGACTCATCCTGAGGAAACCCTACCCAGCTTCCTTCTCTTGAATTTCCAGATGCAGTTTTACAAAATTGCTAAAGCGTCTCCATAAATTGCCTTCGTGACTGTAACGTCCATTTCGAATGTCCCTAATACATCCAATGATAGGGCTACCTACTTACTAATAGTAGGATAGCATAGTCTAAAGGATAAGAGGAAAAAAATGACCCTTTTCGAGTATAAAAGTAGATAGCTATTAGAAGTTTGCTCAAAACATTTTGCACTTACACAAATAATACTTTTCAAAAACAATTTTAAAAACATTTTCTTTGTTAACACTCTTGAGGACTGATACAAGAGTTAAATGCAAAGAAAATCGCCGCACTAAGGCATTTTGCAAACATTTTCAAAACACACAAAGCACAAAGGTATTTCAAAATGAGCAAACCTCTAAGAGCCCGTAGATAAATACGGATGAAAAGGGTGCTAACACCTTCCCTTCCCATAATCTACCCCCTTGCTCAGAAAACTCTCGAAAATGTATTTTCTGTTCTTTTCACCCTTTCCTTAATTTGGATAAAAGAAAAGTTTGTGGCGACTCTTGCTTACCGCAACATTTGCTAATACAAAATGCAAAACCAGTATATTAAACAGTCAGTTTTGCCACCATATCACAGAACTAATGACTCATCTTGAAGCAACCCTACCGAGGTTCCTTCTCACAATCTCCAAATGCAGTTTTACACGGACTCATCCAGAGGCAACCCTACCCAGGTTCCTTCTCTTGAATTTTCAGATGCAGTTTTACACGGACTCTTCCAGAGGAAACCCTACCCAGGTTCCTTCTCTTGAATTTCCAGATGCAGTTTTACACTGACTCATCCTGAGGCAACCCTACCCAGGTTCCTTCTCACAATTTCCAGATGCAGTTCTACACGGACTCATCCTGAGGCAACCCTAGCCAGGTTCCTTCTTACAATTTCCAGATGCAGTTTTACACGGACTCATCCCGAGGCAATCCTACCCAGGTTCCTTCTCACAATTTCCAGATGCAGTTTTGCACAGACTCATCCTGAGGCAACCCTACCCAGGTTCCTTCTCTTGAATTTCCAGATGTAGTTTTACACGGACTCCTCCTGAGGCCACCTTACCCAGGTTCTTCTCACAATTTCCAGATGCAGTTTTACCCGGATTCATCCTGAAGTTGCCCTACCCAGGATCCCTCTCATATATCTCCTAAAACAGCCCTACACAGGTTCCTTCTCATACACTTCCAAATAAAGTCTTACCCAGACTCATCCTGAAACAGCCCTACACAGGTTTCTTCTGATACATTTCCAGATAGTAGTTAATTTCATTCTCCCTAGAAAATTACTGTGAAACCTGGATTTCAACCAGAAAATAACAAACTTTCATCTCTCTAATCCAGAGATAACCCCTCAGTAGAGACATGGACAACGGAAGTTCCTAGACTCTATTCCCCATAGAGTTTTCCTTAAACAGGAAAACAACAGAAATTAACATCCCCCGATGGACTCCTCCTCAGACAACAGAAACATGAATCTCCATAAAGAGACCTCTTATGAAGTCAGCATCTACTCTGGATGGCATCTTTAAGCCCATCTACAGCGACTCTCCGTCATATTTTCTGGATGGCGTCTTTAAGCCCATCTCCAATGAATTCCAGTCATCTTCTCCAAATGGAATCTGTAAGCCCATTTCCAACGTCATCAACCATCAGTACTATTTCATGCGAGTGCAAATTTCTGGGCACTCTAGTGTTCAATCATCTTCCACCTTCAGATCACAAAAGGCAGACAAGTGAATCTAAATACTCAGGTTTAATAAGATTGAACAGGGGCAGCTGTTGTACCCCAAAATTTTCCCTCCCATTTTCACACAAGACATACTCCTAGAGGTCCTCAATTGCTCAAGGTTGACCAAGAATTGATCAGACAAATTCTCCTCCTAAGCATTGGCCTTCCAACTAGGGTTTCATTTTTCACTAAGATGTGTGAGCTCTAAAGATATCAAATGTAATCCATGGTCCTAATATGTCTTCAAGATTATCCATGAAAAATTTCATACCTTGCACTACAAGTTTGCTCAGTCAATTACTCAAATGCTTGAAAATCAACTGTACTAGGTCAAAAGTCAATTGTGGCCTATATACTGTCAAACTTCAAGGTTTTTGGTCAACCTCAACATTTTGAAGTAATATCCATCATTTGATCAAGGGTTGATCATGATTCCTTAATAAATTCCACTAATTAATCAAAAGTCAAAATTGCTAAAGTAGGGTTTCAATAAGAAAAGTCAACTGAACTTTGACCGGACATAACTTTCACATACTTCATCAATTTTTCCCCAACCAAAGCGCATATTGAAGATAATCTTATTCCCTACAACTTCTCCTCATCCCTCAAGTCCAATAAATGCACCATTTGAAAGATACAAGCTCATACATTACAGGTCATTTTCAGAAAGTCAACAAAAGCCACTTTTTTCCAAGACCTTTTACATCAAGATAAAATATTCAAATTCAAAATTAATAAACAAAGAGATTTAAGTAGACATATTGGTCTTTGCAAAAAGTCAAAGATCATAATCATGAGATAAAAATTGAGCAAGTTATGGCTTGCCCAGGATGGGAAAATTTGGGAATTTTCAAGAATTATGCATTGAGCAAATTTGAAGTTTTAAGGCAAGGGCTCAATTTCTTGGACTTCAAGCATCTTCCTAAGTTTATAAAGGACCTCTAAAATTATTCTTGCCATGCCTTGCATTTTCTAACTATTTTATTCATATTTATTTTAATTTATTTCAAATAAATATAAAATAAAATGTATAAAATAATTGGAAATGGGCTTTGAGTTTTGGGTTGATGTTTTGGACAGCCTAGGCCCATAAAATTTAGCGAAAAGGTGTCCACTTTTATTCAATTTCAAAAAAGAACAAGTGTCCTTGTTTTTGGCCAAAGTTACAAATTTCATTCATGGCTTTGAAACGTTTGCTTTAAGGTTGTTTAAACCTTTGTTTTCTTGTCTCCTCATTCCTCTTTATATAAACAAGAATTCAGCAAGCATTTCAACACGCCTACACAGCCTAGAGAGAGCTCTACCATTTTTGCAAAATTACCAAAAGTGGTAAAAATTCGAAACCCACTTTGCAGGTACTTTTGGTCTGAACTAGTAATCATACATTGCTATTGAGGTTCCCATGAACTTGTTCCAATCATCCTTAAAGCTTTCAAGGTCCCAGATCACCAGATCCAAGCTATCACCGTTTTGGAATAATCTCAAATTCGAATCTTTATTTTTATTAATTGTTTAATGTTCTAATGTGTGTATATGAGGTCCTGGATATCCTTAGAGTAGGTTAGGGGAATTGCACGGAATGCATGACATCTAGAACATGAGATACCATGTACCATCAAGTACTGCCCACACTGGATCCAAGGATGGACCTGGGCTTCACAATCCGGGCTTAGCGAAATTTCAATTCCACCCCCTATTCTACTTCAGTCGTCAAGCCTAATTCATTTTCTTTTTGCTTTATTTAATTATTTCATCTCTTAATCATTTTAATTATAATAATAAAAAAGCTCACAAAAAATTTAGGCTTAGACTTTTTTAATTAAATAATTAATTTTTTAATTAATTAGTTAATTAAAACTTTAACCTTTCTCTTAATTAAAAATAAATTAGAATTTAAGTCTAATTACTTTCTTTTCATAATAAAAAAAAACCACAAAAAAGGCTTAGTTTTTTTTCTTCTTAATTTGATTTTCTAAGTAGACTTTAGGATAATTAATTTAATTATTTTTCTTAAATCAAAAACAAAAAAAATTGATTTTTCTTATTAGGTTTTAGACGAACTTTCAACCTTTCGCGCGTTATTTATTTTTCACATCTTTATATTCATGTAACTGCATACAGGATGTAATAATTAATAGGATTTTATCTGCTTTCTTTATTTTCCTTCTCCCAATTTTTGTACATTGTAAATATCCCCCTCCTCGAAATCCATGTAATAGTTTAGATTTACACTTTCCGCACTTTATTTTCTGTATAATATTAACTGCTAGTAACTAGGCATGTATGAAAAGACTAATAATCAAACGCTAGTAAACTTAACAAAAAGACAAAAATAATTGAACATAACACACTTGTACATATACACCTCTAGGGTACCCAACTTTGGGCGCCTTCAAAAATAAAACAATCATGAGGCATGAATGCTTTAGCAAATACCCAAAAATGAAAAGATCATAGTCCCTCGATGACCCTACAGTTGCCTTCTCAGTAAATGATCTAGTCCCTAAAAAAATTGCTAAAGCGTCTCCACAAGTTGCCTTCATGATTGTAACGTCCCTTTCGAATGTCCCTAATACATCTAACGATAGGGCTACCTACTCACTAATAGTAGGATAGCACTGTCTAAAGGATAGGAGGAAAAGAACGACCCTTTTCGAGTATAAAAGTAGATAGCTGTTAGAAGTTTGCTCAAAACATTTTGCACTAACACAAATACTACTTTTCAAAAACAATTTTCAAAACATTTGCTTTGTTAACACTCTTGAGGACTGATATAAGAGTTAAACGCAAAGCAAATCGTCGTACTAAGGCATTTTCCAAACATTTTCAAAACACACAAAGCACAAAGGTATTTCAAAATAAGAAAACCTCTAAGAGCCCGTAGATAACTACGGATGGAAAGGGTGCTAACACCTTCCCTTTTCATAATCTACTCCCCTTACTCTGAAAACTCTCGAAAATGACTTTTTCTGTTCTTTTCACCCTTTCCTTAATTTGGATAAAGGAAAAGTCAGTGGAGACTCTTGCTTACCGTAACATTTGCGAATACAAAATGCAAAACTAGTATATTAAACAGTCAGTTCTGCCACCGTATCACACCATATCCTTCATTAAGGAGTAATTACTTATTTATTGCTTTCTATCAATTCAAGAACCTTTTATCTGTAATATTAAACAATGACTTTTAAGCCATATGCCTTGTCGTGGCACTATGGTCCATATGTTAAGGGTTTTATTTATGTTTGTTTTATCATATGATCATTCAATACAAACCATTGGACTTTTGCATTCAAATTTTTGAGCTCATTGTCTTTCTTCCTCTTTAATTTACTTTTCAAATATCCATGTATCTTACATGCACACACACACACTCTTGCAGGTCCCCGTCCACTCTAGATATCATTGCCAACGACTCTACTATTGCCACCAATAATTTCGAACATCCAATTAACCAAGCCGAAGACGAAGGCAAGGAAGATTGTGAAATACTAGGAGAACTAGCTAGACTTCAATTAAAAGAGGAAAAAGCTATTCAGCCGCATGAGGAGTCAGTTGAAGTCGTCAACCTAGGTACCAAGACAAACAAGAAAGAGGTCAAGATCGACGCTAACATAGGAATCAATGTCAAAAGCAGATTAGTTCAGATGTTACATGACTATGTTGAAGTGTTTTCTTGGTCATATGAAGATATGTCAGGGTTGGATATCGACATTGTAGTTCATCGTCTGTCGACAAAGGAAGATTATTCTCCTGACAAGCAAAAAGTTTGTCGCATGTGGCCTGATATGTCTGAAAAGATAAAAGCTGAAGTGATGAAACAATTCCTCGCAGGATTCCTAGCAGTGACATATTATCCCCAATGGGTTGCAAATGTGGTTCCAGTGCCAAAGAAAGACGGAAAAATTCGTATGTTCATAGATTAATGGGATCTGAATAGGGCAAGCCTTAAGGATCACTTCCCTATACCTCATATTGATTTCTTGGTCGATAACACCGCTCAAAATAAAGTCTTCTCTTTCATGGATGGTTTCTCCGGCTATAATAAAATTAAGATGGCTCCCGAAGACATGGAGAATACCACTTTTGTTACACAGTGGGGCACCTTTTGCTACAAGGTCATGCCATTCGGATTGAAGAATGCAGGGGCAACATATCAAAGCGCTATGGTAGCATTGTTTCATGATATGATCCATCATGAAATAGAGGTACATGTGGATGATATGATTGCAAGGTCACAAACTGAAGAAGAACATCTCAGTCACCTATACAAGCTATTCGAGATACTAAAAAAGTACAAGCTAAGGTTGAACTCTAATAAGTGCACATTTGGAGTACAATCGAGAAAGCTTCTAGGTTTTGTCATCAGTGGCAAAGGCATCGAAGTTGATCCTACGAATGTAAAAGCCATCCAAGAAATTCCAGTTCCCCATTCTGAAAAGGAGGTTAGAGGGTTCTTGGATCGTCTTAACTACATCGCCCGCTTCATATCTCACTTAACTGCTACTTTTGAGCCGATCTTCAAACTCTTGAAGAAAGATCAAGTAGTCAGATGAAATGATGAATGCCAAGCTGCCTTTGACAAAATCAAAGAATATCTGCAAAAACCTCTTATCCTCATGCCTCCAATTGAAGGAAGACCCTTTATCATGTACTTGACTGTACTAGATAATTCTATGGGGTGTGTGTTAGGCCAGCATGACGAGTCTGGCCGAAAAGAGCATGTTATTTATTACTTGAGCAAAAAGTTTACCGACTGTGAAACCCGATATTCATTGCTCGAGAAAACTTGATGCGCTATGGAATGGGCTGCTCATCAGCTAAGACAATATATGTTAACTCATACCACTATATTGATTTCTAAGATGGACCCTATTAAGTACATCTTCAAGAAACCTTCTCTTTCCGGACTGATAGCTAGATGGCAGATGATTTTGATTGAATACAACATTCTATACACAACACAAAAGTCCATCAAAGGAAGTGTATTAGAAGATCATTTGTCCCATCAACCTGTTGATGATTATCAGTCTATGAACTTTGACTTCCCGGATGAGAATATCATGCTAGTGACCGACTACACGAAACTTGGATCGTATGACGGACCTGAACAAGGATCCCAATGGACTATGATCTTCTATGGGGCTTCCAACGCTTTGGGTAACGAAATTAGTGTTGTGATAATATCCCCTGAAGGTTGCCACACTCCATTCACTGCTAGATTATGCTTCAATTATATAAATAACATGGCTGAATACGAGGTATGCTTCTTGGGTATGAAGGATGCCATTGATTTAAGGATCGAGCATTTGAATAAGTTCGGGGATTCTGCTCTGGTGATCAGCCAAGTGAAGGGAGATTGGGACACTAAACATCCTAATCTTATTCCTTACAAGAAGCTTGTGTTATCTCTGATTCCTTACTTCGAAGAGATCACCTTTGAACACTTCCCTAGAGAAGAAAATCAGTTAGCTGATGCTTTGGCCACAATGCCTTCTATGTTCAAAGTTATGTGGGACAACGAACCTGCGCACTGCTATGAGCTTGACACTGACATCGAGAAGCCATGGTACCATGGGGTGAAGAGATATCTTGAGGCACAAGAGTATCCTGAGGGAGCATCCATTAATGACAAAAAGTTCTTACGAAGATTCTCAGCCAAATTCTTCCTAAGCAATGGAATCCTGTGCAAACACAACTATGATTCTACTCTACTCCGATGTGTGGACAAGACGTGGCAGAGGAAATCATGGAAGACATGCATGATGGTTTCTTTGGAACTCACTCTAGCAAACATACTATGGCCAAGAAAATCCTGAGAGCTGGTTACTATTGGTCGATGATGGAGACTGATTGCTATCACCACTCAAGGACTTGCCACAAGTGCCAAATCTATGCTGACAAGGTCCATGTGCCTCCTATTCCTCTAAACTTCATGACCACTCCGTGGCCATTTGCAATGTGGTGCATTGGCATGATTGGAGAGATTAAACCAATTGCGTCCAATGGACAGTGCTTCATTCTGGTCGCTATTGATTACTTCACCAAATGGGTCGAAGTTGCCTCATTTGCTTCAGTTGCAAAGAGCGTGGTAGCCAGATTCATCAAATATAACCTCATCTGCTATTATGGTATCCCCGAAAGGATCATCATTGATAATGGGACCAATCTCAACAATGCTATGATCACCGAACTTTGCACTCAGTTCAAAATCAAGCATCACAATTCTTCTCCTTATAGACCTAAAATGAATGGTGCAGTGGAAGAAGCCAACAAAAACATTAAGAAGATTGTGCAAAAGATGGTAGTAACTTACAAGGACTGGCATGAGATGTTACCGTTTGCTCTCCATGGCTACCGTACTTCAACTCAGACATCAACAGGGGAAACTCCCTTTTCTTTGGTCTATGGCATGGAATTTATCCTGCCAGTGGAAGTTCAGATTCCCTCACTAAGGATTATGAATGAAGCAGGCTTAGGCGAAGACGAATGGATTTAGACAAGATTGGATTAGTTGAACTTGATCGATGAAAAACGACTGGCTGCTGTTTGTCATGGTCAGATGTACCAAAAATGTATGATCAAGGCTTTCAACAAAAAGATCAGGCCTCGAGTATATCAAGATGGTGATTTGGTAATAAAGTGTATCATTCTTCCACAAGGCGACCCCAGGGGCAAATGGACTCCCACTTACGAAGGGCCATTTGTTGTCAAGAAAATTTTCGCTGGTTGTGCCATAATGCTGACTACTATGGACGGTGAAGATTTCCCACATCTTCTGAACACGGACATAGTTAAAAAATACTATGCATAAGAGACTCTCTAGGTTTACACACCTAGGAAAGACAAGGGCATCCCGGAAAACCAAAGGTTTGGGCAAAAACTAGGGATATTTGCAAAAGATTGTACATCCGGCAAGTCGAAAACCCGAAAGGGCGACTTGGGAAAAAATGGGTTTCATGGTGGGCTGAAAACCCGAAAAGGCGGCCCAGGCAAAAATTAAGGATCGAAAGTGTATGACTATGTCTCTTGGAATCACCACTAACGACTTTATTACCAAGGTCCGAGTTCAAACGGTCCGGGATCAATCCAATCAACTTCTGTCAACGGCAAGGGACGTTCGAAGACATTGGGGAAATAGTAGAGTTGGAACACAATGAGATCATTTCCACAGGGCTATTATCTTTGTTTTTAATTTTATTTTCCTTTAGAATATTTACTCTTACTAGGATCTTCGTCTCTTTGTACAAAAACACCTATTCATAGGCAAAACATCAATACAAATATACTTTGAAGTACAAACTTTCTATTTTTGTTTTGAATGCAAAGATGTCCAAGGGCTAAAATTGAACGAACATACGCATACGAACATGATTAAAATGTTTATCAAATATGTGCCACCAAGCAGCAACGAGCATTTGTTTAATGCAGTTGAGGTATCCCCACAGAGTTATCTCATGATCATTATCCCCACAAAGTCCTTTGCATAGGGTGATCACCAGCCAAAGTCTCAATCTCTTGACAGCCCTCTCCCCAGCTGAGTTAGTCTTAAAAGAAGAAGCCTTATGGATTTCTCCCTAAAGAATTCACCTTGTCAGCAGTTCGTCAAATATCCTCTTCAACAGGGTTTATTTCCCCAAAAAACTACAGACTCCCCAGCTTGAGTTTGCCTTCAGACTATTACAAGTCAGAGGACTGCAACTCCTAATCCCCAGTGAAGTCGCCAACAAAGTCATTGCTATCTCCGAAATTTTTCATGAAGACTAGAGCCCGACCAGATAACAGTCAACTTCATTCTTTCAAACAAGTTACTACAAATCCTGGACCCGACCAAATAGTAGTTTAACTCCAGTTACCATGAAGCCTGGACCCGACCTGATAATAGTATAACTTTCAGTCATTATGAAGCCTGGACACGACCAGATAATAGTGTAACTTCTCAAGATACTATGAAGCCTGGACCCGACCAGATAATAGTTCAACTTTCAGTTACTATGAAGCCTGGACCCGACCAGATAATAATTAACTCCTCAAGAAACTATGAATCCTGGACCTGACCAGATAATAGTTTAACTCCTCGAGATATTGAAAAACCTGGACTCAACCAGACAAGGGTTTAACTTCTTTTCCCCAGTAGAGTTTTCCTCTACCCCCAGCAAGTTAATGTGAAGCCTAGACCCGACCAGATATCAGTTCAACTTCATCTTTTCAATCAAATTACTGTGAAGCCTGGACCCGACCAGATAACAGTTAACTTCAGTAAGTTGTTGTGAAGCCTAGAATTCGACCAGATAGAAATTAATTTTATTTCCTCAGATATTTATTGTGAAGCATGGAATCCGACCAGATAACAACTAAATTCAATCAAGTTACTGTGAAGCCTGGACCCGACCAGATAACAGTTTATCTTCAGTAAGTTATTGTGAAGCCTGAATCCGACCAAATAACAGTTTAACTTCACTCTCCCAAGAAATTTGTTGTGAAGCCTGGAATCTAACCAGATAACAACTAAATTCAGTCAAGTTATTGTGAAGCCTAGACCCGACCAGATGTCAGTTCAACTTCATCCTTTTAAACAAGTTACTATGAATCTTGGACTCGACCAGATAACAGTTCAACTTCAAGAAATTTTCTGCGAAGCCTGGAATCTGACCAGATAATAGTTAATTTAATCATTTCAATAAGTTATTGTGAAGCCTGGACCCGACCAGATAACAATTTAACTTCATTCTCTCAAACAATTATTACGAAGCCTAGAATTCGACAAGATAGAAATTAACTTCGTCATCCCCAGTAAGTCACTATGAAGCCTGGAACCCGACTAGATAATAGTTCAACTTCAAGCATTTTTTCTGCGAAGCCTGGAATACGACCATATAACAGTTTAATTTACATTTTCCCCCTAAAAGTCATTGTGAAGCCTGGAATACGACCAGATAATAATCAACTTCATTATCCTCAACAAATTGCTGCCAAGCCTGGATTTCGACCAGATAACAGCCAACTTCCAATGCTCTCCAATCAGGAATAACTCCCCAGTAAAGCATTAAACAACCAAAACTCCTAAACTCTTTTCCCCAAGCAGAGATCAACACTCTCCACAGAGTCTTCTTAAACAAGCCAATATTCCCCAGTGGAGTTTCTCCTCAAACAATAGAACAGGAATTCCTAGCGGAAACATCCTAAACCAAGTAGAAGATGTACCTACTCCCTAACAACGGTTCAGGATTCAACCTACCAAGTGTCCCCAACATGTTTTCAAGGATTTATTATCCTTGACAAAGACATGCTGCAATAAATACATCACATTCATAAACCATAACATATACATGAAAAATGCATACAACATAATCTCATTTATTTTGAGAACATCATTACGTCATGCAAACATCTGCATGCAACTAATCTTTTTTTTCCTTGCAGGAAAGTCAACAGGAAAAAGATATCTACCATTTTAGTATAAATCAATCAAAATATTTATCCTGATACCTTCCCCAGTCACTCTGAATGGCATCTCTAAGCCCATTCCCTACACAATCAACTAACACATCATCGAGTGCAAATTTTCGGGCACTTTAGTGTTCAATCATCTTTCACCTTCAAGTCACGAATGGCGGACTCGCCAATCTAACTCTTCTGGTTTAAGAAGATTGAATAGGGGCAGCTGTTGTACCCCAAAATTTGCCCTTTCATTCCTCAAGAATTTTCTCACAAGATCTTCCATGACATCAAGTTTGCAGCACTGATACATCAATTTAGGTTTGGAATTGGCACAGGGGCAAAATGGTCAATTGCATACTGAAAAGTCAAACTTTGACTTTTGGATCAAAATCAAATTTCAAGAATCAAATTTAATTAAGACATGTTAGAATATGAAGTTTGTTTCATTAAGAAAGTAAAAAGTCAAAATTATGTTGAAAAAGTCAAAGTTCTACACACGTAGAAATTTTTCTAAGTGTTAAGAAAATATGATAAGTTTAGAACTTCTGGCCAGATTTTCACCATAATGCAAGCTGATTCTGGAAGAAAATCTAACACAAGAGTTGTATATTTCAATGAGATCTAAGACATTACAGAACAGAACTTCTCCTAGAAATGCTGAGATTTCAAGTTATAAATCCTTGAAGACACGTCCATGAAACTGAAGCACTCAATAAATTCTGGACATTTCCAAGAAAGAATTTGGTTAGTACTTATGGGTAAATTTTCATGTAGGTTCAATCAGAGTTTGCAAGAGTAATTCAAAGAGGGTCTGCAAAGCATGTTACAAGCTTTCTGAAAATTCTGAGAACTCCTTCAAAACATGCTGGAGCAGGGAGATTCAAAGATCAGAAGTTGGATATTTGTTCTAAGTTACGTTGATGCTGAACTTCTGATCCAGATTTAAGCTATGATACATATCTCATATTTTAGGTTTTATGTTTTGATAAATCTCATCATCATTTAATCCTCACACCCACTTTTGAGTCTTTATCCCAAGGATTTCCCAACGTGTGGCATAGAAATACCATTGTTGTCCTTGAAAAGAAAACTTTTGTACAAAGTTTATGTTTGGCACATGCTTTACTTTTTCTTATGAGGGTACTTTCCCATAAATCATGCTTACGAATTCAAATTAGGTGCGGCTAAAGATGCTAACCACCCTACTTTGTGCCTTGAACCATACTTGTTTAAACTTGCTTCAAGAACAAGTCAGCGCCATAGCATATGATGGTTGTACTCTGGACTTCTCCAAGCTCCTAAATACTTTCCTATAAATTGAACTTCATTGGCAACTTTGAAAAAGGTCAAAAATTGGAGAAGAAATCCATGAAACCTTGATGAAAATTCCCAAGAACTTGAAGCTACAGTCCAAACACGAAACCTGCTAAGCTTCTGTTTTTTTTACATCCAAACTCTAATTTTTCTTGCACATTTCTTGGCCAAATCACCCACACAGTTTCTGATATACATTTAGAAACCGTTCCAACTTCTGTTTTCAGACTGTAACACAATCTTCACCAATCTCCATTTCAAAAATCAGAACTTTTCTTCTTGGCTGCTCCAGAACATTCCAGCCATTCATCGTTTAAGTTAAGGGCTATTCTAGCTTTCTGGGAACAGGAGGAAGCTGACCAGAACATCACAGCAGTCAGAACTGGGCTCTAATTCACAGAATAATTTCCAGCTGCAAGGTAAGTTTCTTCTGACTTTTACCTCATTACTTAGGCATTGTTAGGCTTGCATTTCCAAAGATACAATGTAGACATCCTGACTCTGATTTTGTACATATTCATAGATTTCATGTATTTTGCCTAAGTAGAGAGAATTTCATATCAGAACTTATTGAGAAAATTAGGATTTAGAATTATGATTAGCAAAATTCATGCTTGCTTCTGATTTACAGTTTTGATGTTTTGTACTTTTGAAACCATGATAAAATTTGCCATAACTTCTATGTTTGCATTTTCCATTCTTGTTGAGAAATAACTAGTTGCATATGCTCTGGCTGGCATGGAGAAGAAGGTGAAGTTCATCATCAAAACTTACTTTGTAATATATGTTAATGTTTTTACTTCTAATACCGGATGTATAGCCACCCTAGTGGTAGAGAGCACGCGTATAAGACATTAGTGTTAAGGGTCCTGAGTTCTAGCCCCAGAAACACCTTTTTATGTTTATTTCCTGACATTTTTCCCCATTATTTGTCAAACAATAACCCTGGACCAGAACTTCTAGATTTTCCCATCCAGCAGCATTGACACCTCACCTACCCATTACCAGAGCTTCTAGCTTGTCAGTAACACTATAACTTTTAGGTTCCCAGCTACGTCAGAACTTCCAGACTCTCTCAACAACCAGAAATTCTGACCTTCCAGTAACATTAGAACTTCTAGGTTCCTAGTTGCATCAGAACTTCTAGAATTTCCCTTGTTTCCAGCAACCCCAGAACTTTAGTGCACCCGGATCCAGAACTTCTGGCTTTCCCTATTTCTGCTAACATTTTCTTTCTGATTTGTATTGCATCAGAGTCAGAACTTCTGATCCCTATCCTTTCAGCAATGCGCTGATTCTGATTCTTATTCCCTTATTATTTCTATTCACCTTTATTTTCATTAATCAAAAATACCAAAAATACTTTATATTTATACACTTTTCTTTATTTATTTTAAAATAAAAAGACTAAAAATATTTTCTTAACCAATTTATTTCTTCTCTTAACAAAAACAAAATAAGTATATTTCACATTTTTTGCACATTTATTCATATTCAATATGGTTGTAATAGATAATTAGAATTTTATTTCTTGCAACCCCCATTTGTACATTTGTATCCCTATCCCCAAGTGATGTGATAGCGTAGTAAATTTACTTTCTGCAATTTATCGCTTTCATATAAATGCTTGTAATTAGGGTGTGTATGGCAAGATTAAATTCAATACTTATAAAAACACTAATCAAAGACTAAATGCATGCAAATCAAACACACTTACACACTTGAACCCCTAGGGTTAACCCCACTTGTTGCCTAAAATTTTCATGTTATGCATGTGAGATGTCTTAGCAAAACAATAAAAAATACAAGATCATAGTCCCTCGATGACGCTTCAAATGTTTCCTTACAAATGATCTTAGTCCGTCAAGAGAAATGCTAAGATATCCCACATTATTGCTATCATGACCATACAATTACCCACGCCCGTCCCTTTACATCCAAAGATAAAGCTTCTTATCAATCAATGGTAAGATAGCAACATCTAAAGGAGGAGGAAAATAACAAAGACTTTTGAGTAGGTAGAAACGTTCCTAGTTGCTTGCTCATTTTCAAAACACAAACACCTTTTCAAATGCACCCACACTTTCCATGAAATATTTTCAAAAAAGTCCAACACTTTGTATATATTCTTATAAATACAAGAATCATTACAAATTTTTCCTAAATGAAGGCGCTTTTCAAAAATACTTTCAAAAAATCACCACCAAGCACATTTTCAAACAAAAGAAATGATCTAGTAAGCAACTAAGAGCCCATAGATAACTATGGATGAAAAGGGTGCTAACACCTTATCTTTTCATAATATACCCCCCGAACTCAATAAAGTAATCTCAAAGGTCTTTCTTGTTCTTTTCACCCTTTCCTTTATTGGATAAAAGAAAAGTCGGTGGCGACTCTTGTTGTCTGCAACAATTGCGATCAAATGCAAAACATCCCAAGTCAGCTCTCCCACCGTGTTACATATGGTAACTAGGAGCAGAAGTATTAGGATTCCGAGGAGGATCCTTCAATGTGACCAAATTCAGATTCAAATGTGTAGCAAGACTTGCGACATTGGCATGTTGAGTTTGGTAAACTTCCTATTGGATGCATTTCGTTTACGCCGATTACCTTGTCCTTGTTGGCGAGGTTGTTGTTGGGCTCGCAATGTGGCCATAATTTGGAAAGGTCTACTCTACATAAAACCGTATTCTTTTCTCATGGGAGACTGAATAAAGACTTGATCCCCAGTCTCGACTATTTGTTTTATACGGTTGCATCCGTCTTGATGAAGTTTATTGACGAGAACTCTCAACTCTTGTTGTCCCTGAGCCAAATTTTGGATAAGAGCCATTTGACCCACCATCTGGCCTATCACCTAGATCTTCATTGTGGCTATCTAAATTTGTAGTCGTTCTAACTGGTCATCGTTGTTGTCCTTGGGATTCCCCATGGTCATACCCCTAGTGAGGAGTGCTTTCACTTCTTCTCGCCCCTTGGATAGGTTCAAGAACATTTCTTGAAGTTGAGCATTTTGAGTCTGAATGTCCTAGGTACTCTGTTCTTGAGCCATCTCTACTGAAATAAAAAGTAAGCAAATGAGAGACATGTGTGGGGAAAGCCTATCATAATATGATACACGGTAAGTGGATGCATATTTTCAAGGATCTCACGAGGTAAACACAAGAAGATGTTAGAAGTTGAATTTTGATAAACCGCTTTGATTGGAGAACTTCGTATCGGTGAATTTCCTTCCACGACAATCAAGATTACCATGCTAAGTGGGTCATATCCATTGACTAATGTTGCCATGCTTTGGTCTTTGACGGTGTTTGATTATAGAATGAATCCTCTTGACCCTTGATAGGCGTCTGGTTCAACATGACCCTGCATAATAGGCCCTTGAGATCCTTGAAATGTTTATTGAAAATGATATGGTATGATGTCATGATGTTATGTACAAGTATGCAAAGCAAGCAAGTTGTTATTTAAAAATAGTCATATACGCACAAAGCAGACAAGTCCTTAGGTTTAGGCTTGCATGGAGTTTGTAGGTAAGTACCCTCTTGAAGTTTAGTTGGCTCAACCTGTCCTAATAATAGTAACTGGGTTCTAGGGGATCTCAATATCACTGATCTTTCTTCATCAAGAATTGTTTCAGTGCAAGTCTCTTTAATGGAGACCGAAATATCCCAAAAGTCTGATCTTAATGAGTGTAGTATAGAGTATCAACCAATTTTCAGCTTTCCGCCGAAACCGAATATCTCACTACTTCCTAATGGCCAAGTTGTTCAATTAAGGTTCTAAGGTCAGTTAGTGCTTCATGACACTGCACAACGGCCCCGTATTCTCCTCGATTCAACACAAGGGATACCGGTACCAACAAATGTGTCACACTAACGTAGCCATTGCTTCAACCGTATTGGTCTATGCCATACAATTTCCACAATCTATTTCTACTTACCTAAAAGGTTCCCCAGATCCTGGTGGTGGATCAAAACAAACCCAAACAAGGAACCATAATGTAAAGCATGCAAGTCAAACAAGGAAAGCAAGTAAAGATGATCTAGCACTAAGGTAACCCCACTTTTTAAAGTCCCCAACAGAGTCTCCAGTTCTATAACACGATGGGAGAACTGACTTGGATGTTTTATGTTTGATTGCAATTGTTGCGGATATCAAGAGTCACCACCGACTTTTCATTTATCCAAACAAAGGAAAGGTTGAAAAGAACAGGAAAGACCTTTCGAGATTATTTCTTGAGTTCAGGGGTAGATTATGAAAAGGGAAGGTATTAGCACCCTTTTCATCCATAGTTATCTACGGGCTCTTATTTTCTTGCTAGATCACTTGCTTTTGTTTGAAAATGTGCTTGTGGTATGGGTTTGAAAGTATTTTGAAATCGTCTTTGTAATGATTCTCGTTTCTATAAGAATGCGTACAAAGTGTTAGTTTTGAAAATAGTTCAAAGAGGTGTTTTGTAGAATGTGTTTTTTGAAAGTGATTTTGAAAAGTGTCTTTGTAATGATTCTCGTCTCTATAAGAATGCGTACAAAAAGCTTTGTCTTTTAAAAATGTTTCAAATGAAAGCGTTGGTGTGTAAAATGTTTTTGTTGTGAGCAAGCGAGCAACTATGAGCATCCTACCTACTCAAAAGGCCTAATGTGATTTTCCTCCTCCTTTAGATGTTGTTATCTTACCATTGATTTGGTAAGAAGCCCCATCATTGGATGTGAAGGTACGTGCATGAGTCGTTTGTATAGTCATAGAAGGCACCTTATGGAACGTTTTAGCAATTTTGTTAGGGACTGGATCATTTACTGAAAGCAACATCGAAGGACATTGAGGGACTACGATCTTTTATCGAAGGTCTTTGCTAAAACACCCATATTCGAGGGACATGACTACTTTCCGAGGAAACAAATGAGATTACCCTAGAGGTGCATGTGTGCAAAGTGTGTTTGATTGCATGCATTTTGTCTTTGAATTTTAGGTTGTCTACTTGTTGGTTTTATCTTGACATACATCTTAATTACTAACATTTGTACAAAAGCAATAAAAATGTAGAAAATAAAGATCCTACACTATTACAACCATATTGAAAAGCAATAAAATGTAAAGACAAAACAAAATAAAAGAAGGAAAATGAGTGCTTCGATTTGGGAAGCAGAACCCTTCGATTCTGCCCTTCCTGGCTTCCTTCGATTTGGCCTGGAAGTAGTAAGGACATGCCTTTTGATTGCATCCCTTTCCTATTTCTTTCGAATGGTACCTAGAAGTCAGTGTATGGGTAGCTTTAGAGTCTGCCTTTCTTCTTCCTTTGAATGGCCTGGGAGTCAGTGTATGGCAAAGCCTAAGGCCACACTCCTTGTTCTTCTTGCAACTATGAAGCAGCCAGGGGTGAAGCCTAAGGCTTCGTTTCACACAAGACTTTTTATTTCATTTAGGGTATGTACAGGTTAGCTTTAGCGTATACTTGGATAAGAAAAAGCATGCAATCAAAAGTATAGAAATGAAAAGGGAGCAAATGTTATTTACATGTTATGTTTGAAACGAAAAGTTTAAGGTTATGGGGACTTACCTTGCTTGACGTTGGAGTGTAAGTGTTAGACATTGAGCTGCTACCTAGATGCTCCTAGATTCGAAGTAAATAAACAGGTGTGGTGTTTCTTTGACTGGATTCGAAGGAAGGAACCAAGCGTTGGATTGCTTCATATTCGAAAGAGAAAAAAGAAACAAGTTTTATGTTTCTTTAGATTCTGGGTTTGTATTTAATGTTTAAGAATCTTAAGAATTTAAGATTTTTTTGAGAGTTTGATGATTTTTTTGAAGATTCTTGCCACCACCCCAAAATCTCTGGATGTGTTGTCCAGTCCCTTTAGATGTTATGGAACCTCTTATTTATAGGCGAAGCTGGCTGAGGTTTAGGAGGGAAAACAAAACAATTCGAACAAATTGAGTAAACTGTTTTTTGTAGCTTTCGAGGGGCAGTGTTTGTATGCCAAATTGGTGCAAGAATAGAGGCAGTGTTTCAGGACTGCTGTGCAGCAGTTTTGGAGTGTTATGGCCAGTGTATTAGGCCTGAACTTGGCAGCAAACATCTTTTGATATCCCCACCTTTCATTTTGACCACCTTCGACCCGATCCTTCTTCAAGAAATATTATTTGATTTTCATCCAACAAGTGTCTTTCGAATGGGTCATATGTATATCTTTGGAAGGGTCAAATATGTGTCCTTCGATTGGACAATATGCATCATTTGTGTGCACCATTTTCAATTCTTCAAATGGGCCACCAAGACATGTCTTTCGAATGGGACACCCAGACATGTCTTTCGAATGGGACACCCATTGTATTCCATGGTGTAGGAATTATGTGTGATCGAAACAGACTGTTTCCAAAGGAAATATTGCCCATTCGAAGCTAGCGTGAAAAATGGCCCATGCTTTGTGGGCACCATTTCCTTGTGAATTCTAGCCATGGGGAAGCCTTTTCCTTGTCCATACTAGCCTGAAGGGAATCCAGGCTTTTGTGAATCGAAGGAAGCATGCAAAGGGGAAAATGGCTTCTGAATCAAAAGGAAGCTGCAGGAGTCCATTGCGTTGTTCCTGCTGGCCTGAAGAAGGTCCTTGCCTTGTGAATTGGGAGGAAGCGTAAAGAAGGCACTTGTCTTCTGAATCGAAGGAGGCTAGTAGGAAGCCACCCATTTCTAAATCGAAGGACATCAACAAGAGACTTTTCCTCTTTGAATCAAAGGAAGCTACAGGAGGCTCTTTGCCTTGTTCCTGCTGGCCTGGTGGGAGCCTCTTGCATGCAAGAAGGAAGTTATGGCTCAATCGAAGGCTGTATGTAGCTATCCATTACTTTGTGAATCAAATCAAGCATGGAGAGAATTAATTGTCCAACCAACATAGGCATGCAGGCATCAGATGTCCAATCGAAGTAGGCATCCAGGCCACCATTACATTGTGGATCATGTGGGGCCAATGGTGCAGTCGAAGCTTGCATGCAGGAGGTCATTGCTTTGTGGATTGAAGGAGGCACAAAGGATGGATTGAAGGAGGCATGAAAGGGACCATAGCCCAATCGAAGCAAGGGGAATCAAAGAAAACTTGTTTTTTCTCCAATTTTGTTAAAAAGATTATTTTTATCTGTTTTGCCCTTTTTTTAACAGTTTCCTCTTTAACTTGATGCTGGATAATCAAGTTGTACTTGTGTAAGCTTGAATGTTGAGAATCCTTGTGAGAAATGCCTTAAGAAATTAGAGCGAAAATTTTGGGGTACAATAAACCTGAAAAGGTAAAGCCAGTTTCATGCGATGCCATGATGCTCTCAAAATAAATGAGAATGTTATATGCATTTCAGTTATGCATATGCTACGATGTATTGTAAATGTTGTATGACTGTAATATGTGAGTGTATCCGTTTCTCTTTGTGGTGTCGTTGTACTAAGAGAAGATAAACCATTGACTTTTGTTGGGGATGAAGAATGTGATTCTTCAATATTTGTTGAAGTTGAATTGCTGGGAGATGAACTTCTGTGGCTAGAGAAATAAACTCTACTAGGGAAAGAAAACTTCGTAAACTGCTTGGGGATTTTATGAAGCCCTGTTGGGGAACCCAAGAAGTTTATGAACCAAGTCGAAGAAATCTCCAAGATGTTAGGGAGATGATTGAAGCTTTTGATCTATTAAGAAGATATCAGAATGTATGAAATTGTTAGGTTACATACTGAAGACATGACAGTGACTTTGCTGGAGGACGTCTCTGTCTCCATACCTACTGGGGAACATATCCTTACTGATGATGAAATTTATGAAGATAGTCCCCTAGAGGTGGTTACTCTGTGGGGATTTTGTGGATGGTTTGAATGTTATCCTAACTCTTGGAGCCTTGAGTAAATGTTGATTAGGGTGATAAGCCTTCTAATGATAAACAAGTGATGAGATGACGGGACATAGCCGTGTGCTTTAATCCCTAACTTTTTTCTGGACTGTCCTTTTAGATTTTCAGTCCATCGGGATGCCCTTTTTTGCCCAAGCCGCCTTTTCAGGTTTTCAACTTGCCGGTTGTACAGTTTTATTTATATATCTCTAATTTTTGCCCGAAATCCTTGGGTTCGTCGGGATGCCCTTAATTTTGCCTAAGCCAGTCAACCTAGCGAGTCTTTTTTCATCATAGTATTTTCCGACTATGTCCTTGTTCACAGGGTGTGGAAAATTGTCACTATCCATAGTAGTAAGTGTTGCAGCACTGCCAGAAAAATGTTTGTTGATCGTACATGATCCTTTGCTGGAATTCATGTCTACTACCCCAAGACATTCAGATGGAGATCTGTCCCTGGATATTCGGCACTTTTGAGGAATTCCTTGAATCTTGAATCGACTTCCCCCAGATCAGTTGGATACCATGCCATGCCCCTTGATTATGAAAGGCCTGTTATTGGAAATGTCTTTCCACCTGAGGTGTTTTTGTTCATTGAGAGGATTTTTGTTCATTAAATATTCCTCGTGCGAATTTCTCTGTTGCTGAACAATTAGTTATATGCAAATAGTTGTATTAAAAATTTAAAGCTTATGTTTGTCTTGAAGTTTTTGAAAATGCATTTTTTTAGTAAAACAAAATTTGCAAGAATGTGATATCTACTCAGGATTTTAAGCCTTACAAGAGTCATGATATCTTTTTTGTAACAATATGCTTTTGAACTAACCCATGCTTCAGCTAGGACTTTTAGGGGTTATAACGTGACCTGTTCACGGTTTAATAAACAAAGAATAAAGGCTCGAAATTTATTTGTACCTAACCCGTTCTTCATGAAGTTCTTCAGTCATATACTCAGCTAACTGTGCATTTAGATCCCAATTGAGTTCTGGAATCTTGACCCTGATATTCTGGTGATGGTTCAGATACTGAAAGTTTATTTGAGAAGGCAGTCATTTTTTTGTAATATTTTCTTTTTGTTGAGGATTTGTAGCGACCTCTTTTTATTTATTTATTTTATTATCCCTACATTTTGCCTGAACTGTTTATTTTGTGATTACAGTCAGTAGGATGCCCCAATTTTTTTCTTAATTCTCCTTCATAGGTTTTGACTTAGCAAGATTTTCTTTTGAGAGATAATGACTGCCTATTTTAATGATTACGCAGAACCATCACCATCTTTTGTTTTGGAATGATACCTCTGACACTACTTGTCGTGTACAAGGGGAAAGCTTGTGATTGAGTGCACTATTAAATTAACTGAGAAACTACTTCGTCCCAGGTTATGATTAAAGGTTTCAATTTGCGTGAAAAAGAAAACTCCTACTTCTTAGGCTCAAAGGGGTTGACAAGGGATTATCTTCCTTATAACTCAAATATTTAGGATTTGAAACAAGGCATGTACATCGTCAGCAAGGACTGTTCTAAAGCACACTGTATGAGATTATGGTATCGTTTTCGGTATCCTTCCTCTAAAGGCTTACAAATTTCAATCGAGAGTTGAATATCACAAAAAGGAAGTAAAAGCATAGTTTCAGTATAATGACAACAAATGGATTAATTCAAGACAAACATATGCAATGCATTAATGGAATAACAAAGTTTGACACGAAATAAGTGTTCGAACAAGTCCTTTGTCGACCAAGTCCTGAATCTTATTTTTCAATGCCCAGCAGTCATTCGTATCATGTCCAGGAAAATTAGAATGGTATGCATACCTTGCATTAGGATGATAGCTAGGAGAGAAGGTATTTGGATTCCTAAGAGGATCCCTCAACATAATCAACTCCATCTTAAACATGTGTTGCAATACTTGAGCCAAGGACATATTGCTTTTGGTGAATTGCCTTTTGGGCATGTCTTGCTTACGCTGATTTCCTTGTCATTGTTGTTGCATCGGTGATGGATTAAAGGTCTGCACTACCCCCACATATTGGTTGAGATTACTCTTATTGTGGCCCTTCTGGTCGTACACAGTACTTGACTCCTTATTTTCATGGTATGGCCTCTTCTGAGTACTTGAAGATGTAGTCCCCTGAATTTCTCGGCTCCTGAGTTTATTTTCAACATGCTCCTGCATGAACATGTCACTCGATTTCCTGTCTACCAAGAGAGATTGATCGTTGATTAGGCCCCAAACTCTAGTAGTTTTCCCAAGGAGGTCGTATCTGTCTGGATGAAGCTTGTTGATAAGAATCCTTAACTCTTCTTGTTCTCGAGCTAAAATTTGAATAAGAGCCATCTGACTACTCATTTGGATTCTCATCATTTCCATCTCAACTTGTAGTTGTTCTAACTGGTCATCCTTGTTGTCTTCAGGATTTTTCTTGGTCATGTTCCCAACGAGGAGTGCTTTCATTTCTTCTTTCCCCTTGGATAGGTTTAGGAACATTTCCTTGAACTGAGCATCTTGAGTTTGGAGATCTCTGTCGTTCTGCTCGAGAGCCATTTTCCTTGCTGAAATAAACAGCGAGAAAATGATAAACCTGTATTGGAAGACCTGTTATGTAATGTCATGCATGCAATGTTTTCAAGAATCTTGCGGGGTAAACACAAGAAAATGTTAGAATCCAACTGCAACTTTGATTGAAGAACTTTCGTATCATTGATCGTCCATCTATGAGAATCAAGCTCACCATGTCGAGTGGGTCATAGCCTCTGACTCAAGTTATTGTGCTTTGATTATTTGACGGCATTGGCTAGAGGAAAATAAATCCCTTGCCCCTTGCTAGACGTCTGATTTATCATAACCTACATCAAAGGCCCTAGAGATCCTTGAAATGGTTAGTGAAATGAGAATGGATGTTATGATGCATGATGTTATATTTGAACAATTTAATCACACACAAGACCTTAGGTTTAGGCTTGCATGGGGTTTATAAGCAAATTCCCTCTTGAATTTCAGTTGGTTCAACCTGTCCTAAAAAATTAACTGGGTTCTAAGGAGTCTCATATCACTGACCTTTCTTTTAGACATTTTTTTAGCTCAAGCACCGAAGTATTGCGTCCAAGATATCCCAAAAGTCCAATCTCAATGAGTGTAGCATCGAGTATCAACTAATCTTCGGTCGAAACCAAAGTCGACCATCTCACTACTTTCTAATGGCTTAGGATGAGTCCATTAAAGGTTATAAATCAGTTAGCACTTAATGACACTATAAGGAAGCCTAATGTTATCCTTGACTTACTCAAGGAACATTAATACAAGCCAGAGTATCACGCTAACATAGATATCACTTCATCCATATCGGTCTACGCTGTACAACCTCCATGATTTATTGCTACTTACCTAAAAAGGTGGCCCAGATCTGGGTGTAGGATCTTTTAGTAACAATCCAAACAAGCCCTAAAAAGTAAAGCATACAAAACACACAAGGTAAATCAAATTTAGAATGATCTAACTCTAAGGTAACCCCACTTTTTATAAGTTCCCCAGCAGTGTCTCCAACTCTGTAATACGGTGGCAGAACCGACTGTTGTACTGGTTTTGCGTTTGTATTCATAAATGTTGCGGTAAGCAAGAGTCGCCACCGTCTTTTCTTTTATCCAACAAAGGAAAGGGTGAAAAGAATAGAAAAAGACCTTTTGAGATTTGTTTCTGAGTAAGGGGGTAGATTATGGAAAGGGAAGGTGTTAGCACCCTTTCCATCCTAAGTTTTCTATGGGCTCTTAGATGCTTAGCCCATTTGAAAAATACCTTGTGCTTTGTGTGTTTGAAAATTATTTTGAAGAAAGCGCTTTGGTGGGGCGAACTTTGTAATATTTCTCGGATTGTTAGAGAAAGTATACAAAGTTTTTTGAAAATGTTTTTGAAATAAGTTTTGTGTATATGTAAAAGTTTGTTTTGAGCATATCATCTAAGAACTATATACTTTTACTCGAAAGGATTTGTTCTTTTCCTCTTTTCCTTTAGACAGTGCTATCCTACTATTAGTGAGTAGATAACCCTAGTCGTTGGATGTTTAAGGGACATTCAAAGGGACATTTATACAGTCACAAAGCCAACTAGACAAGAAACTTTAGTAACTACCCTAAGTTTTTTAAGATCACACTGAGGCAACATCGAGAGGGTCATTGAGGGACTTATGATCTTTTAACCGAAGGGTAGCCACTAAAATCTCTCACGTTTCGAGAGATGTGACTGTTTTTCCGAAGGCAACCAAAGTGGGATACCCTAGAGGTGTACATGTGCAATTGTGTTATATTCAGTTATTTTTGTCGTTGCATTAGGTTTTCTAGCATTTTGTTTGTTATTCTTGCCATACAATCCTAGTTAGCATGCATCTAATCAGTTAATAATTTGTAGTAATTAAAAGTGAGGAAATATAAATCTAACTATTACAAGGCTTCGGGGAGGGGATTATTTAAATGTCCAAAACTTGGGGGAAATAAAGCAGTAAATGTAAAAGTACTAGTTATTGTCTATTACATCCCGATAAGCAGTTACAATAATATGAAAAAGGTAGAATGTGGAATATAATAACACGTGCGAATTGAAAGGACGTCTAAAAAAACCTAGAAATAAGAAAGATCTTTTTGTTTGCTTTTGATTTCATATTAAGAAAATATTTGAATTAAAAGTAATTAATCTAGATCTATATTTGAAGAAAAAAAAGGTTAATTATTAAAGAAACATGAAATTTAAAGAAAAGGAAATAATTCTATGTTTTTTTTGGTATTTTTGTTATGAAAAGGAAAATGAATTAAAATGAAATTAAACCTAAGTTCTATTAATTTTAATTTAAAAAAATTTAAAGTAATTAGTTAATTAATTTACAAAATTAGTTTAATAAAAAAACCTAAAACTATATTTTTTATGATTTTTTTCTAATTTTATATTGTTATTAAAAAAGGTTTTGAAAAAGTTAATAAATATAAAGCAAATAAATAAATAAGCTAAAAAGAAAACTAAAAATGATATGGGCCTGGATGTCAGTAGAAATATGGGGGGTATAAGATTTGAAATTCGCTGAGTCCAAGCTGCTGTTAGCCCAAAGGTGCTATTGGATTCAGTGAGGAGTTTCTTGAGGGTGCATGATGGACTGCATGTTGAGAGCACTAGATCTAGATTGGATGGTGGTGATCTGATTGTATATGGTGCACACGCTTGGATTGTGAACATTGGATCTACAAGTAAAATTAGAGGAAAAAACAAAATGCAAGAGGCAGGGGTCGAACCCCTTCCCTCACATGAAACACATTAAAATATTCATAATGATTGTTAATAGCACAAATATGGATGCAATAGGTATCTACGTGGCGTGCATATGCAATTTCTATTTCAAGAAACCTTACCAACCGGTGATCTAAGATGTTGCAAGACTTGGAAATGGATGGAATAAGTTCCTAGGAATCTTAGGAATACGATTGAGCAGTTGGTATGGATGGATGATGGCTGAAAAACTCAGTTTCGAATTTCACAACTTTTATGCTTTTTTTGTGAAATTTGTGGGAACTCTCTAGAAATGATTTTCTTGTCCTTTGCTCATGCCTTGGTCTTGTATTTATAGAGGAAGAAGATGGCTAGCAAAGATGGTAAGAATCCACCCATAATGGCCTTCTTTCAAACCAAAATCAAACACATTAAAAAAGTTCCAAAAATGCAAATTTTTGCCCATTTTGAGGTGAAATACCACTGGCCTCCTTTGCACGAAATTTTGGAGCCAAAAATAATTCAAACCATCAGCCCATATTGCCATAACCAATATTTACTATTTTATGCAATTTTATTTAGTTTTTATCTGAATAAAACAAAATAAATAATGATAAAATAGGTAGAAATGGCAAGGAAATATGGAAATTATTTTAGAGGTCTCTCATAAGGTTAGGAAGATGTTTGAGGTCCAAGAAGTTAGACCATTGACCTAAAAGTTCAAGTTTGCCCAATGCACAATTCTTGAAATTTCCCAAATTTTCCCAACTTGGGCAAACCATAATTTGCTCAATTTTTATCCAATGATGATGATATTTGACTTTTTGGAAATCCCAAGATTTCTTCTACAATCTCTATGTTGAACATTTTTGCATTAGAAATCATCTTAATGTAAATGGTCTTGGCAAAAAATGACTTTTGTTGTCCTTTTGAAAATGAACTTGTATCTTCCAAATAGTGCATTTGTTGAATTTGAGGATAAAAGGAAAGTTATAGGGAATTGGATTCTATTCAGAATGAGATTTGGTTGGGGAAAAATGGATGAAGTATGTGAAAGTTATGTCTGGTCAAAGTTCAGTTGACTTTTCCTAAGAAACCCTAATTTAGCAAATCTTGACTTTTGATGATCTGAGGACTTTCCTTGAGGAAATATGATCAACCCTTGATTAAATGATGAATATCACTTAAAAATGTTGATGTTGACCAAAAATCTTGAAGTTTGACTATATTTTGACCATATTTGACTTTTGACCTAAAATAGTTGATTTTCAGTCATATGAGCAATTGACTGAACAAACTTATAATGCATGGCATGAAACTTGACATGGACATTCTTGAGGACATATTAGGAACCATGTAAATCACTTTAGGTCTTTGAAACCCAAACTTATTTGTTAAAAATGCAAACCTAGTTGAAAATCCATTGCTTAGGAGGAGAATTTGTCTGGTCAATTCTTGGTCAACCTTGAGTAATTGAGGACCTCTATCAGCATGTCTTGAAAAATGAGAGGGAAAATTTTGGGGAAAAACATGTAGGATGGAAAAATTCCATCTAGGTCACTCATGTCCCTCACCATGCTTTGTGAAGCACCATCAACTGTCTTTATGGTCATCCAGTTACGGATGACGTTTGATCAACAATAAAGTACTTAACTCTGCATCTAGGGTCAATAGTGGTTTCAGGTAGAAGGGTGGTATACACCATTATCACCATGAGAATAACTTATGACACCTTGCATAATATTCTATGTAGTATTCTCATAGTGGGTCAGTCCAGTATAAATATTACTCCTAATATTCATACCTATGTCAAGACTTGATAACTCCTTATCCATGATCCATGAGGTGTGATCATCAGTCTATATTCATAATAATCTCAATGCTTTAATGTTATCCCACTTTGCAATAAAGCTCGACTATGGATATTTTGAGAATAGTATTCTTATGTTTAATGGAATCTCATGATTAAGTCACACTTAATAATTCATTAAACAGACAAACTATTCCAGGGACTTTACTATTTTGGAAAAGCAAACATAATAAAGAAATGCATTTTAATATCAATAAATAATCCGAACAAGTACCCAAAGTATTGGCCTCTAGGGCTTACACCAAAACTCATATCTCTGAATTGTTCGACTATTTCCAATTCTCGAACCATAAGCATTGACATATGCAATGATTTTCTACTCAACTACATTTGCTTTACTCGGATGGTAATTCAAATCAAAGTCATAATCCTTCAACAACTCAAGCCATCTTCTCCGCCTTATATTCAACTCCTTCTGGTCGAACAAGTATTTTAGACTCTTATGAATACTGAAAACTTCAAATTTAGAGCCAAAAAGATAATGCCTCAAAATCATCAACACAAATACCACAAATTCTAGCTCTAAGTCATACATAGGATAATTTATTTCGTGAATCTTCAATTTCCTAGAAGCATAAGCAACAACCTGTCCATTTTGAATTATCATACCACTAAGACCCATCTTCGACGCCTTACAATACACCACAAAATCATCACTTGGGTTAAGCAAAATTTAAATCAGAGTAGTCGTCAACTTCTTTTTCAATTCTATGAAACTTTCTTCACACGCAACATCCTACAAATAAGCTTGACCTTTCCGAGATAACTGAATTAGCGGTAATGATAACTTATAGAATCCTTCAATGAACTTTTGGTAATAGCCTTCTAAACCAAGAAAACTTCGACTCTTATTCGTAGACTTCAGAGTCTCCCATTGCAACATTGCATCAACTTTAAAAGGATCCACAATGATTCCACCACTAGAAATCACATGACCAAGGAAACTCACTTCCTTCAGCCAAAATTCTCACTTCGACATCTTAGCATATAACTTCTTCTCTTCCAACACTTGCAACACAATTCTCAAATGCTCCACATGTTCTTCTTTGGATTTTGAATATATAAGAATATCATCAATGAAAACCACAACTAACATATCTAGATACGAATGGAAAGTTCTACTCATATATTCCATGAAAACACATGGCGTATTAGATACACCAAACGACATTACAGTGTACTCGTAATGACCATACCTCGTTCGAAAAGCCATCTTCGGAATATCATTTTGCTTAACACGAATTTGATGATAACCCGACCTCAAATTAATCTTAATGAAAACACAAGCACCCATCAACTGATCCATCAAATCATCAATCCTCGGGAGCAGGTACTTATTCTTAATAGTCACTTTATTCAACTATCAGTAATCCATGCATAATATCATGCTTCTATATCTCTTTTTGACCAAAAACACAGGCGCACCCCACGGTGAAACACTCGGTCACACGAACTTCTTCTCAAGCATCTCTTCTAGTTGTTTCTTTAACTTGCTCAGCTCTGGAGCTGACATCCTATAAGGAGCCATTGAAATTGGACTTGTACCTGGCCCCACATCTATAGAAAACTCCACTTCATGTTCCGGAGGTAAATCATTAATGTCATCTGGAAACACTTCTGGAAATTCACATATGATAGGTAATTCAACACTCGCAACTTCACATTCAATTTGCAGCAACACAAACATTGCAAACATCAAAGCTTCGTCTTCCATAAGTTTATTCACTTGCTTAGCAGACCACAACATCAATTCTCCATTATCATTGAACTTAGTGAACCTCAAAGTCTTATTATAATAATTGATGTGAACATAGTTGAACTCCAACCAGTTCATCTCAAGAATAATGTTGATTTGGTGCAGGGGAAGATACACCAAATCCATTACAAAACTCTTGCCATGGATAGTCAGAGGACATTTAAAGCAAACACAAGTAATAGTAACAAAACGACTAGCAGGAGTATCTATCACCATATTGTTGTTCATATTAGACAACTTCAATCCCAAAATATTATCATATTCGCACGAAATAAACGAATGAGTTGCACTAGTATCAATAATAGCAACCAATTCAATATTATTAATAAAACAAGTACCTCGAATCAAGTTGTTCCCCTTGGAATCCTCTAATCCACTCAAAGCAAACACTTTATCGTTGGTCTGGGCAACAACATCCTTCTTCGTCTTCTAACACTAGGTACTAATATGACCCTGCTCTCCACAATTGAAACAGTTTGGACCATCGTTCTTGCATTCAGGCGCATGATGACCCGTCTTACCACATTTGTAGCACCTCAACACCTTATTGTCACATTCATTAGAATAGTGACCTTGTTCACCACACCTATAACACTTGACAGGAGCGGGAGCTCCTCCCCTACTTGTCTTCTTCCCATCATAAGACTTTTGTTTCCCTTTATCAGATGGGCATCATAAGTCTTCTTACGGTCTTGATAATTCTTTGCTATCTTCTCTTTCAAACTCTTGTAGTAAGCTGAATGAGCTTTATTGTCTTCTTCATAGATTCTATCGTTGTTCACCAACTCTGATAATACACGGATCTACTGATACCCGATTTCCCATTTTATTTTTGGACGCAAACCATTCTCAAACTTAATACATCTCGAGAACTCAGTAGTCTCTTCACTGTAATGTTGATAATACTTGGCTAGTTCCATAAACTTTGAAGCATACTCAGTCACAGTCAAGTTCCCTTGTTTCAACTCCAGAAACTCAATCTCTTTCTTTTCGCACACATGCTCAGGAAAGTACTTCCTCATAAACTCTCTACTGAACACAACCAAAATAATAAATTCACCCACCACTATCAGTCTCTGGTGGGTGCCAACCCGCTAGTTATCGGCTTCCTCTGTCAGTTGAAGTGTACCGAACCGCGCCTTTCGCGCCTCTGAGAAATCCATGACTCAAAATATCTTGTCAATCTCCTTGAGCCAAGTTTGTGCTCCATCAGTATTGTATCTACCTTTGAAAATAGGAAAATGATTCCTCTAAAACATATTCAAAAAACGAGATCCATCATTCCCACCAACGTTGGGCTGATGTTGCACAGCCTGAGAAACAGCCTGTAAGGCAGTAGTAAGTGCAACATCGTTTCTTTCGGCCATTCTACACATAGAAAACTAACGTCAGAAACACGCATCGACAATGTAATCACACTAATTGAGCGACAGGATATACACATTATAAGAAAACCTGGTCGGACGGACCGACCTGCTCTGATACCACTAATGTAACACCCTTCTAAACCCCAAAGAATAATCTCAAAATAATTCAATAATTAAAACAAAGTAGTGCACCAAAAAGGGTGTCACATTGCTTCAAACAAAATTCATAATAAGAAACATCCTACTCTGTAACAAGGGTTTTCAAAAATCGATTACATTATGTACTTCATGATTAACAACCATAGCTTTTCAACTTACTCGCAACATAAATTCATAATTCAAAAACATCTTTATTAAGATAGTTCTAAATAACTTCATCAAATCAAAACAACTCAATTACCACAAGAGTTGTTTAAATCCAAAAATAAACAAAGTAACATAATTATTCAAACAAACGATCTCATCTCCAATGTTACATATCAGAGAAAGACCCCCTTATTATATAGGAAATAAAGAACACACTCTGCAACTATCCTCTAAGCCTCAACGAACTATTCTTGATTACCTGCAAGTTACCCACATATAGAGGCAACATTTCCAAGCATCAAGGGTGAGTAAATCATATTCATTATAAAAGACATAATGAGTAAATATAGTAGTTATGATACAACACCAAAGGAACACACCAGCGAAACCTCATATCATACTCACACCTTCAAGTATCATAATACACATTAGACACATGGTAATATCATCAATTAGAAATTATCACAAAACACGCACCCACAATTCAACAATCAATTAAATCACCATGCAATGCCACATATAATGCAATGTAACTTCTTTAGATTCATGCATGCGGTACTGTTGTACCCCAAAATTTTCCCTCCCATTTTTTATTCAAGATACCATCCTAGGGTTTCTCGAATACTCAATTTGGCTCAAGAGTTGATCAGACAGATTCTCTTCCTATGCAGTAAGTAAAAAATTAGGGTTTGTTATTTCTCAAAGAAAATTGAGTCTTCAAGGTTTCAATTGTTCTTCATGGTTCTTCATATATTCTCAAGGATGTTCGTGTTAGTTTTTCAAGCCTTGCGTTGCGAGTTTTCTCAGTCGTTCGTTCAGATGATTGAAACCGACTACATTGACCCAAAAAAATTGACCTTTGCGAGATCAAGTTCAAATGATGGTAAATTCTTCATTATTTGATACTTTTGAGCGGTTCTTTTTGCGTATGACTCTCCTTGACGTCATCTCCAATTTCTCTTTACAAATCAAGAACTGATTACGTGCGAAAGATCACCAAAATTCGAATACTTTAGAGGTCACTTCATGGACTTTAACCTAATCTTAAGTAACTGTCACTTGATTTCTAATAATTGTGACTTACTCAATTTCCAAGATCTTGAGACGATTATTTCTGCATATTGTCATAAGTGATGTCGTTTACGAGTTTCTCTTCAAAGATCAAAGGAAAATTGTGTTTGGACGACTTTGAAAGTTATCGAATCATCACAAGTCATTTGCTTGATTTCGAATGTTCTTAACTCCTAATTTCGATTCATACCATAATTGTTTTATCAGGACCTTGATTCTCATGTTTAAGTCGTTAATGTTACAAGATCGTTGAATATTCTTAAAGCACATGTTTTGTTCGTGCAAGGGTTTGAATTCGAGTTTGACAACTAATGTTCATTTGAGTTAGGTGCAACATACAAATTGCGTTTTGGGCATAAATTCTTGTGAAAACCGTGAGATGATATATGAATCTTGAATTCAAAACAAGTTCAAGCAACATCCATACTATTTGATTCATTCATCTTTAAGTTACAACATTCATTCAAATATCATTTTATCAAGATCCATTCCAAGGAAGTACCAATGCGTCATTAATCATTTTTCAACTTTTATTTCACAAGTCCAAATTCAATTTCAAACGTGAAAAGTCATAATTCATTCAAGATTCATTCTTCATTCAATTTCAAATCAATACATATTCATAATTCAAAAAAATACAAAGTCTACATGTTTTATTAAGTTCTTCTACCACAAATGTTTATTTCAATTTCAGGATTTCAAAGGACTTTTTGCTGCTACAAGTTTTTGTACATCAAAACTCCTGAAGCACTATTGACTTGGTCTTAAATCTCTTGTTTCTTAAGAGTTTCATCATTCTAAGCTTAACCATTTGATCTCCTTGTCGTTTTCCATACCGTCACATGAAAATAATCAAAGGCAAGATTAGCAAGCATTGTGAAAAAATTTCCAAGCAAAAATTAGTGATTAAAAGATTTGTATCTCATCATTAGGATTTGCGATTGGAATCAGAAATTGAAAAACGGGTTTTGTTTCGATCATAGGTTATCTTCTCCTATTTTGCAAATAATAAAAGTCTATGTTTTGGTTCACAAAAAGGGAAAAGAAATTTAGAACAATTTTATTGCAAAAGCAGCATCAAAATAGCTCCAATTGGCAAGCAGTGCAAGCCACAAAAACAAACAGTACAAGCCACAAAAACAAACAGCACAAGCCACAAAAACAAATAGCGCAAGACACAAAAACAAACACCAAGGCAGAAAAATAACTAAAACACAGGAGCAGCCAGCAGTAGCTGCAAGTTAGCAGTAGGCTGCTAAAGCCAGCAAACTGCCCAACAATGAAACAACCCAAAACAGCAGGGCAAAAGCGCAACGAGGGCAAAATAGCAACAACAAGTAAAACAAATAGCACATCACCAATTCATAGCCCTTATATCATTATTTTCCCTATACTGCAAATCCTTCAGAGATTGTGTAAAAAGTAAAAATTTGCATCATTTAAAGATAAAGAGGAAAGAGACAGGTTTAGAGATATATCACCTAAACCAAAATAGTCCAAACAACCTGCACTAGCTGCCCAAAAAACTGCACAAACATTCTAAAAAAAATAGCTCTACTATCCACTAATAAACTGTCAAAACAGTCCACAAAACTCTTTTCCAAAACCTTCCAAAATTCCGCTACAAAGAAGCCTGCAAAAACCAGAAGAAAAATTGTTAATTATAGTCCAAAATGTTGCACAAATTTAGCAATGCATATATGCATCAGAAAAGCACAAAAAACAGCATGTCATAAATGTTCAAAACCTCAACATTCCCCCCAATTTCTATCCTTTATCTCACCATATGAAGAGAAACCATACTCAAAACCACATACACAAAATTACTTCATATCATCATTACTCACAGAACCGATACTTACCTAGACTTCACCTTTAATTTTCATCCATCCTTCAAACCATTCAACTCAGCCTTACTTAAACAATTCCGCATCAAACCTCACCAACCTTCATACAGTCAAAAACATCGTACCAGACGCAACACAAAGCACACTTGTGGATCCTTCCTATTCACTGATCCAACAATAAATCATAACATCACAAATAGAGAAACAACAAAACGCGAAAAAAAAATAAGTAGAAGAATTCAAGCAAATTGCGCGAGGAACTTACCCGAGGTTCGTTTCCTGCCTTATTCCTTTTTTCATTTGTTCATTTTATTTGCTTTTGTAATTTTGTGCCTCTGTAAATGGTGGAGAATCGATGGTGTTTCGTTTGTTGATGTTATCTGTGTTTGTTGATGCCATCGTGATATCGAGAGAGATTGTGACGAGCATAACAAGATGAAACAACTCAGAGAAGATGAGTTTAAAGAATGAAGGTTGGTTGGTGTGGTGTGGCCATGGCGGCATAGTTTTTCAGAATAATTGAAGAAGATGGACGAGAGGTCGAACGACAAATAGGTGAGAGAGAGAGAGAGAGGCAGAGAGAAAAACAAAATTGGAAGAAGAAGGACCATTGAGGAGTTTACTACATTTTTTCTCGTTTAGCTTTGAAAATAGATTTTTTTAATAGCTAATTTGATTGTTCCCTTCCCGAATGATAACAATTGAATTCATCTACTTCTTCCCAAGACAAATACGGCGCGCCTCTTTGTGCTTAGGGTTTCCAAACCCTTCCTTTTCCCCTTTCTGGCCGGGTCTCCCCATTGGGCCCAATCACGCTATCACTTTTCCATTTTATTTAATTAAGAGCATAGTAATAACAGACAAGTAGCCTAGTCCAATTGGCAAAGCTTGCATTCTGCAATCAATAAAACCTGAGTTCGACACTTCCCCAAGACCTTTTTATTTTTTATAACTCTTTAGCCTTATAACAAATTAATTTAGTTTTAGTTTTAAAATTCGATTAAATAAAAAAATATAAATTTCAAAATAAATTAATTAGTTTAGTTTAGGACTTTGTAAATATTTTTATTAATTAACTTTTTTTTCTTTAGTCTTAAATTGTTTGTTTAATTTCTCCATAATAAAAAATATTAAATGACCAAAAAATATACAAATGATTTAATTTCTTTAGAAAATTATTTTCTTTAATAGAATAGAATTTTATTTTTATTTCCAAACTTTTCAAACAAAAATATCAAGAATTTTTATTTGTTTTACTTTGTTAATTAATGTTTACTTCATAGATTTGTTGTAGTTTCAATTAATTGCTCGATTCGATTTGGTTGTATTGGTTGCCTATTTGGACTTTTAATCGCATTGATCCATCCCCATTTGTAAATATGTACCCCCACTCCCGAAAGCTATGTAATAGCATAAAATTTTAATTTCTGCAATTTACAGTTTTCCTTATACTGTATAATAATTAGGCGTGCATGGAAAGATTTAAAATCAATCGCTAGATAACCCTAATCAAAGAACAACTTAACTTGAATCAAACACACATTCACACGCGCACCTCTAGGGTAACCCCGCTTGTTTCCTCAGAAAAATAGTCGTGTCCCTCGAATATGGGACGCTTTAGCAAAGACTCTTCGATAAAAAAGATCGTAGTACCTTGATGTCCCTCAATGTTGCCTTCGGTAAAACGATCTAGTACCTTATGAAAAATTGCTAAAGCGTCTCACAAGTTGCCTTCTATGATTGTACGATTGACCCGTGCCTGTCCCTTCACATCCAACGATGGGGCTTCTTACCAAATCAATGGTAACATAGCCATATCTAAAGGAGGAGGAAAAGAACATTTAAGACCTTTTGAGTAGGTAGGATGCTCCTAGTTGCTCGCTTGCTCACAAAAAAAACATTTTATACACCAACACTTTCACTTGAAACATTTTCAAAAGACAAAGCTTTTTGTACACGGTCTTATAGAGACGATAACCATTACAAAGGCCTTTTGTTTCAAAACACTTTCAAAAACCACACCACAAGCACATTTTCAAACAAAAGCAAGTGATCTAGCAAGCAACTAAGATCCCGTAGATAACTACGGATGAAAAGGGTGCTAAGACCTTCACTTTTCATAACCTACCCCCCGAACTCAAGAAATTATCTCGAAAGGTTTTCCTGTTCTTTTCAACCTTTCCTTATTGGATAAAAGAAAAGTCGGTGGTGAATCTTTCTATACGCAACAATTGCGATCAAACACAAAACACCAAGTCAGTTCTCCCACCGTGTTATAGAATTGGAGACTATGATGGGGATAATCTTAACAGTGGGGTTACCTTAGGGATAGATCACCTTTAATTGCTTTTCATTGTTTGATTTGTTTGCTTTATATTACGGTTCCTTGTTTGGGATAGTTTTGATCCTCTACCCGAATCTGGGCACCTTTTTAGGTAGGTAGAAATAAGTTATGGAAATTGTGCGGGGTATACCGACATGGTCTAAGCAATAGCTACGTTAGTGTGAAATATTTGTTGGTACCGGTAGCCCTTGAGTAGTCAAGGAGAATATGGGGTCGCTGTGTGGGGTCATGAAGCACTAACTGACTTTAGAACCTTAGTTGACCAACTTGGCCATTAGGAAGTAGTGAGGTAGCCGGCTTTGGTGCAGTCTGAAGTTGGTTGATACTCGATACTACACTCATTAAGATCGGACTTTCGGGATATTTTGGTCGCCATTAAAGAGGCTTGTGCTGAAACAATTCCTGATGAAGAAAGATCAGTGATATTTAGGTCCCTTAGAACCCGGCTGCTATTACTAGGACCGATTGAACCAACTAAACTTCGAGAGGGTACTTACCTACAAACTCCATGCAAGCCTAAACCTAAGGACTTATCTTCTTTGTGTGTATATGACTATTTGTACATAACAACTTGCTTACTTTGCATACTTGTACATAACATCATGACATCATACCATAGCATTTTCAATAACCTTTTCAAGGATCTCGAGGTCCTATGATGCAGGGTCACATTGAATCAGGCGTCTATCAAGGGGAAAGTGGATTTATTTTCCTCTAACCAAATACCGTCAAAGATCAAAGCACAACAACTTGAGTCAGGGGCTATGGCCCACTTGACATTGTGAGCTTGATGCTCGAGGAAGGACAACCACCGATACGAGGTTCTTCAATCAAAGTTTTAGTCAAAGCTTAACTCCTAACATCTTCTTGTGTTTACCCGACGATATCCTTGAAAACATGCATCCACATACCATGCATTATATCATGACAGGTTTCTCCCATATAGGCCTCTTTATCTTCCTACTGTTTATTTCAGTAAGATGAATATGGAACAAACCGTGAAGGATCTCCAAGCATAAAATGCTCAATTCCAACAAATGTTCCTGACTTTGGCTAAAGGGCAAGAGGACTTGAAGACTCTCCTTCTCAAGGACAAAAAGAAAAAGACAAAGAAGTCAGTAGGCGTCCTGAATTTGGGAAGAAGACCTAAATGACCAGTCAAAGGAGCTCTAGATTTCTCAACTCCATCAAATGAGTGGAATAATCATGAAGAAGATAACAGCCCCGAGACTGATGAAGATGAAGTTGACTACTCTAATGAACAATATCCTCCCGTTGATGATAAATACAAATAGTTTGAGGATCTCCTCAATTCTATGGAGATTCAGCAGATACCTGGCTTGGACTTTGGAGAGTTAGGGTTGGTTTCCGGAGTGGTCATCCCACAAAAGTTCAAAATCCCTACCTTTGCCACGTATGATGGGGTCTCTTGTCTTAAGATGCATCTAAGATCTTATGTCCGCAAGATTAAGCCTCACACTGCTGACCGGAAGCTATGGGTCCATTTCTTCCAAGAAAGTTTGGTTGGCACTCAGTTAGAATAGTTCTATCAGTTAGAAGGGACCGACATTCACACCTGGGAGGACTTGGCTGATGCTTTCTACAAGAAGTACCAATACAACGTTGATCTTACACCAACTCTTGTGTAATTGCAAAATATGACCGTGCGTTCTAATGAGGGCTTCAAAGAGTACGCCTAAAAATGGAGAGACTCGGCAGGAAGAGTGCAACCACCCTTAACTGATAGGGAGCTGATTGACATCTTTATGGGAACCTTGACGGTACCTTTCTTCAATCACCTAATTGGAAGCTCCTCGGTCGGGTTCACCGAGCTAATACTGACTGGCGAAAGGGTCGAAGCTTGAATCAAAAGCGTAAAAATCTAAGGAGCTACATCCTCTGATGCTCAGAAAAAGCCATATAATGGGAAGAAAGAGTCCAATGGTGTTTACGGCCAAATAGTTCATAACAAGAGCAACCACGGCCAACATGTGGGGGCAGTCCTGATCTCCGGTCCTGCATCAGTGAAACAACGTCAACAGGGTAATCATCGTAAGGAGGTTGTGCCTAAAAGAAAATTCACTAAGATCAACATGCCATTGGCTTAAGCGCTACAACACATGTGGAAAGCAGAGTTGATTACTTTAAAGGCTCCTCTCTGGAATCCCAATACTTCTGCTCCTACTTATCATCCCAATGAAAGGTGTGCATACCATTCTAATAGTCATGGACACGACACGAATAACTGTTGGGCTCTAAAGAATAAGATCCAAGACATGATTCATGTCAAGGAGATTGAATTCGACCCTCCAGAGATTCCTAACATGATCACTGCTCCTATGCCAAATCATTGAGAGCGTCCTGTTCATTTTGAATTTTCAATTGTAAACTCTTTTGTTGTTCAAACATTTATCTTTTAATTTCGAACTTTGTTTCATTAATGAATTGAATATGTTTGTCTTGAATTAATTTGTTTTCATCATATTTGAACTATGATTTTTACTCCCTTTATGATATTCAACTCTTGTTTCAAAAAGTTGTAAGCCTTTAGTGGGAGGATGACAAAAACAATGCCATAATCTCATACAATATGCTTTTGGACAGACCTTACTGACGATGTACAGGCGTTCTTTCAATTCCTAAACACTGGAGTTATAAGGAGGATAACCTCTAGTCAACCCCTTTGAGCCAAAGAAGTAGAAGTTTTCTTTTTTTATACAAATCAAAACCTTTAATCAAAACCTGGGGCAGAGTAGTCTCTCAGTTGATTCAAACTCGCGTTCAGTAGCAAACTTTCACTTCGTACACAACGAATGACATCAAAAACATTCCTTCTAAACCAAAAGATGGTGATGGTTCCCTATCAAATTGGAAATCATTATCTCTCAAAAGAAAAGCCCACTAAGTCAAAACCTACGAAGGAGACTTAAGGAAAACTGTGGTATACCACTGACTGTAATCTCAAAAACAAGAACAGTCAGGCAAAATCAGGGATAATAAATCCAAAAAAAAAGAAGTCACTACAAATCCTCAACAACAAGGAAAATATGGCAAAAATGACTGCCTTCCAACAAACTTAACTTGTCTGAACCATCACCAAAACGCCATTCCAGACTCAATTGGAGTTCAAACGCACAATTAACTGAGTTTAGGACTGAAGAACATCACGAAGAACGGGTGGGTACAATTACACTTTGAGCGTTATCCTTTGTTTATTAAACCGTGAACCTAGACCACGATACAACCTTTCAAAGTCCTAATTGAAGCATGGGTTAGTTTGAAAGAATACTGTTACAAAAGGTATCCTGACTCCTGTAAGGTTTACTCTAAATCCTGATTTAAATTCACATACTTGCAAAATTCTTGTATCTGCTAAAATGCATTTTCAAAACTTCAAGACAAGCATAAACTTTGCATTATTTTGAATCTCGCTGTTTGCATATGGCTAATTGTTTGACAACAGAGAAATTCACACGATGAATATTCAGCAAATGAAAGCTCTCTCAATAAACAGATTCACTTCAAATGGAAAGACGCTTCCAATAAAAACACTCTCATAATAAAGGGGCACGACATGACCATTGTCCAACACATCTGGGGAAGTCAAATCGAGATTCAAAGAATCTCTCAAAGAATTGTTGAATAACCAGGGACAAATCTCCATCTGAGTCACTCAAGAGGCAATGTTATGTTGATCATGGGTTTGAACAATATCCACTATGAAGACTTCCGGTACCATCAAATTGCTTGTCTGCGCCAATAGTATCAGATGGTGTCAGTATCATGTCTTCGGATCCTCTCATGAAAGTTCTTAGAAAATTTTGAGACTTGACCAAAGATCTTGGGTACCACCATTTTGTTCATTTGTGCCAGTAGTATCAGATGGTGTCAGTATCAGGTCTTAGGTTTCTTCCACAACAGTCTTCGAAAATATCTCTAGGAAGTTCAGGGTTACTGGAAATGTGATCAAAATCTCAAGCGTCGAGGTGCACCAGATTAACTCTAGGGGAAAACAGGCTCCCACATATAAAGGGTCATATGCAACCAAGCAAATATTTTCTGGCATTACTACAACACTTACTGCTATGGATAGTGACAAATCCCCACAAAGTACCGTTCATAAGGTGATCCCCGATGAAGTCGTCAGAGTCACAAGGTTATCCCCGACAAGTGCAGAAGTGTCCTTAAACAAAAGTGGGGCATCCTCCAGCCGATGACATAGTCAAACTCACCAGCAAATAGAGGAGTTTTGATCTTCTTCCAACAAACGCATACATCACACTAGTTCCCAAACAAAGGGTGATTGCCAATAGTTTACCATCTTCTTAGATATAGTTCAGACACAATCTACATGCAGATTCATTCTAATACTCATTTCAGATTCTCTTGCAAATACAGTACGAATACGATCCATTAAAAGATCAATTCTGATACTTATTCAAATGCATCTTCTTAGATACAGTTCAGACACAATCTACATGCAGATTCATTCTGATACTCATTTCAGATTCTCTTGCAAATACAGTACGAATACAATACAGGAAAAGATCAATTTTGATACTTATTCAAATGCATCTTCTTAGATACAGTTCAGACACAATCTACATGAAGATTCATTATGATACTCATTCCAGATTCTCTTGCAAATACATTACGGATACGATCCAGACAAAGATCAATTCAGATACTTATTCAAATGCATCTTCTTAGATACAATTCAGACATAATCTACATGCAGATTCATTCTGATACTCATTTTAGATTCTCTTGCAAATACAATTCTCTTGCAGATACAATTCTCTTGCAGATACAGTACGAACACGGTCCGGATAAATATTTATTCTGATACTTATTCAAAAGCCTCTTCTAGATACAATGTAGATACAATCTAAATACAGATTTATTCTGACGTTTATTCCAGACTCTCCTTAGATACAGTTCAAATACGGTCCAGATATGGATATCATTCTGATACTCGTTCAGTATCTCCTCATATACCATCAAAGCTTGGAATTATTCTGACATTCCCCAGCTGCACTGGTCTTAATTGAGTTAAAACCCTTATGGATTTTTTGTCCAAAGAGCCCTTCCAGCAGATTGGTGACAGGGTTTATTTCCCCAACAAATAGCAAGATTACCCAACTTGAATTTTCTTCCCAGACTATCACAAATCAAGGGACCACAACTCCTCTTCCCTAGCAGACTGCTCTACAATCCCTGCATGTACTTTCTCCAGCAGGAGCGGAAGCAAGGACATCCTACTACAGGATCACTAACGTATCTCCTGTATGCATCCTAATGGTATTAGGTGCTCTCACATCTCCGAAGGAGTAAAACTTCCAGTTACCGCTCCAAAGATTCCCCAGTGAAAGTCGCCCAACTTCTCAGGATTCCCCAGCAGGATTTCACGAAGTCCACAAGCAATGCACGACGTTTCCCTTCCCCAACAGAGTTTATTTCTCTAATAATGGAAACTCATCCACCAATGCTTCAACTTCAAAATACAAAGACTTACACTCCTCATTCCCAGCAGTACTCAAGGATTTATTTTCCCCGAGTCTAACAACATTGTATCAGAATAATTAATATGTTCATACATTGCATTCATACGTCATAGAATTGACAACACAAATGCATATAGTGCAATCTCATGCCATGCATTTTATACATCATGGAATCACATACAACTAACTCTTCACCTTTTCAGGAAAGATCAATCAACAGAAAATTATCATCAACAAATTTCCGACACGACAACTATTTGTGGACAAATCAATTAGAGATCAATTCTAGAGAAAGGACTGGTTGACCATCTACATAACAAATATTTCCTCCAGACCTCTGTCATTTCAGTATAAGTCTCTCAATGGTTTATTCTGATTCTTTCCCGCGGACATCTTCTCTGGTTCAGATAAGTCGCTTCAAGATTTATTCTGATTCTTTTCTAGACCTCTATCTGTTCAGTTTAAATCTCTCAATGGTTTATCCTGATTCTTTACCGCAGACATCTTCTCTGGTTTAGATAAGTCGCTTCAAGATTTATTCTAATTCTTTTCCAGACCTCTATCGGTTCAGTTTAAATCTCTCAACGGTTTATTCTGATTCTTTCCCGCAGACATCTTCTCTGGTTCAGATAAGTCGCTTCAAGATTTATTCTGATTCTTCTCCAGACCCCTACTGGTTCAGTTTAAATCTCTCAACGGTTTATTCTGATTCTTCTCTTGACCCCTGCTGGTTCAGTTTATATCTCTCAATGATTTATTCTGATTCTTTCCCGAAGATATCTTCTCTGGTTTAGATAAGTCGCTTCAAGATTTATTTTGATTCTTCTCCAGACCCCTGCTAGTTCAGTTTAAATTTCTCAATGGTTTATCCTGATTCTTTCCTAGTAGACACTTTCTCTGGTTAGATAAATCGCTCAAAGATTTATTTTGATTCTCTCCAGTTAAAGAATGCCCAAGACCTCTTTTGGTTCAGTTTAAACCTATCAACGGTTTATCCTAATACTTTCTGAATAGTCATTTTCTCTGGTTCAGATAAATCGCTCCAAGATTTACTCTGATTCATTTCAGTCAAACAACATTCAAGACTTCTGCTAGTTCCAGTTTAAATCGACCAAAGGTTTATTCTGATTATTTTCCAATTGAAGTCAAGTTCAGACTTAGTCTAGTTTCTGTCAACAATCACCTTTGGATGGCATCTATAAGCCCATCTCTGACAACTCTCCATCATTTCTCCAAGTGGCATCTTTAAGCCCATTCCCTACACCATCAACTAACACATCATCGAGTGCAAATTTCTGGGCACTCTAGTGTTCAATCATCTTCCACTTTCAAGCTACGAACGACAAACATTCCAATCTCACTTTTTCAAGTTTAAGAAGATTAAACAGGGGAAACTATTGTACCACAAAATTTAACCTCCCGTTTCTTATTCAAGATACAATCCTAGGGTTTCTCGAATACTCAATTTGTCTCAAAAGTTTATCAGACAGATTCTCTTCCTAGGAAGTAAGTCAACAATTAGGGTTTCGTATTTCTCAAAGAAAATTAGGTCTTCAAGGTTTCAATTGGTCTTCATGGTTCTTCATGTACTCTCAAGGATGTTCATGTTAGTTTTTCAAGCCTTGCATCGCGAATTTGCTTAGTCATTGGTTCAGATGACTGAAAACGACTACATTGACCCAACAAAATTGACCTTTGCGAGATCAACTTCAAACGATTGTAACTTCTTCATTATTTGATACTTTTGAGCCGTTCTATTTGCGTATGACTCTCCTTAACGTCATCTCCAATTTCTCTTCACAAATAAAGAACTGATTACGTGTGGAAGATCACCAAAATTCGAATACTTTAGAGGTCGCTTCATTGACTTTGACCTAATCTTAAGTAACTGTCGCTTGACTTCTAAGAATTGTTATTTCCTTAATTTCCAAGATATTGAGACGATTATTTCTGCATATTTTCATAAGTGATGTCGTTTACGAGTTTCTCTTCAAAGATCAAAGGAAAATTGTGTTTGGAAGAATTTGAAAGTTATCGAATCATCATAGGTCATTTGCTTGATTTCGAATGTTCTTAACTCATAATTTTGATTCATACCATAATTGTTTTCTCAGGACCTTGATTCTCATGTTGAATTCGTTAATATTATAAGATCGTTGAATATTCTTAAAACACATGTTTTGTTCGCGCAAGGGTTTGAATTCGAGTTTGACAACTAATGTTCATTTGAGTTAGGTGCAACATACAAATTGCGTTTTGGGCATAAATTCTTGTGAAAATCGTTAGATGATATACGAATGTTGAATTCAAACCAAATTCAAGCAACATCCATACTATTGGATTCATTCATCTTCAAGTTACAACATTCATTCAAATTTCATTTGATCAAGATCCATTCCAAGGAAGTACCAATGCGTCATTCATCATTTTTCAACTTTTATTTCACAAGTCCAAATTCGATTTCAAACGTGCAAAGTCATAATTCATTCAAGATTCATTCTTCATTCAATTTCAAATCAATACATATTCATAATTCAAAAAAATACAAAGTCAAGATCTTTTATCAAGTTCTTCTACAACAAATGTTCATTACAATTTCATGGTTACAAAGGAATTTTTGCTACTACAAGTTTTTGTCCATCAAAACTCCTGAAGCATTATTGACTTGGTCTTCAATCTCTTGTTTCTTAAGAGTTTCATCATGCTAATCTTCACCATTCGACCGCCTTTCTGTTTTCCATACCATCACATGAAACAAATCAAAGACAAGATTAGCAAGCATCGTGAAAAATTTTCCAAGCAAAAATTAGTGATTAAAAGATTTGTATCTCATCATTAGGATTTGCGATTTGAATCAGAAATTGAAAAAAGGGTATTGTTTCGATCATAGGCTATCTTCTCTTATTTTGCAAATCATAAAAGTCTACATTTTGGTTCACGAAAAGGGAAAAGAAATTTGGAACAATTTTATTGCAAAAGCATCATCAAAACAGCTCCAATTGGCAAGCAGCGCAAGCCACAAAAACAAACAGCACAAGCCACAAAAACAAACAGCGCAAGCCACAAAAACAAACACCAAGCCATCAAAATAATCAAAACACAGGAGCAGCCAGTAGCAGGCTGCTAAAGCCAGCAAACTTCCCAATAATGCAACATCCCAAAACTGCAGGGCAAAAGCACAAAGAAGGCAAAATAGCAACAATAAGTAAAACAAATAGCACAATACCAATTCATAGCCCCTATATCATCATTTCCCTATACTGCAAATCCTTCAGAGATTGTGTAAAAAGCAAAAATTTGCATCATTGAAAGATAAAGAGGAAAGAGACAGGTTTAGAGAGATATCACCTAAACCAAAACAGTCCAAACAACCTGCATTAGCTGCCCAAAAACATGCACAAACAGTCTAAAAAAAACAGCCCTGCTACTGATAAACTGTCAAAACATTCCTCAAAACTCTTTGCCCAAACCTGCCAAAATTCTGCTACAAAGCAGCCTGCAAACACCAGAAGAAAAATTGTCAACAACAGTCCAAAATGTTGGACAAATTTAGCAAAGCATATCTGCATCAGAAAAGCACAAAAAACAGCATGTCATAAATGTTCAAAACCTCAACTTTCCCCCTAATTTATATCCTTTATCTCACCATAAGAAGATAAACCATACTCAAAACCACATACACAAAACTGATTCATATCATCATTACTCACAGAACCGATACTTACCTAGACTTCACCTCCAATTTTCATCCAACCTTCAAACCTTTCAACTCACACTTACTCAAACAATTCCGCATCAAACCTCACCAACCTTCATACAGTCAAAAACATCGCACCAGACGCAACACAAAACACACTTGTGGATCCTTCCTAATCACCGCTCCAACAATAAATTACAACATCACAAAGAGAAATAACAAGACGCGAAAAAAAGAATAAGTAGAAGAATTCAGGAAAATCACGCGAGGAACTTACCAGAGGTTCGTTTCCTGACTTATTCCTTTTTTCCTTGTTAGTTTTATTTTCTTTTGTAATTTTGTACCTCTGTGAATGGTGGAGAATCGATGGTGTTTCGTTTGTTGATGTTATCTGTGTTTGGTGATGCCATCGTGAAATCGAGAGAGAGTGTGACGAGCATAACAAGATGAAACAAATCGGAGAAGATGAGTTTAAAGAATGAAGGTTGGTTGGTGTTGGTGTGGCCATGGCGGCATAGTTTTTTCAGAACAATTGAAGAAGATGGAGAGAGGTCGAA